>JAGTYA010000024.1:15125000-15725000 GCA_024291935.2 Okapia johnstoni | reverse complement strand
GGAAGATAAACTTGATTGTTTTTTGAAAAATGAAATGCAGATGGGTTCAATTCATCCATTAATACTGGTCTATGGAGCATCTCCTGAGGGGGAGGCACTGTCCTGGTGCCGGGGACCCCAGTCTTCACAGAACCTTCACTCTGCAGTGGTCTCCAGCTTTTCTGGCGCCAGGGACAATTTTCATGGAAGACAATTTTTCCAAGGACCAGAGGGTAGGGGATGGTTTGGGGTTGATTCAAGCACATGACACGTTTTGTGCACTTTATTTCTATGATTATTACATCAGCTTTATCTCAGATCATCAGGCATTATTAGATCCCAGACGTTGGGGACCCT
Organism: Okapia johnstoni; assembly: GCA_024291935.2. Lineage (NCBI taxonomy): Eukaryota > Metazoa > Chordata > Mammalia > Artiodactyla > Giraffidae > Okapia > Okapia johnstoni. Next base: position 15,724,664 of record JAGTYA010000024.1, on the reverse strand, counting down.
TGCTCTAGAGGAACAAACTCCCCAAGTTCATGGGTTTGAGATAAGTGTTCATCACAGGAGGGGCAGAGGGCTGTGTCTGTGAGGAGGTGACATTTAACGTGACAGCTGAATGAAGTGGTGACCAGCCTGCAGACACGGGGCTAGGGGTTGACGAGTAGAAGGAAAGTGAAAGTGAAGTCGCTCAGTCATGTCCGACTCTTGCGACCCCATGCTCTGTAGCCTGCCAGGCTCCTCCGTCCATGGGATTTTTCAGGCAGGAATACTGGAGTGGGTTGCTATTTCCCTCTCCAGGGGATCATCCTGACCCACCACTGGAACCTGGGTCTCCCGCACTGCAGGCAGACTCTTTACCATCTGAGCCACCAGGGAGTGCAGCATTAAGGTGGGGGAGAGGGGGTCTGCTTGGGTGGGGTGTGGAATGCGGAGGGAACCATGGTCAGAGAGCAGCCACTGTGGGCCTTGAGGGCCAGCCTCAGGGTCTGGAATCTGCTCCAAGGTGGTGGGAACCATGATGGGATCTGGACAGGGGAGGGGTGTGATCTGGCAGGATGTTTGCCTATTTCACTCATGCAGTATAGAAATATTCATTAGCCTACAGTGGGACGAGCTGAAGGAAGAGGAATTTTCCCACGTGTGTGTGTGTGTGTGTGTGTGTGTGTGTGTGTGTGTGTAGCTTATCTGTGGAGACAGTGCTGTGCTTCAGAAGATGGTCAGGAATCAGAAATGGATCGGAGAAGTGGCCTCTGAGATTTCTTTTGACCCAGAGACTCTAATTTTACGAGCAAACAGTCGTGTGGCTTGTTTTCCAAGTCCCCAGACCATAGGCTAATTTAAGGTAATAGGAGGAATTTAGGATGACGCTGGATGTGAAAGATGCTATACCAAGCAGGGCAGCAGGGGAAGCCACAGGGATTTCTGCAGAATGTGAGGTCTGTTTCCGGCGGAGGGAAGAGAAAGCAGACACACCCACGAAATCAATAAAAGGAAAGAGCGCTAACGTGTTTGGAGCAGAGACTGTGTGCAGGCTCCGCGCTGACCGTACATGAGCTCCATCTTTTGGCTGTTACTCTCACTATAGTCGGTTTCCGGGGCTGCCCTAACAAATTACCACCACCCGGGTGGCTCAAAACAACAGGAATTCATTCTCTCACAGCTTTGAAGGCGAGAAGTCTGAAATCAAGGTGTCAGTGGGGCAGACTCCCTCCAAAGCCTCCAGAGAAGAATCTTTCTTGCCTCTTATAACTTCAGGTAGCTGTCAGCAATCCCCAGCGTTCCTTGGCTTATAGACACGTCACGCCAACCTCCGCCTTCATCGCGGCTCACGGCCGGGTGGCATTCCCCACCTGGGTGTCTGTCTCCATCTCTCCTCTTCTTACAAGGATGGCTCATCTCAACTAATTACATCATCCTATGTCCAAATACGATCTCATGCCCTGATGTTCCAGGTGGCCACGAATGTGGAGGGCTTTCTTAAACCCAGTATGCCCACTCTTTTGAGGGTAGACAGCTGGAAATCTTCGTGGAGGTTCACTCCTGTTCTGCACCACCAGACTGCCTCCCGTGGGGTGCCTGGAGCGTCAGCCCCCAAAGAGGTGCAAGGCGGCCTGGGGCACCGGGCCTCCACGGTGGTTGGGCCAGACTGGACTGAGCCATGGCGGGAGATCAGATGAGCTGGAGTTGGAATGAGGGCCCAGGAGCCCCTCCTTCTCCCCTGTGAACCTGCCGTGAAGGCCTTTCCTCTGAGTCCTCCCCGGCACCCTCATCCTATTAGGACGTCAGTCCTGGCTCTGAGCCGCCTCAACCCTGCTGCTCGTTTCTCCCTGGAACCAATGGCATTCTCTTTGCACCTTCTCTTCTTTGACAATAAATCATTCTCCTCGGCGCTTAGCTCTGACTTCCTACAGGCCAAGCATCCTGCTTCATTCTTCTGTGTTCCCAGTGCCTAACATGGCACATCATAGGTGCGCTATAAGTGCATTCATTCCACAAACAGCTATCCTACGCGATTCTGTGCTGGAAAATGGAAACGTAGCCTGAAATGAGAGACCGTCTGGTGGGGCAACAGACACACAGATGGGCCGCGGGGGAAGCACAGTGGATCGTGGGAACCCAGAGGCAGAGACGGCCCAGGGTGTGACGGGTGAGGGGGGTGCAGTGATGGAAAGGCGGGGGAAGGTCCCTGCGGCCAGATCAAGCAGCAGGTGCAGAGCCCCGTGGGCAGGAGCAAGTGCTCGGAGGTTTCCAGAGCTTCAGGCCGCTGGGTGAGGCCGGGGCCATGTCCAGAGAGCAGGCAAGAAGGGGCGGGGTTGATGGAGGGGTCCCGGTGAGGGAGCTGGACCCCCGCTTGAAGCAGACACATCAGGGTGGGAGGAGGCACGCAAGAGTTTTGCACCAGGGACGAGTGTGGTAGGAAGCTTTCCTGGTAGCAGGATGGAGCGAGGCTGGAGGCGGGAAGGAGGCCAGACTCTGCTCCAGTGGCCTGGATGGATTTGCTGGCGGCAGAGGGGAAAGAGGAGGGAGATGTGGATATCACTCAATGCTCAATGAACGTAATACCATACTGACCTGCAGGACTTAAGGCAGCCTCCATGCAAGGAGGGAGAGCTGTGTCTTGGGGAACTTCTGAGTCCTTGCTGAGTGTGAGAGAAGGTCCTTCCTGCAGGGGGCGGGGACATGAGGTGCAGGGGACGGAAGAGAAACAGTCTCTGCCCCTGCTTAGTGACGGAGCTGGACTGCCCATTCCCACCTGTGGTCAGAAGCCCCCAGCAGACAGGGGCCGGTGTGTCTGCAGAATGCACACACACACTTCGTGACCAAGAGGTTAACAGCCGATACTCGTAGATGCCAGCTAGAAAGCCCAGCCAAAGCTCAGCAGGTGGCTCCAAAACTACCCATGGCCGACATGTATTTAAAAAAATTTTTAAAACAAATAGTGTGGCTGTGTCAGGTCCTCGAGCAGAGGCACACGGATCTTCGCTGGGTCATGGAGGGTCTTTTGTTGTGATACACAGACGCTCTAGCTGTGGCGTGCAGGCTCCAGAGTGCATAGGCTTCGGTGGCTGTAGCGTGCAGACTTAGTTGCCCCTGGGCATGTGGGATCTTACTTCCCCAACCAGGACTGAACCCACATCCCCTGAATTGCAAGGCAAGTTTTTAACCACTGGACCACCAGGGAAGTCCCAGGGCTGACATATATTGACAGCTCACTGTTTACTTGATTCTGTGGCTCTGTGCATTATCTTATCTGAATCACATCGTGGCCCTTTGAGGGGGGGCACTCATACTCATTTGTCAGATGTAGAAACTGAGGCTCCGACAGGGGAAGTGACCTGCTCAAGGTCACACATCTAGGAAGTGGCAGAGCTGGGATTTGAATACTTGTTCTCCTGACTCCCAGGCCCAGACCTGTGCCTCCAACCCCTGGAAGATGCCCTTTACCCAGACTACTGATCTCTCCAGAAGATAACTTTCTCCTTGAGCCGCAGAACCAGGTGGGAAAGTGCCCCACGGCCCCGTCCAAACGAGTGAAGGAAGGAAGAATGACGGGCTGGCTTCCTCTCTTTCCCTGGCTTCCTGTTACCAAGTATATATTTTTTCTAATCGGCCTCTCTGCTGATGGTTATCTGGCTTCTCTAGAGAGTGAAAGAGACTTTGTGTCAAATGCTGAAAAATGACTTTTCAGGTAGCCTCTCTGTCTCCTGAAAGAAGGTGACGTGCTCGGAGCATACAAATCACTCAGCGCTCGGGCTTCTCGAGGCGAGGAACAAGTGTGTTTAGATTGCTAAAACCACTTCTGTCCCTTCCCAAGGTCACAGGTAGGCAACCCCGCCTTGTCAGCACCTGGAGGGTGGCAGGGCCCAGAGGGGAGAGCTGAAATGGCTCTGGGCAGTAGGTCTAGGAGGCGGGGACCCCAGGAGGGGCCCCCGGATGCAGATGTGAAAGTCTAGAAGGAAGGCTGGCCTGGGATTCCGGGTCTCCATGTGCCCATAGTGAGCTGTGTGACTTTGGAGAAGTTACTTAGCCTTTCTAGACCTTGGGATTCCCCGCTGTATATAGTCCGACAAACTCTGTGGTCAGCTTTGCCATTCATCTAGACGGATGTCCTAGTAACTGGTACTCAGTTCAGTTCAGTTCAGTTCACTTCAGTTGCTCAGTCGTGTCTGACTCTTTGTGACCCCATGGACTGCAGCACGCCGGGCTTCCCTGTCTATGACTAACTCCTGGAGTCTACTCAAACTCATGTCCATCATGTTAGTGATGCCATCCACCTCTCATCCTCTGTCGTCCTCTTCTCCTCCCGCCCTCAATCTTTCCCAGCGTCAGGGTCTTTTTCAATGAGTCGGCTCTTCGCATCAGGTGGTCAAAGGATTGGAATTTCAGCTTCAGCATCAGTCCTTCCAATGAATATTCAGGACTGATTTCCTTTAGGATGGACTGGTTGGATCTCCTTGCAGTTGAAGGGACTCTCAAGAGTCTTCTCCAACACCACAGTTCAAAAGCATCAATTCTTCTGCATTCAGCTTTCTTTATAGTCCAACTCTCACATCCATACATGACTACTGGAAAAACCATAGCTTTGACTAGACGGACCTTAGTTGGTAAAGTAATGTCTCTTGCTTTTTAATATGCTGTCTAAGTTGGTTAGAGCTTTTCTTCCAAGGAGCAAGCATCTTTTAATTTCATGGCTGCAATCACCATCTGCACTGATTTTGGAGCCCCCCAAAATAAAGTCTGTCACTATTTCCATTGTTTCCCCATCTATTTGCCTTGAAGTGACGGGACCAGATGCCATGATCTTAGTTTACTGAATGTTGAGCTTTAAGCCAACTTTTTCACTCTCCTCTTTCACTTTCATCAAGAGGCTCTTTAGTTCTTCTTCACTTTCTGCCATAAGGGTGGTGTCATCCGCATATCTGAGGTTATTGACATTTCTCCCGCTAATCTTGATTCCAGTTTGTGCTTCACCCCGTCCATCATTTCTCATGATGTCCTCTACATAGAAGTCAAATAAGCAGGGTGACAATATACAGCCTTGACATACTCCTTTTCCTGTTTGGAACCAGTCTATTGTTCCATGTCCAGTTCTAACTGTTGCTTCTTGACCTGCATTCAGATTTCTCAGGAGACAGGTCAGGTGGTCTGGTATTCCCATCTCTTTAAGAATTTTCCACAGTTTATTGTGATCCACACAGTCAAAGGCTTTGGCATAGTCAATAAAGCAAAAGTAGATGTTTTTCTGGAACTCTCTTGCTTTTTTGATGATCCAATGGATGTTGGCACTTTGATCTCTGGTTCCTCTGCCTTTTCTAAATCCAGCTTGAACATCTGGAAGTTCATGGTTCACGTACTGTTGAAGCCTGGCTTGGAGAATTTTGAGCATTACTTTACCAGCGTTTGAGATAAGTGCAGCTGTGCGGTAGTTTGAGCATTCTTTGGCATTGCCTTTCTTTGGGCTTGGAATGAAAACTGACCTTTTCCAGTCCTGTGGCCACTGCTGAGTTTTCCAGATTTGCTGGCATACTGAGTGCAGCAGTTTCACAGCATCATCCTTTAGGATTTGAAATACCTCAACTGACCTCCACTAGCTTTGTTCGTAGTGATGCTTCTTAAGGCTAACTTGACTTTGCATTCCAGGATGTCTGGCTCTAGGTGAGTGATCACAGCATCGTGATTATCTGGGTCATGATCTTTTTTGTACAGTTCTTCTGTGTATTCTTGCCCCCTCTTCTTAATATCTTCTGCTTCTGTTAGGTCCATACCATTTCTGTCCTTTATTGAGCCCATCTTTGCATGAAATGTTCCCTTGGTATCTCTAATTTTCTTGAAGAGATCTCTAGTCTTTCCCGTTCTATTGTTTGTCTCTATTTCTTTGCACTGATAACCAGTACTGGTGCTCAACAATTCCCAGCGGGCAGATTTACTGAGTGTCCACTGGGTGTAGAGAAGAGAATGGATTCCGGGACACACCAGAGAGGGCTGGGATTCAGGCTCTGGACTGGGTTCCAGGCCTGGTCCTACCACTCAAGCTGTGTGGCCCCGGGTCTGTGTCTTCCCACTCTGAACCCGTTCCCTCACCTGTCAACTGGGGAAATAATCCAGACAACCTCACTGGGGGGCTGAGGTGAGGCAGAGGGTTTGCAGCGACACCTGGCACGTTCTCAGTGTCGATACTGTCACGGCGGCTGCCTCTTAGCTGTGCTGACTGTGTGGGTCTCCTAACCTCTCCAAGCCTGGGTTTCCTCATCTGTGAAAAAGGGGATAAGGATTTAAAAACGCAAAGTACTTAAAATGCTTGACACATATTAGGATCTTTGTTGTTGTTCAGCCACTAAGTCCTGTCTAACTCTTTTCAACCCCGTGAGCTGTAGCACATGAGGCTTCCCTGTCCTTCACCATCTCCCAGAGTTTACTCAAACTCATGTCCATTGAGTCGGTGATGCCATCCAACCATCTCATCCTGTGTCGTCCCCTTCTCCTCCTGCCGTCAGTCTTTCCCAGCATCAGGGCCTTTTCCAATGAATGAGTTGGCTCTTCACATCAGGTGGCCAAAGTATTGAAGCTTCAGCATCAGTCCTTCCAATGAGTATTCAGAATTAATTTCCTTTAGGATTGGCTGGTTGGATCTCCTTGCAGTCCAAGGGACTCTCAAGAGTCTCCCAGCACCACAGTTCGAATGCATCAATTCTTTGGCACTCAGCCTTCTTTATAGTCTCACATCCATACATGGTTACTGGAAAAACCATAGCTTTGATTAGATGGACTTTTGTCGACAAAGTGATGTTTCTGTTTTTTAATACTTTTCTAGGTTTTGTCATAGCATTTTTCCAAGGAGCAAGTGTCTTTTAAATTCATGGCTGCAGTCACCATCTGCAGTGATTTTGGAGCCCAAGAAAATAAAGTCTGTCACTGTTTCCATTAGGGTCTTAATCACGCATAGGTGTTATTCTGGCTCTTTACAGCAAAATAGTTTGTTTTTACAATTATTTTTTATTGAGGTAGAGTTGATTTGCAATGCCGTGTTAATTTTTGCTATACATCAACACAGTTTGTGTATATATATATATATATATATATATATATATACAGTTGTTGTTTAGTCGCTAAGTCATGTCCGACTCTTTGCGACCCCGTGGGCTGCAGCACACCAGGCTTCCCTGTCCTTCACTGTTTCCTGGGGTTTGCTCAGATTCATGTCCATTGGGTCAATGATGCCATCTAACATATATAAACACCCTTTTAAAAAGACTTGGGAGATTGGGATGGACATATACACAGTATTCACACTATGTATAAAGCAGGTCACTGATGGGAACCTGGTGACGGCACAGGGGACCCTCCTCAGTGCTCTCAAGCTGTGGTTGGAAAAGACCCTTGAGAGCCCCTTGGATGCAAGGAGATCCCACCAGTCCATCCTAGAGGAGATCAGTCCTGGGTGTTGACTGGAGGGACTGATGCTGAGGCTGAAGCTCCAATACTTTGGCCACCTGTTGGAAAAACCCTGACGCTGGGAAAGATTGAAGGCAGGAGGAGAAGAGGGTGACCAAGGATGAGATGGTTGGATGGCATCACTGACTCAACGGACATGACTTTGAGCGAACTCCGGGAGATGGTGAAGGACAGGGAGGCCTGGCGTGCTGCAGTCCATGGAGTCACAAAGAGTCGGATGTGACTGAGTGACTGAACAACAACGAAAAATAAATACGTAAGTAAACAAAGAACATTCTTTTCCACTGTGGTTCATCACAGGATTAAAATGTCAGTTTTTATGTGTAAGTGATACTTGGCGATCCTTCAGACATTTACCGTGAGGAAATGTCTAGTGGATCTGTCTCAGTATCAACAATGCATGGATGAGAAAGTCCTATTTTCCAAGTGGCCGTGATGAGGGTCCACTCGGTGGCAGAGGCTCCACCAGAACAAGGGCCCCGTGGAGCTCAGGGCTCCAGGAGAATGCCCAGAGCAGGCCCTAGGAGACAGCACATGCCCCGGGCCCAGATGCCAGCTCCAGTGCCCCCCAGGGCAGAGGTCCTGCCTGCCCTGTTTCCTGGAGCGCCAGTGGGGTGGGCAGTGGCCACACCCATGCAGAGGGGAGTGGCCTCCAGAGCAGCAGCCAGGCTCTCAGCTGCAGAGGGCATTCGTCACTGGGAGCCCCCATTTTTACTTTCCTGGCTAAAAAAACACAGAGAAACCACATAGCTGGGCCTTAAAAAATACAGGCAGTCCCCAGATGAATTTGTGATGCCGGACGAGGCCTGCCAGGAACTGTCCTCACGCGGTAGCAAAACAAACAGCCCTCCTGAGCCAGGAAACACTGTAAAATTAGGGAGCAGGTGGGCAGAATAAGATGCCCGGGGTCAGAAGAGAGAGCAGAGTGTTAGAGTCCAAGAATGGGCACCAGGCGGGACACAGTCTGCGTGTCACTCGACAGCTGGGTGGCCCTGGGTCCGCTACCTCTCGCCCGGCCCCACTTAACTCCTTGGGTGCTGTGAGGGTCTAATGAAATCATGGAGGGAAGAGATTTGCTATTTGCCAAGAAGCACCGTGAAATGATGACAGGAAGGCGTCTCCCTGCCCCCTCTGCCCAGATGCCCGCTGCAGCAGCAGCCTGGGATGGCAACAGGCTGGGGGACAGTGAGGGAGCGGCTCTCGATCGGTCCACCCTCTTTCCATCAGCCTCATCCCCTCCCCAGTGGGCCCTGGATTGAGGCCAGGATGCCTGCTGAATGTGGACCAGGGGCAACACCGGTGGCCCATGTAGCGGGAGGACTCAGAATGGAGCACCTTGGGGAGAAGAGAAGCCTGATCCAGGTGGAGGATCCCGGGTGCCGAGCAGAGACAGAGGCGTCGGGCATGAGCTGACAGCTCGGGGGGCACACGGTCAACACGAGCGGAAGATGGGGGGCCCGGCGTTGAGGAGGGGGCGCAGCACGGCTCTCTTGGGCCGCGTGTCACCTCAGCTGTGGGAAGGAGGGATGCCAGACCCCGTGTGGATGCTCTGTGTCCACAAGCTTGTAAATGAAGTAAAAAAAAAGATGTAGACCTATGTCCTTCTAGAGCAAACATTGTTATACACAACTGAAGATGCACACTAATGTGTGTGTGTGTATACGTGCTAAGTCGCTTCAGTCGTGTCTGACTCTTTGTAACCCTAGGGACCATAGCCCACCAGGCTCCTCTGTCCACAGGGTTCTCCAGGCAAGGATACTGGAGTGGGTTGCCATGGCCTCCTCCAGGGGATCTTCCCGACCCCAGGACTGAACCTGCATCTCTTACATCCCCTGTGTTGGCAGGTGGGTTCTTTAACACTAGTGCCACCTGGGAAGCCCACCCTAATATATCAAACAGATAAAAGGGAGCTTCTCCGGTTAAAGAGTAGGTTTGAGACCCACACCCCATTTATGAGATGCTCCCAAATCTGCTCCTGCCACTTACCTTCCAGGTGATGGGTTCGAATTATTTGACCTTTCCGAGCTTCTGTTTCATCATCTGTAAAATGGGGATAATGCTAGAACTTGGTGAAGATTAAGACGAAAAAAGATGTGCTTGACTCAGAGTAAAACCCACATATGTCCCAATTACAACGGTGCTTATTATGGGACTCCCTCATGCTCAGAGTCACCCTTAGATCCCTTGGGTACCACCCCTGGAGACATCTGCCAGAGGGCTCGTCACCAGAGCATCCTCTGACTCTGAAGTCCTCAGCCCCCTGGACCCAGTGAGTCCCTGGGCCTCTTGCTTGGCGATGCTGCCTTTGAACGATGGGAACGGTGCCCCGTGCCACCCTCCCTGTGGTTGTGGTAACAGATCCCAGATGGAGCTGGTGGCAGCCCCCCTCTCCTCGCCCCTGCGCCCCCGGCCCCCCCCCCCGCCACGACTACCTCTCACCCTAGGCTGTCACAGCCACAACGATCCTGACTTTATTTAATCGTCTCCATTTTCCACACCACGCCGGGTAATCTCAGCTTGGAACACATGTTAACAGACGGGCAAGGTTTTATCAGGAGCCGGCCTCCCTCCCTGCTCGGTCAGATAAGATGCTTACACTTCCTGGGCTCGTACTTGGGCAGTGGATCCCTTGGGAATTGATCCCCGGGTAACCGTGCTGTCAGCTGCGGGAGGACAGGCCGGGCAGGTGGGGACAGTCCTAGGGAGCTCCCCAGACCCAGGTGAGGCCACTCAGGGGCTCTGCTGCTTCCCCTCCCTCCCAGGGACCCCTTGAGACCCCATCAGGTGTAGGGCAGGGGGAAGGCTTGCCTAGGTTCTAGATTCAAATTCCACCTCCACCTCTTCCTAATCGTGGGTTTGTGCGGAGTCATGTCCCTTTTCTGGGTCTTGGTCAGCTTGTTATAAAGTAAAAGAGCCATCTGCTTCCCAGACAAAGTGAGGTTAAATGAGATTATGAGCATGAATTATCTGGAGCCTAGTAGACAAACAGTTTTCCCCCTTTCCTTCTTACCGGTTTTAATTTTCCAGAGCTGGTCTACCAAAGTGGCTTAAAACAGCGGGTGTTTGCTCTCTGCAGTTCTGAAGGCGGGAAGCCCAGGATCAAAGTGTTGTCCGGGCTGTGCTCCCTCTGAAGACTCTAGGGAAGCGTCCCCCCAGGCTCTCCCAGCTCCCGGCGCTCACCAGCCTCCCTGAGCATCCTCGGCTCGCCGAGGCCTCTCTCCTGTCCCTGCCTCCATCCTCACGGGGCTTCCTCCCTCTGCGTCTCTGTGCCCCGGTTTCCCTCTGCTTCTAAGAACACCAGCCATGTTGCGTCCAGACCCATCTTCATCTTAACTTGATTGCGCCTGCAGAGACCCTCCTTCTAAATAAGGTCACAGGTCCTAGGGATGAGGACTTTAGCATGTCTTCTGGGGAGAAGCAGTTCACCCCACAGCACCACCCCTTGGTCAAGCCCACCTAAGTCAGGTGGTGAAAACTCTCCTCGTCCTCGGAAGCAGCCTTTGTCACTAAGCACGCCCGCTCACAGGGGCATGTGCCTCGATCTCACATCTTCTCACGGCCTCCACGAGGGGCGTGCAGTCAGCAGGTAACCCCTTCTCTCCTCTGCTGCTTCAGCCTGTTTGTTCTAAGCCGAGGGCGGGTGTGTAAATAGATAACAGTATTTACATGAGATGGAGGGCCATGTCAGAGAGATGTGCATTTGTGGAAGGGAAGACACAGTATCCCTCCCATTGGGGAGAAGCAAAATCAGGCGAGCTCTCAAGGGACGAGTCGCCGAGCCTGGAAGGATGCAGAGGATGAGAAGGGCCTTCTGGGCAGAGGGGGCGGACGGGGCAACAGGCTGCAGGAAGGGTGCTCCTGAGTTGTCCAGGTGGGTGGGCAGCCCTGGGAGGTGGGGTTGAGTCTGAGTGTGTTGGGGGGATGGAGCCCTTAGGAGACGCAGCTCGAAGGGCAGCTGGACTGTCCCCTAGAAGGACTGGCGAAGGAGCAGATAATCTTCAGGCACCGGGGAGCCAGAGAAGGTTGTTCAGTTCAGTTCAGAAGCTCAGTCGTGTCCGACTCTTTGCAACCCCGTGGACTGCAGCACGCCAGGCCTCCCTGTCCATCACCAACTCCTGGAGTTTACTCAAACTCGTGTCCATGGAGTTGGTGATGCCATCCAACCATCTCATCCTCTGTCGTCCCCTTCTCCTCCTGCCTTCAATCTTTCTCAGCATCAGGGTCTTTTCAAATGAGTCAGTTCTTCGTATCCAATACTCCAAAGTATTGGAGTTTCAGCTTCAGCATCAGTCCTTCCAATGAACATTCAGGACTGATTTCCTTTAGGATGGACTGGTGGTATCTCCTTGCAGTCCAAGGGACTCTCAAGAGTCTTCTCCAACACCACAGTTCAAAAGCATCAATTCTTTGGCAGCGCTCAGCTTTCTTTATAGTCCAACTCTCACATCCATACATGACCGTTAAAAAAACCATAGCCTTGACTAGATGGACCTTTGTCGACAAAGTAATGTCTCTGCTTTTTAATATGCTGTCTAGGTTGGTCATAACTTTCCTTCCACGGAGTAAGCGTCTTTTAATTTCATGGCTGCATGCACCATCTACAGTGATTTTGGAGCCCCCAAAAATAAAGTCAGCCACTGTTTCCACTGTTTCCCCATCTGTTTGCCGTGAAGTGGTGGGACCTGATGCCATGATCTTAGTTTTCTGAATGTTGAGCTTTAAGCCAACTTTTTCACTCTCCTCTTTCACTTTCATCAAGAGGCTCTTTAGTTCTTTTTCACTTTCTGCCATAAGGGTGGTGTCATCTGCGTATCTGAGGTTATTGATATTTCTCCCGGCAATCTTTATTCCAGCTTGTGCTTCTTCAAGCCCAGCATTTCTCATGATGTACTCTGCATATAAGTTAAATAAGCAGGGTGACAATATACAGACTTGACGTACTCCTTTCCCTATTTGGAACCAGTCTGTTGTTCCATGTCCAGTTCTAACTGCCGCTTCTTGCCCTGCATACAAGTTACTCAGGAGGCAGGTCAGGTGGACTGGTATTCCCATCTCTTTCAGAATGTTCCACAGTTTGTTGTAGTCCACACTGTCAAAGGCTCTGGCATAGTCAATAAAGCAGAAGTAGATGCTTTTCTGGAACTCATTGTAGAGCAGAGGAAATGGTAGAATGAGAACTGCAGCTCAGAGGGCTAACCCAGCAACAAGGACATTTTAAGGATTTTGCTGAAGGGAAAAGAAGGCATTTCCACGTAGGCACACAATTGTTGCTGGAATTTTCATGAGCTAGGGAAGTTTGCCAATTAGAAATTTCCCAGTGGGGTCTTCAGCCCAGCTGGGTGGACAGCAGCCATTTTGACTCAGCCTTCCAATCCTGATTCCTTCTTCGTGTTGACAGAGGACCTGAGAAGTGGCCCAGGACATCCAGGGGCTAGGACTCAGATGAGTGTCCTCAAGGAAATAGCAAGGACGCTCGTATCCCCGGGACCTGGCCCCCTTCTCCCCTGATCAAGGCCCGAGAATCTGCCTGTTCCCACTCACAGCTGCTCCCCCACCCCATCCCAAGGTTTTAACTTTTACATCTAAGTCTGAGCTTTCCTGTTAGAACCTCCTAGAAATCCGCAGCAAGAGGGCTCCAAAGGGCCCGGGCTCCCATTTCTGTGAGCTGTAAGTGAGTGGAATCATTTGTTTCTGTCCTCCAGTTTTGATTAAACCCACCTGCAAATGAGCCAGTTATTAAATCCATGACCTTAAATCTCTGTCCCTCGGTGACCCCTCCCTCCCTCCTCTCACCCCGAGAGTGGTCAATTGAGTCCAGGAGAGCACCGGCCGACTGGAAAATTCCATTCCGGGCCTGCCCAGCTCGTTTCCCAGTGCTGAGTGCCCTGCTGCCTCCTGACAATTTCCCTTTTAACTCTATTTACATTCTGGAAAGTACATAAGATTTCTATCATGTACTTTCCTAAAGTCAGTTTTCCCATGATGAGAATACGGCTGTGAACACCCATGTTTTCATAATCCTATTATAGTTCTCCAAGTATTCACAGTAGCCAAGTGGCACCATCTCACACCCCAGGGTGGGCCAAGGCCGGTGCTAGGAGCCAGAGCTGCTGGGTGTCGCCTTATTGTTCGTTGAATGACTGTGTTCATTACTTTGAGGCGGCCCTTCTCCATGCCTAAATGACTGTTACGTCTGATTGGAGCCGTCACACCTGCCAGACTACTGTGAAGCCAGAGAAGCAGATTAACACCAAACATGGCCCCCAGGGAGGGTGGAGAGCGTGGATCCCCAAGCCCTCATCTTCCCAGGGAGAGGCCCCTTGGGCCTGATCTGCTGGACCTCCTGGGCTGGGCTTTGGACAAGAGACACGTTTCCTGGTGCTCTAAGGCATTCCAGAGAACTTCAGAAGGAACAGGATGTGCGTGGCCAGGGGTGTGGCGGTGGGACTCGGAAGCCCGTGAGTTTCTGGGTGGGTCGGTGGGTGGGCCTTCTCTGGAGGACGTTGGATGCCAGTCACTGGAGCAGTTTTGTGACTGATCTAGTTTAACTAGGAGGCTAAGTAGCATCCAGGCCTCCAGCAGTGAGCTGGCCTGGGTCCCTTCCTCTGCCTCTCACCCTCAGTAAGTAGCTGCTGAGGGAATGAACCATGCATAGGGTTTGAATACCCTTCAGTCTGACCCGAAGGAGATGCCTTCACTCAAAGTGAAGCCGCAGAGTCTGTTTGAAAGGGGACAAGTTTGGGGGTCACGATCCCATCTCTCCCGCCTTTAACCCTTTCTAAGCCTGGGGTCGGCAGAGTTTCTCTAAAGGGCCAGATAGTTTTGCAGGCCAAAAGGTAAAATCAAAGATATTATCTGGATGCTTATATGGCCATTTAAAATGTAATCCTTTCAAAATATAACAATGCTTCTTGGCTGGTGGCCCCTTCCATACAGTAACAGGTGGTGGGCAGGATTTAACCCTGGGGCCACGGTTTCACAGGTACTGCTCTTAGTTTCTTTAACTGCTGATTGTGACCAACCCTTGTCGGTGACTGGAGACAGTCCGTGCACCAGAGGTAAGGTGTCTGGCACTAATTAGTACAACAACCCAATCCTAAAAGCCATGTGATATGGAGGCTTATCAGGTCTCAGGCGCTGCTCTGTGAATATGGACTCTTCTGACCCTATGAAGTCAGTGGGTTCCATCATGATCTCCGTTTTACAGAAGAGGAAACTGAGGCTCCGAGTGGTACTGTCACTGGCCCAAGGCAGAGCTGGAATCTGAACCCAGGCAGCTGGGCTGCAGTATGTGCCCTTAACTCTCTAGTAACTGCTCTAGTAACTGCTCTAGTCAACCAACCACTCTAGGGGTCCTCGCTGCTGCTCCTGAGTCGTTCTCCAGCATCCTGAGGACATCTCAAGGGAGCCAGCACATGAAGCCTCTCCAAACAATGCACGACACACAAGTTCCCCCGTTTGACTGTGGCGTGTAGGGTTTCTTTTGTTTGACCACTGATTTACTCCGAGTTACAACCGCTTGGGTCTGTTGGTTTGACATCTCTGAGCACAGGTTCAGGGAAGGAGAGGCTGGAAAGAGAAGGAGGTCTGGGGATGGTTGAGTCAAGGAGGAGAGGCATCCGGTATATAACACATGTGCATGCGTGCCAAGTCGCTTCAGTCGTGTCCGACTCTTTGTGAACCTATGGACCATAGCCTGCCAGGCTCCTCTGTCCATGGGATTCTCCATGAGTGAATATTGGAGTGGGTTACCATGCCCTCTGCCAGGGGATCTTCCTGATTCAGGAATGGAACCCTTGTCTCTTATGTTTTCTGCATTAGCAAGCGGGTTCTTTACCACTGGCACCGCCTGGGAAGCCCTCCAGTATATAGACATGCAGGCAAAGCACTCCGTGTCTGATTGCCTTTGGAGCCTGAATTGGTTTCTCAAGTCCTGAAAAGAAAAACTCAATGGGGTATGGGGGTGAGTTGGGGGCAAGAACAGAAACTAGAGGGAAATCTTTTAAAAAATGGAATTCCCATCTAATTCGTGGCCTGGCTTCATCTTGGAAGCAGGAGAATGGACAGAGTGACCTCTCAGGGTTGCATGCTGCCTCCCCGTTGAGCTGGGGAGTGTATGACCCACCGAGGGAACTACTTCTTAGGGCAAATGTTCTCTTTACAGTTCGGGTATTCAAAACCCACTTTTAAATATTTTTTAAAAATAGACTGAGGTTGGAGATAGAGGATCTGAGAGGATTTACAAAAGTTCTCGTTCTTTGGGCTAGTCTGGGAAATCTTTAACTTATCATGATGTTGGTGCTATGGAATGAATGTTTCTGTCTTCCCCAAAATTCAAATGTTGCCATTTAACCTCCAATGTGATGGTGTTAGAGGGTGGAGCTTTGGGGAGGTCATTAGTTCATGAGGATGGAGCCCCCATGAATGGGATTAGCACCCTAATAAAAGAGACCCAGGAGAGCTCCCTCACCCTTTCAAGGGCAAAGAGAGAGGATGTCTGTTTATGAAGTCAGATGAGGGCCCTCACTAGGCACTGAGTGTGTCAGTACCTTGATCTTGAACCTCCCAGCCTCCAGAGCTGTGAAAAATAAATTTCTGTTGCTTGTTAGCCACTCAGTCTGTGATGTCCTTTTATAGCAGCCTGAACTGACTAGGACAGAAACAGAGTCAGTAACATCTTTAAATCTAATCAGATTGAAGAGTCAATTCCAAAACCCCAGAATTAATTCGGAAATGTCACCTTATAATCCTCTCGCTCTAGAACCACTCTTGGTACCAAAATCTGTATTAGTCAGGGTTCCCCAGAGAAACAGAATATGTGTGTGTGTGTTTGTGTGTGTGCACACGTGTGTGTGTGTGTGCGCACACGTGTATGTGAGTGTGCTCAGTTACTCAGTTGCATCAAACTGTAGCCTGCCAGGCTCCTCTGCCCATGGAATTTTCAGGCAAGAATTCTGGAGTAGGGTGCCATTTCCTACTCCAGGGAATCTTCCTGACTGAGGGGTCAAACCTGAGTCTGTCTTGCATTTCCTGCATTGAGGGGCAGATTCTTTACCATTAGTGCCACCTGGGAAGCCCATGTGTATATATATATGACTTTGTTACTATGGAAACTGAGAAGTCCCATGATCTACCATCTGCAAGCTGGAGACCCAGGAAAGCCTGTGGTCTAGTTTAGTCCAAGTCCAAAGGCCTGAGAACCAGGAGAGCTGATGACACAAATCCCAAGCTCAGGACAGAAGATAAGGTTAGATGTCCCAGGTCAAGCAATGAGGCGGGAGAAAAAGGGTCAGATTCCTCCTCCCTCTGCCGTTTGTTCTGTTCAGGCCCTCCATGGACTGGAGATGCCTACACGTAGGGGAGGGTGATCAGCTTTACCAAGTCCACTGATTCAAATGCTAATCTCATCCGGAAACACCTTCACTGACACTACCGGAGATAATGACACCTTCACTGACACTACCGGAGATAATGTTTAATCTCGACACTCCATGACCCATTCAAGTTGACAGATAAAATTAACCCTCACAATTGGGTATGAGAGGATTTGCATTTTCATGTCAAGTGATACTAGTATCTCAGAGTCATGTTAAAGAGAGAGAAAATTTCAAAATAGTAACAATGTCTTTCTCTGTGTGGTGGTTTACAAGAGGGGATTTTTTTTTCTGTACAATTTCTAGTATTATTTATTTTCTACAATAAGCAGATGTTACTTCTGAAATCACCAAAGGAGAAGTATTAAAGATAAAAATATTGATAAGAACAGGGCTGTGTCTCTCCTTCCAGAACCCAGTGGGAAGTTACCTTCTCAGTGGAAAAACCATCCAGTTTGTACAGGGGACATTCGTCATCCAGGTCTTTCCCTGACTCCCTCTTATCTTGCTGACAAAGAGAAGGATGGGGACGTGGACTCTGAGCAAGTGAAGCCTGTGGGAGCACGACTCAAGCAGCCCATGGTGAAGGGAAGTAATTAAGAAGCGGTTTGAAAATAAAATACAACTCCAGGTTTTGTAGCCAGGAGATGCTGCTCAAGCATTTTGATTCCAAGCTCTGCTGAAACCCCACAGTCCAACTGGAACCAGGGGACAAGTGAAGCAAGGTGGCCCATATGCAAGATTCTAATCAAAGTGTAGCCCAGAATCGGGGTTAGGGAAAACTATAAACGCTAACTGTTGAGGATGAGTGAGAAAGATGCAAAATCCCAGCTATGGGAGTTCTTTACATCTTGCTCCATAAGACAGTCTGTCTTAATGTTGAAGAACAGGCATGTTGATTTGTTGTCTTCATTAAAGCAGTAGATGACACCTACTGCAACGCCTAGCTCATCGTAAACACTGTAAAATGTTGATGACCCCCAGATACTGTTCTTGGGACTGGAGACACTGCAGTGAATAAAGTAGAGGAAGTCCAGCCCCTCAGAGGACTGCATGCTATTCAGTGGGCTAGGAGAGTCTATATAATGGGTAATAGACAAAGGGATACATTAAAATATAATGTTAAGCAGACAAATAGAGTTATAAAAAAATTAAGCAATTTTACAGATAGGGAAGATAATTGGGAATTTAAAGAGTTTTATACTGGATGGTCAAGGAAGGCTTCTGTGGGGATACGACAGTGAGTAGAGATCCAAGTGAAATGAGTAGGTAAGCTTTGTGCATAGCAGGGATGTGAGTATTCCAGGAAGAGGAAGTGGTAAGTGCAAAGGTCCTGAGATAGGAATGAGCTTGTGATGTTTATGGAAAACCAAAGAGGACAGCGTGGCTGAAACGGAGTGAGTGAGAGGGAGCGGTGAGAAGTAAGGTAGTGACAATAGGGCCAGACTTCTCTGGACAACAACAAAGCTCTGGCTCTGACTGTCCAGAGTTATGGGAGCTACTTGCCTGCTTGGAGCAGGGGAGTAACAGGATGTGACTGATGCTTCAAACAGATTTCTGGCTATTGCAACCTCAGATAAACATGGTATGTGCTCAGTCACTACAGTCATGTCCTACTCTTTGCCACCCTGTGGACTGTAGCCTGCCAAGCTTCTTTGTCCATGAGATTCTCCGGGCAAGAATACTGGAGTGGATTGCCATGCCCTCCTCCAGGGATCTTCCAGCTCAGGGATCGAACCTGTGTGACCTGCACTGCAGGTGGATTCTTTACTGCTGAGCCACCCAGAAAGCCCCAAATATTTTATATTAGCCTTTATAGTTACCTAACAAATTACACAAACTCAGCAGCTTATAACAACTCATTTCTGTAGGTCAGAAGTCCCTGTGGCCCAGGCTCAGTTCTCTGCACAAGTCAAAACCAAGGGGTTGGCTGACTGGGCTCTTATCTGGAAACTCTGTGGGAGAACCTATTTCCAAGCTGGTTATTGCTGTTGCAGAATTCAGTTGCCTGTGGGTATAGGACTGAGGTCCATGTTTGCTTCCTAGCTGTCAGTAGTGGTCGCTATCTGCTCCTAAAGGCTGCCAGCCTGTTTTTGTCACACCCAGAAGGGTATAATGAGTCCTTCCTGGGCTTTGAAGCCCTTTTGACCTACACGCAGGTGATGTGTGATTTAGCTACACTTGCCAGAAAGCTGGGTTTCCCAAGTGGCACAGTGGCAAAGCATCCACCTGCCAATGCAAGAGATTCGGGTTTGATCCCTGGGAAGGTCCCCTGGAATAGGAAATGGCAACCCTTTCCAGTATTCTTGCCTGGGAAAGTCCACGGAGTGAGGAGCTGAGTGGACTACAGTCCACTGGGGTCACTAAGGGTTAAACACACTGAGTGACTGAGCACAGACACACGCCAGAAAGCTGTCTGAGTGTGTGCAACCCTCTCTAGTGTGAGTTACAAAGTCAAGTAAGCAATACCAGTCTCTACTGCACCCTCTTGAAGCATTTATTAAGCACTTCTGTATTCCTAACAGTGTATTAGGGCTCCCCTGGTGGCTCAGAGGGTAAAGCGTCTGCCTGCAATGAGGGAGACCTGGGTTTGATCCCCAAGTTGGGAAGATCCCCTGGAGAAGGAAATGGCAACCCACTCCAGTACTCTTGCCTGGAATATTTCACGGATGGAGGAACCTGGTAGGCTACAGTCCATGGGATCACAAAGAGTTGCACATGACTGAGCAACTTGTGTTTTATGGAAGGATTAAACAAACAAAAAAAACTAACAGAAAATTTCATCCCACCAGGGAGCTGAGAGTAATAATGCAGAAAGCAAGCCGTGGATCTGATAAAATGCAAGGGTGCTTGATGCTAGAGGATGAAAAAGGGGGAGGAATCTAGGAGGGAGTGTGAGTCTATGTTTATGCATCTCTGGCTAGACCAATTCAGGGCTCTTTTCGGGTCCCTAGCCCAGTAACTAACAGGGGTTTTATCCAAAAGAGCAAGTACTTTTCCAGTGAGTGAACAAGTGGATGAATCAATATTCTTCAGTGTTCCTACCTGAAAAATAGGGATATTGGCCTTCCCACCAGATCAGAACGACATGTACATTTGTAAAAAGCAAAGCAGGGTCAAATTCATGTCCTTTATTTATCTTGAGGGGGTGTCATAGTCTGGCTTCAGCATGCCTGCAGGAGAACAATGGGGTAAGAGCATGCCCATCAAAGGCATGCTAGTGGTCAAGATTCTTAAGGGCTGCCCTGAGTGCCCTTGGGAGGAAGGGCAAGGGCACAGAGGGTTGGGTGGGCAGGCTGAAGGCAAAGTCACCTTCATAACTCAGTGGAGGACCTCCCTGCCTGGGAGCTGGCCAAGGGCAGGGATCAGTTCCCTAGGGAAGAAAGGGGTTGACCAGTTGTCCCTTGGGTCTACACTTAATATTTTAATAACAACTGTAGGTTTTATTTATAATATCCCCAAACTAGAAACCACCTAAGTGTCCCTCAATGATCAAATGGATAAATGGATTGTTGCATTTCATACAACAAAATACTACCCAGGAAACATTTTTTAAAAGCATAAACTCCAGATAAATGCAATACATAGATGAATGTCAAAAGCATTGTGCTGAGAAAAAGCAGCCACAAAAGGGCAGCTCTTGCGTGATTCTGTTTATACGGGAGGATCAGGAGGAGGCAACACTAATCTAGGGTGGAGAAGCCAGAAGAGAGGTTATCCTTGGGGCTGGTGAGGGCGAATGACTGGGAAGGAGCATGAGAGACCGTGATGGGGTTCTGCGAATGGTTTATATTTTCTTGTAGGTGGTGGTTTGTCTGGGTGTGTAAGTAAAAATGTATTAGGTTGTTCACTTGAGATTTTACTATATTTTATTATAGTATTTTACAGTAAATTATACCTATAAAAAGAAATAGAGTCGTTCTAACAGTGGTAGCATCAATCATGTATTCAGATGTACATTAGCTCATACCTCTACTATCTCCAGCCCTGGGAGGTCCACATCAGATTCCTACTTAATAGATAAGAAGACTGAAGCACCATATTCCAAGGGCATAGACTTAGGAAGTGGTGGAGCACTTCCTAAGTGATGGAGGTCTGTTTTTACGGACTGCCTCAAGCCCTTTCCTATTGGAAAGGCTGGCTGGTTGGGCAGGACTTACCTAATACTTGCCCACAATAGATTCAGCATTCTTTCGTAAGTTGAGCTAAAACTATCCAGTTGTTGGAGTGTTCCCTGCCTTGTTCTTTGTTCTTGTTCTGGTGACAAGTTGGCCCATGGTCATGCAACTCTTGCTTAGGGACCCCATGCCTTTCTATCCCCTCTAGGAAGCAGGAAACTTGAGCTCTGGAGAATGGGAATCAAACGTCTCCAGCTCATCCCACCCTAACTCCCTTGTTCCTCACCTAACCCCTCCACTTAGTGATACGTCTGCAATCTGTACCTTGGCATCCAGAAGGAATAAGTGAGATGGTGTAACAGGCTGATGCTTATCTTACAAGACGTGTGCGTTTAATAAAGTATTAATATGAAGACCAGATTGCTTCTCCTGCCAAGCAGGCAGAGCCAGATTAGCAAGGAGGGAGGCACTGAACGCTCCCCTGGGAGGAGGGAGCCCTAGGACTGTCTCCTCTGTGAGCCTGGATTCTCACTTTGCAGAATAAATCCTTTTTGCCAAGGGTGACCATGAAAGGACTTTCTCCTAGGAGTCTCCTATCACAAAATCAAGATAGTTTCCGGGGGGCAGGAGAGATGCTCTGAAGGAGTGAGCTGACCCACTTCAGGGGAAACGAAGTCTGGATGGAAGTCAGGTGTTAGCTGGTGCTGGGGTCACGTTGGGGGAAAATTTACCAGCAGCCTACACTCCCAGCTTCAGATGGCCGGTCCTGACGTCTGGAGACGCTCCTTGTCTCCTGTGCCTGGGAAGTCCCGAGTGCACGGAATCTTGCTCTTCTTCCTTCGTTGCAGGGTTTCTCAGCCTCGGCACCGCTGACATCTGGGGGTGGGTGATTCTTGGGGGGGGCACGTCCTGTACATTCTTGGATGTTTGGCAGGACCCCTGGCCTGCACCGAATAGACGCCCGTAGCAACCTCCACGCCCGCTAGTTGTGGCAACCAAAAATACCCCTCTAGACCCCGCCACGTGTATCCCTGGCAGGGGCATCCCTCTCTAGACCCCGCCACGTGTATCCCTGGTGGGGGGGTCCCCCCTGGATGAGACCACTCTGCTTTATTGGATCGTTTCTAACCGCAGCTGTAGATGAGACGCGAGCTCTCACTGGACCAGGAAAGCTGCTCCTCTGATAGCTGAGCTGCTCGGCCTGAAGGCTCTGAACTCAGGGGCTTTGATTCTGCAAAATGAGTCCATTCCCTAGTTCAACAGAGAGAAAACTGTCACATGTGTTTATTTAAAACTGATGCAGACACAGAGAGAAAAGCCACACTTCATTCAGACCATGTCTTAAAATAATAGGTGGAAGGAAACACAATTGTCGCTGAGCAAATTCCCAGACCCTTTGGTGCCAAAGCAAGGAAATCTAGTCTAACGCAGGTTGCCTTTCAGAAGAGAAAAATAAAAGACCAAAAAATTAAGGATTCCTTTATTGTGCCTTTAGCTTCTGAGCTCAGCAATTAATTCTTATGTGCTAAAGGACTTCTGTGTTTATGAGGCATTATTATTTAATGTAGGCCTATTTTAAATCGTAATTTTTTTCATTAAGTTGCCTCGTTTTACTGATTAAGACCAGTTTATAACCTAGCTTAGACTGTGTTCCTTGAGTAATAACTATTTTTCTTTTAAAATATTCCTTAATAACCTCTCATCCATATTTTAAATTTTACTTTAAGTCAGAGAAGCTTCCCCGTTGCTCACGAATCTGTCCTCGTGATGCTGAGTGATGTCGGAGGATGAAGGGCCCTCTGTGCCCTTCGCTTCCAAAACCTCCGTAAAGGAAACCAAACAGCGTGAGGACCCCTCAGCCTCTGTGCTCCTGAGGCTGATCCAGCCGGTCCCCAAAAGGGGGGCGGTCATTGGCCCCAAAGCTCTCTAGCAAACTCTTTAAAGCAGCCTTGCCGGTGAAAGAGGATGGGGAGCATGGAAAAACGGGGTGGCTCAGGTAGGGGGATGATGCCCGGGTCTCCAGGTCAGTGCTGCCCTGGAGTGCCAGGCACTGCACTTGGCCCTTTGCCAGGACCATCTCTCGGTGTCTGCCTTTCCCCTGCCTCTCCCACTCCTAAGAAGTGAGGATGACCATCCCCAGTTGGCAGAAGTGGAAACTGATCTTAGGGCAGGGAAACACCTCACTCAGGGCTGGCCTGGGGCAGAGTCAGCAGCTGTCCCAGATTTGTCTGGCTCCCAAGGCCGCTGTTAAAACCTCTTGGCATCAGCGTCTGCGTGCTTAGTCACTCAGTTGCGGCCGACTCCGCGACCCCATGGACTGTAGCCTGCCAGGCTCTTCTGCCCACGGGATTTTTCAGACAAGAATACTGGAGTGGGTTGCCATTTCCTGCTCCAGGGGATCTTCCCAATCCAGGGATCGAGCCTGCATCTCCTGTGTCTCCTGCATTACAGGCAGATTCTTTACCTGCTCAGCCATCGGGGAAGCCCCTGGGCACCTGCAGTCCCTGATGATATCCGCAGCTTCCCATTCTTGCTCTTCAGATCACTTTGCCCTCTCTCGTCCCATCTTAGCATCACCACTGCCCTGAGAAATAAGCACCATAAACCCTTTCCCAGGTGAGATGACTGAGGCCCAGCCAGAGAAGCAGAGGAACTTGCCCTCTGTGTCAGAGGGAGAATGAGAACTAAACCTGGGTTTTTGGCTTCAGGGCCTGGAGCTGTTTCCTTTTCTTTTAGCCCCACCTCTGGGTTCCCCATGGTTGGCTACAGAGTCAGCCCTGACCTCGTGGCCCTGTCCCAGAGAGGCCACCACAGAGATGGGCATGGCTGGTCGGGCAGCTCATGGGCATCCTGCAGCCCATCATTCTCTCATCCGTCTTTCCTCTCAGCTTTTCTTTGGATGCTGGACAGACTCAGGGATAAAGAAATGATGATTCCCCTCACCCAGCCCCGCTGAGGACACTGAGAAAGTGCTGGAGGGTGAACAGGAGGCCGTCAGATGAAAGGCCCTTGGAGAGAAGGCAATGGTGTGACACGCTTTGGGAGACCCGAGATCTGTTCTTTAATTGCTTCTTGATTGTCCCTGTGACCTCTGCCAAGGCCCTTCCCTTCTCTGTGCCTCAGTTTATCATCTGTACGACAAAAAGCTTTTAATTCAAGATCACAAGCACCTCTTTCCTGTGCTTCTCTGCGATGAAGAACCAAGGTTTGGGCATCCAACTCAGTGTAGCCGAGCCCACTGACTAATTTTGTTACTTATTCATAGCCGAGCCCACTGACTAATTTTGTGACTTGTTCCTTTATCTGCCCATTCACTTCTGTTTTTTTTTCATAAAGAACCTACGGAGTACATGCTTTGTGCAACATAGTAGCGGAATGTATCAGCAGAATAACTGCTGGAACAAAGCACTTTAAAATCTCAGTGATGATTATTTTTAATGATTTATGTGTTTATTACGTTGTTGTTAGACCCAGCTTCAATCCCTGGGTTGGAAAGACCCCCTGGAGAAGGGAATGGCAACCCACTCCAGTATTCTAGTCTTTTATAATCAACACAATAGCATTTTTATTCACTCTAGGGGCCCGGCCTGGAAGCCATATTCCTCTGCCAGGTTTTAGTCACATGACCCTACCAAACTGCAAGGGAGGCTGGGAAATGTAGTCTGGCTGAGCCTCTGGGAGGAAAAGGAAATGTGATCTGGGGAGCACATGACAGAGCAGGTCGGCACTGTGTGCAGGCGACGCAAGGACAGCGTCAGTGTGACTCTGGGCAGTGGAGCCTGGGCCGAGCTGGTCCAGATGCAGGCTTGGTCGGCAGGTCCAGCATCAGCACCGGCAGCAGCTTATGCACTTGGCCTTGCCGTCAGCCCAGGGCATGCTGCCTCATGGCCCATTTCCCTGGTCGCGTCACCTTGCCTTGCTTGCATCTCAGAGGCAAGAGGAATGAATGAGCACGCTCTGCCCTTCTCTGGCCTCCGGGTCTCCTGTCCACGAACTGGGAGGAAAAACGACCCCCCCTGGCTCCCCAGACCCTCCAGAGAATCCATCAGAGAAGCATCAGGTGTCTCCAAAGTGCCAGAGAACAGCTTTCCCAAGCCTTATTAATAGTAGAACCACTTCATTATCAATAATGAAACACAAATTAATAATAAATAAACAAACTAATGATAAATAATACATATGTCATGAATAATACATTAATACTACAAGGCTTTTGAGCATCTATTGCCTCTGACAGAGGGGAATTTGATTAGCTGGCTGGAAATCACAGAGGGGGAATATTTCAGAAGAGTCTGGGAGGTTTGGGAAGCCGTTGGACACCTGAAAGTGGCAGGCGCATGTCCCTGCAAAAGTGTAAAATGTTTAAGGTCCTCGGTGGCCCAGAACTGAGCTGACCTTCTGCTGGGGGAGGTGAGAACCAGGAGCCTGAGGGTGGGGCCTTCCTGTCTAGATGTCTTTCCAGGGTTCAAATTTAGAGTGCAAATCCATCATCAAGTAAGACAAAAAATAGTAATAATATTGCTGCCTCAACAGAATTGGATGTTGTGGCCAAGGTGAGGCTAACTGAAGATGTCTGTAGACTTTATTCCTTCATCCATGGATTCATTCATTCATTCGTCCATTCATTCATTCACTAAGTATGACTTCAGTACCAACAGCCTGGCCAGCATGTGGTTACTGAGTCATGCTTTTGGAGCTCATCCTCCAGGAACTCATAGTTCACAATGGTGGCAGACAGACTGGCAAAAAAGGAAAGAAAAGGGTGACCCCATGCAACAGGTTAGGGTTATTTTTGATGCCATGAGAGGGGCACTTACCCATGATTTGGGGGTTTAGGATGCAGGGTAGGTGAAGTTAGGGTGACCTTGGGCAGCCTCTAGGGTAAATAGTGTCTAAACTAAGATCTGAAGAGTTTATCGAAGTGATGGGGGTAAAGTGATGGTAGGTATTCCAGGCAAAAGGATGGTAGGTGCCAGGACCCAGTAGCCAGACAAAGCATATTTAAGAAGCTCTAAGTAATTCAGATTGACGGAGACTCCCCTTGAAAAAAGGCAGAGGGGCAAGAGATGAGCTGGAGGGAAGCAGGCTATGAGTGTGGGGGAGGGGCCGTGCACTAAATTCTAAAGGCGACAAGTAGACGAAGAAGGATTTGGGTCATAAATGTGACATCAGTTCACTGGGCAGCAGCCTAAGCCGTGGGGCTCCAGGGCTACACCATTCACCAAGGCCTGTGCTGTGCAGTGCTCATGTGTTAGTTCATTCATTACTTCATGCGTGCAGCACCAGAGCCAAAACACTCATCACATGCCAAATATCCTACAGGGATACACACTAGGCCCTGACCTGAAGAAACTCCCGGCCTGGTGGCAGAGGCCTACACAGAGAACCTATATTATACAACAGTGCGTTGTGGACCGGCTCTGACTGAGCTGTTCACAGGGGGCTGTATTCTTAGAGGAGGGCTTCCCCCATGTTCTTAGACAAGGGAGTGTCAGACTCCTGGAAATCAAGGACGGGGTGCCTGTGGCGTCGAACCTGGAAGGATGTGTGCAAATTTCCCTGGGACTGAGAGCAAAAAGGGCAACCCGGGAAGAGGAAACAGCATGGGCTGAAAGAAGAACCTGAGACCGTCTAGGAGCGTGGCTGCGCGGCTAGCGCAGACACAGTGAGAGACTGATTGAGTTGGAGGGCTGAGAGAGGCCAGATCATTAGAGGCCCGGTTGGCCATGACAGAAGCTGAACTTGATCCCGAATTGGAAGGCAATGGGGTGGGGAAATTGCATGACATTAACCAGAGAGGTGGCGTCATCACATATGCATTTGAGAAATATTGTTGAGACTCCAGTGTGGTGGAGGCATCGGAGGGACAGGGCTGGAGACTGGGGACTGGCAAGGGGGCTGCCCAGGGTCCTGGGGGGACATCTAAGGGCCCACACGCCAAGGCAGGATTGGTGGAGGGCAGACACACTTCTGAGAGCCACTGGAGGGGAAGAGCTGATCCATCTCAGAGACAAATGAGCTATTAACCTCTGCTCTTTGTTCAGAAGCTTTCTTTCCTTAAAAGCCCCCCTCCACCTTCTGTCCCACCTTTGTTTCTGCTGACAAGGAGGTGAGGGCTGAGAGCACCTGTTAGCCCAGCAGGGGAGGGTGTATTTCACACAACCCTCAGTACCTGCCTGAAAGATATGGTTGCAGTAATTGGTCTATTGTAATAATATTTATTATGGTAGTAATTACACGATATGCAGCATCCAGGGGGGCTGTCATCGGTGCCACGCAGTGGTGTTTATCTTCACGAGATGGGGTGACCTCTTTTCTTCCTGGGTGGTGGTGCATGGAGCTCCTGTTATCACGTGGAGATAAACCCCAGCCCTGCGGAAAGGGGAGGGTGGCATGAGGAGTTCCTGGGACCCTGACTTCCACGGTCCTCCCTGACAGGAGCAGAGCTGGTGGGGAGGCTGCCACGAGCCGACGGTCTGCCTGCTCCAGGTCAAGTCTCGATGTGGTCCAAGCTGGTTCTCCAGGGAAGAAGGGTCCTTGGAGTTCTCTGCACCACTTCTACGCTCCCAGACACAGAAGAGGGTGAAACACTGTCTCTGTCTTCAGGGAACGTCTAGTCTGATGGCAGAAACAGCCCCTGCCCTCTGACAGAAAGATGGTGTTTCATTGCTTTTGACTCTTCTCTAGTTACTTTGAATCAACAAGTATTGACTTGGGTGATACAAGGTAGACACTTCTGGGCCAAGTGAACTGTCCAGAGCTGGGTTCAGAGGACAGTGTGTCAGGAACGGGAGGGGACAAATTCAGCCATCCAGCCTCAGGTCACTCACAGTCCCAGAAATGGTCTCAGATCCATCGTCTGGCCTTGCCAGAACCTTCCACTGGCTTTGAACTTGAATATAGCCTCAGCCATCAGTCATCCTCCTGCTCCGAATGGAAGTTCTGTGTTCTGCTGGTCTAACTGGTATGTGACCCACTATACCCCAAGAAAGATTTCTCGAGTGCTTCTAGGCACCTCATCCCTCCACCCACTCCTGTTCTCAGCTTCTCCACTTGGAAGAAAGGCACAGGGCCTCCTGTGGGTGGTGGAAGAGTGGTGCATTCAGATCAAAGGACCTTCTTGCCAAGCCTGATTCTGTGTAATCATGAGAAAGTCATTCCATATCTCTGAGCCTCAGTATCCTCAATTCCAAATTGGGGTTGTTATTCCCCAGGGTTGTGATGACAATCAACGAGATAGTAATCATAGATATCCTTTGAAAGCGGCCAGGCACTGCCTGTTCATTTGCTTATTTTTTTCATTCATTTGAAACATATTTATTGAGCTACTATTAAGTGCCAGGAACTGTTCTAATTTCTAAGGGATAAAGTAGTGATTAAAACCCACAAACCCAAGGATTTCTGGTTGTGGTGAAATGGAGTCAAGACCAGCATCTTTTTATTTTCCATTAATTCAGGTATGAGACCTAGACAGAATGTGCGGACATCTATTTGAAAGTTCTGAAACATAGATACTAGCAGGCAGTTTGGGGAAGAACACCGGAATTCAAAGTACTACTGAAGAATTACCATAAGTAAGACTTGGAGTCTCACAGAGTAATATTACAATGTTCACGACACAAACTAACAATCACATGACATAATGACATACAAAGAACTGCAAACATCTCAACTCACACGAGAAAAGCTGATTGATAGACACCAATGGTGAGCTAACACCTATGCTGGAATGATCTAACAGGGACTTTAAGGTAACAAAACTACTTGAAGAAACAATCACAAATCATCTTGAAACAAATGACACCAAGGTTCTGTAAAGAAGTAAAGGATACAAAGAGGAGCCAAACAGAAATTTTAGAAATGAAAATACAGTAACTGAAATTTAGAGACTCACTGGGCAGACTCAGTAACAGGATAGAGCGGACAGGAAAAAGCCAGCAGACTTGAAATAGACCAATAGGAATGATCCAATCTGAACAACAGGAAAAAGAAAAAGGATTCACACACACACACACACACACACACACACACACACACACAGCCTCTGCTCGCGTGGAGCTTGTAGCCCCGTTGGGTACTGGAGTTCTGGGGGTGGGGGTGAGAGATCAGCAGATAATAAGCAAATAAATATATATCCGGTAGTCATAAATATTTTAAAAAAAGAAGCACAGGGTAGAGAGTTAGAGAACGACAAGGATACGATTTTATACGGACAGGATGATTAGAAAAGGTTTCCCCACCGCAGAGGCATTTGAGCAGAGGAAGAATTGAGGACTGGAGCCACATCAGAGTCTGCGGGAAGAGTGTTCTGGAACGGGGGGCAGCAGGTGCCAGGGCCCTGAGAGGGGGGTGAGCTCGGAGGAGTCAGGGGTCAGCAGGGTTCACTGTGTGGGGGTGGGGGGTGAGGCAGAGGGATGGGCAGGGGTGAAGGTGGGCCAGAGAGACCAGCTGGGATTCAGGGCAATAGACCAGCAGCTTCCCCAGTGGCTCAGCCGTAAAGAGCCCTCCAGCGATGCTGGAGCCGCAGGAAACACAGATTCGATCCCTGGGTTGGGAAGATCCCCTGGAGGAGGGCACAGCAACCCACTCCAGTATTCTTGCCTGGAGAATCCCACGGACAGAGGAGCCTGGCAGTTTCCATGGGGTCGCAAAGAGTCAGGCACAGCTGAAGTGACTTAGCACATATGCACACAGCCCACCTGCTGCAAGGTACCAGGTTACCTCTGTTGGCTGGCAGGCTACAGGAGAAGCGAGGCAGACAGGACCCCAGCTCAGCACAGTGTTCCAGGAGAGACAGGACACTGTTCAGATGCAGCAGCAGCTCTGGCCCCTGGCCCTGAGCCCGCCGGCTCTAGCAGTCGCCTTGCTTAGATGGCCGCCCGCGTTCCTGCTCCAGGGCCCTGCTGGTTCAGCAAGTGCTGCTGTGCGTGGATTCTGCAGCCTGTGGCCTCTGCTCTACCGTCCGCACTGTCTGTTGACTCCCTTCTTACGTCCCGTATCCTACCATCCCCGGTGGGGCGGCCACTCACCAAGAGCGGCTTCCTGCCTGGCCTCTGTGTGGAGCCCTAGAGGATGCTCTCAGATGACATCAGCATCAATCCAAGCAGATGCGGTCAAAGAGGCAGGTCCAGAAGGCATCTGGGGTCATGGCCCCTTCAGCTGGGGCTGCCTCGGACCACAGGGATGAGATGCTTCTGAGAAGGCCCTCCTGGGAACACCACCCGCTCTCATTACGGAACAGCCTAGAGGAAGGGCAGAATTCATTTGTTTCTTCTTTCAACACATACTCGGATCTGGGCGTTATTCTAGCCATACAGGTAACACAAATAGAAACAGTTAGTGGCCTTGTGTATGGAGAACATACAATGAACACCTCATTACAAGTAATTTCAAGTGTCCTAAGTGGTAGAAAGGGAGGGGTGTTCGGGGGGACTGTGATAAACCGGGGAGTCAAGGCAAGTTTTCTTGTGAAAGTGAGACTTCTGTGACTCCTTGAAGGATGAGCAAGAGTGAGGCCTTGGGGCAGAGGGGACGCCTGTGCTGGGCCCAGACAGGAGTCAGCGTCCACACACAATGAAGAGCAGACAGCAGGACCTGGCTGGGCCGTGGGACCCGGGCCTGGGCCAGCTCACCTCCCTTTCTATGGAGTGATGGGACGCTCTGGAGGCCTTTTCCAAGGCCAGGGAGCACATTTTAAAGAAAGCACACTGGCTGCTGCTGCTGGAGGAGGATTGAAGGGCATCCATGGATGCAGGAAGCCCAAGACAAACCCTGATCTCACAAGTTATTACATCCTTCAGTAGCGCCAGCATCTACCAAACATTCATAAGGAAGCACGGGCTGGGGAGGAGGTCAGTGTTTCCTCCCACTATGCCCGATTCCTAAATATTGCCTGTGATTTTGCTAAATGTGTCTGAGCGGGAGCGGCATAAATGCTGTCAGAGATAGAGGGTGAGAGTGATGGTCCCGTTCGGGATAATGAACTGCTTAGTTAAGATGAATCCGTTTCCACTCCTGATCCCGCTTCTTGATACCATGCTTGGTGGGGGCCAGGGGGTGGGGGGGGGGCGCTCATGCATCAAGGCTGATTGGTGGCAAATTTAATGTCGAGAAAGACAGAGCTCCGTCTTTAGCTGGTGGCTGACTCATGGACGAGTTCACGTCTCAGAGAAACGGAGTCGAGTCGTACATGCAATGACAGTGTCAGGATTTGAGCTCAGTGAACATGTGACATGGGACTGATCAGAGCCGGAAGACCCCAAATATACAGTTCACCCCTCACTTTGCAGATGAGAAAAAACAGGCCCAGAGAGAGGGGTGGCCCACCTGAGGTGCCAGAGCCGCTGGGCCTCACAGCTGAGCCCACAACTCATCTCTTGTGCTTGTTCCCCTGGATCCGCTGCTTCCTGGCGGCCGCGTGAACCCATCTCTCCCATCCCTGCCCTTCCCGCCCGTCCCGGGGCTTGACTCAGCGATCCGGGCAGAAGGGGGCTCTTTTTTCACGTGTGCATGATTTTATTTATGTTTTAGTTAAAAAATGATTGAAGTATAGTTGATTTACGACGTTGTGTTTGTCTTCTGCTGTAGAGCAGCGAGACTCAGTCACACACACACACACACACACACATCCTTCTTCATATTCTTTTCCACTGCGGTTTGTCACAGGGTGTTGAATACAGTTCCCTGAGCCGTACGATAGGTCCTTCTTGTTTATCCATCCTGTACGTAGCAGTTTGCATCGGCTAATCCTAAATTCCCAGCCCTTCCCTCCCCCGCCTCCTCGCCCCTGGCAACCACAAGTCTGTTCTCTGCATAGAACGGGGCTTTGGGGGTCTCCTCTCTTTAGCCTGTCCCCTGCTTTGTGGGGAGGACTCCTCGTGGGTCTCCTGGCTCTGATCCCGGTCCGGATGGGACACCTGGCTGAGAGCGTCAGCCCTGAATCTTCTCCCACTCTCTGACTAGCTTCCAAAGGTCAGGTGCCACTCCTCCCACTCCTCCTACTTCCATCCAGGGACCGTCCTTCCTCAGCTGGGCAGTGGGGACCCGGAGGGAAGAGGGATCTGGTGGAGGCTCGCGGGTGCCCGCTGTGGGCAGGACTCATGATGAACAAACTCCTAAAACATGCTTCACCATGGGGACGTCAGCATTACACATGGGGAAACTGAGTCCTCAGCGGCCACGTAACCTGCCCGGACGATGACACCGTGGTGGGCGAGTAACGTGAACCAGATAATTGATTTCAAATTCGCTGAAAGTCTGTGGGCAGGAGAAGCAAAGGAGGTGGGGAAGGGTATTTTCAGAAAAAGAACCAAGGCAGGGTCTTCAGAAAGTGGTGAAAACCTGGGAAATAGGAGCTGAAGGGACGTTCGCTGGGCCTAGAGAAGAACTTTCACTGTGTTTTTCTTTTGCAAAACACTCCTTGGCCACAAGCCCCGGCTCTTCCCTCTCCAGCGCGTGTCTGTTTGGGAAGGTGATTTCTCACCTGTGACCCGGGTGTTGATGGGCTAATACAATCCTCGCCCCGTACATAGGTCAGAAAGGCGCCTTGCCACCTGCTCTTCCCTCCCGTCCCAGCCATTGATGCTGCCTCCAGGCCCAACAGTTAGAGCCCACGCATTGCCTGAGGCTTGTCCTGGCCTTGGCTAGGGAAGCTCCAGAAAGCCCAAGTTTGTGGTCAGGCTCTCAAGCCCGGAAGGAACAGGGCCCCCCATCCGTCACTGGGGCCTGACTCCACTCCAGACCACTGTGTCTGCAGTCTCTGTCTCTCCCTGTTCATCTTCCCCACCTGAGAGCCAGGCCTCTGCTGAAGATGCAGTTGACGCAACGGTCAGTCACAGGCAAGCCCCAGAATCTTCACGCGACCTGCAAGTTTCATGACTGCTCCAGGCAGTAGCAAAGGAAAGATTGGCCGCCGAGTCAGACAGATCTGGGTTCAAATACCAGCTTTGCTGCTTACCTGGCAGCAGCACCGAGCCGGGCCCTTCATCCCTTTGACTCCACGCTTCCTTTCAGACAGAGAAGTACACACGGGTGGTGTGAGGACCGAGAATGCCTGCCCCGAGGGAAGCTCAAAAAAGCAGCGCTCACATGCTTATTTCAATACTCCACTGATATTAATGAAACTCACTTTCCAGAAGGAGAGGCAGATGTGCAAACAGACAGTCCCCCTCCAGTGTGACCTACGCAGGAATTGCGGCATCTTACAAGGAAGGCACAGGCAGGCTGCCACAGGAGCCAGTGGAAAAGTGGAAGGGAAATTTCTGGGAAATCCAGAAAGTGTCCTGTGCCCAGGGAAGGAGGTTTTAATCCTTAGAACTGAGACCTCCTGCCTCTTCTGTGGCCTGGCCTACCCCTACTCTGCCCTAGCCACTCCCAGGGAGTCCAAGAAGAGGAGGGTCCTCAGCTGGGAGCAATTCACCCCCACTCCCCACCCTCTGTGACTTCAAGTAAGGAGCCTTCAAGAGTGGGAGCCACAGTCACTTCCTGAGGGCAGCGCTTGCTAGTGTTTGTTCCAAAGGACTTCAGCGGGGCAGGGACTCGGGGAGGCGAGCCACCTCCTTAAATCGAGCACGCTAGGCACCTCACTTGCCCTACCCTCATCCTGGTCCTACGAGATGCTCAGTCATGGATGGGCTTCAGAGGACACAATGGTACAAAAAGGTTTCCCACCATTGCCTGTTTGGAGAATCAAAAGCACACTCCAGTCTCAGGGCCCTTGCGTGTGTGATGTCTTCTATCTGCAATGCTCACTCCCTAGAATCACACGTGGCTCACACTTTCCTCTACTCTGGCCCTTTCAGAAAGGCCTCCTGGGTTGCACCCTGTCCAGATCAACCCTTCTCCCATGACTCTTTGGCTTTACGCTGATTCTCTTTTCTTCATTACGCTTATTACATATTACACCACATTGCACCGGGCACATTTCCCACCATTTGTTCCTTCGGCTGTTGCCTTTTCTGCTGGAACATCAGCAGGATGTGCCTGTTCTCATTATTGTATCCCTAGTGTCTGGAATAGAACCAGGAAGTGAACGTAGCTGTTCAGTCAGCCACTAAGTCGTGTCCGACTCTTGGCAGCCCCATGGACCGCAGCACTCCAGGCGTCCCTGTCTTTCACTATTTCCCAGAGTTCTCTCTAATCTCCATTGAGTCAGGTATGCCATCCAACCATCTCATCCTCATCTCATCTCATCCTCTCCTGGGGTCAGAGCCAGGAGACCCACGAGGAGTCCTCCCCACAAAGCAGAGGACAGACTAAAGAGAGGAGACCCCAAGAGCCCCGTTCTATACAGAGAACAGACTTGTGGTTGCCAGGGGGGAGGGGGAACGGGAGGGAAGGATTGGGAATTTGGGATTAGCAGAGGCAAACTATTATATACAGGATGGATAAACAAGAAGGACCTATCGTACGGCACAGGGAACTGTATTCAACACCCTGTGACAAACCACAATGGAAAAGAATATGAAGAATGTGTGTGTGTGTGTGTGTGTGTGTGTGTGTGTCACTGAGTCACGCTGCTGTACAGCAGAAATGGGAGGATCAGTTGTCCCCTCTCCTCCTGTCTTCAGTCTTTCCCAGCATCAGGGTCTTTTCCTGATGAGCTGGCTCTTTGCATCAGGTGGCCAAAGTATTGGAGCTTCAGCTTCAGCATCAGTCCTTCCCATGAATATTCAGGGCTGATCTCCTATAGGATGGACTGGAAGTGAACAGATTCTCAATAAAAACCAGAGCTTCCACCATTTCCTCCAATGCCTGCTGGACTCACACCTGTGATGCCCTCAGCGCTCAAAGGAAATGGTGACCCTGCAAGTTGGCATCCCCCCCGGCCCGCCTCACATGCCTACACCATCTGTACCCACCTTGGGCTGGCTGGAAGATTTATGCATATGAGAACCTGTCCTTTCTGTCCCCTTCCAGTGGGAGGGATCATTCTCTTGTCTTGAGCTCCTCAGCCATCTGGACAAATGATGCTCATCTCAGTTGTAGTTCCAAAAGTGAGACATGCCCCTCCACCCCAGGGTTAAGGTAGCCCTACTGGAAAGGTGGGCATTGGGTCAAGGCTGGGAACCATAAAGTAGGGGACCAGGTCCTGGTCTCCTGTCAGGCGCCCTCCCCCCAGCAACACACCCCTGTTCTCCCCAGGGCTGGATGGGAAGTGTTTGCTGGCCCGTCCTGACTGCTTGCATCATTAGCTCTGTGTAGCATTGCAGAATGGCAGTCATAATAGGATCAGAAGGTCTGGGTTTGAATCCCAGCTCTGCCACTTATAGCTACGTAATCTCAGCAGGTTACTTAGCCTTTCTGTTTCCATGTGGGAAGTCAGAATAATACTAGCTCCTCTCTCCTAGGACTGTCATGACAATTAAGTGAGTGAGTGTGTATTAAGCACGAAGTCCAGTGTCTGGCAGAGAATGGATGCCATGGAAATGGGAACCACTATTACTGTATCACACTTGGCTTGCCCCAGAGTCCTCCCTCCCATTGGGGTTTATCCTCCGGCAGCCAGCCTCCTTGTTTCTCATGGTTTGGTGCCTGGCTGGGCTTGGGGACGTCGCTGACCATCCAGGCTGGGTCAGGTTTCACCTCTTCCCTCCCCTAGTCCCTCACGGTTCCCTATCATCACCCTAGTCCAGTGGGGTTGTGTTGAACCTGCCCTTCCACTGTCCATTCCCAGAGAGCAAGGCAATGCTCAAGCCATTCTGCTTCCTGCATACGGCCCAGGGCCTGCTCAGAGCAGGAGGGAGCAAAATCTGGGGCAGAATAAATGAGGAGAGAAGGGGACAGAGGACCGTCCTTCCTTCCAGTTAGTTCGGTCATATGTTCTGTGGGGCTCCCTGCGAGCCTGACCTTTGATCTAAGTTAGAGCCACCTGGGCTGAGCCCCAACCTTACCCCCTTGCCCTGGGCATTGGGAACTGAAGTTTTGGACCACACTGGTCGAGTCTGCCTCCAGCTTCCAAACTGATCCCCTGGAGGTCGATTCTTTTTTTTTCCCCCGCAGAATGTTGTAACCATTAAGTTCCAGGCAGGGGTCAGACCCCTGGGCTCCATCTGCTCAGGTTGCCTGCACAATTGCAATCCCTGAACCCATTCTGGCTAGTTTTCTCATTAAGACTATCAGACTGGATTGATCCATTAGATCAATGGATGGATATCAACCGGCAGGAAGCCAATCCGATGAGCCTGGATGATCAGCCCAAGAATGAGATCCCCCGCCAAGATGGAGCGGGTTCCTTGCCCTCAGGATGGGGCTTTGGGAGACAGAAGGGTGGGTCAAAGGACTCAGCAGGCTGGACTTCGGTGAGGAGGCATCAGTGTTGCCCGGGTGTGTCTACCAGGAGCAGAGCCCCAGCTCCTGGGAGCTGGGCAGGGATTCCGGGGACAGCTGGTGTGTGAGAAACACCATCTGTGCTTGTGGACAATCGAGACTCCTTCCCAGGTAGTCAGCCAGTCACCACTCACACCACCCCCACCGTGGCCCAGGGTTGCAAGGTGTGTGTGATGGGCGTTTGGGGGTTCAGGAAGCAAAACAGCAGCTTCCCAGGTCTCTCTTCCTCTCTCACCAGGAGAAATTTTTTGAGGCTGGAAATGAAGAAGTACCTAGAACATCAAATTGGCGTTCCAGGTTCTGGGTGTGTGGGATAGTGATGGGGTTTAAGGGTTGGCTAAGGGACCCATATTCAAATAGGTTTGGAAATGCTAGTGTTGGCCGCTAAGTCCTGTCTGACTCTTTGCAACCCCATGGACTATAGCCCTCCAGGCTCCTCTGTCCATGGGATTCTCCAGGCGAGAACACTGGAGTTGGTGGCCATGCCCTCCTCCAGGGGATCTTCCCAACCCGGAAGTTGAACCTGGGTCTCCTGCGTTGCAGGCAGATTCTTGACCATCTGAGCCCTCGGGGAAGCCCTTGGAAATGTGTTTCAGCCTGTTCATTCCCTGCAGAACTGACGCACGTTACAGCTTTCTAAAAGAAGGGGGGAGGAGCGGTGTTGGCTCGAAGGTCTGGGGCATCTACAGAAACACAGCGAAGCGCTTCCTCCAGGAGTCAGCAGGGCCTGCTCTCACGGGACGCTTCATCCCAAGGAGGTCTGCAGGGTCGGCGGGGCCCTGAGGGCCAGGGAGGTTCTCGGAGAGGGAGGCACCAGCGAGGAGGAAGTGAGGTGGGCGGCGCCACTCACGTGGGCGCCAGAGCAGACCGTGCCACCTGCAGCCGGGGAGGCCCCTCTCCCCTCCGTGCGCCCCGCCTGCAGCCGGGGAGGCCTCCTCCCCACCGTGCGCCCCGCCTGTAGCCGGGGAGGCCCCCTCCCCTCCGTGCGCGCCCCGCCTGTAGCCGGGGAGGCCCCCTCCCCACCGTGCGCCCCGCCCTCCGGGTCCGCTCACACCTCACCACGCTCTCCCCTCTCCTCCACAGGCTACTTGACTGTCAACATCGAGCCTCTCCAGCCCGTGGTGGCTGGTGATGCCGTGACCTTGAAGTGTAACTTCAAGACCGATGGCCGCATGCGCGAGATCGTGTGGTACCGGGTAAGTCACCTCCGCGGTCCCTCCCCGCCCCGTACCTCTGACCAGGACCCGGGGCAGAGTCCCCGGAGCCTCTCTGGAGACCCTCGTGGGATTGGCGATGCCCTCAGCCCTCAGCAGCCCTGAGCTGTCCTGTGCCCTCTGCCTGACCCCCGTCCTTTGCTGAAACCCTCCATAAAGATCCCTCTGCCCAGTCTTCCCTTCTGACCTCAGGGTCTATCTTGTCCTGGCATCTTTTATGTTCCTAACATGCCCTTATGCTCAGGAAACTCCCTCTGAGTGGAGTATTAGTTACCAACAGTGAACGTGCTGACTGCAGTGTAATTAAAGAATGCTGAAGGGTGAAATTTGGGGCATGAGGATTTGGGTAATGTTTTTGGCAGAAGAGAGAGAACAGGACAGTTTCCTGCCTTCTTAAAAATCCAATTACATATGTAGTCTGCCTTCTAATCTGATTACACATAGGACTGGTGTCTGGCACCCCGAGGTCTAAGGAGATCTGAGAAGGGATGTTGATAAAGATGAGCAGATGCCCATCTGCCCAGGGCCGTGTTGTTGGCAACAGGAGAACCAACTTGGGGTCTTGGGAGCAAGTGTTGGCCTTTGTAACCACCAATAGACATCTCTGTGTGTCTGGACCGGGCATCCCAGCCTGGTCTCACTTTGCCACAAGGAAGTCAAGGCTGGCTGTGCTCCAGAGAAGCTCGAGTGGGCATTGGCTTTCTTGCTATGTGGCAGCCAGGTGTACATAGAACAGGGTACCACCATCTTGGCAGTGGGTTAGGTGGAGAGCTCCCCTTCTATGAGCTACAACAGGGGTTGGCTCACACAAAAATGGGCTGTAGGCTGCCCATAGTTCACCAGCCATAGTTCGCCAACCGCTGACCAAAACCTGACACTTCTCCAACCTCTGCTGAGTTGTGTTGCCCTTTCTTCAAAGTGAAACCAATGGGTGATACAGTCAAGTGGAATTGCTCTGGAGGTAGGGGGTATGGAGTGGAGAGGGGGTGGGAGGTGGGGGTTGGGTGGGCACCGCGTGGTGATCAGGCATGTGGAAGTGGTTCCTGAGCTCCTTCAAGCTGCCACCACACCCACGGTGCGGTGCAAGGAAAACCCAGCGTCAGAGGATCCTGGTGGGGAGTCCTCGCCATCTGACGCCTTGACTCAGAACTGGGCGCCTCAGCCTCCTTGCTGTCGGTCCAGCCTTGCTTTGAACCATCCTCTCCTTACTGTGTCTTCTTGCATTCTTGGCCTTTGGTTCACCGTTTTCTGATCGCCGTGGTTACGCTGGGCGCTGTGATCTGGGTCCCTTTTAACCAACATCATTGCTCTCCATCTTAGCGTTGTAGCCCCTCCCATTTAGAATCACTCCGAGGACCCTCCACCCAAGCTCACAGCCGCCCGGGACCCACCCAGGTGTGAATCTGACATTTGATTCCCCGGAGGGCCCCGGCTTCAGGTGAGATTTCCTTCCTGGATAGATCGCTGGGGTCTAGAGAAAGTCAAGGCATATGTTAAACAGTGCCGCGAACCGCATCGCTAAGAGGCGTATTTACATGATACGGAACTGCTTGGCTGACACACGCTGTGAGCGTCTCATTAGCACCTGGCAGAGGGCTGCGATAAATTAACTCCGGCTTGCTGCCGACGATGGCACTGGCGCTGCGTCTCTGCCTCGACCCTCCGTGGAGTGAGGGGTAGTGAGAGACCCGCCCCGCTGGCAGAGAGAAACGCGGAGACCCAACGGGAACAATAGGGGTGAAAATGGGAGGCGTCTTGGAAACAGGAAAATGCCAGTAGGCATCTCATTGCTCCCCCATCCCTTGAAGCAACTATCCTCACTCTTGTTTGAAATCGAATGTACCTGCATCAGTGGTGAAAATCTCCCTGCAGAGGTGGCTGCCAGGGTGGAGGCAACGCAATGCCAGGCGCAGGTGTGGGGAACCACAAGCAGCCTCCCACGCGGCTCACCTCTGCGTGCTCTGAAAACCGGGGATGCCCAGGTTCCAGGGCAGATGGAGACTCCCCTTCCCCCCTCTACCCCAATGCTGAGCACCCCCCACTCCGTTCACCACACGCCCCCCGCCACCTCCGTCCTGGCTTGTGATCACATAGACTGCTTTAAAAATCAGTTAATTCTCCTAACGGGTGTCGGGCCTTGCCTAAGGGGCTACGGGAGGCTGCACTAATTAATTTATTTCGTTTCACATCCTTTGACCTGAAAGCGTCTGGAATTGGGGTGGGGGTGGGGTTGCAGATGTATGCAAATCACATGCAAATCGCGCGCTGAAGCCAAGTGCCGGGGCCCTTCTGATTCTGCGGCTGGAGTGCGGAAGCGGCTCCCCGATGGGCTGCTGCCGTGGGACCCGGGGAGCCCTGCACGCCCGCCTGTGGCGGTGACGATGGGGCCGACTCCGGGGAGCAGCTCCACGCAGCCACTCCGGCCTCCCCTCCCCCGCCACCTCCTTTCCCAAGGAGCCAGCCGAATGGCCGGAGATGAGAGCTGACCACGATGGGGGCTCCGGGAGCCGAGGCCGAGGCGGGGCTCCTGGAGGGACTGGGAGAAGCAGCAGGGGAAGGCCCGGTCTCCTTCGCCGGCCGGTCCCCCTAGGCAAGCCCCAGAGCTTCACTCCTCCGCCCGTCCCCCCGGCCCTGCTCCCGCCCTGAGACGGGGGGCTGCCGAGCGTCGCCTTGTTTGTTTTCTGTACGTGACTTTGCTTCCCTCCCCAGCTTCCTCTGCCCACCCTCCATGAATGAGCTCACAGAGCCCCGCTTGGAAGGAGATGAATAG
The DNA here is from genome assembly GCA_024291935.2 of Okapia johnstoni. Classification (NCBI taxonomy): domain Eukaryota; kingdom Metazoa; phylum Chordata; class Mammalia; order Artiodactyla; family Giraffidae; genus Okapia; species Okapia johnstoni. Next base: position 15,684,415 of record JAGTYA010000024.1, on the reverse strand, counting down.
GTTACACAGGCCCAGCCAGGGCTGTGTCTCCAAGCCCTTTAGTCGGGAAAAGCAGGGCATTGTGATGAGGCTGCCTCTGCACACTCAGCCCAGTGGGCGCAAAATGACCCAAAACATGTGTCCCGTCCAGCAGCCTCCCCTCTGGTCCTAAAGGCATGAGCTTAGCAATGGGGTCATCCTAAGCTTTCAGAAGTGCAGCGAATGCATTGGATTCTCTGAGTAAATTGGGCGAGCTGATGGAGTGGTGTGAAGGAAAAGGGATCCCTCCCTCAGGGTCAGCAAGACCTCTGGCTCAGCATTTGGGGAAACTCTTGGCTTATGGAGCCCTTAGGGCTGGGGTGGGTGAGCACGGAAATGGGAGGAGGTGGCGAGGGCCTGCACCTTGGACACTTTGCCCCGAGGTCGAGCCAAGTTGTAGACAAAGATGACGAAACTCTAGAAGAGACTCAAGAAAGTGCACACGATCAGAGGCCCTGGATCTGCGCTGTCCACTGTGGCAGCCACTTGTCACACGTCTCTGTTTACATGTAAGTTTAACTAAATCAGGTTAAATTAGAAGTTCATTTCCTCAGTCAGACTCGCCGCATATGATTAGTGGCTACCGCACTGGGCAGAGCAGGTATAGAACATTTCCATCACCACAAAAGTTCTATTGGACAGCTTGCTGTAGATATTTAAAAAAAATGGCATGGCCCCTCCCTGGAATATCCTGTACTTTCCTGACATGGGAGTGAAAGTGACTGCTCGTTGAGCCAGCTTTCTAGGCAAACTCACCCTACAGTGAATTTCAGAAAAAGTGAGTTACATCTGTTGTGTAACTCACCACCACTGGATTGCAGGGAACGAGGGGACAGAAGAAAGATTATCATTCTCAAAAGATGTCTTTGAAAACAGAGAAGACATCAGGAAAGTTTTCAGGCCCCTGAGGATTGAACCTGGGTCTCCTGCATTGCAGGCAGATTCTTTACTCTCTGAGCCACGAGGGAAGCCCCAGATGAAATGTAGCCATGGTCATCTCCCCACGTTTTCTCCACTGTTGCGTGGGTCCCCCTCCCAGATTTGGGCTTCTCAGTCTTCTGCAGAGGTGGGGCACATAAGCTTTACTTTTACCTACAAAATACACAGTGGCTAATAGGGTGAGGGTGCAATCCCACACTTGGCCAATAGGAGGCAGTCACCTAACAAGGAAATGATTTTAGCATTAAGACTGGGACCTTGTTCTAGAACACAGGGCTTCCCTGACAGCTCATTTGGTAAAGAATCTGCCTGTAATGCAGGAGATCCACTGGAGAAGGGATAGGCTACCCACTCCAGTATTCTTGGGCTTCCCTGGTGGCTCAGCTGGTAAATAATCTGCCCGCAGTGTGGGAGACCTGGGTTTGATCCCTGGGTTGGGAAGATTCCCCTGGAGAAGGGAAAGGCTCCCCACTCCAGTATTCTGGCCTGGAGAATCATGGACTGTATAGCCCATGGGGTCACAAAGAGTCAGACACAACTGGGCAACTTTCACTTCACTCTAGAAAACAAATGATAAATGCTATCCTCTACTTAATCATTTCTATCCATTTATACCTAAACTTGGAGACTCATTCAGTAATTCTGCTAACACTAATCTGCGTGACGAGCATTATGGAACCCCTCCTCTGTGCCAGGCATTGGATTGAGGGCTTTACAGACATGGCTGCGTTTCATCTGGGACTTCCCTGGTGGCTCAGATGGTAAAGAATCTGCCTGCAATGCAGGAGTGAAAGTGAAGTCGCTCAGTAGTGTCCAACTCTTTGCGACCCCATGGACTGTAGCCTACTGGGCTCCTCTGTCCATGGGATTTTCCAGGCAAGAGTACTGGAGTGGGTTGCCATTTCCTTCTCCAATGCAGGAGACCCAGGTTCAATCCCTGGATCAGGAAGATTCCCTGGAGAAGGGAATGGCTACTCATTCCATTACCCTTGCCCTGAGAATTCCATGGACAGAGGAGCCTGGCAGGCTACACTCCACCAGGTGACAAAGAGTCAGACACGACTGAGTGAGTAACACTTCCTTACAGTTCCTCAACATTTCATTTTCGTGTTGACACCGAGGCTGGTGGTACTGTTAAGCCTGTTTTTCAGATGAAGACACTGAGGCCATCCAAAAGGACTATGCCTTGGCTCCTGTTGCCCCTTCCCTGACTTCTGCAGGGAGTTCTAGACACTTCCTGCTCTTGATTCCTCTTTGGGGGTCGAGGGCGTCTGTACTCCAGCTTGTATCTCATTAGGTCCAAACAGCTGTCTGTCCACTGGGTCATGAGCATCTCAAACACAAAGGCCACGTCTTTTCCCTGTTAGATGCACACCTAGTGGAGAGTCATCTCAGTAAATATTTGTTATGTGAGCAGATAGTAGAGGTGGGAGTACACATTTTGACACACAATGCCAGGGAGCCCACTTCCATATCAGGCGGGCTTCTGTGTCCAGCTGATCATATCTGTCTGCTCGGGGACTGAGTGTGAGTCTTTGTACACTCAGGGGCCTTTATGGAGTGTGGGGTTGGGGGAAAGGAACGTTTCTTGTTTGGGAACACTGTCTAAACTCATTTACCTGGAGGTCACCTGCCCGGCAGGCAAAGCCAAAGGTCTGTTACTATCACAGAAATCCATTAAACAACCACAGAGAATCCTGGGAATTGAACCTTTCACAGCAGCTTTTTTTTTATCCTCTTTTCTTTGTTTCATCTCTTTCCTTCACAGTTTGTTCCCAAGAGCTGCACTGGGCCCAGGTTACAAGGCCACAGTAAGACAGCCATGGAGCTAGGTAGAGGGGGCGATCTACTCAGAGTGATAACACCGCCGCTCTCAGAAGCCCCTTATCGCGCCTCTTCCACCTTGTGGGGAGTGTGTGCCTGGGTGTTTGTTTAGTGGTCGGAGATTCCCCCTCCACAATGCTGCTTGGCCGGGGTGAGGTCCTGCTCTGGGGCTCCGCTGGCGCCTCTGCAGTGAGGGTTTATGGCTGCTCTGAGCCGTTAGAGAAAGAATTAAGCCCAGAGGCTGGGCACGTGACTTCGGGCAGTGACCTAACCTTTAAAAATCTCATCTGAAATTGGGCATGAAACTACCTACATTGTAGGCATAAATGAGATAATGTCTGCAACTAAACAAGCCCGGTCCCACTGCAGTCCTTTCATTCCACCCAACAAAAGCTGATGGGAGCAGTTCAATAAACGGTGACTGTTTGTCCTCTCGTGTCTCTTGGTAACAAGGGATCTAGAGAGAGAAGCCGAGAGGGGCAGGTGTTGCGGGAGGACCGCCAGGACGGATTCCTGGAGTTCCATCCTACCACCCGCCTTGCCAACACGGATGCGCAGGGAGGATACTTAAAGCTGGTACCTTCTTGGTCACTCTGTGGGTACGCTGGTGAACTCACTGGATTTAATTCTTAGAAATGTCATCATACGGCTAAACCATTTCAGTGGGTCTTAGCTCTCCTTGGGCTTCCCTGGTGGCTCAGCTGGTAAAGAATCCGCCTGCAATGCAGGAGACCTGGGTTCGATCCCTGGATTGGGAAGATACTCTGGAGAAGGGAAAGGCTGCCCGCTCCAGTATTCTGGCCTGGAGAATTCCATGGACCGTGTAGTCCATGGGGCCGCAAAGAGTCGGACACGACTGAGCGACTTTCACTTTCACTTGGCCTTCCTGAAGCAAGAAGTTATTTCAGGATGGCTTTGCTGGCATTGGCTTTCTCCCAGTCTCAGTCCCTGACCATGTTTTGTTGTCTGAAACAAAATGGAAAATGATGATGATAAAGGGTCATTACAGTCCGATGATATCATAAGGGCAAGAAGGCAGGTATGCTCCTGGTGATGAGTGGAGACCAGGGCCCAAGTTCCAGAGGACTGGGCTGCATCATTCCCTGGCCCCTCTGGCTTGGAGCCCAGCCTGGCAGCCACTCAATCTGGCTGCTCCTTGTTACCCTCCTCTTGGGTCTTATAGATCCAAGGTCCAGGGGAGGGAGGGATTAAGGAAGACAAGAAGCCGTCTTCTCCGAGCCAGGGGTAAGCTGGCTGAGCTGCCTCGTCCAGGTCTCCATCCTTCCTCCTGACCTCCCAAAGGGGCAGGCTTTTCCTGATGAGGGAGGTACCATGCCTAATTTTGTCACACCAGTCACATAAGAGGAAAGAGAAAGTGCCAGAGAAGGCCCACCGAAGGACAACTGGTTGTAGAATAAATGCAGTGACACACAAGGAGGAAGCAAGCATCTTCCCGAGTCTCGTTCCATTGCAGTCTTTTAATTCCACCCTCAACCACAGATTGTATCCGTCCTGAACCCGTATCAGCCATCTCCGTGGGGTGGAGTGATGGGAGCAACTTTAAGCTCCCTCTAGAGGTCACGGAGTGAATTGCTACTCTTGCAGCCCCAATCCTTGGTCTCAAAGGGAAGTTGGGTTGCAAAGGAGCAGGAGCTGTCCATCCTGCCCTTGAGAATTTTCAGAGGGGCTAGGAAAAGCGTACCGACGGCTGAGCCTCATCCTACAGTTACTGCGTCAGAATCTTCCGGACTGAAACCTCAGGACCGAGTCCTGGAGTTTGGAAAAGTGGTGGAGGAGTTGTGCCATTCATTCAACATTAGTTCAGCACACGGTGACGAGTCAGATGCTTCGAGGCACTGGGGGTGCGTCAAGGAGCAAGACAACAAGATCCTAAATTCATGGAGTTTACCTGGGGGGCCTGGGGGACCAGGGGGCAGCTAAACAGATAAGCAAGAAAACACCTGATAATGACAAGGGCGTGCTAAGTCACTTCAGTCATGTCCACCTTTTTTGCAACTGTATGGACTGTAGCACGCCAGGCTCCTCCATCTGTGGGATTCTCCAGGCAAGAATACTGGAACAGGTTGCCGTGCTCTCCTCCAGGGGATCTTCCCAACCCAGGGATCCAACTCAAGTCTCTTATGTCTCCTGCAGGCAGGCGGGTTCTTCACCTGGGAAGCCTTGAATTATAAGGGTGGAGCACATCATTAAAACAGACTGACGGGATAAAAAGGGATTGGATGGTCAGGAAAAGACTCCCATTTAAACTGAGACCTCAAAGGCAATAAGGACCCCACCATGCCAGGAGGAGGAAATGGAGCACTCCGGGCAGAGGAAAGAGCAAATGCAAAGGGCCTGTGTTGGGGCTGAGCTTTGTATGTTGAAAGGTCAGAAAGAGAGCCCACAGCATGGCCGGAATGAAGTGAGCGAAGGAGAGTTAAGAGACGAGGTGAGGTATAGGGGCAGGACCACTCATGCAGGCCTCGAGCTTCAAGCCATTGGTCTGGAGTGCTTCTAAGGGCAGCAGGAAGCTTTGGAGGGTTTTTAAGCAGGGAAGTGGCAGGATCTGGTTACCTTTACTAAAAGATCATGTCTGGTTGAATGGACCGTGGGAGGTAAGCCTGGAAGCAGGGTTATTAGAACAGTTCAGGTAACAGTGGCTTGGGTGAGGATCAGGACCGTGGTAGCGGAGATGATGGGAGGGCAGAGAAATTCTACTGTGACACGCGGAGGGGGAGGGGAGGGCAAGACTCAGGATGGCGCCTGGCTTTCAAGCTTTCACCACCAGATGTGGGGACGGTGCTGCTTACTGAGACTGGGGGTAGGTGGAGAAGAAAGACGGAAGGGTTTTTCGTCAGCCACGTTAAGCTCCAGGTGCTGCTAAGACGTGGAGGTAGAGCAGTCAGAGGAGTAGAGGGAGCTAAATCTGGGATCCTGGGGAGAAGTCAGAACCAAGAGGTTTACACTTGGGGGTCAACAGACTGTGGACGGACCTAAAGCCGTGGGCCTGGATGAGATGCCACCTGGGGGAGGGGCAGGCGGAGAGCACCCAGTGTGGAGCCTGTGCGCTCAGAATTCAGAGACGAAGGAGTAAACCAGAGAGAGACTGCGAAGCAGCAGCCGGCAAGATATGAAGACAGGTGACGGAGTCAGGTGATCCGGACCCCCGGGGAGGAAAGTGGGCCAAGAAAGAGAATAGTCATCTGCATCCGAAGCTGCAGAGAGAGGACTTAAAGCAACTGGAGCCCGCTGGGGGCCTGGACCAGAGCAGCCTCCTTCGGGGGGTGGGGGTGGGGCAGAAGCCTGACTGAGTGGGCTGAGGGGAACACTAAGACCAGCCTTGGTCTTAGTGGCAAAGCCTTGAGGTTTAGGCTATTAAAAGGATTTGACCTTGAACTCTTGGGCAAACCTTTGCTGATAACGTAAAGACACTGTTGATTCTATTTGGTCCATCTCCATTTGCATGTCATTCATCAGCCACCAAATGCGTTACCTATCCCAAAATTCACCAGTCTTGCTATCCAGAACTGATGGCATCTCTTTTCAAGGCTTGAAGGTGGTTGCATAGGGGAGTCCAGAGGGATACAGCAATGCACTTGGTGTTTGAAGGAAAGATCCCAGCTCTATCCATCCCATGACCTCAGTGGCCTGTGGATGTCAGCCATTCCCAAGACCCTGCTCGGCACTGAGCATCATACACGGGGCTGGAGATGCAAAGAAGGAGATGGTGGACCCTCTTCCCTCCAGGGGAGAACTTCCAAGTCCAGGCATTATTAAATTGTAAAGATCTGTGATTCATGTCCCCTAAGCGTCTCCCAAGTACTGCATTTCAGACCCTTTTGTTGACTCTGATAGCTACTCCATTTCTTCTAAGGGATTCTTGCCCACAGTAGTAGATATAATGGTCATCTGAGTTAAATTCACCCATTCCAGTCCATTTTGGTTCACCGATTCCTAAAATGTTGATGTTCACTCTTGCCATTTCCTGTTTGACCACTTTCAATTTGCCTTGATTCATGGACTTAACATTCCAGGTTCCTATGCAATATTGCTCTCTACAGCATCGGACTTTGCTTCCATCACCAGTCACATCCACAGCTGGGTGTTGTTTTCGCTTTATCTCTGTCTTGTCATTCTTTCTGGAGTTATTTCTCCACTGATCTCCAGTAGCATGTTGGGCATCTATTGAGACCTGGGGAATCCATCTTTCAGTGTCCTATCTTTTTGCCTTTTCATACTGTTCATGGGGTTCTCAAGGCAAGAATACTGAAGTGGTTTGCCGTTCCCTTCTCCAGTGGACCATGTTTTGTCAGAACTCTCCACCATGACCCATACATCTTGGGTGGCCCCACACGGCATGGCTCATAGTTTCATTGAGTGAGACAAGGCTGTGGTCCATGTGATCAGTTTGGTTTTCTGTGATTGTGCTTTTCAGTCTGTCGGCCCTCTGATGGAGAAGGATAAGAGGCTTATGGAAGCTTCCTAATGAGAGAGACTGTCTGAGGGGGAAACTGGGTCTTGTTCTGATGGGTGGGGCCATGCTCAGTAAACCTTTAATCCAATTTTCTGTTGATGAGGGGGGCTGTGCTCCCTCTCTGTTATTTGACCTGAGGCCAAACTATAGTGGAAGTAATATAGATAATGGCGACCTCCTTCAAAAGGTCCCACACATACACTGCCATACTTAGTGCTCCTGACCCTGCAGCAGGCCACCGTGACCCACGCCTCTGCTGGAGACTCCTGGACACTCGGGGCAAGTCTGAGTCAGTCTCTTATGGGGTCACTGCTCCTTTCTCCTGGGTCCTGGCACGCACAAGTTCTGTCTGTGCCCTCCAAGAGTCTGTTTCCCAGTCCTGTGTAAGTTCTGGTGGCTCTTTGGTGGGGTTAATGGTGACCTCCTCCAAGAGGGCTTATGCCATACCTAGATCTGCTGCACCCAGAGCCCCTGCCCCTGTGGGCAAAGCTAGTGGAGGTGATGGAATTCCAGTTGAGCTATTTCAAATCCTCAAAGATGATGCTGTGAAAGTGCTGCACTCAATATGCCAGCAAATTTGGAAAACTCAGCAGTGGCCACTGGAAAAGGTCAGTTTTCAGTCCAATCCCAAAGAAAAGTCATGCCAAAGAATACTCAAACTACTGCACAATTGCACTCATCTCACATGCTAGTAAAGTAATGCTCAAACTTCTCCAAACCAGGCTTCAACAGTACATGAACTGTGAACTTCCAGATGTTCAAGCTGGATTTAGAAAAGGCAGAGGAACCAGAGATCATATTGCCAACATCCATTGGATCACTGAAAAAGCAAGAGAATTCCAGAAAAAACATCCACTTCTGCTTTATTGACTATGCCAAAGCCTTTGACTGTATGGATCACAATAAACTGTGGAAAATTCTTAAAGAGATGGGAATACCAGACCACCTGACCTGTCTCCTGAGAAATCTGTATGCAGGTCAAGAAGCAACAGTTAGAACTGAACATGGAACAATAGACTCACTCCAAATAGGAAAAGGAGTACATCAAGGCTGTATATTGTCACCCTGCTTATTTAACTTATATGCAGAGTACATCATACGAGATGCCAGGCTGGATGAAACACAAGCTGGAATCAAGATTGGTGGGAGAAATATCAATAACCTCAGATATGCAGATGACAACACCCTTATGGCAGAAAGTGAAGAAGAACTAAAGAGCCTCTTGATGAAAGTGAAAGAGGAGAGTGAAAAAGTTGGCTTAAAGCTCAACATTCAGAAAATGAAGATCATGGCATCTGGTCCCGTCACTTCGTGGCAAATAGATGGGGAAACAGTGGAAACAGTGAGAGACTTTATTTTTGGGGGCTCCAAAATCACTGCAGATGGTGATTGCAGCCATGAAATTAAAAGACACTTGCTCCTTAGAAGAAAAGCCATGACCAACCTAGACAGCATATTAAAAAGCAGAGACATTACTTTGCCAACAAATGTCCATTTAGTCAAGGCTATGGTTTTTCCAGTAGTCATGTATGGAAGTGAGAGCTGGACTATAAAGAAAGCTGAGCACTGAAGAATTGATGCTTTTGGACTGTGGTGTTGAAGACTCTTGAGAGTCCATTGGACTGCAAGGAGATCCAACCAGTCCATCCTAAAGGAAATCAGTCCTGAATATTCATTGGAAGGACTGAGGCTGAAGCTGAAACTCCAATACTTTGGCCACCTGATGCGAAGAGCTGACTCATTGGAAAAGACCCTGATGCTGGGAAAGATTGAAGGCGGGAGGAGAAGGGGATGACAGAGAATGAGATGGTTGGATGGCACCACCAACTCGATGGACATGAGTTTGGGTAAACTCCAGGAGTTGGTGATTGGCAGGGAGGCCTGGCGTGCTGCAGTCGATGGGGTCGCAAAGAGTTGGACAGGACTGAGCAACTGAACTGAACTGAAAGCGTCTCCCAGGGGTTTGTGTGAAACACAGGAGATGCCTACAGAAAAGCCATCTCCCTCGTCCCAGCACAGGGGAGTGGGCTCCCCTCATGTCACTTTGCCCTCTCCTGCGCCTGGCCGAGTCTCGCTCATTCCCTCCTCTGTCAGGCCTCCTGGCCGCGCTCACAGGCCGGACTCTGAGAGCCTCCTGCTTTCGCTTGCTTAGCATTTTGTACATTCTTTGAGCAGAGAATCACCCGGCGCTTTATTTGTCTTGTCTTTGTGTCTGTGGCTGAGTTTTGTTTATCTGCTTCTCTGATGTGCGCCGTGGTACCCACAGGACCAGAGTCCTCACTCGACATCTCTAAATCCCTAGGGAGTGACTGGATAGGCTCCTGAGGGGGGCTTGGATCCTCAGAAAGCAAGCCCAATATGCTGTGTGTATTATTTAGGGAAAAGGGACCCAATATTTTCTAAGGGGTCCGTGATGCCCCGTAAAAGACTGAAACAGCAGCAGCAACTGTCCAGGGCTTGTGCGGGTGGAATGTGGAGAGCATCGTTACCTCCGCCCGTGTGTCACCGAGGTGGCACTCAGGATGGGTCTAGGAGACCAGGAGGCAGCAAGGCTGTGGCAGAAAGCCTGTGGTCCTTCAGCTTTCTGGGGACCCAAGCGGGCAGGGATACTGCAGTCAGCTTCAGGTGGGAAGAGCAGGGTGGTTTGGGCTCAGTCCAGAGACCACAGGCCAGTCAACCCAGACAGGTGCACAGACACCCTCGGGTGGAGGAAGGAGATAAGAGGAAGGAAGGGGACGCTTGCTCTGGCAGCTCTTCACTGCGCTCTCTGGCACGAGGGAAGGGGTTCTGACCAGAGAAATCTATCCTCTTTGGGGGATTAAGATCAGGTTTCTGATACTGGCAATGAGACCATTTCTCTTCTTGGAGGTGCTTCCCTAAGGCCGATAAGAGCTCTTGGCTCCCGAACTGTTGGTGGCGGGGCGCGGGGGAGGCTGCCAATGGTTGGAGTGGATGACCGAATAAACAAGACTTTCTGCTGGCACGTGTGTGGAGTCCGCCAGTAATAGGCTCCCCCGTTGGATGTCCGTGCAAAGAGGACAGGATAGACTGGCAGATCCAAGGTGGATGTGTTGGTGGGGAGTTTGTCCTCACCAAATGCACAGACAAGGAAAGTCCAGGGGCTGGGGGCAAACTGTCCTGCTGTGTGACCTTGAGCCAGCGACTCCCCCTCTCTGAGCCTCGGGAGCGTCATCGGTAAAATAACAGAGTGAAGTGAGATGGTCTCTATAGGATGCACTCTTTCCTGCTTTGCAGCCAACACCCTCTCCTTGGTTTCTTCACCCTCAGCAGACCCAGCCCAGGGGAGGGGGCTGGCCCTTCGTGGCCAGGGTCTGCCTGGAGTGAGGTTTAGGCAAGTTTACATCAGGGCGGAGATCCCGGCCAGAGACGCTGTCAGGCCTCTGAGCCAGTGGATGCCAGAGCTATATTAAGCCCAGAGCGTGATTTCCAGCCGACTCTGCCTGGTTGAGCCCTGCTGGGTTTAAATGACAAGGGGGCTGACTTAACTTGTCAGGGGAGGATTAAAGGTGAACTTCTGCTCCAGCGCGCCGATGACATAAAGGAACGAGACTGAAATGAGAGATGGCTCCCAGAAACCCAGCTCCGTGTCCTCCTCCCTCCTAAGCCCTTCCTCCCCTCCCCTCCCCACCTCCTCTGTGTCGGGCGTGTCGTCTTTATGTGAAGAGTGATGGTGTCCTCTCCCCAAGGGCCCCAGAGGTGTCCCCAGGGCCATCGCACAGTCAGCTGGATGCAGACAGGCACAGCCTGGCCCTTTTCTAAAACACACCGCAGCTGCCCTGCACTCCACAAGAATTCCCTGTCGCCTTCAGAACCAAGTACAAGGTCATTCGCGCAGCACGCAAGGTCCTTCATTCAAGCTCCATTGGCTGATTTCCTCCAGCCTTGCTTCCTGCCATGTTCCCAAATGGGCCCACTGCTGGAATCACATGGCCTGTTTGCAGCTCTTGGAGCATGCCAGCTCTTTCCCACCTCCATGCAAATGCCAAGGCTGCTTCCTTTGCCCTCGAAGACCTTCCCTGCTCCGTCTGGCGAACTCTGACTTGCCCTCGAGGTCAGCTGCAGTGTTACCCCCAGAGCCCTTCCCCATCCTCTGTTCCCTTCCGTCTTCTTCCTCATGCAATTGCCGTGACCCAGGCATCGTACAATACTCAGAACTCTACCTTAGAACTTAACACACTGGACGTACATGTTCATTTATGCAGCAGGTATTTTTTGAGCACCTACTATGTGCCAGGCATTCAGACTAGAGCACTGAGTGAGAACAGTGGTGCTGCTCAAAGTGTTAGTTGCTCAGCTGTGTCCGACTCTGTGACCCCATGGACTGTAGTTCACCAGGCTTCTCTGTCCATGGGATTCTCCAGGCAAGAATACTGGAGTGGGTTGCCATCCCCTTCTCTGGGGGATCTTCCCAACCCAGGGATTAAACCCGGGTCTCCTGCATTGCAGGTGGATTCTTTACTGTCTGAGCCACCAGGGAAGCCCAAGAATACTGGAGTGGGTAGCCTATCCCTTATCCAGGGGAACTTCCTGATCCAGGAATCGAACCATGGGGTCTTGTCTTTATGGAGTTTGTAGTTAAGCAGGGTAACAGGTATTGCCTAGAAGACTGTTAAATTTCTTTGAAATTGTGGTAACTATTCCCCCAAAGGACAGGTGCCTGCTAGCTAAGAGCTCACAGCAGGGGGATTAATTGTTGAATGTCTCCCTTCCAGAATGTAACTGCCTTGTTGGTAAAGACCAGGGGCCCTCTTGGTATCTGAGCACGTAACTTAGAGAATGAACGGGCCAGTGAGTGACCACCTGTGCGAGTCTGAGGGACCTGGGACTAGACTCTTAGCTGATGAGGTAAGCAGTTTTCTTACACTTGGAGCTTTTCAACAATGGTTGGGATCACTTGGAGACTGGTGAGTTCCCTGCCCCTGAGAGTGTCTGAGCGAATGTTGCAGTGACTACCGGTCGAAAATGCAGTGAAGGACTTCCTTGGTGGTCCAGTGGTTAAGCATCCACCTGCCCATGCAGGGGACACGGGTTCAATCCCTGGTCCGGGAACATCCCACCTGCCACGGGGCAGCTAAGCCCCTGCGCCACAGCTACGAAGCGGGCACACCCGGAGCCCGCGCTCCACAGCCAGGAGAGGCTGCTCACTGCGACCAGGGAGAGTCCGCGTGCGCAGTGAAGACCCAGCGGGGTCAAAAGTAGATACACATACGCAAAAAATGAAACACATAGAAAGGATCTATGTCTTCTGGGCCCAAGGGAAGGGTCAGAAGAAGGCCCAGAGCAGGACGGCCCTGTCCATTTCAGCTCCGGAATTCTGCGCTGCATCAAGGTCAGCTGCCCAGAGATGACGTCATGACAAGGCGGGGATGGGGCCTCCGGCCCACTTGGCTAGACCACCCGCCGAGTGTGGGACACCAGGAATCGAGAAAGTTCTAGTTCCCCAGGAGGAGGGTGGCTGTGGATGTTCTGGGAGTCTGCTTCCTGCGGGTGCCCCACCCTTGAGTGGCCATTCACAGGGAAGGAGGCGTCAGATGCCTGGGGGGCTGGGGGGGCATGTGTGAAGTTAGTGAGAGCAGAGGGCAGAGCCGGAAGAGCGGTCTGCAGCCGGAGGTCGGGCCAGGCACAGCTGCGTTCACGCCGCCCTGCCTGGGGGTCCCCATTGAGGCCTCTGCATGGCCGTTGGGACAGAGACCGAATCCCTGGCGGCGGCCCCTGCCTGCCTCTCAGCGCGTCTCCCGAGTTCTCCTGTGAAGGAAGAGGCCGCGGGCATTCAGAGGCCTCAGGGAGCCTCCGGAGGAGGGTGAGGACTGGGGGAGGACAGACAGGGCCCTGCAGGATGGACCCTCTAATTCCCATGTCGGAGCCTGGGAGGATGACCTTAGAGGTGGGTGAGCAACTTGCTCTGAGTTGTACTCCTAAAGACGAGTTGGGTCAAGCTTCAAACCTGCTCTCTGGCTCCAAAGCAGTGTTCTTTCTTTAGCTTCCACTGAAGGCGAGAGGAGAAGGGGATGACAGAGGATGAGATGATTGGATGGCATCACTGACTCGATGGACATGAGTTTGAGTAAATTCCAGGAGTTGGTGGATGGACAGGGAGGCCTGGCATGCTGCAGTCAATGGGGATGCAAAGAGTCAGACATGACTCAGTGACTGAACTGAACTGAACTTGAGGTCATAAATACCCTCTTGGGGGTGGGAAGGATTTCCACCCGGAGTGACAGGCAACCTGGGGGCTGAACCCTGCTGGTGTGGGGCTCCTCTCTCTCCCTCCTCCTCCTCATCAATGCCGTCACTATGGTTTAGGTCCAGTGCAGTGTCAGGGACATTAACAGAATCACCCCACTGGGTCCCCACAGAAGGCATTTGATGCTGGTACTATTGTCCATTTCAGGGATGGGACACTGAGGCTCAGAGAAGTAAAGCAATTGACCCCAAGCCCAACAGAGAGTAAGACGGAGCAGAGTCCGTCCTCCGGCCTGACTTCCTTGCAACAGGATCTTCTCAGCATCCAGGCTGGTCCAGAGAGTGGGGCCGTCTGGGTCCCTCTTGGGGAAGCGCCTTAGGTCTGGCACAGGGCGAGCCTGAGATGGCCGGGGGACAGGGCGGGGCTGGCTGCCTCAGGATGCCCTCATCATCACACAGCCGCAGCCACCTGTCTGCAGAGGCGGCGGTACAGATCCACGCAGGGGCTGTCAGCGCCGAAGGAGGACCCCGGGGGGAAACACAGCTTCCGCCTGCAGAGACGACACAGGCAGCATGGCTCACCTACCCCTAGACAAACACACAGGCAGAGCAGGCAGGTGGAAAGGACGGGACCCTCTCCTTCCACACCCTTCCCTGCACGCCCTCCCCGCACGCACGCACGCCCAGGGCGCCTGCCCACGTCCCTTAGATGAACATGGGAAAACGTGTTCTGGGTCTGGGCAGCCGGTCTTCACGAATCCTGCTGATGAGGGAGGCGAGTGGCCCGGATCAGTGTGGAGAATCTGAAATGGAGACTCTCCTCCAAGAAGTGAACACGTTGATTATCATTATTGTTGTTTCGCAGGCGGTGGGGTGACTCAGATGAGTCAAAACAAGTGATGTCAGGTGGGATCTGGGGGACCTGCTTTCATGGTGATAATAATCACTTTAATTGGCACATTAATTATATGTGAGCAGGTGCTTCCAAAATAAAGCTGTTTATTTCCACTTAAGGAACAACCTGTGCAGAGCTGTGGTTGCAACACGGAGATGCCATCCCAGGCTTGTGCTCTGCTAGGAGAGCCACCCAGTGGAGCCCCGCCCTAGTCTGGGGCTGCTTCAGAATAAAGGGGGGCAGAGGGCATGACCAGCAGAGGCCAGGGCACATGCAAAGGCCCCGAGGGTAGCCCATGGAAATCCCACTGGGCACTGGTGAAGAATAGAGGAAGAGGGGGACGAGGAGGCTGAGAGCAGCAAGGAACCCGGCGGAATGAGCCCGAGTTGAGGTTCCAGGCAGTGGAGCTCGGCCTCTATCCACGGGGTCCATTCAAAGGATTTTAAGCAAAAGAGCAGCAGCATCCGATTTTACAAATGTCTGGACCTCTCCTGAAGAAGATCTCATAAGCATCTCAGACTTGATATGGCCAATACAAAATTCAGTATTTCTCCCCCAAACCCATTCCCATTGTTTCCCATCCCAGTAAAGGCCATCACCGTTCATCAGGCTCAGTTCAGTTCCGTTCAGTTCAGTTGCTCAGTCGTGTCCGACTCTTTCTGACCCCATGGACTGCAGCACGCCAGGCCTCCCTGTCCATCACCAGCTCCCGGAGTTTACTCAAACTCATGTCCATCGAGTCAGTGATGCCATCCAACCATCTCATCCTCTGTCGTCCCTTCTCCTCCCGCCTTCAATCTTTCCCAGCATCAGGGTCTTTTCTAGTGAGTCAGTTCTTCGAATCAAGCGGCCAAAGGATTGGAGTTTCAGCTTCAGCATCAGTCCTTCCACGGAATATTCAGGACTGACTTCCTTTAGGATAGACTGGTTGGATCTCCTTTCAGTCCAAGGGACTGTCAAGAGTCTTCTCCAACATAACAGTTCAGAAGCATCAATTCTTCGGCGCTCAGCTTTCTTTATGGTCCAAGTCTCACATCCATACATGACCACTGGAAAAACAATAGCTTTGACTAGATGGACCTTTGTTGGCAAAGTAATGTCTCTGCTTTGTAATATGCTGTCTAGGTTGGTCATAACTTTCCTTCCAAGGAGCAAGCGTCTTTCGATTTCATGGCTGCGGTCACCATCTGCAGTGAGTTTGGAGCCCCCAAAACACAAAGCTTCTCACTGCTCCCACTGTTTCCCCATCTGTTTGCCATGAAGTGATGGGACCAGATTACTTAAGCCAAAAACCTAGGGACCTTTCCTGCTCCCCCATTCCCTTCCCTTGCCCCTGCCCCACCCCACAGCTCTTCCACTGAGTCAGCCCTCAGAGCGTACCCTGAATCCACCTGCGTCTTCCCGTCTCCTGGTCACAGGAGCCTCTCTCACTGCCTGGAGGTGGCCGTCTCCCCTCTCCTGCCCCCCACCACCCAGCCTTGGCAGTGTTCCTTAAACACCCTGCAAATCCACTGTTCCTAAAAGTCCAAGGTGACCCGACCTGATATCCGATGTGCAGAACCCTGTGTTTGGTGGTGTTCCAGAGAAGACCATCCTGGGCCTCAAGGAGTGTATGGACCAGAGGTGAAGAGGCCACTTAGCGAAAGAGGTGCTGGAGGCAGAGAGATCTGAATTCAGTTCCAGGCCCCGCCTCCTCCTTCTGTTCGGTCTCTCAGCCTCCACATCAGTGCCTGTGAGATGGGCTGATGATAACAGTACTAACCTCTCAAAATGACCCCAGTTTGGACAATAAATCACGCTGTTTGTTGCCAACTCCCAGCTTACAGGAAGTGCTTTCCATATGTTAGCTCTAGTTTCCCGGGAACACGGGCTGCAGGACAGCGTGCCAGGACCCCATCTGGGTGTCAGGCTGAGATGGCAGAGGCGGGGGTCTCTGCTTTGAAGGGGTCGTTGCAGGGGCCTTTTTCCGCACCTGAGAGCACATGCTGGAGGGGGACTGGCTGGAAGCTGGAGGGAAGTAGTTCAGTGGATCCTTCGAAGGAATCCAACCGCATTGCTGATAGAGCAATGGCTGAACATTTTGGCCTTTCTAAGCGATGCTGTACTCTCTATCGATTCATCTTTCAACCATTAGCTATCAAGGGTCCACTGTGTCCCAGGCAGGGTGCAAGGTGCTGCTGTAGAGAGCTTCTGCCTAGTGGACTAAAGGGAGTCGTTGAAGTTTGCATGTTTGCCTTTTATGCAAGCATCTTACTGACACTTGTCAGTTCTAATAGGCTTTTTGTTTAATTGCGATCTTCTGACAACTCATTGGAAAAGACTTGATGCTGAGAAAGATTGAGGGCAGGAGGAGAAGGGGGTAGCAGAGGGTGAGATGTTTGGATGGCATCACTGACTCAACGGACATGAGTATGAGCAAACTCTGTGAGACAGTGAAGGACAGGAAAGCCTGATGTGCTGCCATCTGCTGCTGCTGCTGCTAAGTCACCTCAGTCGTGTCTGACTCTGTGCGAACCCATGGACGGCAGCCCACCAGGCTTCCCCGTCCCTGGGATTCTCCAGGCAAGAACACTGGAGTGGGTTGCCATTTCCTTCTCCAGTGCATGAAAGTGAAAAGTGAAAGTGAAATTGCTCAGTCGTGTCTGACTCCTAGCGACCCCATGGACTGCAGCCCACCAGCCTCCTCCGTCCATGGGATTCTCCAGGCAAGAATACTGGAGTGGGGTGCCATCGCCTTCTCCGGGGCTACAGTCTATGGGGTCGCAAAGAGTCAGACAGGACTGGGCGACTGAACAACAACTACGTTATTTACAAACGATCACGTTTCTCTTTCAACACCTGAGAGACAATATCTCATGATGTATAAAAAAGCACATGTCCTGGGACCAGATCACTGAGATTCAAATCCTAGCTTTGCCGCTGAGAAGCTCTGTGACTCTGAGCAAAGTTGCTTTAAACCCTCTGCCCCAGTCTTCTCATCTCATACAACGAGCTTAGGACAGCGCCTGGCACTGCATAGATGCTGGTGTTGTTATTACTCACTGAACTTATCATGATTTCTTTATTCCATTGCCTAAAACCTTCAGAATGCTTATAGAATGTTTCCTTGTCTTATTTTGTTTTCTGTAGGATTGCATTTAACATTCCGTGTGGTATTTGCTGCTGGTTACCAATAAATACACTTTTTGTATTTATTGTAAAGGAAGTTGACTTCTATTCCAATTTCACTTAGAGTTTTTATAAAGAAAAATTAATTAAGTGCTTCTTAAGAATCTATTGAAATAATCATATGGTTTTTCTCCTTTAATTTACTGGTGCAATGAATTATGTTGATAGTTTTCATAATATTGAGTCTCCATTGGGTTTTTATAATTTCTTCGAACAAATATCTTGTGTCCCAAATTAAAAGAACTCAAGTATTTATATTTTACCATTATAAATGGAATCGTTTTCATCGGATTCTCTGTGGATCTCTGGGATATAAGATTGCAATGCAATTGATTTTTTTGTGGCTTCATCTTGCATCCAACAAATTAGATGAATTCATTTACCCTCTTTAATAGCATGTGGTGGTTTTCCTTGTGTTCTTTAGGTGTTCAATTCCCTCAGCTGACATTTCATGTCTTCCTTTTCTGCATTTTTTGGGTAGATTGCATTTATCAGTGAACAAGTATGCGATGAGCTCCTGGTATGTGCCAGGCACTGAGTCAGGCTCTGCCTCCTCGATAACTCTTGCTATGTTAGGAAGATTAACTCGTTGACGTACCTTCTTTGGCAGATGTATTGAGAACAGAGGCTTGAAGACTGGAGGGAATCCCACCATGTCCCAAGTGCACTTAGATTCTGAGCAGGATTCAAACACCATTAACCCTCATGCCAAGCATTCTCCTGACTGATGCCCCCCTCTTTCAAGAGCAGCAGTAGTTAACCTTGAGCCCCAAGAGGAGCCAGAACTTTGCAACCAGACCTCCCTGTAAAAAAGCATCATTTCTTGCAGGGAAAGGGAAGATAGATGCCCTAACTCTGAAACCTGGCCTTGAACTGTTCAGCTCTCTGTCCCTCTTTCTGCCTTTGAATCTGGAACTTGCTTGAACTAAAAAGGAGCTAATATCTCAGTTCATTTTTTTCCCAAGCAGCCCCGAGGAGCTGAGAATAGAGTTGCAACAGGCTGTACTCCCAGACACGCCCCCTGAACCTGTGGGTGATGCTGTCTTGCTCTCTGAATGAGCATCTCTGAGAGACTGTCTGCATCTTGGTCCCCAACTTTGCCCAGTGCTCCTGTTGCCTTGGGCCCCACATCTCCTGCCTGTCATCCTGCTCTTGGTGTTTCTGAGCTCATTACCCCGTCTCATCACTGGGCAGACAGGCCCCTCCCTTTGCCAGTATCTCACATCCCTGGGAACTTGTATCTTGTAATCTCAATCCATCCAACACCAATCAACTTAATTATTCTTGTGGAGGTTAAGACTGCAGCCTCCGGTTCAGCCTCTGTGGTCTCTTTGCCTCCAGCTTCCCGCAAAGATGGCACCTGGTATCTTGCTGTGATGTCCCTGAAGTCATGCCTGCCTGAGAAGGCAAAGGGAACTGACGCAGCGTGGGCCCTGATCACCCAGCCGCATGCTTGGGATGCCTCGTATTCATTCGCACCAAACTGCTGTGTGCGTTTGTGGTAGCCTGTTTAGCATGGCCTTGTGGCACCAAAGGGCTGTACTGCCCACACAAGCCCCAGGCTTGAGAGCCTCCTGGGGTCCCAGGCAGCCCTGGGGTTCAGAACCCCAATCCCAGGTTCTCAGAAGGTTTGGGGAAATTCATCAGCTGCTGAGGCTATTTGGAAGCTGCTTGGGGTTCAAGCAGGAGAGGATGAATCCCTCCTGGTGATTTATGTCATGCCGGGCTTTAAGCTAAGAGTTGTCCATACACCACCTGAAGCAGGAGCTATAAGCAGCTCCATTGCACAGACGGGGAAACTGAGGCTCGGATGTAGGATTTCCCACAAGTTCAGGGCTGGAACTCGAACCCATGTCCTTCTGACCCCAGAGCCCCATGCTAGCCATATTCTCGTTCTCCTGAGATGGTCAGTCAATGTGTATCTTCCACTTCACAGGGGCTGCTGGCTTAGATGACCCAAGGGTGGGGCCAGCTCTGCAAGGCTTCCAGAGTCAAGACGGGATCTCTGACCTGTCTGGGGGCTGGAGCAGCAGGTGTATATTCTTCCTCCTCTGGGCCATCAAAACCCCACCTGGGACCGGCTCCCACAGTCCCCTCTGCTGCCTGTCTTTGCCGCCCCATGTGGTGGCGGGGAAGGAGGGCATGTGCTTTGAGTGTGAGTTTCCAGAGCACTTGGCAGAGGGGCTTTGAGGGAAGGGAACAAGGGGTGAGTTCCCCACAGCCGCTCCAGAGCTCCGGCCAGCGAGCCTCAACCAGGAGCAGCTTGCAGTGGGGGTGGCAGGTCACTGGCCTGCAAAGCCTCCGTCCCCTTACCTGGAAAGTGAAGGGAATAATGCCACCACCCCCGCCCCCGCCCCGAGGTACTGCCGGGATAAGATGAGGACGTCCTGGCAAGTGCCCACCACAGTGCCTGGCAAATAATACCAATCACAATGTGATAGAAGCGAATGTTTACCGAGCACTGGCTTTAGACCAGACACTGTCCAAGCGCTTCACGTCTGTTGGCTCATTTAATCCTCATAGCAACCCTATGGGAAAGTACTCTCCTTGGCCCCATTTTACAGATGAGGAGACTGAGGCACAGAGAGGGAACGGCTTGCTCAAGATCATACAGCTGGTAAATTAAAGAGGTGGGATTCTAACCCCGGAGGTTTGGCTTCAGGGTCTACACTCCCGTTTAGTGAGTACTCCGAAATATCAGCTGCTTCCCCAAGCCTCTCCTCCCAAGCATTCACAGTCTGCCCAGGCCGATAGAGCGTGGGCAGAAAGGAGTCAGCACTCAGATGGAAAAGCCAGGCAAAGAGAGAGGTGTCTACAGGGCATGGAGGATGCTCTCCTAGCCCTGGAGAGAGGTGCCCAGAGAACACGCCAAAGAAGAGGCCGCCAAATGGTTGGGGTTGTCGATCTCCCGCAGCTGAGTCTGGGCCTTCCCCTGCCCTGTCCCTCCCACGCTCCCCACCCGGGGCTGTGCACACGGGGGGAGCTGGCCGTGCTGGCTGACTGGGCTTTGAAGGGAGACCCTGCGATTCATTTCAAGTGGTCAGATTGACCCCTCTGTAGGTCTCAAAACTTTGCACAATGTAGGGGGAGGCAGGGCTCTGGGCAGACGGTCGGAGGCCGACCTCTGTGGCGCTGTCAAAGTTGTGCAGCCTGATTTATAGATGCTTCTGTGGAGAAACAACGCTGGGATTTTCCATTAGACCAGGAGAACTCGCAGTTGTGATTTAGACCATTAGAGGGGAGGGGGCTGGAAAAATGTCACCTACCAAAGCGGACAGATAGCCTCCCTCGTGGAGCCTTGAGAAATGACCCAATGTCTTGCTTTTGCCCACCTGGGTCCTTGCTGTTTAGTCGCTAAGTCGTGTCCAACCTTTTGCGACCCCATGGACTGTAGCCCGCCAGACTCTTCTGTCCATGGAACTTCCCAGGCAAGAACACTGCAGCAGGTAGCCATTTCCTTCTTCAGGGGATCTTCCTGACCCAGGGATCGAACCCGTGTCTCCTGCATCGCCGGAGGATTCTTTAGTGCTAAGCCCCTGGGGAAGCTCTAGACCATGGTCCTTAGGACACAAGTGTAGGTTAGACAAGGTCCAGTGATACCACATGGCCAGTTCTCTTGGCCAAGGTGCCCTGGGTGAAAATCATTCGTTCTTCCAACATCCCCACATCATTTACTTACTTAACAGGTATTTCTTGGACACCTGAGGCTCCAGGCTCTGTGGTAGGTGCTGAGAGGAGGGCATTGAACAAGACAGGTTCTCCCTGCATCCAAGGAGCTTCCATCCCATTGGGGAATGCAGCCGGCATAGATGGGAACCGTTTGTCCAGTGATGGAGGGGTTATGTAGTACGCACACCCAACCCAGACTTGAATGGTCAGGGCTGGCTTCCCAAAGAAGGAAGGTAGGAGCTAAGAGTTGAAGCATGAGATAAACTTAGCCAAAAGCCTGTGCAGGCCCCCTGAAAGGGGAGAGAGTATGTCAAGCCCGAAAATTAGAGTGGGCCATCTAGCTGGGGTCTAGACGGGGAGAGGTGAAGAAGCAAAACAGCAACTGGAGGGGTGAGTGGGGCCTAGATCAGGTGTTCATCTTGACAAGATGCTTGAACTTAACGCTGAGGGCAAAGAGGGGAACCCCTTTTTATGCAGAGGAGCAGCCGGCACCGTCCAGTGTCAGGGGTCTCCAAGCTCTGGGCCATGGATGGGTACCTCCTGTTGGGTCAGCGCAGCACTAGATTAGAAGTGAAGGGCACGTAACTGCAGTGTGCCTGCATCCTCTTGAAACCCTGCCCCCACCCCACCCGGGGTCAGTGGAAACACTGTCTTTCATGAAATCGGTCCCCAGTACCGAGAAAGGCTGGGCACTGCTGTGGCCGCTGGCGGCTGTGAGGTTAATGAAGGGAGACTGGGTGGAGGTGGGGGCCTCCCGGGCGGGTCGGGGGCTCTGGGCTGGAGGCTGGCGCAGGGATCCAGGAGAGCCGTGAGGGCAGCTGAGTGCGGGCGATGGGATGGGGGCCGGGCTCGCTGGAGGCCCAGCGGAGGGAGTAAGGCGCCGAGTGGGGGAGAGGAAGGGACCTCAGAGAGGAGGTGGCGTCCAGGTGGGCGGAGGCCTGGGTGCTGGCATCGTTTCACCAGGTGGGGCAGGTGAGGGCAGACGCAAAGCGTCCTGGCGGGGGCAGCTCTGTGCCAACGCAGCTCCTGGGCAGCCTCTCTGAGCTTGGAGGGCGTGGCTGGACGGCTCCCCTCTTCAGAACCCGAGCCCAGCTCTGGGCTAGCAGCGTCTCTCCTCACCCTGGACCATAAATCTCTGGTTGAAGTAAGAGAAATGGCCAGAGAAGCAGCTCCAGCCTTAAAAAGTAAAGGCTGCCGGGGCTTGCTCTCCTCCTGAGTCTGGCCGGCCCTCCCCTCTACCGGCTCACAGGGGCGAGCTTGGGGTCTTTGACGCAGCAATGGAAACCCGCTGGTGCAGGAGCTGGCGGTGGCCAGAAGCTGCACCCCGGGCCCGGGTCCCCGCTGTCTCCCCTCGGTGTGCCCTCAGGCTCACTGCCTGCCGTCAGGGCAGCCGCGGCAGCATCCGCTTCCCCCACCCGCTGGTCCACGGGGCAGTCTGCTCGGCGTCTCTCACCCGGAGGGAGGTGTGGATGGCCTTCGCTCTCATCCCCTCCCTCTCTCTCTCTCCTGGGGAATGCGCAGGTGCTCAGACCGCCGACCCTCCCCTCAATGCTGCTTTGTAAATGCCCCGGGGACCCTCTCAGGTGCTGGGGCTCTGGCTTCAGCCTCAGCCTGTGTGTTCTTTCAGAGGAAAAGGACCGCGCCCTCCCCATCCGACCGGGAACCCCCCAGGGCCAGGGCTGAGTTAAGAGAAATTACTGAAGACAGAGGAGCTGTCTTCTCTGTGTTGGATCATAAACCCTATGTAATTAAAATATCTTCAAAAGAGGCGAAAATTATAGAGGAGAAAGAGGATGCATGTGGAGTTAGACAGAGCCAGGCTGCGCCTGAGCGCCCTCATTTACTGGTTTCGATCTCCCTGGGCCTCAGTTTCCTCCTGTGTGGGGACAGTAACTCCACCTCAAAGCTATAAAAGTTAATGCTCCTGGTCCACGAGCACTAACCAAGTGTCTACCGTTGGCCAGGAACTATTCTAGGCACCGGAAGATGGCGGTGAATAAGGCAAACTAGCTCTTTGCTCTTGTGGGGTAGGGAGAAAGACCATTCATTAATTAATTAGCAAGAAAGTATCAGATGGTGATATGCGTGGGGTAGATAAGTTAGGATAATATGAGAGAGGGTACCTGGGGCTTCCTAAGTTGGCTGGTCAGAAAGGTGCCTTTTAGGAAATGACAGTGACACAGCTCTGTGTGACAAGGAGGAGTCAAGCAATGCTCTGAGCAGGAACACTGCAGGCAGGACAAGTGTCTGTGGAAGGCTGAGCTTGGTGACCAGAGACCAGATGTGTGCCTGGAACACGGTGGGAGCGGGCGGGGAGCAGCGGGAAGACAGTACATGATTCAGAGAGGAGACAGGTGTACGTCACACAGGGCCTTACTGTTTTTATTCATTGTGTACGGTGGGACTTAGTCAAGAGTTTTAAGTGGGGAGTGATACGGTTCAAAGATAATTCAAATTTATGTTCTAGAAATAATTCTCCAGCGGTCGTACAGAAGGTGGACTGCAGGAGAGTGTGTGAGTCAGGGTAGCCTGGGTTGTGCTGCACTGACAAAATATCCCCCAAATCTCAGTGGCTCGATGCAACAAAGGTTTCTTGTTCACAAACAGTTGGAGCTGGGTGATCCGTCTCCAGGGCGGCTCTCCTCCATGCGGTGGCTCGGGGACCCAGGCTTCTTTCACTTTGTGGCTCTGCCCTCTCATTCTGCATGGTTGCCACCACAAGGGGACCCTTTTGAAGGGTCCGTGGAGTGGCTTAGGGCATTTCTGCTCATATTCTGTTGGCCAGAACTCGGCCACATGGCTGCAACTGCAAGGGAGGCTGGCAAATGTAGTTTGACCAGATGCCCTGGAAGAGGATAACACAGAGATTTGCTGATCACCCAGCACTGTCTCTTCTAAGGACCAGAGTCAAGTGGAGAGAAGAGTTAGGAGGCTCTTGCAGCCTTCCAGATGAGGAATGATGGCAGCTCAGGCATAGATAGTAGTGATGGGGATGCAGAGAAATGGACAGATAATGTAACATTCATACGCGTCTGGTACTATGCTGGGCCGGGAGGCCTCTACTAAAGTTTTGTTGTTGTTCTGTTGCTCAGTCATGTCCGACTCTTTGCAACCCCATGGACTACAGCACGCCAGGCTTCCCTGTCCTTCACCAACTCCTGGAGATTGGTCAAACTCGTGTCCATCAAGTCGGTGATGCCGTCCAACCATCTCATCCTCTGTCATCCCCTTCTCCTCTGCCTTCTATCTTTCCCAGCGTCAGGGTCTTTTCCAACAAGTCAGCTCTTTGCATCAGGTGGCCAAAGTATTGGAGTTTCAGTTTCAGCATCAGTCCTTCCAAGGAATATTCAGGACTGACTTCCTTTAGGATGGACTGGTTGGATCTCCTTGCAGTCCAAGGGACTCTCAAGAGTCTTCTCCAACACCACAGTTCAAAAGCATCAATTCTTCGGCACTCAGCTTTCTTTATAGTCCATCTCTCACATCCATACATGACCACTGGAAAAACCATAGCCTTGACTAGATGGACCTTCGTTGGCAAAATAACGTCTCTGCTTTTTAATATGTTGTCTAGGTTGGTCATAGCTTTTCTTCCAAGGAGCAAGCGTCTTGATTTCATGGCTGCAGTCACCATCTGCAGTGATTTGGAGCCCAAGAAAATAAAGTCTGACACTGTTTCCATCATTTCCCCATCTATTTGCCATGAAGTGATGGGACCAGTCATTATAATCCGTTGCAATGAAAACATTTAAATTTTCCTTTACAGGATGAAGTCAAAGTCCCCAAGTGGCTTTTTCTCTGATTCCCTAAGGTCAGTAGGCTGAGATACTGTCTAACCAATGCTTTGAAAAGACGTGGTCATAAGACCCTGGAGCTTTAGCCCCGGAATGGCTTTTGGAGATGTCCAGGACTACCCTCTGCATTTATCAGGTGGAGAGAGTGGCCCAGAGGAGGCTATGGACTTACCCCAGCTGTCGAGGGAGCCACTAGGACCCCACAGGCCTCTCCACGCTGTCAAGCGACTCCTGGATTTCTCCTTCCCCAGCAAGTCCAAGAGGACAAGTAGCTGGGGAAATGCCTAGAGCAAAGTTCCTCTCTGGGTCACATCTGGTGAGATCTAAGCGGAAGTGGAGGAAGGGAGGGGGTGGGCTGGGGCTGGGTTGTTACAGGACTCAGTGACATAGTGTAGGCAAGGAGTCCTGAGTGTAGGCCTTGGCGTCTAGGAGATGCTCAGTCAATGGGAAGAACAGCGGGAAGGATTGCCAAGCCTGCCCTGCTCTAACTGTCTCACGCCGTTGACCCTGGGTGCTGACTCTGCATCATCTTGTCGAGACTTTTCCAGGATCAGGACACATTCAGGACGTCACTCCACTCCTTGATAATGAATACTTCTCCCTTCCCCAACAAGCATCTTCATCTACCATGTAAGGTCCACCGTGCCCAGAGATCAAAGGGGCCACAGAAAACCCAAGTCCCCTGAGGGGCTGCTCTATTTACTGGCAGCCAAATGTCCCTAAATAGGCTTCTGTTGTTTGCCTTGGGTCAAATCTAGAGGGGAAGGGAGAGAGGACACTCACACCCTTGAGGACTGGGCCAGACCCCAGGCTTCTGGCTACATCCCATCCGCCTCTTAGAAGGTACAGGGGGGTCCTTCATCTCTCTGTGGTCCTGCCCAGGGAAACTCCAGGCTGATCCTGCCAGTACCTAGAGTTCAGCACAGGCTCTCAGAGGTAGTTCAATAAAGAGAATTTTAAAGCCTTTTAATGCTTAGCAGGGAATCTGTCCTTTGCCAAATCACCAATTAAGGGGACAGGCCAGTTCAACATGACTTTATTACTAGCATTTTATCTGGAAGAAGAGACATGGGGAGGAGGTGCAGGCAATGAAGTTTCTGGGGCAGCCTTCTCAGCTTCCTCTGATAGCGACAACCATCTGCAGTAGCTAGGCACCTCCCACCTGAAGGCTCCAGGGAGAAGCCAAAGGACTTGTTGACATTTTCCCCACCCTTAGGAGCTTGCAGAGCAATGGAGTGAAATTGATCAGAGATGGCTTCCTGGAAGAGGCGGACTTTAAGCTGGACTGTGAAAGATGAGTAAAGTTACCCGAAGGTGGACAAAAAGTAGAGGCATTGTGAGCAAGGGGCCCTGAAGAAGCAAATCAAGGCTCATGGGAGCTAATAAATAATATTTTAGGGCACTTTCTATGTTCCAGGATTGTGCTAAGCATTACATAAGTGATAAATTTCTCCAATTCTATGACAGTTTCTTTTGTTTTACCATTATGTAGATATAGAGACTGAGGCTTAGGTGTTTCAGCCCAATTCACTCTTCTAGAAGGCGCTAGACCCTGGGAGATGATCTCTGTGCTTCCGCCTTTTAAGCCGCAGGCTGAAAAGTGGAGGAAGCGACGTGGGGGGATTAGAACAGGGGCTGCGAAGCAGACAGAGCCCATCTTCCCTTGACGTTCTCAGTTCCCCATGTCCCTCTTTCTGAGCCTCCCGAGGACATCTATCCGTTCATTCCTCCATCCCTCTTCCCACTCACCGGATCGAGACTTAGAGCTTAACCTGACCTGGCCTCGGCCTTGGCTCCTCTGATCAGCCCTCTTCTTCCCTTCTATTCTGGCAGGTGCCCTTGGAAACTGTTACTGCCAAAGGATCAGTGTCAGGGGGCCTTCTCAGGATGTAGCTGATTGTCTTAGAATTTCTCATCAACCACAAAAGAGACTGTTGTCTACACTACTCCTGGTCATAGGCTGCCCAAGGCTGGTGGCTCTGTACCATTGCTGAGACCTTCAAAGATGCTTTGTCTATGCTAAAGCCGATAAGAGCATGGTGATCATTCAGGTGTTTATCAATCCATCCATCCATCCATACATACATAAATACATACTTAGACCCATCCACCTATTCATCCATCCACCCACCCGTCTATCCACCTATCCATCCATTTATCTATCCATCCATTGGCCACACATTCATCCACCCACTCGTTCATCTATCCACCCATCCATCCACCCATCTATCCACCTATCCATCCATCCATTCATCCATCTATCCATCATCCACCCATCCATCCATCCATCCATCCACCTATTCATTCATCCATCTATTCATCCATCCATCCACCCATCCATCCATTTATCTATCCATCCATTGGCCCACACATTTATCCACCCACACATTCATCCAGCACTTATTTTGAGCCAGTGGCCTTGTCCTCTTTACGCTGGGCACTCAGTACTGTAGGCTGGAATTTTCTGGAAAATGGAAAAGTTAGTTTATCCAACCCATCTCCTTTTAGGCTTTGCCAAATGATAGATGCCCTGAATCCACAAAGTGAAATAGTCTCATCTCAGGACAAGTGACAGGCCTGGCCCTGCCCAGACCCGTTCCTCCAGCCTCCAGCCCCTTCCTCTGTAGAGAAGTGGGTGGAGAAATGATCCAGCATCTGAATTACAGGGTGAGAAGGAGGCTTCGAGGAAGGGGCTGAGCCTGCCTCAGGTACGCTAGCAATGAGGAGCCAATCCCTCCTCTCACTCTGGCCGTTGGCTCAGGGTCCGCCCACTTGGGGTCCTGCTAGGCTCGTGAGGATTTCCCCATCCATCCAAGCAGAGCATCGCTCACAGTCCTGTGCGGTCCCGCTGCAAGTCTGTGATTATGGGCAGACACGGACGCCCTGGCAGGACGCACAGGTGACAGAGGAGACGCGGATTCCTCACCCTGGGCGTCCTATCGTGTCCTCCCCTTCTCAGGCCCCCCCTCCCCTCCACCGCTCGCCCTCATTTCCGGGATGCTGTCTGTCTCTGTGCTCAGTGGCCCCCTCGCCCTTCTTTGGTAATTCCTCTTGATCCCACCCTGTATTCCTTTTTTCTTCCCTGCTTCTCAGATGTCAAGAGTCATCCTTAAGCCCTCCCTCCTCCTCCCTCCCCGTCCCCAAGCAGTCTCCGGCTAAGCCCTGCCAATTCCATTTCTTAAATCTCTCTCAAACGCGTCCCCTGCTCTGCATCCTGAGGTCCCCATCTGTTAGCCCACTTCATCATCACCCTATCCAGGATGTCTTTCACCTCCTGACCTGCCCAGTGGTGTGGGTTTGCCTGGCCCCAAGGCAGCCTCCACCCTGAAGCTAGAGGAAGTATTCATGATGCCAATGTAATCAGGTCGTCTCACTACATAAAACCCTGCAGCAACCAGCTGTTGGCCTCAGAATGGAGTCTTACTCTGTTCCACGCCCTACAGGATCTGGGCCCTGCCCACCTCTCCGCCTCATTTTTCAACAACCCTCACCCAGAGGCTCCCACCTCCCTCACCCAGACGCTCCCACCTGATGCTCAGGCCACACAAAGAAGTCTTCCACCTCATCTGAATAAGCCGCACCCTCACTTCCCTTGGGTCCATTGCCTATGCTGGTTTCTCTCCCCCAACCAGATTCACTCTCCTCTCTCACTAGAGTTATTCTGACTCATCCTTCAGCTTGGAAACCTTTCCTCTGCTCCTCAGTCTGAATCAGACGCCTCTGCTCTGAGTTTGAATGCTCCTTTCCACTCCTCTAAAGCATAGCATTTATCAAAACGCATCTCAATTGCCTGTTTAATTGTCTGCCTTCACTGCTGGAGCCACAAGGGCTCAGAGGGCAATAGGTTTCCAGTCTCCCAAAAGAAAGCCTAAGGCTGGATCCCTAAGCCGCAACCACAGGCCCCCAGGGGAGCCTGGTTCCCAGGGCCGTTGTGGGAGCTGTCCGTGCTGCTGCTGGCTCCCAGGTTTCGCTGAGGGGTGTCCTTGATCAGACACCATGTTGGAGGTGGCCTATGCTCTTGGATACTCCCCAAGGGGGAGGGAAATGCCTCAGTCTGGCCTTGTAAATCCCTAGTATGCACTACCTGGTGGATTTGAATTTGCCTTTATGTGGCAAGCTCAGTGGGAGAGCTTCAAGTCTTCTGATACCACACCTACCTCTTGGCGTTTGGCCAGATTTCTGAGAATGAGAAGGGGCCATTCCAGCAGCAAATGATTTAATAAACAGTTCCTCTGTCCACTGGCCTAATTACGTCTCCCTGCCTCTCTGAGTATCAGGGAAATGGAGACCAGGTCACCTTTCTGACAACCCTGGCTCAGGTGCCAGCAAGCCCTCTTTACTCCATTTAACACACCAGCCACCAGCTCACTGTCTCTGCGGCTCACGCATCTCAGTTGCTTTCCCTTTTCTCTCAAATTCAGCCCTTTTGATAATTTTGGATTAGCCCACTTTCTTCAAAGCTGATTTCTATTTGCATAATCCTCCCCTCTTGGAGTTGCTAGGCCCTCGGTGATAAGCTGATGGGCCAGGTCAGTCAAGCAAATTATACTCTTTACTCTGAACAGCCATTGGAAGTGGAGGAAGTTATTTTTTAAAGAAGACAGGCACTTTATTTTTTATCTCCGTATTTCTTTTGACCAGTGGTGTCATCTCAGTTGTGGGTGTGCTGGCTTAAGTTTCCTGGAATACACAGATCTTTACCAAACCACAACAGGCAGGATGAAAATTAGACCTAAGGGAGGACTTCCTAATAGTGTCAGTAGAGAAAAGGCATGGGAAAGCTGGCTGTAATGACAATGCATTACACTTTGTTCACACGAAGCATAGTTCCATCTGTCATCTAATTATTTTCCCATGAAGGACTATAGCCAGGACAGGCATCTTCCCCAAGACGGCTGAAGGTTGGAGAGATCATATGTCAAGTCATGGACGGAACTGGAAGTAAAGCCCCGATTCCAGTTTCCATGGTGCCCGATGCACTGAGCCCCATTCCAGTCCACAAACGCACGCCACCCACTGTGTGGCAGAAGCCCTCGTCCTACAGACCAGCAAGCCTTGTGCTGAGTGCCTGCCGTGTGTCAATCCGCACATCACAGCCTGGGGGCACGTGACCACAGACCTGTACAGAAAAGGAGATGAAAGAAGAGTCAAGAGGGAAAGCGTCTCCTTCCTCTCCAGCCGCTTCTCTGTGCTCCGTGCCAGGACGGGTACCAGGACACAGGAGCCTTCCCTCCCCTCCCCATGAACCTTCCCCGGGTGTCTTCTGAGGAGCCCCTGGGCCAGGATTCCCCCACCTCCACCGCTGCAGTCTATGCTCACTTACGAGTGAATGGCACTCTGCCTTGAGCTCAGGCAGGCCTTGAGGGCTGCCAGGTTCTATTTATACAATGTGTGAAGCATCCTGTCAGGCCCTCCTGTGCAAGCCAAGGACCAGCTGCATGCGGAGTTAGTTATCAGCGCCCCTTGGTCTGTTCCAGCCCCCGGGACAGTCGCGTTCCTGGACGTTACTGAAGGCTCTGGCTCCCAAAGGTGACCCCTGCACCTAAGAGACGCAGGCAAAGATGGAAGGGCTAGAGGGAAGGGAACGCCCTCCTTCTCTGGCCTTTGCTCTCTCCAAAATGTTTTCCAGGGGATGTTTGAGAATTAAAATGGGTTCTCTCCACCTTCTCTCCACTTCTCTGCCCAGGCTGCCTAAGGAGCAGAATGCCTCGGAGGCAGAAGGCATTTCACAACCTCTAAGGGTGCGGTCCCAGTAACCTGGACCGTGGCAGTTGGCAAAGCCAGGCTGGGGGCTGGAAAGAGCGCTGGACTGGGAGCCTGGAAACCTGGGTTCTAGTCTTGATTTTTGTCATAAGCACAAAGTTGGGATGACATCATCGACTCACTGGACATGAGTTTGAGCAAACTCCGGGGGATAGTGAAGGACAGGGAGGCCTGGTGAGCTGCCGTCCGCAGGGCTGCAAAGAGCCAGACACGACTCAGCGGCTGAACAACGACAGCAAAGTTTAAGCTTGAGCTCCTTTGAATCTCAGCTTCCCCGTGTGTAGGATGAAGACCCCAATGTGAAAGTGTGTAAGGAGAGGACCCTTCCAGAAGGTGGAGGAGTTACACCGGAGGACCTCAGACCTGCACTAGAGCCCTAGCCTGCGCACCTGCCAGCTGGGTGACCTCAGAAATTTGTTTCACCCCATTGAGATTCGATTTCCCATCTGTAAAATGGGAAGAGACTTCCAACCGTGTGACTTTGCAAGACCGTCAGGTTCCTGCTACCTCGCTTGGCTCCGTAGGTCTCACTCTCCCTTCCTGTGAATCTGGGCTCCCGAGCAGCTTTCTGCAGCTGAATCCCAAGATGTGCCCAGGCCTGAGTGCTCATCTGAGCTCCACAGTCGGAGGAGCCAGGCCCAGCTGCTTCCTCTCTCCCTTTTCCCCTTGTCTTTGATGGGACCCTACTGAAACCAGGTAAAACACTAGTAAATATTGAAAGACAGGAAACAAGCCTCGCAGATGAGCCTTTGGATGTGTGAATAAAACAGCAAAAGGGAAAAGCTTGACCTCGGATTGGGTGTCTGCCAGATCCTCTGAGGCTGGGACATATCACTAAGGCTGGTTTATGAAGGAAAGCTTGGTTTACTGCAAAGACCAGGTACTTTGGGGCCAAGCCATCTCGAGTTTGCATCTTGATTGTCTTTTTGGGCATCTCTGTGATTCTCCATGGGACTACTCGGAGCCTCAGTTTCTTCATCTGTGAAATGCGAAGATCCGCACCCACCTCCTAATATTCAGGATTAGAAATTGTCTGGTAAAGTTCATGGCATCTCAGTTCAGTTCAGTTGCTCAGTCGTGTCTGACTCTTTGTGACTCCAAGGTCTGCAGCACGCCAGGCTTCCCTGTCCATCACCAACCCCCAGAGCTTGCTCAGACTCATGTCCATTGAGTCAGTGATGCCATCCAACCATCAGTCTGGGGAGGGCAGATTTATGAGAAAGCTCTAATATGGTGCTCTTGTTGGCTCTAGCATGGACTCCAGACCTTTGGATTGGGGGTGGGGGAAGGCAGTGCAGAGGGAAGGATCTGGTAGAGACTGATGACCAGGAGTGGGGGCCCCTGGAGGGAGTAAGAGGGGCAGGCAGGACGGGGCAGCCGTATCACACTGAAGCTTCTCTGGTTGATGGTGAGGCTGGGGTTCTGACATCTTCCGTATGCTGGGGCTCAGAGCCAACCTTGGGGGTGGCCTTTAATGCCCAGGAGAGCTTGTGCTATCTCCGCTTTCTTCTGTCTTCACTCGTGAACACGGGTGAGGTGAGAAGGAAGAGATGGGGGTTTTCCACTCCCCCTGACGTCTCTACTCGGCATCGTGGTGTAAGGGAACCAGTTTTGGACTGAGCACCTAGGTTCTGGGCCCAACTTCTGCCTCTTAGTAGCTGTAGGAGGTCTGGTTTCTACCGTGATGTGAGTTTATCAGTTTATTTCTGAGATCCTTTCCTTCCCAGTCTTTATTTTGTAGGAGTATATCAGAACCCCTGGTGACTCAGGCGGTAAAGAATCTGCCTGCAGTGCGGGAGACCCAGGTTTGATCCCTGGGTCAGGAAGATTCCCTGGAGAAGGGAATGGTTACCCACTCCAGTATGCTTGTCTGGAGAATTCCATGGACAGAGGAGCCTGGCAGGCTACAGTCCCAAAGAGTCGGACCCGACTGAGCGACTAACACTTTCAGAGCACTTTCATCTCAGAACCATACACGTCCCCAGCCCAGCGGGCTTAGGTAGAATGTAGAGCAGACTTCTCAAAAGAGGCAGCCAGAAAACCCCAGGGAGTTTGCAAAAAATGCAGATTCCAAGCCCACCAAGGGCCCTGAGCAGCCTGGGAATCTGTGTCTTTCTCTGCCTGCCTGTCCCCCCAGGACTTACATAAATTGCATTTTGAGAAGTCCTGGTGAAAAGACTGGAGAATTTTCTCTTCTTCCCTCTTTTCTGTAACCAGTTAAACAAAGCCACCCAGCCGGGCCAGGTCACCTGATACTGGTGCATGTAATTTCTAAGTGGGAACAACAACTCATCAAATGGAACGGTTTACAATTGCCTGGGATAAAACTATTTTCTTTTCAATCTTCCCCGGGAAGTGACAGATAATAACCAGCCTGGAGATTGTAATATTATTAGGGCCAAAATAAAATAAAACCCCTTAACTGCTTCCTCTTACAGAGTGAAGCCAAATATTTTTCAATTCATTTAAATAAAGTAATTGTTTTCCTTGCTCATTACCTTAAATTCCCAGCAACCTGCATTCCCCTCCCTCCCTCTGAATAAGGCCCTTCTGTCTTATCTCCTGTTGTCTCCCCTTGGATCTCGAATCTTTGATGCCTCTTTCACTTTACAAGCTTCCTGTTGAAATCCACCAGCAAGAAGCCCAGCATTTATGAACCACCTTTTGCAATCTTGCCTCCAGCCCAAGCCCCCACCACTTAAATTAAATGAGATAATACACACAAGCCGTACAGAACAAGGCCTGGCATGTAGCAAGTGCCCAACTAATGTTTAGTGCCATTAATAATCATATTGAATAGGGTGCACTTGAATCCCAAGTTTTTTTATTTTGGCCTTGCCACATGGCTTGCTAGATCTCAGTTCCCCAGGCCGGGATTGAACCCGGGCCCCAGCAGTGGAAGCCCAGATTTCTGACCACTAGGCCACCAGGGAACTCTCAGAATCACCCCATGATTCTTGTCACACTACAAATACGAACGGGAATCAGTGCCCTCAGGCACAACACTGGGCACTGAGCCTCAGTTTCTCCAGCTGTGAAATGGGGAGAGAGTGTGTGGACAGAGGGAACCCAGAGCAGGGATCAGGAGGCTGGCATCCCTTTGCAGGAGGACACCATGACAGATCCTGAGCAAAGAGTCAGAGGCCTTTAAGGCTCCATCACGCCCTCACGATATCTACGAACAGAAACACACAGATGGGTGGGGACGAATTCATCTGATGGACCATTTGATTTAAATTAAACCTCTCCATTCCTAGGCATTTTATTTCAGATGTTTCTCTGAGTGCAGTTTGCCTCTTCTATGCTCCTGTTTCCTCTTGCCAATTGTGTTGACTTACATACCCCCTTAACCTACCTTTCCCTTCACTGCCAAATAGAAAGGGCCATGCCCACTTTTAAGGGCCATGGTGAATCATCCAGCTGACCTACCACATGGTGGGCACCCCATACATAGAAGCTGTTGTAGTGGTCATTGAGCGCAGCGTTACAATTCTTACTCTATTTTTACACAAGCGTACAACCCTTTACCTGCAACCCAGCAATCCAAAAAGATAGGAAAATTGAAAGGCTGTTTCGGTGAGCCAGTTGTGGCCAAACTGGACTGACCTGAGCTGACTTGGTGGCAAAACCCAGCCTGAGCCGGGGGGAGCCGATTACGGTCTCTACTTATCTCATTAATGGTGCCATCCAGACGTTTCACTGCAGGAATATCGATGTGGGTGATTATGGAGTGATTCCTTGGCCCCCTGGGCGGGTTATGTAATATACTGAGCAAGCAGCACATGACCTTTTCAGGAGGAGGATGAGGCCTGAGCTCCGGAACTCATCTGGCTTCAGGGTCCCGGACGTGGGCTGTTGGACCAGCGTCACCGGCAGGCACAGACTCTCACCCCCGTGTGTCCTCTGGGTGCCTCCTGCCAGCTTCCACTCCTGGGAAGTCATGGTTTATAGGCTGTCCCTTTACTGGACACACAAACCCAGTTCAAGCCCGTTCACTCAGGCACACTTTTTGCCATGCTCTGTCCCCACCCTCCCACGCACGCTTTCTCTCAGCATCCCTTTGCCTGTCCACCCTTCCTTTGGGGTGCTGAGTTTCTGTTTTCACATGCTGTGTCATCACCCGTTTCCAGGCCTATGTCTGTGCCCACCAGGCAGCTGGAAGGGAAAGCCTCCCCCTGCCTGGTGTCCACATGTTCGCCTGCCCCCATGCTGTGCTGCCACCTGAAGTCTCTGCTCTTCACGCAGATTTTTGGCACGAGGTTCACACAGCCAGGGATCTCAAAACACAAGCATGCATTTCCCAATCTAGTCTACTCCTTCCTGGAGCTCCCGGGCAGAAGAGCAGGCAGAGGCCCAGCCAGTTGCCTCTTTCCAAGGTCCTGCATCTTCCACGGGCATTTTCTTCAATAGGTGTTTCTTCTGAGCCTCAGAGATTAGGAGCTTGGAAGAGACCGCTGAAAAAAGGGTTTTAGGTAGTTTAGTGTAACCATGGTGAAGCCAGAAGTGACTCGGCGTGGGGGCTTCTTCTTACCAGCCTGTGAGCAGGTGAGAATGACCCAGAGATGGATCCTTGCAGGCCCTGCTAGCCCTGGAACACAATATTGAGTTAATGTTTATCGACTGCTCGCAACGTGTCCAGCTCTCTTCCAAGCGCGCTTTACGCAAAGCATCTCATTGAATCCTCACAGCTCCCTACGAAGTGAATTCTGTTACTACCCTTACTTTATAGATGAAGAGATGGAGGGTCAGAGAGACCAGGCTACTTGCTCCAGATCGCACAGTCCGTGTGTGTTGGAGCCAGGAACTGATCCCAGG
This sequence comes from Okapia johnstoni, assembly GCA_024291935.2. Taxonomy (NCBI): domain Eukaryota; kingdom Metazoa; phylum Chordata; class Mammalia; order Artiodactyla; family Giraffidae; genus Okapia; species Okapia johnstoni. The sequence goes on along the minus strand of JAGTYA010000024.1, from coordinate 15,648,852 downwards.
CGATTGGAGCCCAACTTCTTCGCCATGCAAGTGTCAGGTGCCTATGGCCGCGGTGATTCCGTGTGACTGAGGAGCACAGACTGACCGCAGAGGTCACCACCATCACTCTTTGGCTCACATTATCTGTGAGTGATGGACTAGACAACTCTGTTTTCTTGGCCGTGCTCGTGTCGTGTATGTGTCTGGGGGGTGGCTGATGACTGGTCGCCCCAGACACTGCTCTCACCCTAATGGGAATGAGTCGTTTAATGGGTCAGGTAGGATGCCCACGTAATTGGAAAGCGAATGCCCCTGAACACTGAGGGCCAGTGGATTTGGAGAGACCTGAGCCAAGAGCGTCACCCTGAGTGGGCGTTCTGGAGGAGGTGAGGCTTGGCTGCGGTGGGAAGGCAGAGGGAGCTCTCAGCTGGACCGGGATTAGAGGCTGGAGTCTGGAAGCTCACGGAAAGAGGAGGTGGGCAGCTGATTTTGCAGCTCCTTGGCCTTTTGTGAGTTTCCTGCCTACCCTGTCCTGGCTTCCAGCTCAGAACCCCCTCTCTGAAGGTCTTCTGGATTCCCTCTGCTTTCCACTCTGCACAGCAGCCCCTGTGGGGACAGACAGCCCTGGGCTCAAAGGGCAAGTGCAGAGGGGGTTGGAGAAGGAGGCCCTGCGCCCCCTGTAAAACGTGAAGAAAGGAGGAAGGGATTCCAACTGGTGAGTCCAAACGTGTCCAGCCCAGCGTGGAGGACGGGCCCCGTGCCCACCGTCATCCTGCCCTTCTGTCCACTCTGCCCCCTCTGGTCATTTCCCAGTTGAGAAAACAGAACTGGAAGAGGTCAAAGGGAACGCCTGAGGTCAAAGGGAACGCCTGAGTCTCCCAGGCTGTTAGTAGCAGAGCCGGCTCGGAGACACAGGTCTGCTGACCTGCAGGGCAGATTTCTTCCTAAAATGCTAGAATACACCCCAAAGCTTCTCTCCCTGCGGGTTCCCTGAGCCATCAGCATCGAGGTTTCCTTTGCTGGTGTTGCGTAGGAGGCTCCCAGGTGACGTAAGTCCTATGGAGCTGTGGATGGGGTACCAGGCACTCCTGGGTTCCCAGGGAGGGAAGCTGAAGCAGAGATGGGCCCGAAGGCGGGGCTCACCTGTGGCCCATCCTGAAGAACCTCTGCACTCAGGTGGGTGGCCCGAGGCTGCGGCGGTGGCTGGCCTGTCTCTGCACCAGCCCGGCTCAGGGTGGTCACGCTCCCACACGGCTTGGAGCAGAGGAAATGGTCACGCTCCCACACGGCTTGGAGCGGAGGAAATTCCTTATCTCCAACTTGTGAAACCAAAGCCAGTCAGCTCTTCCCAGGGCTGGAAGCAGGGGGAAGGTCAGGAGCCGCAGACCTATAGCTGACCTCCATTCTGGGGGCTCCAGGGCAGGGTCAGGGGAAGCAGCCGGACAACTGTGCCTCAGGCTTCTCTGGGTGGAAGATGGTCGTTTGTTGCCCACATGCCACTCTGGCGGGAGTGCCCCTCGGCCCTGCTGGTGGCAGATCCCACAGGTTGAAACACGCAGGAGAGCGCCTTCCTCTGCAGTAGCTCCGGGGTCTTCTGTACAGAAAACCCTCCGCCACTGTCAGTTCAGGGCCATCTTTTTTCCTGAGTGGGTCGATTGTTCCTGATGTCTCCGGCTCCTCCACCCAGCCTCTTCGTCCAGGAGCAAGTGAGCTGTAAACAAACATGGCAGGATGTGAAAGGTGCAGCTATTTAAGGTGCAAGCGAGGCCAGAGCAGCGCTGTGAAGGGAGGGTCTGATGGAACTGGGGGGTCTTCATCCTCTGAGGGGCTCTGATGTCATCTGGGGGTGAGAGACTGCACGGCGCTAACGGGGTGGCAGGCCTGGGGTAGGTGGGATGCCCTGCGGGATCACTTGGGCATCTACCTGAGGCTTTGGGGCGACTGTCAGTCCCTCCCTAGTAGCTGAAGGAGGATCTACATGGCTATGATCCTGTGTCATGGGGTGGGATGCTTGGGGAGGACTTCCTGAAGGAGGAAGAGGAGTGTCAGCAAGTTCACGGGGATAGTTGATTACAGGTCATCTCAGCCAAGGAGCGGTCTGAGCAGAAGGTCCCCTCTCAGCCTGGAAGCTTCCTCAAGTCCAGAGGCTGCCCCTCTCCATGCGGAGCTGTTTCCCCCTTCAGACGGGGAGCTCCATTAGGGTTGGATTTCCACCATCCAACATGTTTCCACCATCGGCTGCCAGTGCCCCAAGACTAGGGAGTCCCTGGACTTTCCCGTTGGCTCAGCAGTAAAGAATCCGCCTGCAATGCAGGAGTCACAGCAGACTCAGGTTCAATCCCTGGGTGGAGAAGATCCCCTGGAGGAGGGCATGGCAACATACTCCAGTATTCTTGTCTGGAGAATCCCATGGACAGAGGAGCCTGGCAGGCTACAGTGTGTGGGGTCGCAAAGAGTTGGACATGACTGAGCAACTTAGCACACACGCAGGGAGTACTTGGCTGCCATCAGACCAGCAGCTCCAGGAAGGCAAGTGCTGAAACACCCCCAGTCAGAGCTCATGCCCCTCTCCCACCCTAGCATCGAGGAGGGGCCTTCCTTGCTCTCCACCAATGGCCCCAGGCCTTCACCGCCCTGCAGGGCAGCTTTGAGGAAGAACAGAGGCTTCCAAGAAGGCAAAGACAGCCATAGACTTAGCGACTCATCTGCGAGTGACCTCTGGCAAGTCCTCTCCCCTCTCTGGGGCTCAGTTCCCCTCAATATACACCAAGAGGCTGTCCAGCCCTTCAGAAATGTGCTTCTGGCTCTCTGAACTCCCTCCACGCTCCTTCCAGAGGGATACTCCTCCCTTGAGCATCTCCTCCTCAAGGACTCCACTCCTAAGCTGAGCCAGACGGTGCCTTTGCACTGGGGCTGCCTGCTGGCAGCTTCATCTCCCACCTCTTTGAGCCTGGAGCATTCCTGGTGGCTGAATTACCAGCCTCGCGGGGAAGCAAAATTTAGAGATTCTGCACCCTCTCTGTCCCCTCACCCCTGATTCCCAGGGAAGTGGCTCTTTGAAGACCTCAGTTCAAACAAGAGAGATGATTAGGAGGTATCTGTCCTGCTGGCTTGGTCTCTCACAATTATTTCTTCTCCAGCCCCAGGTATTCTAGGAAGAATGGATGACTCACATCCCCCCAGGGTTCTGCCAACACTTGGCATCTCTTCACCTCTCTCTGGCGCAGCTGGGTGCAAGAGGGTGCCTTTTGGACCATAACTCAGATCAAGAGGCATGAGCGCACAGCTGGCTCTAGGTAGGTGGTCCACAGGTGCAGCCCCTCTTTCCCATGGAAAGAGCTCGAACCAGCCCCCCCCCCCGCCCGAGGCTGCTCACTGCCCACCACTGACTAAAGGCCAGGTTTCTGACCATAACCATGGAGATGACAGCATCAGCCACCCTAGAAACAGACCAGGCTCACTGACATTGGGCTTCCCGCCCTCCAGGCGGTCCCCACCAGGAGAGGAGGGGTCGCAGGCTCCTTCATATCAGTGTCTATCAGAGATTTCAACAGGAAAAAAAAGCAACCCAAAGCAGTGCCATTGAAGCTATCAGTCTCTGCTCACTTGTGGGCCACATGTGTTATTTGCTGCGCTGGTAGCATTTCTGCAAATTACACATCACTCTCCCTACCAAGTTGCACCTTTGACTGCTGTCATATTCACCTGGCCATATAGGTAATTTTCAGGCCTCACTTAGCGGGCCAGTGAGCTGTGGAGGAGAGCAGGCCCAAGAGGAGATAAAATGTGGTGAGGAGAGATCTTAACAGCCCAGCTGAGCTTGGAGAGATGGCTCCTCTGCTGCACCTCAGAGTAAGGGACAGAGGATGGGCTTTCAGGGACTCTTCCCCAGGCATCGTCTAACAGTTGCTTGCATGCTTCTCATGACAGGGAGCTCACTACTCACTGGAGGCACAGCATTTCATCTGAGTTTCTCTGACAGTGTAAAGTGCTAATGTGACACAGATGGGACCTGTCACCCTATAACCTCAATCTGATCCATGGCTGACAGACAGGGTGACCAGCTCATCCCCATTTACCCAGGACTTTCCTAGTTTTAGCTGTGTAAGTCCCACATCCAAGGTCTCCAAGGAAGACCAGCTTGTAGTTTGCTTGCCACTATGGAGATGCAAAAACCAAAGATTCTACATCCTCATGAGCCTCTCCATCCCAAGCAAATCTGGACAGTTGGCCACCTTACATAGAAAAAGCCCCTGTCCACTTTCCTCCTCCACCGAATCACCTTCTGGAGGCTCAAAGGCAGTCATGGTGCCCCCGGGCACGATGGGAGATGGGGGATGACCAGCCAGGGAGGACAGTGGCTGGTCCCGTCTCCAGCAGGAGCAGGATGGTGGAAGGACCGGGCTCAGTCCTTGGCTCAGACCCACCTGTACTGCTTCTCAGCTGGGTGGCTGCGGCCTCTCTGGGTTACACGAAGATTGTTGTCTCACGGCTCATGGATGTGGGGAGGTTTCAAGGAGATCAGGTCTGGGAAATTCCAAGACCACGGTCGCCCCTGGCCAGCCCTCACTCGGTGGGTCGCTGCAGGGGAGGAGGGCTTCTTGAGAAGCTGCAGGGTTAAGGCTGACGGATACACTAAAACGCCCCCAGCGAGAAGTGGCTGGGGTTACAACCGGCTCCCAGGCCTGGCTCTGCCGCTCCCCAGCCGTGTGACCTTGGGCCAGTCGATTTACCTCTCATGGCCTCGGTGTCTTCATCTGTCAGGCAGGAATAGGAAGAGCCCAGCTTCACAAGGTAGCTGGGAGGATTTGGGGTGAAGACACACGTAAGGCGCTTAGCACAGTGCCTGGGAGGCTCTCAGGCACACTCTTATCCTCACTGCGGTCATCACCGCTGTCTTGTCACTGCTGCACTGACGCTGCTCCCCCGCTGCCTACATGACCACAGCAGTCCCCGCTGCCTACATGACCACGGCAGTCCCTTCTTGCATTTTCTGGCTTTGAAATGAGTGATTTGGAGGAATTGGATCTCTGGCGGATTAAGCACGTCCCCTAGTTTCTTGCCGGGCTTCCCAGAAGTGGTCGGGGAGAGGGGACTTCCCAAGCCTTTCACAGCCTTGCCCACTGAACAAAAGAGGCATTTTAATTCAGAGCTGCCCAAGGTCTGAAAATCCTTTAGAATTTTCTTCATCTGGCCTTTAGACGTGCATTAAAACTCCTCTGATGGCAGGGATATGTGAAAAGAAATGGATCGGGGGCCTAGCGTCTGTCTACCTCACGTCCTAATGGGAACCGCATCTTCCCCCCAAGCCTAGGTAGCCTCTGGCCAGGTCGTCCTGCCCCTGTGGGCCCTGCAATCCCTTCTCCATCAGCAGCCATAGGGATCTTTAAAACAGGCCAATCAAGTCAGAGAATTCCCCTGATTAAGACCCTGCAATGTCTTCCCTTTGCAGCCAGAGCACAATGCAGCCCCCTTGCACCAAAAGGCCTTTCAGCCCTGGTGTGGTCTGGCTACAGGCAGCTGTCTCGACTGAGCCCACAGCTCTCCGCCGTGCTACCTCCTCGGCAGCCGCCTTGGTCCTCTCCTCTCACAGCACGAGCTCATCCCACCTCAGGGCCTCTTCAGTGGCTCTGACGTCTTCCTCCTGGAAAACGCCTTTCCAAGCTGGCGCTTTACCATTTGGGGCTTTTGTGTGTGTGTGTTTTGTTTTGTTCATTGTTATGGGCATATAGTTGATTTGCGATGCTGTGTGAGTATCAGGTGTATAGCAAAGTGAATCACTTATGCATATACCCACCCTTTTTAGCTTCCCTGGTGGCTCAGACAGTAAAGCATCTGCCTGCAGTGTGGGAGACCCCGGTTTGATCCCTGGGTCAGGAAGATCCCCTGGAGAAGGAAGTGGCAACCCACTCCAGTACTCTTGCCTGGAAAATTCCATGGATGGAGGATCCTGGTGGGCCATGGGGTCGCAGAAAGTTGGACACGACTGGGTGCCGTCACTTTCTACCCTTTAGAGTCTGTTCCCAGTTGGCCATCACAGAGGGTCGCATAGGGTCCCCGTGCTCTGCACTGGCTGCTGTTTAGTCTCTCAGTTTTGTGTCCGACTCTTTGTGACCCCAGGGACTGCAGCCCCCCAGGCTCCTCCGTCCATGGGATTTCCCAGGCAAGAACACTGGAGTGAGTTGCCATTCCCTTCTCCAGGGGATCTTCCCCACCCAGCGATTAAACTTACGTCTCCTGCATTGGCAGGCAGATTCTTTACCATCTGAGCCACCAGGGAAGCCCCACGCTATGCAGTAGAAGCTTATTAGTTATCTATTTTATATAGAGCAGCGTGTATACATCGATCCCAGCCTTTCAATTTCTCCCTCCCCGCCCCTTATCCCCTGGTAACCATGAACTCCTTTCCTACATCTGTGACTCTATTTCTGTTTTGCAAATAAGTTCATTTGTATCATATTTTTAGATTCCACACATAATCGATATCATATGACATCAACATATCATATAACATCGACATTTGGCTTTCTCTGACTTACTTCGCTCTATATGAAAATCTCTGGGCCCATCTTCATCTGACTGTTTGAGAAGGCTCCTCTGGCCTTTCATCGAGGCCCCAGACCACCCTCCAGCCACTCGCGCTCTGGTTTGTTTGCTTCATAGTGATGATCACTTGACGTCGTCTCTCTCTCGACTGTTTGTTTGTAACCACTCTTAGTACAGCGCACGCTCCCTGAGAGCAGGGGCCACGTCTGTCATAAAGGTGAGCGGCACGGAGTAGTAACTATTGGCAGCATCATCATTTCATCTTCGCCGCAACCCTGGGAAGGCGGCGGCGGCAGCACCTTCACTTTGTAAATGAGAGGACCGGGGCTCACGGAGCTAACGAAGGGCCTCCGTCTCTCAGGCGGCCAGTGCTCCAGTGGGACTGGACCCAAGACTGTCTGACTCCAAAGCCCACTGTCCTCTTTTTTCCTTCTTGTAATCACCCTGCCAGTGAAATCCTCGCTCTCTGGGGACAAAAAAACAAAACATAACCAGATCTATAATGAAAAGCAAATGGGATTTTTTTTTTCCTATTGTAATAACACCAAACATTCGTTCAAAGCCAGATAAAGATTTTTTTTTAATATACTGGGTGATTTTTATTGAAAAGTTTCCTTGTAATAGGAACCAACACCAAACTCTTCCATTTTGCCTCCCTCAGAGGAAATAAGCCAGCCACTCCTCCCCCCCTGACCCAGCGTAGAGTGAGAACGTGCACACACCCCGCATTTGGACTCATGGCTCCAGCTGCCCATCCTGGCTCTGTTAGGATGCCAGGGCTGAGTTCTCACGCTGGGGCGGGGTTGAAATGGGCCGGGCCTGGGAGTTTGAATATGGCTCTCTCATTAGTCTGCTGCTGTGGGGCAAATTGCCCAACCTCTCTGTTAAAAACACCTGCCAGGTCCATTTCAAAGATGATGGAGGGGCTCAAGTGGAAAAAAAAAAAATTGTCAGCATAAGGCCTTGCATTTGTGTATTGTTCACTTGTATCTGTGTATTTTGTCACTGCATTGGGGATATACAGTGTTGAACAAAATGGTCCCAGCCCTGCCCTTCTGTAGGCTGTAACCTGGGACTCCCACCTGGGTACGTACCACAAAGCTCTGTGAAGGCTGTAATCATGCCATCTTGCTCACACTGTAGCCCCAAAGCCCAGCGCAAACCTTGCCTTTTAGCTCAGGCTCCATAAATAAACATGGACAGATGTGCTGTGGAGGAGGGCAAAAGAGGAGCTAGGAAAAACTTGTGAGCCGAATCATCAAGAATAAGCCGGAGAGACTTCCCTGGCGGTCCAGTGGCTAAGACTCCACGATTCTATTGCAGCGGGTGCTGGTTTGATTAGGGAACCAAGAGTCTGCATGCCATGCAGTGCTGCCAAAAATAGAATGAGCCAGAATCAGAGAGGCAGACAAGGATAGCAGGGGCTTATATTCCAGACCAGCGGTTGGCTACTTACTGTCCAAAGGCTATATCTAGCCCACTATCTTGTTTTTACAAATAAAGTTTTATTGGAACACGGGCATGTCCATTAACTTGTTTACAGATTATCTCTGACCGCTTTTACAGTCTTACAGCAGGGTCTCCGCTATAACAGCGGAGGCTGTATAGCCTGCAGACTCTAAAATATTTCCTACCAGGGAAAGTTTGCTGAGTCTTGATCAAGACACACAAATTAGGGCTTCCTGGTATCTCGGTGGCAAAGAATCTGCCTGCCAATGCAGGAGACACAGGTTCGATCCCTGGTCAGGGAGGATCCCATGTGCTGCGGGGCAGCTAAGCCCGAGGGCCACAAGGACGGAGCCTATACCCTGGAGCCTGTGCTCTGCAACAAGAGAAGCGACTACCACGGGAAGCCCACACACCTAGAACTAGGCCCCGCTTGGTGCAACTCGAGTAAAGCCCGCACAGCAGTGAAGACCCAACACAACAAAAATAGATAAATAAACTTTACAAAATGTCAAAGAGCACAAAGGAATCAGACCCAGAGAACTCTTGCTTGCTTGGAAAGAGGATCGGCTACCTAATTTGTTTGGCCCAATGCAAAGTGAAAATATGGGGTCCTTCCTTTGCAAATGATGACAAATTCCAAGATGGCAACAGCAGAGCATTAAATCAAGGGCGAGATTGTCTCAGAACAGAGCTCCGTGCCACGGCGAGGACGGCAGACCGCGGACGCCTCTCTCCTGCTCTTTCTTGGAGGACTGCCCTGGGAGCAGAGTTATGGGGAGAAATCGTGGCCCGGGTCTCCATGCTGGGGCTCAGGGTCTCCAAGTCCCAAGTTTCCCAGGAGCACCTGCTCCGCAGGCATGAGGGTGAAGGACTGGCTTCCTCTCTCCGCTCCTCTGCACCCTGTTCCATGGAGCCTGGCAGAGATGAAGAAGCAGAGATGGGCTCGGCTCACTCTCCCCTGCCAGATGCTTCCTGGTGATCAGACATGAAGCAGCAGTGGGAAGAAACATGATGGTTTAATGGGAGCCCCTCTGACGCTGGTTCCCACACACGCAGCTGAGCTGTCTGACGGGGTAGCAGTGGGGGTGGGGGATGGGACCTCGCTTTGTGCAGCTATGGGACAGCCAGACAAAGAACAGGACCTAATGGAAACTCCCAGGCTTCGCAGCTGCTCCAGTTTAGCTGCCTGCAGTCTTGGTCCATGGGACATCTTATCCCACCCCCCAGACCCGCTCTCAGCCTCTCTATCCGTTGTGCCTGGAGGCTAACACGTACCGCCAGCCCCGACGGGTTCTCTTGCCCACTGCAGGCGGCACCTGCAGGAGAAGGTGGAGGGCTGGTGGGTGGACGGGAGAGCTTCACCCCCAGCTCTCCCCTCCTGCGTCCCTGGGTCCCTCTACCTAAACCCTTGTCGGGTAGCCTTTCCCCTCACCTGCCACTCTCTTAGGAGCGAGTAAAAACCCCACTGCTTTGCCCCTTTCCCTACGCTGTTAACAAACCAGCAGCTCTCGCTGGCCCCTGACCCAGGTGCCAGGCATGCCTCACTGGGATCCCTCTGCTCTGCTCCTACCTCAGTAAACAACCCTGAAGCTTCCTCATTTATGCTCGTTGCCTGTTTCCTGCCAGACCCCGCCTGATACAGCCTCTTGCCCTGCACACCCAAGTGTGACTCCAACCCGACGCTCTCACAGCGCGATGGAGGTGGCCCTGACGGGTGGAGGCTGGCACGGCGTCCTCCTTGACAACAGGAGGAGCAGCCGTGGTTATCGCTGCGTACAGATCACACCGAAATGCAGCATCTTAAAGCAACGGCTATTTTATTGTAGCACACAACTGTGTGGGTCTAGAATTCAAGCGTGGCTTGGCTGGGTAATTCCAATGCTTTGAATGGCATCGGCGGGGGTTACTGGGTCATGTCTGGTTTGGCGGTTGGTCTGGTCTGCAGGGGTCAAGGCAGCCTTACTCTTGTGTAGGCAGGTCTGGGCTTGTAGGTCCCTCTTCCCCTGATGTAGTCTCTCTATTACCATGGGCAAAGACAGGAAGCGGGTGCCTCCAGCCTGCTAAGGCTTGGGCATGGAAACTGGTACACTTTGGCATTTTCAGACATCCCACTGATCAAAGCAGTCACAGAATGTGCCCTGTTCAGAGGGAGAGAGCACAGATCCCCCGTCTCTCAATGAGGGAATGTCAAAGAGTGTGGCCCCATCTAACAGTCATCTTTCCAACAACCGGTATCACCTTCTCTGTTTGCTTAACGCTGGGCTCACAAAACCATTGTCCAGCGCCAAATTCACCCTGAGGATTGTTCTATCTTGATATACACTGGAGGTGTTGCTTTTTAATTAAATGACGTCGGACCTCTATATCCTCCCCATCTCATCACTAGGCCCACCACTTTTCCCTGTCTGCCACAGGCTCAAACTCAGGCTTCCGCCTGATTCCTGGGGCCTATAACTCTGTGTCCTAGATCAGCAGGTTCAGGGGACAAGTTTAGTCTGATGGGCTCATGCCCTGGGACACACACACCCAGATAAGCCGGGTTCCTCTATAACTCAGCTCTCCCAGCCTTATTTCTAGGAGGGAATGCTGGTTCAGCAGACACTGAGACCTTATCTGTCAAGACTCCCCAGATGAAGGCAGTGTGGTGTTGGGAAGAGCGCTGCCCGGGGGGAGCAGGAGCCTGTGTTCCTGTCTCTGCGCCTCCGGTGTGACCTTGAGGAGGTCACCTAGCCCCCCAGGTTGCTGCCTCAGTATCTTGCAGGACAAAGGAAAGCGCATGCTTGGAGTCACCCCAAGTTTGCAGCCCAGCTCTGCCGCTTGTTGTGGACAGGTCACTCCACCACTCTGGCCTCAGTTGCCTCTTCTGAAAGCTGGGGTCACAAAGAGCATCCCACCGAGCTGTTGTGAGGATAAAACAAGATGACCTGCAGGGAGCTTGTCTCCTAGCAGGCAATCCTGACGTTCTTGCCTGCCTGGAGCCTTCAGAGCCCGAGGTCTGATCCAGGATCATGCACCTCCGTGTCTAGCGCCACGTCTGACACGTAGTAGGCACTCAGAAAGCACTTGTTGATATGAAATGACTCTTTGGCAAATGAAGCAGCAGCAAGAGAAATAAAAACACTCACCCGTTAAAAAAAACAGGTATCAGCATATTCTTGGCGGCCGTATGCACAGAAGAGCCCAACCAGAAACCACCCAGGTGTCTATTAACAAAGGGACAATTGAACAAACCAGTCTCATCTTCTGGTGAAATACTACTCAGTGATAAAAAGGGATTGGCCGTAGGCACAGCCAATAACCCGGGTGGATCCCAAAATATGATGCTGGGAGAAAAAAGTCTTCTCTGAAAACTACCTACTGTATGATTCCACTTATATGACAGTTTCGTAAGGTGTTAGTCACTCAGTCTGATCCGACTCTTTGTGACGCCATGGACTGTAGCCCACCAGGCTCCTCAGCCCATGGGATTCTCCAGGCAAGAACACTGGAGTGGGTTGCCATTCCCTTTCCAGGGGATCTTCCTAACCCAGGAATCAAACCTGGGTCTCCTGCATTGCAGACAGATTCTTTACCATCTGAACCACCAAGGGAAGCCCTATATGACATTCTAGAACAGTCAAAAAAATGATGTGAGAAAAATCAAAATAATTGTTGCCTCTGGGGGCAAGGATTGACTGAGCAGGGGCAGAGGAACTGTCTGGAGTGATGATGGTGTCCTACGTCGTGAGGGAGGTTTAGGTCACACAGGTGGGTGCATTGGCCAAAACTCATTGAGTAGAGCTCTTGGTTTGTGCATTTCATTGTGTGTAAACTTTACCAAAAGAGAACTGGGAACGAGTGTAACTCTAATGATATGCAGGCTGAAAAGTAAAATGTGTAGGTATCTGCAACTTACTTCAGGAAGCATCAGGTAAAACCCAGATGGATGGATGGATGGGTAAAGGGAGAGAAATACATGATAAAGCAAACATGGTTAAGTTCACTGTAGATGTTGGGTAGTAGGAATACCGATGTTTGCTTTAAAATTATTTGTGCTTTTCTGTATGTTTGAAAATGTTCACAGTCAAATGATAGGGGAATGAAATATGATGCTGTAGGACCGAGCCAGGGCAGTGGGGGGGGGGGGTGATAAGGGCAAGGTCACACAGTCCTGACAAACATTAAGACTGGAGTTCAGGAACGTGGAAGTCGGCTGTGAAGACACGGTAGAAAAAGGACTGAATTCCCCGAGCTGAGTCTGGACGGTGGGCACGTCGGCAAACCCGATGACCTCTCCATGACTCCGTGTCCCCATCTGCAAAATGCAGACATCTCTGCCCACAGGGGTGTTTCCCGGTTTAAATGAGAAGCCAGAAGCAGCGAACAAACAGAACTTCGCAAGGAGCTGGCAGAAAGCAACTTGATTCTTTCCAAGCAAGCCTGACCCCACCTCCTCATTGGGATTTCAGCCTAAATATGAATTTAAGCTCCAAAAACAGGTTTCCTCTGGCTGCCTAATTTGCTGTGGCATCCACTTTCTCCTGGAGGAGGAAATGGCAACCCACTCCGGTGTCCTTGCCTGAAAAATCCCATGGACAGAGGAGTCTGATGAGGTACAGCCCATGGGGTGGCGCAGAGTGGGACGCGCCTGGGCCGCCTCCTGTACCCAGCAGTTCCTGTCTGTAGGACGCTTGCCCCAGTCGGTGCATTTCTTCCATCTTCCTTACTTGGATCTGTTATCTGTCTCCTCGCATTAGAATCAGGTCTCCAGGAGAAGAGGGAATTAGGCTTGTTCATGACTTCACCTTAAACGGTCTCTGGTGCATAGTAGGGACACAGTGGTTCTTTGTTGAAGCAAGGAATAAATGAGCAGGGTTGGACAGGCTTTAGTGTCACCCCTCAGATCGCAGAATTATGCCACCCAGAGTTTTCCCGTTGCTAATACCACCTCCATGAAATGGCAGGAAGTGAGTTTAGAGACGGCTGTCTCTGCCCCAATTTAACAGATGAGGAAACAGGTTCAGAGAGAGAAGGCAAACTTCCCAGCATCCTCTGCCACTTACTGGCTGAGCAGACGGGGCCCTTGCTCTTGCTGTTTCTCTCCAGCAGGCTTCTGGGGCTGACTGGGGCAGCTGCAGACTATCACTCCCCTGACATGAATTAGAGCAAACTCCGGGAGATAGTGAAGGACTCTGGGATACAACGAAGGCAAAAGGAGAAGAGGGCGGCAGAGGATGAGATTTCAGGAAATGGACGGACAAACTTTGAAAACCTTGCTTTCAGGAAAACCCACCCTTGGTCACCTGGGGGATGCTGCTGTGCACAGATGTGTGAGTCTCTAGCATCTATCCAGACCCTTCCTGTCCCCACTGCTTTTTGCCTGCCGGCCCCCACAGCGAGGGGTTTTTAGGGTGACAGAGGAGATGGCAAGGGAGCTCTCAGCGTCCTGTATCTGGTGGAGTTTGGGGGCTTTGGCGCTTGGGTCCTGACCGTGGCTTTTGCATTTGACTAGTTGAGCTGGGAGTGGGTGATGGCAAAGAGACAACGTTGGTGTGATGGTGTCTCCTAGCCTGGCATTTCTCAGACACATGCTCCCCTCACACCCACCCCAGCTTACACCCCCTATCCCCGGCCCAGAGCAGGGAGCAGGGGGTGTAAATTGGGCTTCCATCATGGGTAAGGCATCATTCATACGCACAGAGGTGCATGCACACACTGTGAATCCACAACTGACACACAATCCCGAACGTGCACACACATTCTTTCTGACACACCCATAAGCCCTCATGCTCTTCCCCAAGCGTCTAGAACTACATGAGACATTCTCACCATCGCCTTGCTTTACACACACATGTGTGCATCCTTCCGCGCAACCCGAAGCATGCAGGTCCATCCTCTCGCCCTTGCTGACACGTGTCCGTCCCCACTCCCCCCGGATCCAGGCTTTCTCACTTGCATTCGTGCTCACTCACAGGAGCTGCCTCCAGCAGCCCTGGGCACCCCCTTGCACGCACACCCGTTGCACACACACCTCCTCCCACTTGCCTAGGCTCTTGTCCATGTGTGTGAGGCCCACAGAGCAAGCCGCCGCCCCCCTGCCTGCCATTCTCAGCAGCCTCCAGCCTAGGCCCGCCCCACACCTCATCCCAGAGCTGCTGTCTGCCTTTGCGCGGTAACCAGATGAGACAGGCAATTTATGACACCAGCTGTCTCTGTCAAAACCGGATCTTCCACACACACGAGGGGAAGCCAATTACCCCGAGCCGAGCCCTGCCAGAAGCCGGGGCTCGCAGGGAGACAGAGTGGGGGTGGGACCCAGCCCCCCAGAGGGGCATGGGAGCAGCACCTGCTTTCCCTGGGAATCCAGCATCCTCCTTCCCCGGGCCCTGGGGGAACCTGTCCTCTCATCTCTGTGGCTGCCCCCTCCCCCCGCTCCCAGGGCAATGCCAGAGCAGACTCAGGGCGGAGAGCAGGCAGGCAGGGAGTCTAGAGGAAGTGTGGTCCAGGGTCACCATGGCAACAGGGAAGGTAGGAACCCTGCGACCCCCCGCTACACAGGAGCCACAGGGCAGCCGCGTCGTCGTCCCCTCTTGCTCTCCACTTTTGGTCTCCCTGCTTCTCTCTGGGCGGGTGCCCGCGCCCGGCCCACGTTTCCCTCTGTCTAGAATCCCCAACCCTTCACCCAACTCTGCCACTACCTGGGCCGCTTCCTGTCTGGACCTCAGAAGTGGACCCGGGTTCGAGTCTTCACTCCTCCACGGCAGCCTGGGCAGCCTGGACGAGCAGCCCTTCCCTGGCATTAGTGTCTGCCTCTGAGCAGGAGATTTCGCTTCTATGGAAACATCGACCGAGAGCCCCTCCGTCACGGACCGTGCTCTGGGAGGGGAGATGCCACACGGAACAGAACGAAGTCTCAGCCCTCCTGGGCTTCCAGTTTTGCTGGAGGAGCTGGAAGACACCCACTGCAGACAGTTAACTGAGATGACCACACCTTTTCACTGGCTCATAAGCTGCGTCCGAGAATCAAGCACAGCTCTCGAAAGGAACTCCGTCAATAAGCGAATACTCGAATCCACAGATGGCTTGACCCCAGTGCTGAGGCTGACTTGATCTAAGCCCTTCTCCAACACTGGTTGATCTGGAGTCACCTTTGCACCGGTCCTCGGAGGGAACTTTCTCATAATTTCTGAGTGGTTGGATGGAGACATGTCTAAGCAGACTTTAGAACACTCCTTCTTTGCTGACTCATTGATTCACTCCACAAATGCACATTAAGGGCAGACCATGTGCCAAAACCCGTGCTAGGCACTCGGGGTTGAGTGGGGTGGAGAAGAGACTTCCAGGTGCCAATTGCATGGCAGAAGTTTCTAGATGTGCTCTCCACATTTTACAAGATGCTTTCACATATAGGCATTTCACAGGTTCTCTTTAAGGCATTTTTAACAACTCAGTGTTGGTCATTCAGTCATGTCCAACTCTTCATGAACCCATGGACTGCAGCCTGCCAGGCTCCTCTGTCCATACAATTATCCAGGCAAGAATACTGGAGTGGGGAGCCATTCCCTTCTCAGGGGATCTTCCCGACCCAGGGATCAAACCCAGGTCTCCTGCATCGCAGGCAGATGCTTTACTGTCTGAGCCACCAGGGAAGCCTGGGTCTGATGCACTTTTTACAGGTAAGGAAATTGAGGCTCCAAGACTATTGGTGTCTTGCTTGAGAGCCAGCACGTGACAGCCCCCACGGACGAGCCGAGCCTCTTCATGCTTGGCCCAGAGTTCTGGCCACTTTCATCACTTTCCGTGTCCCTTTCCCCATGACAACCCTCCAGGGCAGCCGTGGCTCCTGCCCGTTCTAATAGCCTGGGAGCCACCTGGAACCTGCTGGTGCTGGGACTTGAACCTGGGCCGGCCTGACTCCCAAGCCCGGGCGCCATCGCTCTTCCATGTCTAATCAGTCATTCAAACCCTCCTTGAGAACGCTCCCTCTCGCTGCCCAGCCACAGAGACCTCAGCTGCACCATTTCCAGGAGAGCAAATTCCTTCCCGGCTGGAGAGGAGTTGGGATAATGTAGGCAGGCAATTTAAACAGCTCAGGCAAAATACACCAGCAGTTTTCACTCTCCGCCACTATTATACTTTCCAGCCACGGCGGGATTGGCCTGTAAGTGGGATATCAAGTTTATTACAGCTATTTCCAACCTGTAATTGGTTTTGTGGAACACAAAGAGGAGGTTCGGGGTAGGGGGAGCTGACTCCCCCCACTCCTTCTTGTCTTTTTCTTTTCTGGATGATGGCCCCCAGGGACATCGGGAGGAGGCTAGAGTTGGAGACTTATTTGTTTTTTCAAATGGAAAACCCACGTCAGCCCTGCGGCTGGATTCAATCCGTTTGCCATGCTTTGGTGGCTGTGCTTGCAAAATCACCCCAGCCCGGCTGAAGCCAGATGTGCGGGTCGGGGGCAGTGGGGGCCCCGGGACGGGGTCAGGCAGCCTCGGGGCCCGGGGGCAGCTGCGGAGCCTCGGCTGAGCGGGCTGGCCGGTGGAGGTGTGGCCTCCAGGGCCAGCTGTTCCAGAGTCAGAGCATCTGGGCCTTCAGTGTAGAAACGGCCCTCAGAGCTCGCCCTGCCCCCCATCACTTCACTGAGCATTTCGGGAAACTGAGGCCTGGAGAGAGGAGAGGGGCAGAGCGATTTAGAACCCAGGTCTCCTCCGGTGTAGCTGACCATTCAAGGAGCCAATACCAGCCGGGGTTCTTGGTCTTCCCCCATCAATAGAAGCGGACTACAGGACAGACGAGAAACTCGGGCAAGGCCTCCCCGGGCCCCGCTGCATCAGGAGCGGGTGAGGACAAGTAACAGGGCGTGGCGGCTGGTAGCGAGAGCTGACTCCTCACGTGGGCTGAGGGCAGGGCTGTGTCCAGGGGGCTGCTTGGGCGCCCCCCCCCATGGTGGTGAGTGCAAGGGGGCATGTGGAGTTCCCTGCTTTTGCTCCTGGCTCCCGATTTTCAGTCCCAGTTCTTTAGAAGTGGCAGTTGGGTTTGGGGGTTTTTCGGTCTTTGTGTATCATTTGGTCCAGAATTCGTTCCCACCGCAGCGAGCGTGCAGTTATATTCAGTCCCACAGGGTTTCTTTGTATTTTGGAGAAGTTTGTCCAGGTGGAAGCGCTGTAGCAAAAGGTCCCGGGTCCCCGCCTGTCTCAGAATGACCCCCGAGAGAGAGCGCCTCAGGTGCACGCCGGTTCTCTCTGAAGATGAGCACCTGGATGGCCCCGCCACCTTCCCCGTGGGGCCAGGTCCCACCAGGAAGCCCCATCTGACCCAGGCGTGGCCGCAGCAGGCCGTCCTGGGGCGAGTCTGTGCTGTAGAGCAGCAGGAATGGCTTTTTCATTCCTCGTGGTGACCCCAGTGCCTGGCACGCGGCACGGATTCAACTCAGGTCTCTTGCTCAGTCGTGTCTGACTCTTTGCGACACTGCAGCACGCCAGGCCTCCCTGTCCATCACCAACTCCCAGAGTTTACTCAAACTCATGCCCATTGAGTCGGTGATGCCATCCAACCATCTCATCCTCTGTCGTCCCCTTCTCCTCCCGCCTTCAGTCTTTCCCAGCATCAGCTCATTCGTGTAACAAATATTTACTGAGTAAGTACCATGTGCCCAGCTCTGGGGGCAGAGCATGAACAGGGTAGATAAAGACCCTGCCCTCACAGAGCATGTTCTGTGAGTATGTTCTAGTATGTTCTTCTATTATGTTCTAGAAGTAGCTCACATTCAAAGCCTGTTTATTGATTCAATAAAAATCTGTTGAATGAAGGAATGAACACACAAGCCTGTCTCCCTCTGGAGGAAGGAAACCCCACACATCTTTGACTCGCCAATAGCACCTTATCTGCCCCCACCAGCTGTCATCCTCTGTCTGTCCTCACTTCCTGGTCCCACCTGCTCTGGGCTCTGGGAGACTGTCTTGGAGTCTCTGAGACTAGCCTGCCAGCCCGGTCCTTGCTCTGAGCCTCCTCAAGCTCTCTCTCTGGGCTGATGCAATAATACAACAGTTCAGCAAGTTCCTGGGCCTCTGTTCTCTCTCCCTGCAAATGCAAACCCTGCCTTCCAGTCCTTGGTGGCCACCTTGGCTTCTGGCTCCTTCCACCTGTCCCCTCCCCCGCTCCTTTCTTTCACTGACTGATTTTCTGCATCCTCTGGCGTTTCAGCAAGTGATATCCTGCTCTTTAGCCCTAAAGAGCGAGAAGGGATACAAAAAAAGCGGTGACTCAGAAAACTGTTAGTATTCATAAAAATAGGTATCTCCACTGAGCACGGACCACACACCAGGTGATCTCGCCAAACCTTGTCTCATTTAATCTTTCTAAGAAGATAAGTCAGGTTACCCCCATTTTACAGATGAGGAAAGTGAGACTTAGGTGCAATAGCTTGATCAAAAGGACAAAGGAATAACCAAAAATCAAGGATTCGACTGGTGTGGAGGAAATCAGTCTAGCTTCTTGCTCAAGTCTTCCATAGACACGGAGAAGCAGCCCGGGACTAGGTGCTCCCAGAAGAGGGCCCGCCTCCTCCAGGAAGAGTCCTGTGATTACCCCTTCTTTGCAAAGGAAACCTTGGCTCCTCCGTGGGCCTCAGATGACACTTGTCAAGTGCTTGTTGCTACAGCCATGGTCTGCCTGGCTCTGGCCTCTCACTTGGTCGTGGGCTGTGTTGTCTCCCATGATACACAGAGTCTGAGAGTGAGTTTGAGTCCATTGCTTTCCCTTGCCCTCCCTGAGGCTGAGGGAGGCTGGGGAGTCAGCGGCAGGGAGCCGGGACAGCGGATGCCTTGGGTAGAAGGAGTGAGTGCTTGTCTTAGGCTGCCCGCAGCCAGTTTGACCACAGCAGCCAGACAGCCCCAGAGAAAAAGATGCCAATAAAATGAAAAGAAAACGAGGTGCGTCCTTGAAACTCCCCTGTCCCCTCGGCCTGAAACAGCGATTTACGACTCAGATGATTCTTTGGTGTTTTATCGGGGGTGTGCGGGCACCTGTGAGTGTATGTGGGGTGTGGATGTATTTTCCCAGCAATAAAAACCTCAGTCCTGGAGAATAAATTTGAGGAGACAGTTTTACTGACGGATTTTTTTTCCCTTCCTTTGTATAATAAAAAAAAAATGGAGTGAAATTTGAGGTTGGGATGATGAGGGCTGCCTGAAGGGAGGTGAGGCTGCAAGTCGAATGCGCAGGACGCCTCCCACTTTCACGACTCTAGGAGAAAATTCCTCACACCTCCAACGGCTTCTGGCATTTTCCCTCCTAACCAGGCAGCCTCTGAGGGTAAAGAGAAGGGCAGGGAGGTGTTTAGTTCATTCACAGCCCTTGTCAGCCTCGCGGGTGGGATGTGAACCCTGATCTGGGAGCCAGAACTCTGCCAAGAGCTCAGTATGGGACCTCAGCTGCATTACCTTGACTCTCCAAGCCTCAGTTTCCTCATCTGCAAGATGGGGAGGTTATTGTCTATTCTGCTATACACAAAGTGACAGACTTCAAGCAGATTTCCCAACCTTGGACCAGATAATTCTTTGGTGGGGCAGGGTCGGGGGGGTGGGTGGGGGGGATTGTCCTGTGCCTCATAGGAGGGTTTCAGCTTCCCTGCCCCTGAGTTGTGACAACCAAACCTGGCTCCTGACATCGCCAGATGTCCCCGCGAGGAGGCAGTAAAACCGTCTCCCAGTTCAGGGCTCTGGTTTAAAGGCACTTTGCTCCTCTTCCTCTACCGTCATGATTCCCCATTTGGGAAGCTGGTGAGAGGCAAGGGGAGAGACCAGAGGATGTGACAGCCTGCCTTCTGACTGTACTGCATGCATGCGTGCTAAATCGCTTCAATCGTGTCTGACTCTTTGGGACCCCAGGCACTGTAGCCCACCAGGCTCCTCTGTCCATGGGATTCTCCAGGCAAGAATACTGGAGTGGGGTGCCATTTCTTCCTCCAGAGGATCTTCCACACCCAGGGATCGAACCTGCGTCTCTATGTCTCCTGCATTGGCAGGCGGGTTCTTTACCACTAGCGCCACCTGGGAAGCCCTGCACTGAAAGCGCCATCAAAAATCCGTGAAGCCCCCAGAGAGGAAGCAAGTGAAATGTACGAGCTGTGGATGAGCCTGCAAGAGACACAGAGGTGTGAGCTCAGCGAGGAGAAAGCTCGTAGTGGCAAGTCTCACTGCTGATCCCTCTCAGGGTCCCGGAGCTTGTGAATGTGTTACCGTCACTCCAAGCCTCCCCAGCCAGGGCTCCCTGGAGACCCCGGTACTGATAGAGGATGCCTACTCTTACGAACTTGCAGTTTGGGGAGGGTGATCCACACTGGTATTGCTTGTGGCTGGCACACAGCTGGCACTCAATAAATGCTGGCTGGATTGCACTGAGTCTGTGTTCTGTAAAGTGTTAGTTGCTCAGTCATGTCCGATTCTTTGTGACCCCACGGGCTGTAGTCCACCAGGCCCCTCCCTCTGTCCATGGGGATTCTCCAGGCAAGAATACTGGAGTAGGTTGCCATGCCCTTCTCCAGGGGGTCTTCCCAGACCAGGGATCGAACCAGGTCTCCCGCATTGCAGGTGGATTCTTTACTGTCTGAGCCACCAGGGAAGCCCAAAAACCAGCAGCAAAACCACCTTGGGAGACAGGTGTGGTCCAAGTCAGCTGGGATCCAGATGTGCCCAGGGGAGCCCAGCTGCGCTGAGGCCAGTCCTCCCAGGGAGGCGGCGGATCCAGTGCTGCCTTGGCGAGGCTGGGCAAGCAGCTTTCAGCATCTCCCGCATCCCTGAAGCCCCTTGGAGAAACCCTACCCCTGGCCGCCGCCCTCCCAGCCCCCTCTCCCGCCTCCAGCACACGGAGCTGCAGGGAGTTAATTCCACTTCTCCAGGACCAGGCATGAGGCCTCCCCGTTGCAGGCTGTTAGCGCGGAGCCCAGCTGAGCGGCGAGAGGCTGCAAGCTCCCGGCCTATAATAGAGTTGCTGAGACAGGCGGAAAACTGCAGCCGGGTAAACGGATAAATAATTGAAACCGTGGCGACACACACCTTGCTGCTTTGTGGAGTAACACTTTCATTAGCGGGGAGCAGCGCCGCCCTGGGGGTGGTGGTGCAGGCAGGCAGCCGGCGGGGTCCGGGCGCACTGGGGTCTGGCTTTTAATCAGCTGTGAGCAGCTGGGCACCCAAGCAGCCTCTGTCTTCCAGCAGGGGCTTTATTGCCTCCTCCCGGGAGCCCCTGCCTTCTGCGGCCTCCGTGTTCCTGTGTGAAATGGGGACCTTGTACCCGGCCTCCTCGCCTGTGCCAAGGGCAGCCGGAGGCAGGCAAGCCCCACACCGTGTCCAACCCCCGTGTCAGTCGACTGGGTTCTTCCCAGGCTCCCCCGGGTTCCTCGGTTTCCAGGCAAGTGCCTTCAGTCAGAAGGAGCTTGTACACAGAATCTGAAACTCTGTGCCTCCTTGGCCCTTGGGAGAGCTGAGTTCCTTTGCCCACCAGGCCCTCCCTAATGAAGCTCTCACTTCACTGGAGTCTCCTGACTTCACTTCCTCACTGCACCAGGTACTCTGAATACTCTCCTTTCACTGAGCACCCGTAGTTCTTTCCCACCCCAGGGCCTTTGCTCCTGCTGCCCCTTCTGCCTAGAGAGCACTCTCTTCAGGTACAAGGCTGACTCCTACTCTTGCTTCGGAAGACAACTTAGACATTGCTTCCTTCAGGAAGCCCTCTGGGATTACTCTATCTCCAGGATGGGTGCTTCTGGGCTCCCTTGCTATTCTGGCCCTCTCCCTTGTAGAATTTATCAGAAATTATTGCCATTTAGAGTTTTGAATTCATATGAGATCTTGGCCCAGGGGACTGCTCCCCGATCCCAGTTCTCCTCTGTTTCTGTTCAGCCTGCTCACCCATTTCCTCTCTCCTTGGGCAAGGATGGCCTTGGGCCAAACACACTCATGGTCTCTGCCCAAGCTTCGGCCATCGACTTGGCAAGGCTGACCAGTGGGATTACAGAAGTGGCCTCACCGCGTGCAGCCCCTGCTTGGCTGTAGGGCCTCAGGGAGGGACTTGGCTGCAGAGCCTCAGCCTGCGCACCATCAAGTGGGGATGGACGGCTGGGAGGGTGACAGCGATGCTCACGACATGTCCCCCAGAGAGTCCTCCTGGGGCTGCCTGCCTCCCCGCAGCATCTTGGGAGCCCACCCTCCGCCCGGAGGGAAGGCAGGGCTGGCTGAGCGCTCACCCCGGCTCCTCTGTGCTCTGTTGCAGGTGACGGACGGCGGCACGATCAAGCAGAAGATCTTCACCTTCGACGCCATGTTCTCCACCAACTCCTCCCACATGGAGAACTACCGCAAGCGAGAGGACCTGGTGTACCAGTCCACCGTGAGGTGAGGGCCGCGGGCCGGGGCACCTCTCCAGCCTTTGCAAGCCCACCTGCGGCGCCTGTGGCTCGGGATCACCCCCCCATGGGCTCGGAAGGCAGGCAGGGCTGGGGCTCCGCTGCACAGGGGGGCCCCTTCCCGGGGGCATCATCCCCTGGAGGGGGGTGAAGGGCAGGGGTCAGGAGGCTGCTCTGCTGCAGGGAGTGGACCCTTCATGTTGGCCTCCCCGGGCGCTCCTCCAACAGTCCCACAAGGTGGCTTTTCCAAACCCCCTTTGCAGGTGAGGGACAAGCTGACTTGTGCTGTGCTTCATGGGGTACCTGCCACATCCGTGCTTACTGTCTTATTCCTGACCCACCAGGAGGATAAGGCCCCACTGTCCTTCCCCAGGTTTGTCCGTCCTTCTGTGACCATGACCATCAGAAGGAAGAATAGGTCTCCCCCACCACCTCGTATCCTCAGCTCTCAACACGAGGCTCGACACCAGGCAGGTGTACCGTGAAATTTGCAAATTGGGCGGGTGACCCTAGTACCCTTTGGGCCTCAGTTTCCACACGGGTAAAATTAGAAAATGGGACAAGAAGATTGCCAAGGGCACAGCCAGTCTGCAGAGAGAATCTGGCCTGGTCCTTCCATGCCCGCTTAGGTAAGAACGGAAGGTGGCTGTGCTCCTCTGGAGGACCTTTCTGGGTGCTTCTCTCTGGCCTTTGTGTCAGGAGCTCAGACTGAGCGTTTTTGGGGGAATCTGCTGAGAATGTGGACTCTGGAAAGATGTACAAGCCACCAACAGATGCCTTCATCTATCTATTTATGATTTCTCCTGCACCCACTTCCAAAAAGAATTTGGGGTGTCTCTAAGCACACCCAAAACAAGCAGGTTGGGCTTCCCAGGTGGCGCTAGTGGTAAAAAGAACCCACCTGTCAATGCAGGAGTTGTAAGAGACATGGGTTCGATCCCTGGGTTGGGAAGGTCTAAATCCTAAAACATTGCAACCCACTCCAGTATTCTTTCCTGGAGAATTCCTTGGACAGAGGAGCCTGGTGGGCTATGGTCCATGGGGTTGCAAAGAGTCAGACGCGACTGAAGCAACTTGGCACGCATACGGGCAAGACAAGCAGGTTACCATCAGAATGCAAAGAAAAAGGTGAAAACTCATTTTGGAGAAGAAAATATTCTGGGAGCCACAGATGATTTTGCACAAGTGAACATTTAGATCACCTCCAGGCTTCCCAGAAACCCATCTCCGTCTGCCACACCCCTGCCTGGTTACCATGGTCTCTGAAAACAACAGCCCCCTGCATCCCATCTTTGTCAATTCCCCAGCCACTCCTGACTTCCCACGTGGCTCAGCGGTAAAGAACCTGCCTGCCAATGCAGCAGATGCTGGAGACACCTGTTCAATCCTTGGGTTAGGAAGATCCTCTGGAGGAGGAAATGGCAACCCACTCCAGTATTCTTGCCTGGGAAATTCCACAGACAGAGGAACCTGGCGGGCTATACTCCATGGGGTCACAAAGTTGGACACAACTGCACATGCACACACACACACACACCTGCTCCTGAAAGTGTGGGCTCCAGAGTAACTCCTTGCCTCTGGTTTCTGAGCCAGGAAGGAAATCCAGAGACTATCCGAACATCCCTGACACCCTCCATCTCATGTATCCAGATTGCAGCCCTGGTATCCAAAGACCTGGTTCAAACCCCAGCTCAGCTACTCCCTACTGAGTTACCTTTGACCACAAGGACCTTGACCTCTCTCTGCCTCGGTGTCCTCACCTGTTAAACAGGCTTAACATGCTTGGTGTCGACTTAAAAAGGATGCACGATGTGAGAGTTGCAAGTCTTATTTGGGGCAATGTGAGGGCTGCAACCCAGCAGAGAGCATTCAGGTAGCTCTGAGAGACTGCTCCAAAGAGGTAAGGGGAGGGACGGTGATTCTGGTGAAAGGGGTGTTCATGTAATCAAGCACTTATCTTACCGAAGGTTCTCTGCTTGTCACAAGGGGCTGACGTCACCATGAAGGGATTTAGTGCTTTTCTGGATATGAGGAGATGCAAGGATTGGACTCATGAAATTAGTTCCTGAAAATATCTAACTATTTAAAGATCCGTTCCACATCCTGGAACACGTGTGGGGGGGTGTGTGTGTGTGTGTGTGTGTGTGTGTGTGTGTGTGTGTGTGTGAGTGCACCAATGGGCAAGTGCTCAGTTGCATCTGACTCTTTTCGACCCCGTGGACTATAGCCCACCAGGCTCCTGCGTCCATGGGGATTCTCCAGGCAAGAACACTACAGTGGGTGCCATCTCCTTCTCCAGGGGGCCTTTCCCACCCAGGGATCGAAGCCACAGCTCTTGCGTCCGCTGCAGCAGCCGGCAGGTTCGTTCCCACTAGCGGCGCCTGGGCGCAAAGTGCCTCACTCCTGTGATTCACCCTGAACTCCCCTCAAGGCGTGTCAAAGGTCAACAGCTGCAGTTGCACAGGGTTCCGCTCCCACAGAGGCAGATGGCAAGTGCCCTTGGCAAGCGCCAAGTTGGCACTGACATTGGCTTAAACAGTTGTCGTGGGGTTTTGGTGAGACTCAAACCTGATGGCCTGAGTTTTAATCCCGGCCCCTCCAGCCCCTTGCTCTAGTGGACTCTCTCGGGTTGGTAACTCTGTGCCCGAGCTTCCTGATCTCTGAAAGGGGAAAACAGCAGGAAGAAGCTCCCAGCAGCCCCGCGAGGATCTCACGAGTTAGTAATTCCCGTAAGGGCAGCCCCAGCCCCTGAGCTGTGCATGTCTGCTGTTCGTGCCTAGAAAAAAGCCTCTTTGCCTCACCGTAAAAAAAAAGAGCTCTCACCTTTTCCTTAATCTCATAAAGCCTCCTTATACGCACCCTTTCTCTTAATCATCAGTAACGACACCCAGGACACAGGCAGGGATTACTGCTATTAGTATTTTCTGTGGTCCTGATTTTACAGATGAGGCCAAAATTCACTTCGGGACTCACCCAAGGGTCCCCCACTGGAACAACATCGACTTGGTCACACCCCAACGCGTGTCATCCTAGGCCTCCCCACGCTGCCTTCCTCGTTTTACCAATGAGGAAACCGAGGCGGAGGGGGAGGAGACTCGTAGCGCAGTCGTGGCCAGCGCTGCTGCTTCCCAGCCTTCTCCCAGAACCTCAGGCACCAGGGGGGTCTCCCAGGCCGAGAGCAGCAGGGCAGGGGGCCGCCTGGAGGCCACAGGGAAGGGAAGGAAGGAGCAGAGCCTCTCGGGTCTCGTCTGATTATGGAGTCTAGGCCACAGAGCAGCTGTGCTGGCGAACCTGCTCCTCAGCCTGCAGCGCTCCGTTTGGGCTGGCGAGGGGCGCAGGACTCTGCATTTACATATAAATGAAGATATTTACAAATTAATGCATCTCATCTAGAGAGACTCCCAGCTCCACAGCTGTCTGGGCTGCTTCCTCTTCAGCTGGGGAAAGTGGGGCGAGAAGAGGCTGAGAAGATGAACAAGAGTTGGCAGGGAGCAGTTTCTGGGTGGCCAGGGGAGCCCTAGGGATTCCCAGAGCTTCTCTCCCCACTGGTGGGGGGCCCCGAGGGATGGGAGTTGGGTGGGGTGCCAGGGCTTCTGTCCCAGGTTGGGGGTGCAGGTATAGGACCCCAGTTCATGATCTCTTGCACAGGACCACGCCCCCACACACCGAGATTCCATCTATCACATGCCTTTCTAGTTCAGAGTCTCAGAGCCCAGAACTTCCAGCTTGGAATTGACAGCAATTTATCCCTTCAAAGAAAAGAAAGAAAGAAACTGAAGTTGCTCAGTTGTGTCTGACTCTTTACGACCCCATGGACTGTAGCCTATCAGGCTCCTCCGTCCATGGGATTCTCCAGGCAGGAGTACTAGAGTGAGTTGCCATTTCCTTCTCCAAATCTTCCCCACCCAGGGATTGAACCCGGGTCTCCTACATTTCAGGCAGATGCTTGAGCCACCAGGGAAGTCCAATGGATATTTAATTGAGCACCTACTAGGAGCTGGCATGATGTAAGGTGCTGGGGATCCAGCGAGGAACAGGAAAGATTGGCCTTTACAGTCTCATGGGGAAGACCCAGCGGAAACAGGAGAAGCAAGATGACTATAAACGTATCCTGACAAGTTCTACGAAGACATGAGTCCAGTGGCGACCCTGTAACGGGGGAGCCACTTGCAGGGTCAGGAGGAGTAAGGCGCTGGGGTGCCAGGCAGAGCCTCCCAGGATGGTGGTCCTGGGCTGAGACCTGTGGGCTGGGCAGGAGACGTCGGTGGTGGGACGAGGCGGGTGTGCAGACATTGGAGCCCAAGTGCCAGGGCGTCTGGGGACAGCCTTGGCCAATGACCAACGGGAGGTGTTGGATGCAACACCAGCCCCCTTGCACCTCGGGTGTGGCTATTCGGATGTGTCTTCCCTGCCGTCCACACATTCCCCAGCTGGACCAAGGCTCAGCTTCCCCCTGGAATAAGCTCCAAGAGGCACCTGTGTTGCCCCCCTTGCCCCTCCATCCCCACTCCCGGTCCAGCTTCCTGGAACACCCTCCCAAATAAGCCATCGGCTCCCAACCGATTGCTTGTTTTCGGTTCTGCCTCTCAGGGGCCGCTAAGTGGGGACAGAGGATGTGGGCGACAGTCCCACCTGCGGCCTCCTGCACGTCCACCATCCTCCTCGCCTGTCTTCTCAGGCCCGGGCCTGGGCCCCGCTCACCTATTCCATCAGCCGGGCACAGGTGGACAGATGGGTGGCTTCCCCTGCTGACCAGGAGATTGTGTGGGCAAAGCACGTTAATCCCTGCAGTGCGTGGCCATCCCCAGCTGGCAGCCGTGACCTCCTTGGAGGCCCGGGTGAAGCACAGCGAGCCTTCCCCACCCCTGCTCCCCCATCCACAGGTCACCCCCTCCATTTCCCGAAGCCCTCTGTGGTCCCTGTCCCATGCCATCAGCCCAGGGTGTCTCCAGGAACACTGAGCAGGCTTCACCAGCCCTCTTTTGTCCATGAGGGAAATCTAGACTCAAGGAATCAAGAGTGTGCCCTTCCCACACCTGGCCCACCTTCCTTTGCCAAGGCCCTACTCATCCTTCAGTTTCAGCTGAAATGCTGCTTCCTCCAGGAAGCCCTTCCTGATTGCTCAGGCTGGGGCAGCTCCCCAGCGCCCTTCCACCACCCCCCTCCCACCACACACTCCCTGCCCTGACGCTGGGTATTCAAAGTGCCTCCTGTACTTGACCGGAAGTCCCATGAGGACAAGGACTGGGGGTGATATTTTCACTGCTGTCTCCCCAGCCCCCAGCCCAGCATTCCCTGCACAATTTGTAGATAATTGTGGAGTGGATGTGTTAGCAGTGGAAGGCGGGGTGGATGTCTTCCACGGATGCTCTCCCTGCTGTGGAATAAACTTAGCAAGATGGAATTCAGGCTTCCACACCTTTCCCCAACACGGGCATCATTTATTTATCACAAAGGAATCAAGCAGTTGCTGCATGTCAGGGATGGTGCTGGGGATAAGATGGTGAACGAGACATAATCAGATCTGCTCTGGTGAGCCTTGCAATGCAGGGGGTGAGAAGAGACAGATGGTAAAAATGTGTTTGAAAGAATAAGGAAAAATGTCTACAGTTGGTGATGACTGTGTGGAGGCAATAAGGGAAGGTGATGGAGATGATGAGAGGGAATACGTGAGGGGGGAGCAGGGGGAGTGTGCTACAAGGCTTCTCAAGGGAGACGACATCTGAGCAGGGATCTGCAGGGTAACAGGAAGTCATACAGATGGGGTGGAGGTCGGGGGGCATCCCAGATCAAAGGCATAGCAAGTGCAAAGGTCCTGTGGCGAGAAAGAGCTGGTGAGCTGCCAGAGGGCCAGCGTGGCAGAGTTCAGGAGCAAAGAGACACAGCGGCCTTTCTTCTCCGCGTCCTGGAAGCCAGTGGAGGTTAGGGTCCCACATGGTGTGTGTCAGGTGAGGCTCATCCTGGTTGCCAGGCGGAGGGTGGGCCGGCGGTGCCAGGAGAGGAAGACAGCGCCTTCTGCGGAGGAGTCTGGGGAGGGGGAGAGAGGCCTCTTCTTAGGTCTCAGGACTGAAATTCCAAATCTGAGCTAAGTTAGGAGAGGGAGCGGGACCCCCGCCTCGGGCTGGCCGGGGATCCAGGAGGCAGAGGTGGGGCTCGGAGCCAGCCCTCTCCCTGGGGTCTGAGGTCCATTCCCCGTGAACACGTTACCGTGCGCCGGTCCCCGAGCTGCCCCCACCCCCAAAGCCTCAGGAGGCTGAGAATAGCTGGGAAGGTGAGCAGAGCCTGGGGGTTTGGTGCTGAACATGAGAGCGCAGCTACACCTTCCTAACTCATATTCATCAGGGGAGGGAGGCGTGGGAGACATCGGGTAAACGCAAGCAGAGCCGGGAGGATTGAGGATGCGGGAAGAAATGCCACTTCCTTTATTACTCAGAGATGCATGTGTTCACGTATCCCCTTGATAGCTCGTATTGAGCACTTGCCGCATTCCCGGCACAGACGCGGGGGCACGGTGCCCAGCGGTGGGCACGAGGCAGCCTCCGCCTCCGTGAGCTTAAAGCCTGCTCCCCCGCCCCCACCCCCACAAGCCCGTAATCTCCTCCGAGGCGCTGCTCTCTCCCTTTCATCTCAGTGACCTCAGAGCCTACTTGGCATTTAGAGAGGAACTATAAATATTTGTGGGATGAAAGGAAAGAGGAGATAAAACACGGAGATAAATAGCGAGCAGTTCAGGTGATCAGGTGATGGCCGTCGCGGGGAGGATGCAGATGTAATGTGGTGATGAATCAGAGATGGGGAGACTGGGCAAACCACGGAGAAGGTGGCATTTCAAGTGGCCCTTGAAGCGTATGTAGGTTTTATAGACAAAGGAGCCCGGGATGCTGCAGGTGGAGGACACGGTGTGTGCAAAGGCCCGAAGGCAGGGAGAGAAGGGCTGAAGTTGGAGTGAGGCTGCTCTGGGTGGGCAGACGGAGGTTGCAAAGTCTCAACTCTCTGGAATCTGCTCAAAAGGAAAAGCGGAGCTGGTTTTTAAATAGACGCTGTCACTGTTAGGTCCAAAGAGAAGAGAGAGGTTTGCTGCCCTTTGAAGTGCTCAGGGTCCCTTCTGTAGTGTCCGCTGTTAGCAGGCCAGGCAAGCTCCTCCTCCACTGTTGGTACCAAGAAAAGTGCGCTTTGACCCTTGTTAATTTGCAAGAGTGAATTCCGCAGCTCGCCTCCCTCTGCACATTATCAGGGACCACACATCTTTTGTCTCCAGGACATACAGAACCCATGCTGCTTGTTCGGGAAATGGTCCTTCACTTCTTCACTCACTCAAGCGCTCAGCAAGCACACGCTGGACCCCTGCTATGCGCCGGGCTCCACCTACTGTGCGCTGGGAGAGCGGGTGAACTCGGACCCTGCCCATTCAGAGCCATCAAGGTCATGTCCAGTCCTTGACCCACAGGCCCACCCCTCTTTCCCACCCCAGAATCTCCCATCCAGGAGCTCGCATGAGCCAGAGTGATGTTTTAAGGAGAACCTTGAGCCCTTTCAACACTCTTTTCCTAACAGCTGCCTCTCTCATCAGAATTGAACACCCCAGGTCTCCAGCCCCAAGGAGCAGCCGGGTCCCCAAATCAAAACCGGGGATTATTTTAGGAGTGGGGGCTGGAGCCCACCTCCCAAGAAATTTTCAGCCGAGTCCCCTCCTCTCAGCCCACCGCGGCTTAAGGAGAGACTGAGTGGTAGTGGTGGCGTCTATACCACAGGCCGATCAGCACTCCACCTGCGTTAGGATCGCCTTGGGAGTTGCTTAAAAATATCAATTCCTGGGCCCCACCAAGATGGAATTTGACTCAAACAGCCTAGAGCAAGGCCTGGGGAAGCAGTCTTCTGAAAAGTCTTCCAGGTAAAAGATGTTGGCAGCGAGATTTGGAAAGCCCTGCTGCACAAAGCTCCTCCCACCTGCTCCAATGTGCAGACGAGGCCAAAGAATTCCGCGAGAAGCGGCTTTAGAATTATCTGGGTGCAGATAATTCTAGCTGCTGCCGGCAGCTGGTGGGCGACAAACGAGGTCCTAAAGCCCCCAGGGGCAAGACTTGTTTGGATTAAAGATGACAAAACAGCTGGAGCAGCCAGTGACCTCCCAGTCCACGGTGTCCTCCCAGGCACCAGCCATTTCCGGAGCCTCAGGGGTCCCCACCCAAATGCCATGAGTTGCTCATCAGAAGACTGAGTGATAAGTCTCTCAGGTAGTGGGGCCTTGATTGGAGGTGGGGCCCAGTAACAAGATATTCTTGCTATAGCTCCCTGGGCTTAACTCAGAGGTAGAGGGTACCCATGTTTCCTGAGCCAGAACTTTCACCGGACCCCACCCTAGACCTCCCACCCTCAGAGCATCCGTCAGAGAAGAGTTCTGGCCCCGCGCTCTGTGCCAGGCCCACGGAAAGTGCTCTTCAGAGGTGCCCGCTCTCAGCCACCCCTCCCGGGTCTCGTCTCCTAGAGCTGGGCACTCCTTTCTTCATCTCCAGAGCCTTAGCGCCGGACACAGGGTCTGGGATGAGAGCCCAGGGCCTCGGTAAAGGTCTCCTGAGTCAGTAGGCTGACAGGTCATCCAGATATGGAATTATCATTTTAAACAGTCAGCAAAAACTTTTTTCCCATCCTTCATCGTGTTTAACCACTGCAACCATCTCATGGAGTACAGATCTCAGGCTCATCGGATCCTGTTTGTATAGATGATGACACGAAAGAACAGAGAGGTGCGGTCACTTGTCCAAGGTCACACAGCTTGTGCATCATAGGGAAGATTGAGTTCCCACCCAAGCTGTGGCATTCAAAGGGGCCCTGGATCCATAGTAGGCCTCTAGGCCATCAAGGGCAGGCTCATCCAACAGTTATGAGTTATGAGCAGTTATGAACAGTTATGAGCGATCAGCCCATGCCAGGCCCCCTGCCAGGCGCTGGGGATTCAAGTGACTCAGTGAGGGTGCGTGACCTTGTAGCTTCATCCCAACACGTACGCACATGAGGGCACACACGCACGTTGGCACACCGTGGATCTGCGGCCCCAGCCGCTTGATGCCTCCAGGTAGGAAGCTGACGGAGTTAGTCATCCCCTTAAAAATAGACACTGCCTGGCAGTCCCTGGCCCCTCAACACCCTGGCCAAGGAGACCGAGTGATGCCCGATCCTGGCCCCAGAAGTGCGACTCCCAGGTCTCCTTGGCTGCCTCCGCCAGTGGCATCAGTTCCGTGGAGCTGCTGGGAAATCCATTTAGGTGAACAAGCTTCTGCCACTCTGCCTAGGTCCCCAATGAGCGTGACAGCCCCCCCCCCGCCCCACTTTCCACCCTCACCTGCTGCGCTCGCCCCCCCTGCTGCCCCTCCTGGTGCTGACACGAGCTTCCCCTCCTCTCCTCCAGCAGCCGCCTGGCCTTCTTCACCTTTTTGAAGCCCAGCAGTGCATGCAAACCCAGCCCTCCCCAGCCCTGTTGCCCCCGCGCAGAATCAATGCTACTGATGGTTCTCCAGGAATATCCTGTGCGTGGCATTCAGCTCTTCTCAGGCCAGGTCGCAATAATCCACTCACACAAACCTGCCCCTCCCCACCCAGCTGGGGCCAGCATCGCTAGCACGGGGTGGAACTCAGGACGCTGCCGAGGACTGGTCCTGCCTGCCGTCGCTTCCCACCAGTAAAGGCTGACCTTCTCGTTTCCGTCCTTGAATTTGCGTCTTTCCTTCTGCTTCCGTGGTTTGCCTTTCTTAGCATGACCTCCGCTTCTTTATTTCAGCTCCCCATTCCTCTCTCCCCACGCAGGGGCTCTGCCCTCCCATTCTCTGCTTGCAGAGGTACAGGGGCATGCACTTGGGTACAATACATTTCCTGTCCTCTCCCTGCACCTTCTTGCATCTCTTGGCTTGGAGCCCCCTGGGGCCCCAGAATCTCCCCAGCAGCACAGACCCTGGATCCCAAGGCTCCAGGTGGGTCCCTATCCACACTGGGGGTGCAGATCAGGGGTGCTTACCTGGGATTGATCTTGGATTAGTGGAGACCTTAGACACAGTGACCGAGATGGCTGTACTCTGTTGGATCTGCAGTTGGCACAGATCGGCGTGCTGCACAGACCGGCCCTCATTCTGTGGTTGTCCGCCCCAGGCCCACCAGACACCCCTGCGGCCCCAGGACGCACCCTTCTCACCAGGCTCTCTCCTGGGGAGGGCGGTGCTCGCACAGCTGTCTGCTGCCCTCTGGTGATACACTGGGGTACTGCAAGGAGGGGCCCCTTCCTATGCCGCCCCCGCCCCACCCCCAATCAGCGAGGAAGGAGCTTCCTTCCTTCACCTCTGGGACCTCAGTGTCCAACACAAGGTCTCAGTAGAGGTCTGCTGAATTGATGAGCTGACAGGTTATCTAAATGTGGAATTATTTCAAACGGTCAACAAAACTTCCCCATCCATTATTAGCTTGAACCCCATGGAGTGTAGATCTCAGACCCTCTCTACGGGGACCAAGCTCAGCCCGGAGAAGGGGAGTGACTATCCCGAGAGGTGGGAGAGCTTCCCTATCTTGCAAAACTTCCCCCCTCTGGGGGACTCCACAGAGAATGGGGCTGAGCCCCTGTGCTAATGCAGCCTGGGCCAGGGGAGGTGGGGGGAGGGAAGGGTGAGAGAGTGGGGGAAGTGAAAGTGTGGGTCGCTCAGTAGTTTCTGACTCTTTGTGACCCCAGGGACTGTAGCCCGCCAGGCTGCTCTGTCCATGGGATTCTCCAGGCAAGAACACCAGAGTCTAGCCATTCCCTTCCTCAGGGGGTCTTCCCCACCCAGGGACTGAACCCAGGTCTCCTGCATAGCGGGCAGATTCTTTATCATCTGAGCCACCAGAATCTAGACAAGGGAGGCTTTGGCAATTTGCCTTTTACCAGGGGCCTTTCAGAGCTAGTGTCTTCGGCCAGAAGCAAGCCTGAGGCGTTGCAAGCCCAGCATCAGGCAGCACCCCGGGGTTGAGGGGGACAAAATGCAGTTCTGATGGCGGGTTGCATGCATCATGGTCAAGGCTTGCCCTAAGTGTTCATTCACCACTAAAAAATGTTTCTTAACCGAAGACCTCGGGGGACAAGGGTGAACAAGGGAGCTGAGAAGCTTGTCCCCATGGAGCTGACGTTCCTGGGGTTTTGCCGGAAGCACAGGGTGACAGGGAGCTCTTGGAGGCCTGGATGGCAAGATGAAGCAGTCACACAAAGGCCAGGGGATGAGGCCTCCGGCAGAGGAGAAATCAAGGGCCTGGGCGGGGGAGCCAGCTCCGAGTGACAAGGAGAGCGGAAAGGACCCCAGGGGGGCTTGGGTTGAGGAGCCCCACAGGGAGCTGAGAGACCAAGGAGGGGTTGGCAGAGGCCAGGTCTCCGGAGCAGCCTCTTGAACAGGACCTTGCCCAGCAGTCGCTTGTTCCAGAGCGGATTCTCATTCTGCGGGCCTAGGGGAGGGGCTTAGAGCCCGTGGCTCCCTAGGCGAGGCCAGCGCTGCCATCCGTGGTCTGCGTCAGGAACATCTGGGGACTTGACACACTCCTGATGCCCAGGCCACTCCCCGCTGGTCAAGTCAGGTGGGGGTTGGGGGGACACGGCCCGGGGCCTCAGTTGTTCAAAGCCCCTAAGGTGACTCCAACAGGCAGGCAGGTCTGAGAACCGCTGCTGTAGAACATTCTGGGTCATGAGAGCTTTTATTGTATTCTGGAGGCCATGAGGAGCCCTCGAGGTTGATCTTGCCTCTATTACTGCGGTGTTGAAAAATCCGCCTTAGCTATTGGCGAGGTCGTGCAAGCAGAGGCTGGGAGACCCGGGAGGAGAGGTGCTGATGAGCTGGCTGGGGTGGGGCCGGGAGGAGGAGACGGGCGAAGAGCGCGCAGGACTTGCAGACAGACCGGAAGGGGGGCACATCACAGGAGAGGAGCTGGCGCTGAGGTTTGGGGCCCAGACCGCGCATTTCAGTGAAGGGGCTCCTTCCTGCCGCGTGAAGACAGGCAGACCAGCTAGAGCTGCGTGTTGGTGCAAAATTCAGTTCTGGTTGGACCAGGTTAGACATGTCTGTTAGGACTTCCCTGGTGGCTCAAATGGTAAAGAATCTCAAATGGTCAAAGTCAGTGTAGGAGACCCGGGAAGATCCTCTGGAGAAGGGCATGGCAACCCACTCCAGTATTCTTGCCCGGAGAATCCCATGGACAGAGGAGCCTAGCGGGCTATTGTCCGTGGGGTCGCAGAGTCAGACACGACTGAGCAACTAACACACACACAGCAGACATGTCTGTTAGACACCAGAGCAGAGGTGGCAGGAAGATCACCAAAGCGCAGGCCCGGGGGCAGGATATGGTCCACAGACGTAAACATGGGAGCCGCCGAGACAGAGGCACCAAAGTCACTGTCGCCTCCCAGAGTCGGGACAGATCCGCAATAGCTGGGCATCACTTCCAACCAACCTCCTCATTCTCTGGATGAGGAAACCGAGACCAGAGGCTGCCAACAGAGTCCCTAAGGTCACACAGCAAGTCAGCTGTGAAGCCAAAATTCAACCTCTGATGCCTAAAGGGGAATCATTTCCACTCCGCAGAGCTCAGGGCAACTTCCCCCGACCCACAGCCCATGGACAGAGTGGCTGAGATGGCAAATACTCTATCTGCAGTCAGAGAACCAGAGCTGTTAGAAATTATCTACACACACACACAGACACTCGCACACATATTATCCTCTTTCTTCTAAGTAAAAAAAATCAGTAACCCGAATGTCAGCTTTATTACTAATTATGCAACTACTTTATTGCTGGTATTAAAAAAAATGAAGGCCAAAAATGTCCAGGAAAGACTTAATTTAGTAAACAGTTCAGAACAAAGTATTTGTCACCATGGTATTTCTTCACATTAGAATTTGCTCCGGGTGATTCAAAGCTCCTCTTTAATATATTACTGCAGTCTAATAAAGTTCTCAGGTTCTGGGAGAATCTTCTTGGCCTTGGAAGGTAATTGTTTCAGGAGGTGAGGATTGGTTAGAATGAATGGTGGAGGGGGAGCTTTGTTGAGCCTAAGGGTCCTGGAAGAGCTTGGCTGGGAGAAGGCCGGAGACATGAGTATATATTTCATCAATGGATGAATGAATGAATGAGTGTGTGGAGGAGTAACTCCCAGCTGGATCACTAGCTTGCTGCAAAGTTAGTCTTAGTTCAGGAGAAGGAGTCACCTAAAACTTGCCACTGGTAGACACTAAGGAGAAAGCGTCAGTGGGCCATTAGCCTTTTGTGCAAAATTGGCACCTGTCACCTCCAAAGTGAAGTGAAAGTTGCTCAGTCGTGTCTGACTCTTTGCGACCCCATGAACTATACAGTCCATGGAATTCTCCAGGCCAGAATACTGGAGTGGATAGCCATTCCCTTCTCCAGGGGATTTACCCGACTCACGGATCGAACCTAGGTCTCCTGCACTGCAGGCGGATTCTTTACCAGCTGAGCCACAAAGTCACCTCCAAACCAAGTGACAAAGACCGAGATGATGGAGCTATACCACGTAAGGCTGCAGAGGGCTTTCCTCGATTTTACATGAAGCGAAGAGGCACCCAGAGAAGCCGAGTGAAGATCACACGGCCCATGAGCGATCTGCAGCAGAGAAGCTGCTTCTGACGATCAGTCAAAGGCTATGGTGTCCTTTCCAGCTTCCAATAGCTTACATCCTTGGCGGAAGGAGCCCCCATCCTGCCCCCAGGCACTCTTATCCCTTTGTTCCTGGTTGCTTTTCACAGCATTGACTGCTATCCGTCCGCATAGCATCGAGGCCAGAGCCCAGGGGTGTAGTCCTGAGTCTACAACGAAGTTGTGATGTGTCTTGGCCAGTCACTCAACTTCCCAGAGCCTCCATCCCCCTTTCCCCTGATGCCCTTCCTGGCCATAACACTGTCCACTCCTTGTCCCCTGCACTATCGGGGAACAGGCCATGGGCCTGGGATAGGGCCCGGGAGACAGACGCCCAGAGGTTACGACATGGGAACCAGCCCAGTGCCCACTGGGTTCTGCGTACTCACGTGTGGATTCTCCAGGGAGCGCAGCTACTGCTCGCTATGGCAGTTTCCTCGTGAGCTGGGCTGACGCTCCTAACTATCACTGGAGAGGTTAGGGGAGGCCCAGTTCATCGGTCACCTACCTCCTTCCTTGGCAGGGCGTCTGTTCGGGTGTCTTTTTTCTCCCCCTTCCCCTGCTGGGCTAACGTTCCTGGGCATCGTGAGTGCTTTGTGGGCACCGCAGGACTAAAGCCGGTCATAACTCTCCCCCTGCTCAGTGCCAGGGGGTTTCGAGCACTTTAATTTAACTTCCCTGGATTTTTGCTTCCCCCACGAGAGCAATGCTATAGCCAGAGTCCTGGGATCTGAGAATTAACAAAAATGCCAATGCCAGGGCTTACCCAGCTCTTAGTCTGCGCCACACCTGCTGGAAGCGCTTCCCACACCCTGACCCCTACGTCCTGCCAATGTCGGGCTCTTACTACCCTCACTGGTGGCTGAAAAGATGAAACTCAGAGAGGGTAAGTGATTTGCCCAAGGTCACACAGCCAGTAAGTGGCCGAGCCAGGATTTAAATCTACCAGCTATGCAGGAGGCCAGAGGCAGAACACAGACTCTCAGCCACTGCTCTGAAAGTGCTCCCGCAGTCTCGGGACACGGGGTACAGGACCCCACTCTTGACTGTGATGTGGGTGGACATGCGGCTCTGGTTTGCCTCCGCTCGACGCTCTCTGTGGTGACACTGAGCAGGGTTTGGAGCCTTGGCTTATTCATTGGTAAGAGAATACTGATTCCAGCCCTCACCCAGAGCTGTGGTGAGGGGCGGTGGGAACTCTTACATCATTTCTGAGCCCCTCTGATGAGTCAGGTGCCACGTTAAGAAGAGCAGGATGACATGATCCCAGAAAAAAGACCCCTCACTTCTTCCAAAGGGGGGGCTATTTGCTGAGCACCAATGTGGTTTAAGGGATTCCCTGATGGCTCAGATGGTAAAGAATACGCCTGCAATGCAGGAGACTCTGGTTCAATTCCTGGGTCAAGAAGATCCCCTGGAGAAGGGATAGGCTACCCACTCCAGTATTCTTGGGCTTCCCTGGTGGCTCAGCTGGTAAAGAATCCGCCTGCAATGCGGGAGACTCTGGTTCAATTCCTGGGTCAAGAAGATCCCCTGGAGAAGGGATAGGCTACCCACTCCAGTATTCTTGGGCTTCCCTGGTGGCTCAGCTGGTAAAGAATACGCCTGCAATGCAGGAGACTCTGGTTCAATTCCTGGGTCAAGAAGATCCCCTGGAGAAGGGATAGGCTACCCACTCCAGTATTCTTGGGCTTCCCTGGTGGCTCAGCTGGTAAAGAATCCGCTTGCAATGTGGGAGACCTGCGTTTGATCCCTGGGTTGGGAAGATCCGCTGGAGAAGGGAATGACAACCCACTCCGGTATTCTGGCCTGGAGAATTCCATGGACGTGGGGTCACAAACAGTCAGACATGACTGAGCGACTTTCACTTTCACTTTTTAAACATTTTGCACGCACTGTGTCCTTCCAGCCCCACAGCATCCTGTGAGGTAAACTGAGCCCCAAGTCCCATTTTACAGATGCAGCAACTGAGGCCCAGACAAACGCATAAAGAGATAGTTGCAGGGACTTCCCTGGTGCTTTAGTGGTTCGGACTTCCTTCTTCCAGCGCAAGGGGCACAGGTTTGATCCCTAGTCGGATCCCACATGCTGCACAGCCAAGAAAATATTTCACAAAGAAATAAAACAGCACCAATTGCAGTAGCATCAATAGATGATATTACTTTCTAAAAAGAGAGAGGGCTGCAGTACAGTGTGCCGAGTGGGGCCCGGGGCCTGCGGGTGGGGCCTTTCCCTGCCCGGGTGTCTGCGTACCCGGGTGGCAGCGTGGGCATATGTGGGCGGCCTGGGGCTGGGGGCTGGGGCCGCGGTGCCCCGCTCTGTGAGCCCTTCCTTGTGGGGTCAGAGGCCAGGCCCCAGCGCCCACGTGCGCTTGCCCCGTCGCCATCTCCACTGACCACTCAGTGCCCTGCCCCCAGCCCTCCACTCCCTATTTCCCGCTTCCCCCAGGGGCCTGAGCCCTGTTTTCTGGCTTGATGTGAGTGTGGTGGGAAGGCAGAGGGATGGCCCAGATGGCCCTAAGAGGTTTATGGGACCAACAGGGTCCAAATCCATTCCCGGGACCCATGCCACCTGCAGGGACGGATCCAGGACTTTAAGCGGCGGCTGGGAGAGGCCAGAGCTCAGGCCCACGTGCTCGGGAACACTGCCTGAAGCTGTCTTCACAGGATCCCACTCGCTGCCTGGTGTGCATGCTCACACTGGCTCACACTCACACTGGCACTGCCGCAGGGGAGGAGCTGTGGCTGAGCGGGATCTGGGCTCTGCTACCCCCCTTCTCCCCACCAGAATCACTGAGAAAGAGCAGGTGGTGCCCACATGGGATCTCTCTGGGTGTCTGATGCCCTCAAAGGGATCCCAAGCAGAAATGTGACCTTTTGCTTTCATCTTTGGATGAAATAACATTATTATTGTCAATGATAATAATGCCGGCTCATTATAATAGCAAACGTTTGTCTGGGGCTTGCTATGTACTAAGTGAAAACTCACAACTACGGAGGAGATAACTGCTATTATTCCATTTTACAGATGGGAAAACTGAGAGGCCAAGTGATTCTTTGCCCCAGGTTATGTGTGTCGCAAGGGGCAGAGCCAAGACTTGAACCAAGCAGTCTGCAGCCAGAGTACCTGTCCTTCACTGGACCTCACCGCCTGCAGTCATGAAGAACCTGGAAGTTCATTCACTTGTTTGTTGCCAGAGTCTGGGAAGTCTGGAGAAAGGGTCCAGCCTCTGGAGTCAAGCGGGCTGGAGTCGGGAGCCCAGATCTGCTCCTTTAGAGCTGTGGGAACTTGGGCAGAATACTCTGCCTCTCTGGGCCCCTGCACCATACTTTTCCATGGTGCTTGGTTCTACCCCAGGCAGCTGTTTCCTTCACTGCCTCTAACTAGCTGCTGAAAGCCTGCCTTCTTTGTCTCCACTATGTAACCAGCAGAGAACACCAGCCATGAGGGCTTGGAGGTGCTGAGGTCTGACAAGGAAAATCCCAGGGTGCCCCGGGAGGGATGGAGTTGATGGGACTAGATCAGAGCAGGGCCCAGCTGAGCGGGCTGGCAGAGCAGAGGCGGCCTGGGCTGTGTCTCTGCACCATGAGCTCCCCCTGCTTGCCAAGCCTGTGATGTCATTTGTGAGATCTGGGATGGGGAGAGCATGTGAGTCCCCACCAGCTTCTCCAGCTGCTGCTGGGCGGCGGGAGTGGGGTGGTGTCTCCTGGACTCATCATAAAGCCTCTTCAGATGCCAGTGAAGGTACCCTCCAGCCTGCTCACGGCTGCATGGCCCTCCTCTGCTGCTCAAAACTCATCAACTGTTGCTGCTCAACACTCCCAGCCTCTTGGAGACCAAGAGAACCAACTCCAGGTGCCTCTGTGAGGCTTCGGAGGCTCTCTACCGGGAGGGGGGTCCTCATCTACTTACTTCACTTTTACATCAGGGTCTAACATACACGCAAGAGACCAGGGTTCAATCCTTAGGTTGGGAAGATCCCCTGGAGAAGGGAATGGCAACCTACTCCAGTATTCTTGCCTAGAGAATTCCATGGACACAGCAGTCCATGAGATCACAAAGAGTCGGGCTCAACTGAATGACTAACACTTTGACTTTCATGACATACACACAGGAAACGGCTTCATCTCATCTCTAGCTTAAGGAATTGTTACACAGGTATATACCCTGCTACCCACCCACCACCCAGATCAGGATGTAAAGCATTTCCATTCAGCATCCCTTGAGGTTTCTTTCCACAAGAGGAAAACGTGATTCTGACTTCTAAATCAACTTAGACTAGTTTTTCTTGTCTTTGCTCTGCACACAAATAGAATCATGCTTTCTGCATGTGGCTTCTTTCTCTCAGCACATCTGGGCGATTTGTCTATATGGTGGCACCCATCCCCTTTCGTTGTTGTGTAGTACTCCACTGCCCGGATCAGTTCGTTCATTTATCCACTCTCCCACAGAGGGACATTGAGGGCAGTTGTTTCAAATCTTTCACAATGACAAGTGAAATCACTTGTAACGTGAGCATCCATTTCTTTCAGGGGGTCCCTGTGAGGGGCTTCAGGAAGGCAAATGCTCAGCTGGGCTGAGGCTGCCCTTATGGGTTTGCTCAAGCTACTGTAGCAAAATACCATTAACTGGATGTCTTAAAAAAGCAGAAGTTAACTCTCACACAATTCTAGAGGCTAGACATCTGAAATCAAGACATCACCTAGACCTTTGTTAGGAAGAATAAAGCTGCAACATAAGGAGCACTTAAGACGGAAGGTGACATGGCAGCGTCACCCTGGGGCTGGGCTCCTGGCATCGGAACCCCAGTTTTGCCACTTACGGGTGGTGGGATCCTCCGCAGATCACTACCTCTGCGTCCCTCAGCCTCCCCATCTCCAGAATGGGGAGCGCGTTTGTGAGGTTTAAATGAGCTAGAACTGGCACAATGTACATGAGATAGGAGGGTAGTGGTGACTGTGTGCTCAGCACCTTACATGGATGTTGGTCTTTGTCACATCCCTCCAACAATATTTGTCAAACGCCTGTGACCTGCCAGGCACGGTGCTGGGCTCTGGGAGAGAGTGGTGAGCAATCTAGGCGGGCATTATTATTGCTCCCATTTTACAGGTGAGAAAACTGAGCCCTGGAAAGCCTAAGGACTTGAGGCCACATAGCGAGAAAGCGGAGAAGCTGGCATCTGCGACCAGACAGCCTGTACTCTGCACCACTGTCCTTTATTGCCTTTTCAATCTGCAGCCCCAAGACCCAGAGTCCTGGAACTCTGCCCTGAGCCTCTCTTGAAAACTTGGAAACAATTTCAAAGCAGGTGTTTCTCCCTTTATTAAGGCCACCTCGGGAAGACGTGAAAGTTTGGCTCTGATCAGATTAGGCCCGTGTTGTGATATAACTTTCTATATTCGCCATAAAGCTAATAAACTAATAAACTGGACAGAATGAGAATGTCACTGGGCAGGGCTGCGCACTAAAGCGTGGCTGCAATTACTTTCACGGCCGGCGCCAATTTCTCAAATTTTGCCTTGGCCAAGTTTCCTCAGCTCACCGTGTCCCTAATAAGGCATAACTCACTCTATAAACATTAAATTGACGTATTTATTTTAAATTGCAGTGGAACTGAAAACCACCTTGATAAACCTATTCTCACGCATCTGCCTTCTCATGAACACGGCCCAGCGATTTTTTTTTAACAAAGAAACTATCTGATCTGTTTCAGGCTTTCCCATCTTCCAGTCCAGCCTGGCTGATCCTCCCTTACCACGATTCCAACTTTAGAGATTTGACTCACCCCCTGGAGGCTAGCAGAGGTCATCTTTCATGTAGAAAGATGATTCATGTGGAATTAATCATAATTATGGTGCTGACATTTATAGAGTGTGTATGACGTGGATGCCTTGGGCTGGGTCCTCTGCTATGACCTCCGTACACTTAAATTTGTTTAATCCTCAAATATAAGCTGTGAGGGCCTCATTATGAGCAGCTTTTTGCAGATGAGGAAACAGGGGCTCCGAGAAGGGAGGTGACTTGCCCGAGGCCGTGGAGAGAATAGCGAGGAGCAGGGCTGAGGCCAAGCCTGGATTCTTACCACCATCCTCTCCCACCTCTCAGCAAGCCCACACCAATGCTGAGGGCATATCAGGCCTGCTTGGGCAGCTAGGAATTCCGGCTGCAATTCTTTTGTAGAATTTTGTAGTCAAAACAATTCTTTATTTTTTTATTTTGATGCCATTTATTTCTTTTACTTTTTTCTATTTTTTTAACTTTACAATTTTTATACAATTTTTAAAGGTTGGTTCCCATTTATTACAAATGGGGGCTATGTATTATTACAAATTACAAAATAATGGCCATGTTCCGCATGTTGAACAATACATCCTTGAGCCTGTCTTACACCCACTAGTTTGTACCTTCCCTCCCCCACCCTGTATCTCCCCGCCCATTCCTCCCCACTGATAACCACGTTTGTTTTCTGCATCTGTGAGTCTGCTTCTTTATCTTGTGATAGTCACAAGTTCGTTGTGTTTCTTAGATTCCACATGTAAGCAGTGTCATACAGCATTTGTCTTCCTCTGTCTCCATTATTTCCCTCCTCTAAGGCCATCTATGTTGCTGCAAATGGCAAAATTTTGTTCTTTTTATGGCTGAGTAGTATTCCATTGTGTGTGTGTGTGTGTGTGTGTGTGTGTGTGTGTTTTCACATTTTCTTTATCCATTCATTTGTTGATGGATACTTAGGTTACTTCTGTATCTTGGTAATTGTAAATAATGCTGCTATGAACTTTGGGGGCATGTATCTTTTTGAATTAGTGTTTTGGGTTTTTTTCCCAGATACATACCCAGCAGCGGAATTGCTGGGTTATATGGTAGTTCTATTTTTAGACTTCGAGAAACCTCCGTACTGTTTTCTAAAGTGACTGCACCTGTTTACATTCCCCCCAACAGAAAACGCATTTCCTGAGAGGCGGGAGGCGCTCACACCTGAGGAGGGGGAGCTGGTGAAGGCGGAGGTCTGGACAAGAGTGGTTACTGGGGCCCCAGGAGTGCACAGGGCTTCATCTGGTTTGCTTGATGGAGATGTAGGAGGGTTTCTTGATGGAGATGCAGACTTGGGCAGTTTACCAGAAACCATGACAGGCTGGGGAGAGGCAGATGGCAGATAAAGACACAGGAGGAGGCATCTCTGCAGAGGGCACAGCAGGACCCAGAGGCCAGGCACTGCATCCAGAGACTTGTGGCTGAAGCGAGGGCCGAGTGCCAGTGTGGGAGGAGTCCCAGCATCGGGGGCAGGCGCACTGGTCCACCCACCCTCTCCCTGGCTGTCCCCTCTGCCCCGAGGTGATAGCACTGCTTCAGCTGAGAGCTGTCCATGAGCTGACGCGAGCCGGCCCTTCTGGACCCACCGGACCCAAGACAGGAGGGGACGCTGGCTCGGGCAGGAAGTGTGGGACCCGGGGTTTGATGGGGCCACTCTCCTGTCCCCAGAGATGAACTGGGACTGGCCCAGTTCCTGGGCATGTGTGCGACCTCCCTGAGGCCAGCTCCTCGTGTTTAAACTGGGAGTGGTGATGCCTGCACCCGGGGGCTTCTCTACAGAACTGATGC
Source organism: Okapia johnstoni (assembly GCA_024291935.2). NCBI lineage: Eukaryota > Metazoa > Chordata > Mammalia > Artiodactyla > Giraffidae > Okapia > Okapia johnstoni. Next base: position 15,605,247 of record JAGTYA010000024.1, on the reverse strand, counting down.
TCAGCCCTTTATCCGACTTCGCTCTTCAGATGCCTCTCACGCAAATTAACTCAGACTAGACTCGTGTGGTCCCCTCTTGGCCACCCTTGTTGCTTGTTTACTAAAGGACCCCGGCATCGCTAGCTGCTGAAACTCGGGAATTACCCGCATGCCTCTCCCCGTCTCCCTCTCCAGATGCGATCAGACACCATGTCCCATGCCTAACACCTCCTGAATCGATTCCAGGACAGTTCATCTCTCTCTATTTCCCTAGCTCGACCAAGCCACTGGCATTTCTCATCTGACACCACTGTAACAGCCCCAAAACCAGTCTGTCCGTCCCCACACTCAACCTGCCTCTTGCTGTTCTCTGCTCGGCGGGGCCAAAATTGCAGACGAACCGTGCCGTGCCTCCATCACCACGCTCCTGTGACTTGCCCCAGTGACTGCCGCTGTTCTTGGGGAAAAGGCCAGACTCTTTAACACGGCCCAGGGGCCACGGCCGGACCCCCGCCTGCACGTCCCTCTGCACCGCGTGTCACTGCCGCTCTCCCAGGGCCTCCCCTGACCCCTGTAGTGACCGTCAGCCCCTGCCCTCCCAGCTCCTTTACACTTAGTTCCCTTTACCTGGAAGCCCCCCCGCCTCCCCCCCACCTCATCTGCCAGCTCCTGCCCTTCTTCTGGCCTCTGCGTCCATGTCCCTTCCTCAGAAAGCCATTCCTGACGTTCCACCGCGGCGCGGTCGGGTCCTCCCATTGTCCATCCGAGGACTGCCCTGGATGCCTCACGAGGTCCATCACACGATTGTTTTAAATGTTTACGCTGGTTTTTATTGGAGGGTGGTTGCTTTACCGTGTTGTGCTAGTTTTGCTGCACAGCAAAGTGAGTCAGCGGCATGTGTACATATGTCCTCTCTTTTTCATCACGCTGCTAATTAAACAGGCTTCCCTGGGGGCTCAGATGGTAAAGAATCTGCCTGCAGTGCAGGAGACCTGGGTTTGATCCCTGGGTCGAGAAGATCCCCTGGAGAAGGGAATGGTAACCCACTCCAGCATTCTGGCCTGGGAAATCCCATGGACAGAGGAGCCTGGCGGGCTACAGTCCATGGGATCACAAAGTCTGTGGGGTCACTGATACAAATACGTCTTAATTAAACACATACTTAGGTGGTTAGTTCCAACTCTGTCTGGAACACTGGAAAGTAAGGTCTGTGAGGGCAGAGATCATGCCTGTCTTGTTGACTGTTGTCTCTCTACCTGCCATGGAGGGGAACATGTGGACACTCAACGTAGAATAGATGGATGCATGGACCAACAGGTGGAGGGATGTGTGGATGGATGAGTCGACGGATAGTTGGATGGATGGATGGATGATGGATGATGGATGGATACACTGGAGGTTTCATGAGATTCTGTATAGAAGCCCCCAGCATAGGCACAGAAAAGTCACTCGGGGTCTGTTAGGTTGGAAACGCAAATCCCTGCCACGCTCCAGTGTAGGGACTCCCCCTTGCCTCTCAGGCTCACTTTCTGGAAGGCAGAGCCCCTCATGGGAAACCACGACCCACAGCCAGGCTGAGACAGGGGTGTGACAGAGGGCAATTGGGGTCCTCATCCTGTGCCAATCTCTGGGCCTGGGCTCTGCCAGGCAGCGATGCAGAGCAGGGGGCAGGAGACCTACAGCCCTGTCAGAGCAGAGCTGTGATCGGTCCCTGGCCTCTCAGCAGGCAAGGCCGCCGCCAGGCCCACAGAGCGCGAGTCCCCAGGCTGAACACTGAGGGATGCGGCCCCTGCTGGGCACGCCCCTCGGCGCCTCCCCCGCCGCCCCCCCCCCCCCCCGCCCCGCTGTGACATCTCTCTCTGCTGCTCACTCTCAGTGTGACTTCAGGGGCGGGGTGGGGGGGTCACAGAACCTCACTGAGCCTTGGACGTCCCTTGAGTGCAGTGCCTGCCCCTCCAGGTCTGCTGGGCATTAGAGATGGAGTGAGTAGAGGGCTTAGAACCAGTACATTCTCAAAGGCTAGTGGTTAGTATTGCTCATTCCAGCTTTCTTCCCGCATCAGCACCCTCTACTCCGAGGTCTAAGAGCAGAGGAAGAATACCTCACCCTTTGCCAAAACCGTCATCTTACTCCCCAGCTCCATCTTGGGAGGCAGGTGTTATGCACTTGATTGTACAGATTACAAGACAGAAGCACAGAGAAGTTAAGCAACTGCCCAAGGTCACAGTGCTTCCAAGTGGCCGCTGAGATCTGACCACATGTCTGTGGGATGCTACCACCCCACCCTTGGTACTCAGCCACTCCTTACCTCTGAGAATCAGGACCACCAGATTCTAGAGACCTCAAAGCCAGGACAAAGCCTCGAACACCCAAAATTTCATTTGAAAAAGTGAATTCTCTTGCTTGGTCTTGAGTGTTGTCAAGAGCAGCATCTTTTCTCTGTGTGTACCCTGATGAAGTCATGTTCCTGGGACTCCTGGTCCTTTTCCATCCCTCACCCAGCCTCTGGGTGGGATGAATCCACATCCCTAACCAGGTATCTCAAAGAACAGCAGAGGAGGGCTGTGTGATTGGAAGAAGCATAAACACCAATATCACTGATGGAGATCAAATCGAAAATGCACCCACAGCAAGCACTGCCCTAAGTAAGCATGTTCCATGTGTTATCTCGCCTAATCCTGGCAAAAACCCACAGGAAAGGTACTGTCACCACCCCCGATTTTAATGGCAGGGAAGACAGAGGCACAGAGTGGTAGAGTAACCCTTGTCACACAGCTAGTAGGTGGAGGAGCTGGGATTCAAAGCTGGGCTGGAGTCTGTGCCATCAGCATCACCGTCCTCGGCGTCCGGAGCATTGAGGCAGGCATCTGTGGTGGGTCTGCAGTGTGCAGGGGGAAAGTGACCCGTCACACAGAGGACCTTCCTCAGGCCCGGAGACGACGGGCGTGCTGGCCGTAGATGGCTCCTCCCAAACCAGGACCGTGGGTCACACCACACCCAGGCGTCCATTGGCGTCTCCTTGGGCGAGTGTAACTGCTGTTCCATGACATCAGAGCGGGCGTTGCCCTTGGCCCTTCCTCCCAAATACAGGTGGGCAACAGTCTCGCCTTTCTTCATCCACACTTTCTCAGCACCACCACCAATGACGCCTCCTCCTCACACTGGCGATCAGCAGAAGGAACAGGTGGTGGAAGCTTTGGTTTAGAGTGATGTGTTCATGAACATTCACCAGGCCACTGTTCACTTCTGTGGGCTTGACTCTGCTGTTGAGGGTGTGTGTGTGTGTGTGTGTGTGTTTGGTGAAACACGACTGTTTCTGTTTCTTGTTGAGAATCCAGGATGCTTATTCCAGAATCTTAAACCCGGTGGGGCTTGGAGTGGGAACTCCCCCATGCAGGTGACAGTCACTCCAGCTCTTCATGGCAGGATCAGCTCTGAGCATCTGGTCCCAGCTCTGCCCCTCCCTTCCTGCTTCAGCTTCCCCTGTAAGTCCTTCCTCTCGTGGGGCCTCATTCACAAACCAGGTCAAAGCCAGCAATAAACAAGTTCTGTTTGACTCACCCTGAGATTTTTTTTAATTGAAAAAAGCTCAAAATTAAACCAATGACAAACATTTGAAAATCAGATTTCACATACAAATCTTTATTTTTGACTTCTCTTTTTAAAATGATGATGTGGCCTTTTTATTTTTACCAGTTATTTCCAAATTATAGCAATCTACTCCCTTAAGTAGTAGCTAGATTTAAACCAAAGAATGACCACTTTATTCCCCACAGGGCACACCACTCTCTGGGGCCTGAAGCTGTATCTATTGGTATTAGTTTTGTGGCTACAAGCCCTAAAAACTCCAAGTAAATGTGTCTTAAATTAATTAAAAGGACTTTCCTGATAGCTCAGCTGGTGAAGAATCTGCCTGCAATGCAGGAGACCCCAATTCGATCCCTGGGTCAGGAAGATCCTCTGGAGAAGGGATAGGCTACCCGCTCCAGTGTTCTTGGGCTTCCCTGGTGACTCAGACAATAAAGAGCCTGCCTGAAATGCAGGAGACCAGATCCCCAGGGGAAGGGAACAGCCACCTGCTCCAGTATTCCTGCCTGGAGAATTCCATGGACAGAGGAGCCTGCTGGGTGACAGTCCATGGGGTTGCAAAGAGTTGGGCATGATTGAGTGTCTATGACAAATTAGTCAAAAGGTTAGTCTTCTTTAAGAGTCCCATGTAATGTCTCCAGAGCATACAGGGTGTTCCATGGTATCAGGGACCCAAGATCCTTCACTTCTGATGCTCCATCGTGTATGACCTTCTTCTCAAGTTTGCCTCAAAGTCTGAGAAGGCTGCTCCAGCTCCAGCCCTTAGGGCTACATTCCAGCCAGGAGGAAGGGGAAAGTGAAAGAAGAAGGATGCACCTCCTCCCTTAAGGACCCTTCAGGAAGTTATAGACAACACCTTCACTTACATCCCACTGGTCAGAATGTAGTCACATGGTCACATCTGCTGCAAGGGTGACTGGGAAATGTAGTCTTTATTTCTTGGGGCCATGTGTCTAGCCATCAGGGTTCTATTACTATAAAAAGAGAAAAGCTGTTGAATTGAACTTTCTTACACAGACCACAAGTAAGCTTGTGGAGAGGAGACCTTGTCTCTGAGATCCTTCAGACCTCATTGGTAACTAGCGTCCGTTGTTCATCTCATGGAGTCGCTCACAAGGAGATGATTACTTTAAGGCCTGTCTCCCCCAACTAGATGGAACACCAGCTCCATGAGGACAGTGATTTTTGTTTGCATTGGTCACAGCTGTGCTAGGGCAGGTGAGTCTAGCAGCACCCAGGAGAGGCCCTGACACGTAGTAGGGGCTCAGTGAAAATATATTGAATGAATGAACAAGTGAGTCTTGAACATCGTCTGTGTGTGAGGCACTATGCTGGGGGTGAGACAGAGCAGGGAATGAGATGCCTCCCAGCTTTCACATCCCCGTGGCAGTGAGCCCAAAGCTGAACACACTAAGATAAATACCTATTACCTTGGATGAGATCTCGGTGCCAGCCAGAGTCCGGGCGTTTTAATTTTGTTTTGACAAAGAGGCTGATGGGAGAGGCTGGCGTCTCCTGGCTGCAGGCGGCCCCGGGGCGCCCTGGCCTGACCTTCCCCCCTCTCAGCCCCCACGTCGCGCAGGACAGTAAAACATAATTGGCTTGCCCTACTTTTTAAGAGAATCCAGATTGAAGAATTGGGTTTTTTGGTGGGCTGACCTGTTTAAGAGCCTTAAGAGGGAGCTGGGAGTTTCAATTTTCCACTGCCAAAGCAAGGCTGTTTTTAGCTCAGCTTTGATGAAACAGTGGGAATCGGGTTCGGCCCTGGGTCACCCATCAGCTGACCTGGTTGGGAAAGACCTCCTGAGGGGCTCCGGGCTCAGCTGCAGGTTTGCAGGGAAACAGAAGGTTTGTTTTATTCAAATGGAGTAATTGGTCCTGCTTTGAAGCAGCCCCGGAGCTGTCCTGAAGGAGACAGGGAGCGTTAGGCCACGCTCAGATGCTGGGCCCTCTTCACGGGCTCCCGGAGCCAGGCAGACCTGAGTCTCCACCCCAGCTCGTTCAGGCATTAGCTGTGTGACCTTAGACAGATTGCTTGCCGCCTCTGGGCCTCAGTATCCTAGTTTGTTCCATGAAGTTTGTTGTTTCTATCCCCCTGGGCAATCGTAGGTACGAATGAGGCAGGGTCCATCTGGGGCTTTGAGGCTGTCTCCCCTGACCGTCCCTGCAGGAAGCCAGGCTGGCTGACAGGCACAGTTTGGGGGGGTGGGGGGAAGCCGGCTCCAGCCCCAGCAGGTGAGGCTTCTCCAAATCACAATGCTTTGGTGTGCCATCTGCTTCTCTAAGGGTCAAGAACTGTCTTTGAGCCTCTTTTCTGATCCTTCTGTCAAACTGTGGTTGAAGAGCTTGGCCTCTGGGCCACTGCGGTCCCACATTAAAGGGACCCACGTGAGGGATTCTCGCTGGAGTTTGCCTCCAGGAAAAAGTGGTCCCTACAGACGAGGTGATCTGATCTTGGTCAACAGAAGGCACAGCCCGGGCGTGCACCCGGGGGCCTAGGCTGCCGCCTGCCGCTGGCAGGAAGCCCGGAGCAGAAATCATTGCTCTAGAGCCTTACCCCTCTCCAGCCTGAGGGAGTGGGTTTCCATTCTGCCACTGATTTGCTGCCTGGGGGAGCAACATTGCAGAAACCCAGAACCCAGAAATGTGACAAGCATGTGCATTGAAGACATCTACTCTGGAGCCTGACTGCCAGGGTTCAACCCCAGCTCTGCAATCCTTTGGCTGCGTGACCATCAACAAGGCCTAAACAACACCCCGTGCCTCAGTTTCCTCTTCTGTGAGCTGGGCTGATGATACTGGTACCCAGCTCACGAGGTTGTTGTGAAGGCTGATCTTTTCTGATGGGGAAACCCAGGCACGGATGTGAAGTTACTTGTCCCAGACCCCTCGACTGCAGCACGTTAGGGCTGGGAGCATCTGACACACAGGAAGCTCTATTATTATTACTGCTATTGTTTTTCTTATTTCAGAGGGCTTCTGTGAGGGTTGAAAGAGTCAGTTCCATGCGCCTCCCACAGGGCCTGGCACACAGTGGGTGCTCAATGAACCATTGCTGTGCAAAGATGAGCGAGGCACACATTCCTGAGGCTCTCTCGGTCCAGTGGCCTAACTACCTTACACACAGTAGGGGTGCAGCCTTGTTCATTGAACAAGATCAGAGTGATCACTGATGCCAGGAAGTGCCTGAGTCCCTGGGACAGCTACAGTCCGCACCTTCCCTCTCCTGCTGAGGGCAGGCTTGTTTCCAATGGGCTTGGTGTCTTCCTGATGCCAGCTCTCACCCACTGCTGGTACAGAAGCAAAGACAGAGATTCTTGTTAAAAAGCAAAGCGCCCACAGGGACAGGAGGGAGGCAGCCAGCACAGCCCCGTGGCCTCAGCCTTTCTGCCTGGCTTCTAGTTGCCTCACTGCCCAGCTTCCCTGGCCCGTTGCCTGGTTTCCAGTTCCCTACCACCCAGCATCCTTCTCCACGGGGCATACGCCCCACGCCACGTACTTGCGGGGCCTGGGGTGGCAACGAGGTGGAAGGACCGTCCTGAACCCTCGGGCCCTCCCGCCCCTGCCCGCCTCCCGGCCCAGACCCTGTGTTGAGAGGGTTGACCGTGAGGGGCTAAATGGATCAATCAGGATGTGGAGGAGAGAGTGGTTTCCATGGCAGCGGCAAGAGGCTAGAGAAGAGAGGCCAGGAGCGGAAGGGGAGGGGAGAGAGCGGGAGGGGTCAGCGCGGGAGGAGCGGGGAGGGGTAGCCGCAGGCCAGAGGGGCAGGAATGGGGTCAGCGGAGAGACGGGGAGCTGGGGCTGGGGTTCGGGGCCGAAGCCCAGGGCAGCAGCTGAGCAGGGTGGGAGAGGTCAGGATGGACGGCACAGTGACCCCCACCTTCCATCAACTGGGCATCAACAAGGCCCGAGCAGCAGGGAATCTAAATGTCATCATCCTGCATCCCGGTTACTAACTTCCTGTCCCGGGTTACCTGCGCATCCCAGGCTAGGATCCCTCCATCTAGAAAGTTCCTTGGGAATTCATCTTTGGAAGATAAAATTTGGTTTCCCACGGGCTTTTTCCCACCCTGGAAACAGGTCACTCCCCATTGGCCTACAGAGAAATCCCAGCTGCTGTCTCTGGGTCACCCCTCTGGGCAGGAATGAGGGGGGCTTCTACAGTGACCTTGTTCCAGCCTCAGAACAAAAGGCTCACTGTGGCGGTGATGCAGAAGCCAAGGGCCAGCGAGGCAGGCAGGGGACCGGCCTGAGGACACGCAGTCCAGGAGGGCGAGCTGTGTTTGGATAAGCATCCCGCCTCCCCTGCACCTTCCTGTCCAGCGCAAAGGGTGCCTTCTCAGATGAAATGCTAGAACCTAGCAGGGTGCTGCTCAGAGCTGAGCCAGTGGGAGGCAAGCTGCTTCCCTGGGAAAGTCAGCGGAGGGGCGGGGTAGGGTCTCCGGGTCCTCACCCTCGCCATCAGTGTAGGGAGGGGCTGTCTCTCTGCAGCACTTGGACCCTAATTAATGCCTTAATGCTCCCGGGAAGGAATTGCTGATCCACGAATCTGGGGCCAGGAGCGGGCCCCTGGATGGGGGAGGGGAGGGCCGGGGCCGAGAGGGGTTGGGAAGGGTGCTCACCATCCTGGAGCTTCTCCCCTTGCCCCCCTCCTCTGTCATTCCTCCTCCAACTGCCAGCCCCGCGTTTGATTGGAGGCCACAGACGTTTCATCCCCAATGAGAGGTTTTATGATGGAAACCATTTTCAGGCTGAAAAGGGGGATGAAAACACCGCTAATGGCTTTTTAAAGGTTCTGGGGGAAAAAGGGAGTTTGGGCAGTTTCTGGAAAGAAGGGGAAAACACACAAAGTAAAAGGGAATAAAGCTCTCAGCGCCGAGGGAGGGGCTTCTCGGCCTCTCCCAGGCCTCCTGCCCAGAGGTCCCTCTCTCTCCCAACCCCTGGTCCCTGGGATCCTCCAGCTCGAGACAGCCTGTCCACCTCGACCTGGGGCTGCTCAGTGTCCTCGGGTGAGCCCACACTTTTCAGACTGGCCAGACCCCCAGCTGGCTCCTCGGCCCGAGCGGCTGTCTGTAAGCCGAGTCCCCAGCTGTGGGCTTCTAGCCCCTTCGAGCAGTTCTGACGTGTCCTTCTCTGACTTGGCTCGGGGCGAAGTTGGAGCCACACACTCTACAGCTCTGCGTTGTAAAAACAGAAACAGATTTTCCCGGCTCTCTGAGACCCTGACTCACAGAACCTCCCGCCTGTGGCGATCACAGCGGTAGTTCAGTGAAAATCTGTTATGTTCCCCTGACCCCCACCCTGTGGGGGCTCTAACCCCATCACCAACCTCAGACCACCCTGCAGGGGGCCATCTGGGTCAGCTGGCACAGGGCGCCTGGTCTGTCCAGCCGGGACCTGCTGCTCACCGCTGGCTGGACCGAGTCAAGCCACTCCTCTCTGCAGGGCGCTCCCTTGTTTCACGGGAGGTGACCGACATCCTGATTCGTCTGAAGCTGAAGGGTTCCTGGGACACAGAATCTTCAGTGCTAAAACCAGGAAACTCTTAGACAAACGAGAACCTGCTAGCTGGTTAAGACGAAGGCTGGGAACTTCCACATGGTCCAGTGGCTAAGACTCCGTGCTCCCTAATGCGGAGGGCCCAGGTTCAATCCCTGGTCAGGAAACTAGCTCCCACATGCCACAACTAAAGATTCCGTGTGCTGCTGTGAAGATAGAGGGTCCCGTGTGCTGCAACTAAGACCTAGGGCAACCAAATAAATAAATATTAAAAAAAAAAGAGACCAGGCTGGACTGGGAGATCTGATATTAAGGAAAAAAACTCCCAGGCTCATCCACGTGCGACCTGTGCCCATAGGACAGATCCATTCACTAAGGGGAAAGCTTTCTCCTCCACCAGCCTCTGCCTAGTGCACTCTCCACGGCTGCACACCTGTCCCGGGGAATGTCTCCCCAGTCTGCTCCTGGAAAGGGCTTACTGGAGGAGAAAATCCAGGATTTGGTCCAAAGGAGGTGAAGGAATGTTTCTGACTCATTGGGTCACAGGCACCTTCCCCAAGAGTGTATGAACCAAGGGAAACTCAGGTCTTACCATTTCAGGTGACCTTAGCTAAGTTCATGCCAAGTGGGATGAGACCCTTTGCCCTGGACCTATGTCTAGGTTCTGGGTCCCTTTCTCGACTGACCTGGAGGGTAGACTCACCTCCAGGAGGCCAGGAAAGACCGAGAACACTTCATCGGTTTCAGAAGTTGGGGCGCAGGGGACGGCTGCAGGTGTGGTCCCGGAGGGCAGACCTACAGTCAGCATCAGGTAAGTGTGAGAGGAGAGTGATGAAGGCCACCCGGCCAGCTTCGTGGCAGCCCTGGTGGTTTCAAGGACCCATGCAGAGCTGCAAAATCTATCCATCTCAGGCAAATTCCATTCAATCGTACCGTCAGTGCCTTCCAGGCTCCAGGTTCTGTGGGTTTGGTGAAGCCAATGAAGGGTGTGTCTAGTGGGAGAGGGCAAGTTTAAACAGATGGACGGAGCCAAGGCAGAGGGAGGAGGGCTGAGGACCTGAGACCTACCTGGGAGCTCATTAGAAACTCTTAAGCCCTGGACCAGAAACCTACTCGAATCTTCATTTGAACCAGATCCTCAGGGGATTCTCCAGCACCTTCTCAGGGTCTCCTGTAGAGGATCCCATCCCAAGATAAGACCTAGGTCTAGACAGACCTTTCTTTCCTGTCTCCAGCTGCTTTCTCAGACCTGTCCATTGCAGCAAATGCTACCCCCAGTACCCAGTTCATCTCTGACTGCGTGGGGCAGTGTGTGTGTGTGTGTGGGGGGGGGATGGTGTGCAGTCATCCAAGTCCCATGGAGGGAAAGTTAGACGTGATGAGGGCAGCTGGGTCGGGGGCTGGGGAAGCAGCTGGGGCCGGCCGAGCAGGTGACCCCAGGGCCACTGGACCGAACCAACAGATCTGGGCTGTCCATGGGCTCCCACCCAGGCTCCGCAAACTGCACAGGTGTGCGGGGGGGGGGGGGGGGAGCAGGTGCCTCAACCTGCACCCCCACCTTTTACCGGAGATCAGCGTCTCGTTAGCAAATGGCCCAGCAGCACCCATGGCTGCCAGGCTTCGTGACCATTTCTATTAGCTGCCTCAGAGCCCTGCAGAGATGGAGCCGGCATTCTGCAATAGCTCCTCTAGTGTCACAGAGCCGTGACATTTAAACTTGGGGAGGAAGCAGGTGTTGGAGGGAGGTAGAAGCAAGGTCCCGGCCTCGGGGAATGTGCAGCCAATCAGGGAAGCACGGCGGGTGCAGGAACAGTAAAACTTCATTCCTTTCCACTTGAGATCTTTCCAGCAAAAGCCTCATGGACAGCTGGGCAGGCACACGGCTAATAGGATTGCGGGGGGTGTTTTTAACCTACTTGCAAGAACGAACTATTTCCAGGCTCCTTAGAAGCTCCGTTTCTATGCAAACAATGGTTATACAAATGAAAGGCTCTCTCATCTCTTCATTAAAGCAGAGCCTCAAAGGACCAATCGCCACCTGAATCTTTTCCATTAGCCCGGAATGAGGTACTGTCTACATAGATGAAGACCCCTGTGTGACAAAGTGCTTTTGAAACAGGGTAGATTATCAAAGTTTGGTTCCGATGAGTCTTCTTATTCGGTTGCTGAATTTTGGCAAGAGATGTGAAGCCACACGCCCCTTTCTCCCCTCCATCCCACCCTCCCTTCCCCCTCTCTGGGTTCAGGGCCTGATCAAGGAGGGTCCCACAGTCAGACTGGGTTTGGGTTCAATCCTCCAGTGGCTGGAAGCCACGGGAAGGTTTTAAATCGAGACAGCTAGATCCTCACTGTGATAAGGTCACTCTGGCAGCAGGGAGGGGACTTGGGCAGGGCAAGACGGCAAGAATGAAGACAGAAGTGGAACGGGTCCAGGCGGAGCGGAATCTGCAGGGTGGAGGGAAGGCGCTGACCGCGGGGCACCTGTCCTGCGAGCGCCCGTCCCTGAAAGAAGACGAGAAGAAAAGGGGGTCGGAGGCAAACGTCACCCACACTTTCCTCATCGGCCAGTCCTGCGGCCCCCACCCTCCGGCCCCAGCCTCTTTATCCATGCGGCCACACCATGCCAACGGGGCTTGCTATTTCGACTTACAGCAGCATTTTAAAAGCAGAAATAAGGTAATGTAGAAGGAGCTGCTTCTAAAGGGAGCGCCCCAGGGAGAGTGTGCAGGGGCAGAAAGCCATAAAAAGCCCAGAGGTCTTCATACCATCTCTGTATGAAAGCAGTTAGGCTGCGTCTTGACATTAAAATATGCCCAGCCACGCCACTTCTTGGTGTGAACCCAGGAGAGATGAAAGCGTTCGTTCATATAAAGACTTGTCCATGTAGGTTCACAGCAGCTTTATTTGTCATGGCCAGAGAGCAGCCCAAGCATCCATCAACAGGTCAGCAGATAGATCAGAGGGGGTATATCTATGCCACGGAGGCCGCTTGGCCTTAAAAAGGAACAGACTCGAGATAACGGCAACATGCCTGAATCTCAACAATGGCAAGTGAAAGAAACCCAACAAAAAACTGTGCATGTTCTACGGTGCAGTTTACATGAGTCCCTGGAGAGCGTGAGCCTAGCACAGAGTGACAGATAGCGGATCAGTGGTTGCCTGGCGTTAGGGGCAGAGTAGGGACACAAGGAAGGGCACAAAAGGGCACAAGGAAACTTTGGGGGTGATACATTTACTATCTTGACTGTGGCAGTGGCTTCAATGGTGTGTATACATGGCGTGGGTGCGTGTGCTAAGTCACTTCAGTTGTGTCTGACCCTTTGTGACCGCATAGACTGTAGCCCACCAAACTCCTCTATCCATGGACTGCTCCAGGCAAGAAAACTGGAGTGGGTTGCCATTTCCTTCTCCAGGCGATCTTCCCGACCCAGGGGACTGAACCCTGGTCTCCTACATTGTAGGCAGATTCTTGACCATCTGGGCCACCAGGGATATTCAATACTTTATTGTAGGATAGACTTTGTGTTGGATGGTTTTGACCAATGATAGGCTAATGGTAGTGTCCTGAGCACATTTACGACAAGGCTAAGGTGTGATAGTCAGCAGGTTAGGTGTACTAAATGCATGTTTAGCTTGACATTTCCAACTTTAATGGTTTATCAGCAGGTGACCTCACTGTAAGTTGAGGAAAGTCTCTATTGCTCTGTCTCCTCCCATGCTATGCACTCAACACTGCAAACGCAGTAGACGCTTAATAGTTTATTTCAAAATTTTAATCCATTAATGGTGTAGGGGAAAATCTGACAAGCGCCAGGCTCTTCTCTAAGTGCATATGCATTTCATTAATTTAGGTTTCAGGTCTCAGCAAAAGTCACTTCCTGGATCATCTGATTCACCAACAATACGGGAAGAGTAACTCTAAATTCTGCAGCCCGTTTCCTCCCAGCCCCGCCCTTTGCTCCCGAGTCCATGATCTTCAGTCTGGGAGAATCTAGAACTCTTCCCAGTGGAGAGACAAAGTCAGGAAAGGAAGGATGATCAGAGGCTGTAAAGTCACGCGGGTGTGGAGAATGTGACTACAAAGGGCTCTGCAATTAAGGGGCCCACCGGAAGGTGGAAGAAGGGAATTTAGGAAAATAGAAGACCATCCCGTTTCTCCCAGCAGGGAGGAAGCAGATGGCTCTTATTACCTGGAGAGGTAGCAAGGCTCAAAATAGAAAATACGCTCAGGAGCAGTGGAGGCAAATTCCAGTCCCAAGGAACTCAAATTAATTTGCTGGGAAAGGAAGATCTGAGAAGCAGTGTGGGGATGGGACTGGAGCTTCCAAAGACCTTTTTCGGGCCTTGTCGTCCATCAGACTTGGTTTTGAATCATAGCATCCCCCTACTCCCTTTGTGACCTCCTCACAGTCCCTCTTCTCTGGATGCCTCAGTTTCCTCATCTATATAATGGGGATAATATTATTGCTATGTAATACATACCAGAGCTGGTTTTAGACACTGCATTATAGTAGGGTAGTGTCAGGGATCCAAGGAGATATGGTAACACAATGCCTCTCACTGTAAATCTCTATAAATATCAGCTCCTCCTAAAGGCTACAATGTCATAAGGCAGGTATTGTAACCCTCCTTTATGAGTTGGAGAAACCAAAGCTCAAAGAAGCCAAACAACTTTATTCAACTTCATGCAGCTAGTCAGGTGCAAAGCCCAGACCAGAACCAAAGGTGCCTGGCTCCTGGCCCTGGTAGCTTCTGCAGCCCTCATTCATACAGTGGATATTCCCGGAGAACCTACCATGTGGCCAGGCTCACCTTTAAGGAGCTTATCTGCTTCCCTGGGAAGGAAGACAAATGGGCACCAATGATATGGATAGGGTAGGTGCTCCAGACAGACACAGCCCTGGGGAGGTAGAGAGGGACTCTGTCTGCACTGGGAGTGGGCAGTCAGGGCAGCCTGCCTGGCAGAGGCAGCATCTGAATGTGAAACCTAAGGGCCACAATGTACCTGGTGATTCTGGTGTGTTGGGCTCTCAAGCCACATCAGCCCAGAGTTAAGCCCTTGAATTATCCCACACAATCTTCCCAAATGTCTGACGGAGAGGGGTCATGAATGCGGAAAGCGAGACTCAACTGCCAGGCTTTGAAAGAGGGCTAGAGGCTTGTCGTGGGGACAAGAAAGGAAGCGTGGTCCAAGCTGAGGGCACTGGCTGCACAAAGAATCACAGATGCAGGGAAAGGATCCTTGGTATCTCTGTGTGCACCTGCCCAGGCCCTGACCCCTAAGGCTCAGCACAGGGAGCAGTGCACAGTAGGTGAGAATACCTGTGCTCAACACAGATAGCCTACGACCCTGGCCCTGGACCTGGGGAAGCCCCGGTGACCAGGTTTGCCCGGCCTCACCTGAGCCATTGTGGGCTGTGGGGCCAGCCAGTGGAGCCCCGGCTGTCTCTGTAGCCAGCTTTTCAAACACACAGTTACTTGCCCTGCAGAGCCACTGTCAGTGTTAGTAAACTCCAGCTGCTAAAGTGTATTACACTGAACTCACCAGAAACCTTTGCCGTTATTAATGGTTTATTGATTGGAGCCCATGGCTGATGAGAGTAGGTCTCCTCACCCCCAGCCCCCTCGGGGCCCTGCTATCTGCAGAAGGCCTTCTTAGCCAGCATGCAGATCAATGCCACTCAAATCTGGAGAAAAAGGGGGTCTCCCGGCCACTTAATCCACTTTAGGAGGATAACACTGAAGGCACAGGCTCAGATGAGGTGCTGAGAAGAGGCGGATTGGTCCAAATCAAAGCTATGAGTGGAAGCTGCTGAATCTGCAGACGGGAATGAGAATCTGCCTTCGCGTGGGGGAGGGGATGGGGTACTGCATGGTTTGCGGCAGAGAGAGACTCACACCATGGCTTTCCAGAAGGTCTCGCCGTCCACGCATTTTGTAACTCTTGTTTGAGTACCTACCACGATGACAAGCACTGCGCAAGGCCCTGGGACACACTGGCCAGCCAGCTCGATGCAGACTTGGCCTTCAGGGATTCTTATTGTGTGTGGTGGGGGAGGAGGATGTTTGTGAGTGACTAATGTAAACCATTAAGTTACAGTGTAGACAAGGACTTCTAAGGAGAGAGGTGCAGAGACCTGCGGAATGAGTTAGCTACTGCTACATAACAAGCAGCCCCAAATCCGCATGGTTTAAAGCACCAGCCATGCATTATTGCTCAGGAGGCTAAGGGTTGGCCGGGTTTACTCCCGAGTGTGGCCTTCCCTGGACCAACTGAGCAAGTGGGACCTCCCTCCACTTACTCTCAGCCTCCGTCAGAGGCTTGTTCTCAGGACAGAGGCAGAGGATGGAGAGACAGAGAGGTAGGTGGAGAGGGAGAGACAGAGATCGTTCTTTTGAAACTTAAACTTGGAATTTGCCCACCATCACTTTCACCACGATTGGTTGAAGCAAGTCATAAGGCCAAGAATGGGGAAATAGATTCCACTTATAAGTGGGAGGGCTTCCCCGGTGGCTCAGCTACAAGTAAAGAATCTGCCTGCAATGTGGAGGCCTGGGTTTGATCCCTGGGTTGGGAAGATCGCTTGGAGGAGGGCATGGCAACCCACTCCAGTATTCTTGCCTGGAGAATCCCATGGACCGAGGAGCCTGGTGGGCTTCAGTGAGGAAGACTCTGCTTTTAGGTGGGAAGAGCTATAAAGGCACTTTGCAAGATACAGGGATGCTGTTAATCCAGGTCATCAATGTAATCAATCCTCTATGGCCACCTAGTCCAGGCGGTCACTTTCTAAGTAACTGTGTAACTTGAAGGTTTGTAGCCAGAGGAAGAAAATGCAACATTCACAGGAAAACAGACTGTTGCAATCAAAAGTGCTAACTCAGAAAAGAAACTTGGCTCAATGCACCCCTGAGTGTTAGGGATAATGGATCCTGGATGGGGTTTTGAAACGGAAAAGAGACATTAGTGGAAAAACTGGTGCAATTTGGGTAGAGTCTGGAGTTGAATAAATAATGGTGTATTAATCTTGGTTCTCAGTCTGACAACTGTACTATGATCATGTGAGAGTTAACGAAGGAGGACAAGTGAGGGGTGTTAGGGACTCTGTTCTCTGTGCAGCTTTCCTGTAAATCTAAAATAACTCCAGAATCAAAAGTCTGTTTTTAAAAAAGGAACTTGGCACACGGGAGAAGTGGAAGCAACACCACTGTCCCTGGAGGGAGGGGCTGAGATGCAGCAGGAACCAGCTGTGCTGAGCCATCGGCCCAGATAAGATCCTGGTCTTCACTTAAAGAGCAGAAAGAGGCCTTTGAAGGCCTTTAGGTAGGGGAATGCCATTAATCCAATTTGCATTTGAAAAGATCTGGGTTCTACCTGGAGAAGGATCAAGAGGGAGATTAGCATGGCAGAGAAGCTGGTTAACTCTTCATCCTGTATTCCAGGTGAGAGAGATGTTGACTGTGGAGATGCAGGGAAGAGAATGCTTTAGGATACGTCTGAGAGGTGGAACATCCAGGACTTGGTTGCCGACTGTGTTTGGGGAGTACAGAAACGGGAGATGCCAAGGCTGGTGCCTAGAGCATCACTTGGATCCCTGGTGGAAGGCAGGACCGCTCATGGAGCTAGGGAACTCGGCAGAGGGAACATCCAAGGATGTAGAAATAGTCCCCAAGCAAGAAGCCGCCTCCTTCAAAAAGCACCCATCCAGACGCCCCAGAGCTGTCTGCTCTGCCACCCATGTGTCACCTAAACATACGGCTTGTGTTCTTGCCACCTGAACATGTCACCCGTGTCCCTATCACAGCTATACGCCTTCGGCATAGCTCACCTATGGGGCCGTTGCCTGTGCGCTTCCACCCGTGTGTCCCAACCGTGTCGTTATTATTTTATTACCTCGCTTGGGCAGCTGCCAGCTCCACGTGTCCCTGGAGCCCGTTTCTTCACAGGGATGTCACCTGTGCCTCTGCAATAGGCACCTGTAAGCACCACCTAAACACGTCCCTCTGGCTGACTGTCGCTCCGCAGCCCTGCCCGGTAGAGAGGCTTTTTATTTTTTTCAGGCTAGCTGAGTTACAAACAAAGGAAATAGTTCCCAGAGGGAAACAGTCCCCCGCTGTTTCTGCTGTCAGCATGCCCTTCTCTTTCGAGAAGGGAGATGCATCTTCCCCACCAAGCCTCCCTGACGAAAAGCTCCTCGGTCTTGAAGCCCTTTCATGACGGGTCGGAGGACCAGGCTTCCACCTCTGTGTTTTCTGTGCAGTGAAGATGTTTGTTTATGCTAATGTGAGGCTGGCAGTGGGTGGCAAGGGGCCGTGGTTGGATGGGTCGGCTTCCTTCACGAGGCACCTGGATGGGGAGAGAGGCTGGGAGCCCAGGGGTGTGTATGTGAGTGTGTGTGCGCGCGCGCGCGTGTGTGGGCACGGAGGTGCGGGTCGGGGACCGTGAGTCACAGGCAAAAGGAGCTGGAAGACGAAGATGGGGGTGGAGGCAGCTGAAGAGAGAGGAGAAAGGAGTGAGCGTGGGGCGGCCGCTCAGAAGCAGCAGGTGTAAGAGGCTGGCTGAGCCCAGAGCGAGCTGAGTTGGCGCAGGGGTGGGTGTGAAGCGCGGGCCTGAAGGACACCCCCTTGGTGCCAGCAGGGCTGGGACAGGCGTGCGGGCCTCAGAGCCTCTGCCCGTCCTTAGCCACCACCCTCTCCCCCGCCAGGCCTCTGGGAGGACCGCAGCGCCAGCGTTAGGGTAGGGCTCTGTGCTTGGCGCTTCCTGGGGTTCCCTGAACATCCGCTGCTTCTTGGAGTTTTCTGTGGCTGCGTGAGAACCAAAGATGCAAGCGCAGAGACCTGCCTTCAGTCGTGGCCAGAACAGGCCCCCCGGCAGGCGCCCGATGAGGCCCAGACACGGCCGGAACTCGCTCCAGGACACGGCGGTTTCCCTCTCACGGCCACACAGCCTCTGAGCTCCAGGTCACAGCTCGTCCCCTCAGTGTCCAGACCTCACTTGCCAGAAGCCCCCTCTCCCCGACAGGCATCACAGGACCCGGGAACCACAGGCAGTGGTCCCTCGACCACCTTGATGCGGTGTTCCAGCTCCCACAGGTCTTGCGGTCACATCGCCTCGTGTAGTCCTCACTGCCGGCCACACCTTCACCCTCCAGAGCCTAGGGCGCAGGGCCTGGGTGCCAGCGCTGTTCCGGGAAGCCGCTCCCCCTCCCAGCACGCGCGCGGGTGTGCGCTGGTGGGTCCAGGAGCGTTGCTGAGAGAACGCTGGACGGTGGGGCTTTGGGGGTTGGTTTCCTAAGCGCTGTGACTTCCAGCCCCGGACGATGGGTCCCCATTCTGCTCCTCTGTGTCCCCCACAGGCTGCCCGAGGTCCGCATCTCCGACAACGGCCCCTACGAGTGCCACGTGGGCATCTACGACCGCGCCACGAGGGAGAAGGTGGTCCTGGCTTCGGGCAACATCTTCCTGAACGTCATGGGTGAGTGCGGGGCTCTGGGCCCTGGTGTCGCCGTGTGTGTGCATGCGCGCCTGTGTGCGAACCCAGGCACGCGGAGGAGCTGGCCTGGGAACCACCTGCCCAGACGCCCGCAGTACTGGCAGGAGACCCTCTTCTCACCTCGCCTTGCCCTTGAGGGCAGGAGGCCGGCCGTGCCCAGGTGTGATCTGGGGCCTCTCAGGAACCCCTTCTCCTTCCAGCACTGACATCCAGGCCTTAGGGAGGTGGGGCCCGGCCTCATCCCTGGAGCCCCGGGACTCACACTTTGGCGGGCGAGAATTTTACCAGGGGACCACCCATGCACCCGGATTCGGCGCTTTGAAGAGGCTCTGATACATTGATTAGGATGAAAGAGGAACAGAAGTTTCCCCTTCTGTAAGATGGGAGTGAGATGCAGGCCAACGGGATGTTCATGGACCTCCTAGCTCCAGGCTCTGTGACCTGGTAAGGTCACAGGGAGGAGAGGCTGAGCTGTGTGGACACCTTTTCCAGGTGGAAGCCAGGAGCCATGTTCCTGGAAATACCTGTGGGCAAAGTGCAAAAAGTGGGGGTGGACCCTCCCCAGGGGGATGAGACTCCAGGAGCTTCCGGGGCACGGGAGGGGCTTAGACAGCGTGCCAGTGACGCTGCACACACTCTGCAGAGAGAACGTCCCCTCCGTGTGCTTTCTGAGGCCTTTCCCAGAACACAGACGCATCGGGGGACAAGTTAGAAAGCGTGCTAGACGGAGTCAGTGTTCCTGGGTTTCCACTCTGCGTCTATGCCTCCATCTCTCCATCTGTAAAATGGGGACAAGAATACTAGTGCCTGTGTCTGGTTGGTGTGTCCCCATACCCAGCCTCAGCTTCCCAACTGGTAAAACACAGCCTTTTCCCAAGTGCTCTCAGAAGCTCCTGCCAGCACTGGTGGTCTTGCCAGGTACACTCTTGAGTTCTGGGTCAGCTCTGCGGCCAGGATTCTAAGCACGGGGCCTTGACTACAGACTGTGTGTTCCCTGCTTTCCTTATCCAGTGATATTTGTCAGGGAAAAAAGCTTGCTGTACTCGGGCCATCAGTGAAAGCATAGAGGCCCCATGGAAAGTCGCTGCTTCTGGGGAAGTGGAAAGCCTCCAAAAGCCTGACCTCCAGAGGGACACCACATCCCGCTGGAGCGGCAGATCGTGTGTTCTGGCTTCCTGGGGTCGGGCCATGGCTGGGAGGTGGCCGTGCCAGGGAAATCCCCCCTCTTGCAGTCACCCACCCACAGAACAGCTCCTGTGTCCTTCGATAAGAAATGTCCTCAGGGTCTGGCCCTGAGCTGGTCACATCAAGGAAGCCGGTGAGGAACGAAACTGCGTCCCGTCGCGGGGCTCCCAGTCGGACGAGGGCCGTATTCTCAATTGTTTACTCATCAGATATTTGTTGGGAACCTACTGTGTGCCGGGTAGTGGCCACACGCTTTCAGTAGGAAGCATCTTTGTCCTCGGGGACGTGAACACTGTGCATGCTGCTGTTTAGTCGCTAAGTCATTGCATGAGACAAGGGTAAGACATAAGCATAGACAGGTAAGTGGATGACTGTGGGCTCGTTCTCAGTCGCTCAGTGTCTGACCCCTTAGGACCCCACGGACTGCAGCCCACCAGGCTCCTCTGTCCATGAGATTCTCCAGGCGAGAATACCGGAGTGGGTTGCCCTCCTCCAGGGGAGCTTCCCAACCCAGGGATCAAACGTATGTCTCCTGCATTGGCAGGCGGGTTCTTTACCACTGAGCCACCAGGGAACACTTAGGAGATGACTGTGGATAGTGATGAATATTGAGAAGAGGATTATGCAGGGTTATGGGATCGAGAGTCACTACAAGTGGAGTGGTGGCTAGTTTAGAAAGGGGGCTCAGGGAAGACTCTTGGAGGCCATGCGCTTAAGTGCTTTCCAGACCTTGCGTCCTTTAGACCTCACAATCAGCCCGAGGGGAGGGACTCATTCTCCCTCTTTTGCAGACACAGGTATGGACGGGCATGAGAAAGCTAGCAACTTGCTTGAAGGCACACAGCAAGGATCACAACGCCTTCCTGTGAGATCAGGCCACTTAGTGCTGGGACCGGAACCCAGGCGTCTTGACTCCTGGGCCAGCTGGGTTGCAAAGATGGAGGCAGTGTAGACGGTCCAGGAGGCACATGGTCTCACCAGTTCACCAAAGGATCCTGAGCCGGCCCCTGCCCTCTGTGGGCTTGCTGTCCTTCATACAGTGAGGAAGTGGAGGGAGGTAGCCCTACGCCTCCCCCGTCAGCTCCCGCAGAGGCAGAGAGGTCTCAGGGACCAGCCCGGGGTGCCGGGCTGGCCCGGTGGTGAGCTCCCAGCAGGCTCCGGGGGGCGGGGGCTTTGTGCCTCTGGGCCCTTCCCGAGGTGGGTGGCAGTCAAAGCAGGGATGGGCAGACAGCTCTTGGGATCCCAGTTACTGAGCAGGAGGCTGAGCTACCAGGAGGGACCAGAGAGGGGCAGGCAAGAGATGCCACCCTCCCCACCCCAGTGTCCCCAGGAAGGCTCTGACCGCTGGATGTTCAGGGCATCTCAGGCGGGGCTTTCCCTGGAATAGCCGCCTCCCCCCATCTCGGTCAGTCCTCTGAGACCACAGAGTTTGTCACCAGTCTCTCCAGCCCCTTATCCCCTGATGGGTCAGGTTCACCGGTGCTTGCTGTGTCCACAATACTGGATACCTTGTCCCACCCTGGCATGTGCCTGATGATGGGTGACCTTTCTGCTTCATGCACGTTTTATTACGGAATCCTGGGGGCAGCCCTGGGAGCCGTGAGATGTTGTGACCCGTTATAAGAGGGGACCGAGGCTTAGGGAGGGGAAATGATTTATCTAGAGTCGTAACAGCCATCTGAGTCCAAAGCCCACGGTCTAAAGTATAGGTCTCAAACTTGAATGAGCATCAGAAGCGCCTGGAGGGCTTATGAAGATACAGCTCCTGATTCAGCAGATCTGGGTAGGGCCTGGAAATCTGCATTTCTTACAAGTTGCCTGATGATGCAGGTGCCAGGACTACATTCTAGGTCTGCTGGCCTAAACCTCTAAGTCTTCCAAAAATACTCGTTCTGTAATATCTCTGTTGGCATCTTTATCTATACATGTATCAGCAGCTACTCTTATTTATAGGCAAATATATTTCTCCTTCCTCCTTCTGATTCTCACCTCCCTCCAGCCACCGGAGAACGCCCCATCCCTTCCACATACAGGATAAGGACACGCAGGTTTGGATCTGAATCCCAGACCCACCAGGTGACCTTGGATTCATTAGCCTCCCTGGGCCTCAGTCTCTCCATCTGTAAAATAGGGGTAAGGACACCTCCTTCTGAGGGTGATTGTGAGGTTTAAATCAGAAAAGGTTTGCAAACACCTAGCCCAGCTTGAGGCGGCCAGGCGGCTCAGTAGGTCCGATTTCACTGTCTTTATGCACACCGTCTTGGCCTGCCAGCTCGGCCCGGATGTGGCTGCCTCCTCCTTGCCCCTGGTTTTAGCCCTGGCACAGAGAAGTCTCGTCCACTATTTCTTATTCCAAGGAGCTTTAAGCCAGTCTGAGAAGTGAACGCTCACAGCTTTGTGGTCCTTGGAAAGGGAGTCCAGCTCCTGGGTGTCAGGACGGCCTGATTCTCTCCATCCTCCTGAAGGTCAACCCATCCTGGGAGGAGCCAGAATACTTCCCAAGTTTGAAAAGGAAAGCCACACCTCACCCTTGGCCAGTGTTTGCCAGTTCCATGGTACTTCCAATAGAGCCTTTCACCTGATTCTCACAACGGTCCCTAAGGGGCAGGATTGCTAGTATCCCCAGTTCCCAGATGAGAAGACTGAGGCTCAGGGAGAGGAAAGACCCCACTGGTGGCTGCCCCAGCCCCAGAGCAGCTTGGCTTCGGAGGCTCACCAAGGTCCAGACTGGTGAGGGAAAGGCTGCGAGAGACCGAGGCGCTGAGTATAAGGCCGTTTCCTGAGTATCATCTCCTGTGACCCAGAGGCCGCATCAGAACATGAGGCAGAGTCTGCACTGTGCATGCTGCATGGGCCCAGGTGCAGAGAAGCAAGTGGCTTCTCGGCCAAGATTGGGAGGATTAAATGACATAATCCATAGTGTAGAAGGTTCTGAGCCGAGACGCAGTCTGAGTGTTCCATAAATAGTATCTCTCTACCAGCTACTATATATAAAAGAGATAAACAGCCACCCTCCTACGGCGGAGCACAGGGAACTATATTCAGTATCTTGTAATAAACCATAATGGAAAAGAGCATGAAATAGAATATGTATATATGCATCCATATATATACATATGTATATCTGTATCCACAAGAGTGGATATATGTATATGCATAACTGATTCACTTTGCCGTACGCCAGAAATTAACACAATGTTGTAAATCAAATCATTCCTTGGTTCGGTCCAAAGGTTAGGCCTCTGTGCTTTCCCTGCCAAGGGCCTGGGTTCAGTCCTTAGTTGAGAAACTAAGATCCCATAAGCTGTGCAGTGTGGCCAATAATAATGATAATTTCTTAAAAAATAGTGCATGCGTGTGTTAGTCACGCAGTCTGTCAGACTCTCTGCAATCCCATGCACTGTAGCCCACCAGGCTCCTCTGTCCGTGAAACTCTCCAGGCAAGAACCCTGGAGTGGGTTGCCATTTCCTTCTCCAGGGCTCCTGTAGAGGAAATGAGAATTGGACGCCTCAAGTGCAAGGGAGCCCCCGCCGGACTCTCTCAGTATAAATGGACTATACTTCAATATATGTAAAAAAAATAATCTCTCTCACAATAAATAGGGTTCATGTCAGTTAAAAATCAGGCACAGTTAGAAAGGTTTAAACTTTGCGTCCCCTCCTCCCCCACGACTCTCCTCTTTAGATGGGCAGGTTTCCGAAATTCAAGCCGACTCGCTGTTCTGACCCGTCCGTGACATAGAAAGACCTCTTCTGTCCCACGCATGCACACAATGACCTCCAGGCGAGTGGAGGTCATTGGAAGCTGGGGTCTCCTTTGGGCCACCAGGGACCCTAAGGGCCATGACAGCCAACAGCAGGGCAAGATAGCTCCTGCCCCATTTGGGGGACAACGAGAAGCTTCCCAGGACCGTGGTGGGGGGGAACCGAGGAGCTGGGCAGCGCCCACCCCCACCCGCACGAGCCTCACAAGCTCAGAGCGGGTCCACGGGAGAGTCGGGCGTCCCGGTCTGCCACCACCAAGACTGCATCCGTCCAGAGCATTCTAACGCGCTGTTTCCAGAGGCCTCGGGGTGGAGATCAAAATGCAAGCGCGGCTGTAATTTCACGCCTATAACATCCCCGCTCTGTGGTGGGGAAAGACATTCGGGAGCCCCGTGGGTGAAACCGAGGGTTCGCGCTGCACACAGTCATTAAAATGTTTTTATCCGAGCTGCAGATAAATTGTAAGCCAATTTGAAAGTTGCGTGCTGGGCCCCGGGAACGCATTATACACAGTCACGGAAGGCTCGCCGAGACTCTTCTTGGGGGTGTAGGTCACACGGGGAAGCGTGTTCAGCCTGGGATGTTACAATCAATTAAATGTTGAAGGGCCCAGACACCCCCACCCGCCGAAGCAAAAGAGGCTGTTCTGGTTCTGACACAAGACCGAGGCACAGGGCTTCCGGCCGCCCTCCCCGGGCAGAGCTGCCTCCGAGGGGGCCTCTAACCCAGAGCCAGTAATCAAGGCCCCTAGCAGTCAAGCACGCCTTTATACCCTTCCCTGTGCGCTGAGTATTCGAGCTACGGTTCACCGCGTGACTCTCACGAGTGCCTCTCAAAGCAGGTGTTGTCATCCCCATTCTACAGATGAGGAAAAGGAGGCTCTGGGAGTTTAAGGGGCTCATCCACGTGAGTGCCAGAGCCGAGGCCCCCAGCAGGTCTGCCCGAGACCAGAGCTGAAGTTCCTAACAGCTTCTCTGAGCCGCCGACTTTGGCACGAAGACCGTTGGTGATGCAAGTGCCAAGGGAGCACAGGGGATGGGGGGGTAGTACAGAACCAAGAGCGGGGACCCTGGGGGGCCTGCAGCCCATCTGGGAGCACCTCGCGTTCAGAGCCCAGTGGGGCTGTGGTTCGTTCAGGGGCCTGCAGGAGTGGGGGGCGGGGAAGAGCACAGCCGTCAGGGGCCCCACCCTGCCTGCTTCTCCATTCCTGCGCCCAAGCCCCCAGAAGCTGCTCCCCCATCCCCTACTACCCAGGGCCCCTCTACTCAGGCCCTCTGAACGGAGCACTGGACTTGGAGTCCAGATGACCCAGGTCCAAATCCAGGTCGGTGTCCATGTATGACATGGACAGTCCAGTATTGACCTTCCTGTCTGGTAAACACAATCCCACAATGTCTTCTCTTGTTCACATATATTCAGATCAGTTCAGTTCAGCCGCTCAGTCGTGTCCGACTCTTTCTGACCCCATGGACTGCAGCACGCCAGGCCTCCCTGTCCATCACCAACCCCCAGAGTTTACTCACACTCACGTCCATCGAGTCGGTGATGCCATCCAACCATCTCATCCTCTGTCATCCCCTTCTCTTCCTGCCCTCAATCTTTCCCAGCATCAGGGTCTTTTCAGATGAATCAGTTCTTTCCATCAGGTGGCCAAAGTATTGGAGTTTTAGCTTCAGCATCAGTTCTTCCAATGAATATTCAGGACAGATTTCCTTTAGGATGAACTGGTTGGATCTCCTTGCAGTCCAAGGGACTCTCAAGAGTCTTCTCCAACACCACAGTTTAAAAGCATCAATTCTTCGGCGCTCAGCTTTCTTTATAGTCCAACTCTCACATCCATACATGACCACTGGAAAAACCGTAGCCTTGACTAGATGGACCTTTGTTGGCGAAGTCATGTCTCTGCTTTTAACTATGCTATCTAGGTTGGTCATAACCTTCCTTCCAAGGAGTAAGCGTCTTTTAATTTCATGGCTGCAATCATCATCTGCAGTGATTTTGGAGCCCAAGAAAATAAAGTCAGCCACTGTTTCCACTGTTTCCCCATCTGTTTGCCATGAAGTGATGGGACTGGATGCCATGATCTTAGTTTTCTGAATGTTGAGCTTTATGCCAACTTCTTCACTCTCCTCTTTCACTTTGATCAAGAGGCTCTTTAGTTCTTCTTCACTTTCTCCCATAAGATGGTATCATCTGCCTACCTGAGGTTATTGATATTTCTCCCAGTAATCTTGATTCCAGCTTATGCTTCATCCAGCCCAGCATTTCTGATGATGTACTCTGCATATAAGTTAAATAAGCAGGGTGACAATATACAGCCTTGATGTACTCCTTTCCTGATTTGGAACCAGTCTGTTGTTCCATGTCCAGTTCTAAGTGTTGCTTCCTGACCTGCATACAGGTTTCTCAGGAGGCAGGTCAAGTGGTCTGGTATTCCCATCTCGTTAAGAATTTTCCACGGCCTGTTGTGATCCACACAGTCAAAGGCTTTGGTGTAGTCAATAAAGCAGAAGTAGATGTTTTTCTGGAACTCTCTTGCTTTTTCGATAATCTAATGGATGTTGGCAATTTGATCTCTGGTTCCTCTGCCTTTTCTAAATCCAGCTTGAACATCTGAAAGTTCACGGTTCACGACTGTTGAAGCCTGGCTTGGAGAATTTTGAGCATTACTTTACTAGCGTGTGAGATGAGTGCCATTGTGCGGTAGTTTGAGCATTCTTTTGGGATTGGAATGGAAACTGACCTTTTCCAGTCCTGGTATATCATAAGGTGATTCGGCTGTCCATACAGATAGACATTCTAAATCTCAATTCTTCATTCATTCATTCATTTACTAAATATTTGTTGACACCGGGTACATTCCAGGCGCTATCAGATGTATGGGAACTCAGCTTTGGCAGTTGGACAGCCAAAGTTCCCAGTCCTCCGGGAAGAGACTGTGCAGGGGGGAGGCAGACACCAGCAAGTAGACAGCCAGGACTGTGATGCATTGGAGGCAGTCAAGCAAAGCAGAGGGAAGCGGGGCTCTTGTAAACAGAGTGAACAGCAAGGCCTCTCTGAGAAGGTGACTCTTCAAAAAGGTGAGGCCTGAGCCGTGTGGGTTTCATGCCTTCATGCAACCAATTCTACAACCTCTTACTTACTCAGCATCTCCCCGGTGCCAAGCATAGTTCTAGGCAATGAAGACACATCTCATGGAGGGAGGCAGCTTATGGCGCAGATGCAGGAGCAACGCTTGGGGACCTTGCTGAGTCCCCAGGGCTGCCGGTAACACATGATCCTAACCTGGGTGGCTTTAAGCAGCAAGAATATGTCCTCTTGCAGTTCTGGAGGCTAGAAGTCCAAGATCAAGGTGTAGGCAGGCCTGTACTCCCTCTGACAGCTCCAGGGAAGAGTCCTCGCTTGCCTCTTCCAGCTGCTGGTGGCTGCCAGCCATTCTCAGCATCCTTGACTTGTCAATGCATCGCTCCCATGTCTGCCTCCATCCTCACCTGGCGTCTTCCCTCTGAACTTCTGTGCCTCTGGGTCCCAACTTCCCTCTTCTAAAGACACAAGACACTGGATGAGGAACCACCCTCAGCTATTGTGACCTCGTTTTAACTTGGTTACATCTGCAAAGATCCTATTTTGCAATAAGGTCCCGTTCACAAGCCCCGGGGAGTAAGGACTACGGCGCATCTTCTGTGAACAGATGAAAGCGTTAGCTGTTCAGTTGTGTCCGACTCTTTGCGACCCCATGGACTGTAGCCTGCCAGGTTCCTCTGTCTGTGGAATTCACTAGGCAAAAGACTGGAATGGGTTGTTCTCTTCTCCAGGGGATCGTCCCGACCCAGGGATCTAACCAGGGTGTCCTGCATTGCAGGAGGATTCTTTACTGTCTGAGTCACCGGTGAAGCCTTATCTGTTGGTGGGGAGACACCATTAAACCCATACAGTAACTGAGCCCGGAGGTAGAAGCACAGATTCGCTTGTCTGATTTCAAAGCCCACACTCTGGGCTCCCAACCATGGGAGTCACTGTTCGCGGTGTGTTTGCTCACCGGCCAGGCACTGCGCTAAGCTTTTCACAAGTTAATTTACTGACCAGTCACAAAGGCTCTGCAAGGCAGGTACCGCCACTTCCCTTTTGACAGGTGAAGAAGCTGAGAGGTTACACCACTCACCCAGGCCACCCAGCCCGCTAGTGCCAGAGCTGGGGTAAGTGCATCCCAGACTCTGAACCACTCCACTCTACTGGAAGGCAGAGTATTGGTAAGTATTAATAAAATGCTCTATCTTAGGATCCCTGTGTCTGTTCTAGAGGCTTCCAAGTGAGATTGGCAGATGAAGGTAGAATTCTGCAACCCGAGGCCACAGTGGCACCAAACCACACTATATGCTTTTCCAAACCTGGGGTCAGGGGACACGGCTTCCACCCCAGAGAAAGCCTGTTAATAAACGTTGCATAGCTTGTCTTTTTCATCAGTTATGTTTTACTGAATTTTTATTAAGCACATCTGGTGCTTTTTTCCCCTTGTTTTTTTATTTCAAATGATTTTTATTGTGATAGAATTCACATAACATATAATTCACTCATTTAAAGTACACGAGTCAATGGTTTCCTGGCCACGCCTCCTGGAAGTAGGCTCAGCCTCTGACACCCTCCCACCCCAACCTGCTGGTGGCCCTCTCCAGCCCCGGGGTGAATTTCTTCTAATGGAGTGAAATAATCAGAGTCCAGAAAGAAATCCTCACATCTGTAGTCAACTGATTCTCAACAAGGATGCCGAGACAATTCTGTGGGGAAGGAAGAGTCTGTTTGAAAAAACGGTGCTGAGACAACCAGATAACCACATGCAGATAATAAAGGTGGGCATTCCCTCATATCATGTGCAAAAATCAACTCGAAATCCGTCATCAATCTGAATGTAAGAGTTAAACTATAAAACTCTCAGAAGAAACACACAGGAGAAAATTGTGACCGTGATCCCACCGGTCTGATGCCCGTCTCCAGTGTGAGCCTGCTGCCCCTCTGCTGTGTGACTTGGGGCCACGGGTCCCTGAGAAGCCTCCCTCGCTACCCCTGCACCCCGCCCCGTGGCCATTTACTGGAGCTTTCCAATTAGGAGGAACTCACCCTGGGGCTGGTGAGGGCTACAGGCCTGCCTGGAGGGTACCAGAAGCTGCGCCCACTTCCACCAGGCCAGGCCAGAACCTAGGATCTCTGGAGAGATCTGGAGCTCTGCTTTCTAAAAGCAGACTCTTTTCTTTTTGAAGCTCATACTCCGTGTATCGTCACTATAACGATTTGGCCGTGCCCCCTGCTGCACGATGTGTCCTTGCAGCTTATTTCTTTTATGTTTTAAGTTTTATTTTCTATTGGAGTTCCGTTGGTTCACAGTGTTGTGTCAGTTTCAGGTGTACAGCAAAGGGATTCAGTTATACATACACATGTATCTATTCCTTTTCAAATTCTTTTCCCATTTAGGTTATTACAGAATATTGAGTAGAGTTCCCTGTGATATACAATTGATGCTTGTTATTTATTTCATATATGAAAGGGAAAGTGAAGTCGCTCAGTCATGTCCGACTCTTTGCGACTCCATGGACTGTAGCCCACCAGGCTCCTCTGTCCATGGGATTCTCCAGGCAAGAGCACTGGAGTGTGTTGCCATTTCCTTCTCCAGGGGATCTTCCCGACCCAGGGATCGAACCCGAGTCTCCCACATTGGAAGCAGACGCTTTAACCTCTGAGCCACCACGGAAGTAGTGTGTATATTGGGCTTCCCTGGTGGCTCAGCTGGTAAAGAATCTGCCTGCAATGCAGGAGACCTGGGTTCGATCCCTGGGTTGGGAAGATCCCCTGGAGAAGGGAAAGGCTCCCCACTCCAGTATTCTGGCCTGGAGAATTCCACGGACTGTATAGTCCATGGGGTCGCAAAGAGTCGGACACGGCTGAGCGACTTTCACTTTCTTGTCTGTAGTGTGTGCATATTAATCCCAGACTCCCAATTTCTCTCTCCCCAGCCCCTTGCAGCTTATTTTACACCTAGTGATTTGTGCCGCTGGCCCCCCGCTCTTACAGACTGCCCCTCCCCTCCCCAGCGGTGACGGTTAGTTTGTTCTCTGCAGCTATGAGTCTGCTTCCTTTTGTTATATTCACGTTTGCTGTGTTTTTCAGATTCCACATGCAATTTATATCATACAGGATTTGTCTTTCTCTGTCTGACTTATTTTAGTATTTAGCATATTTAGGTGTTCAGCATAATACCCTCCAAGTCCATCCATGTGGCTGCAAATGGCAGAGTTTTGTTCTTTTTGATGGCTGAGTAGTATTCCACTGTGTACCACATCTGCTTTATCCATTCATCTGTTGATGGATGCTGAGGTTGCTGCCGTATCTTAGCAGTACTGTGAATAATGCTGCTATAAACATAGGGGTACACATATCTTTTCTAATTTGTGTTTTCAGATATATATCCAGGAGTGAAATTGCCGGGTCCTACGGTCATTCTGTTTTCAGTTTTGTGCAAATGGGTGCAGCCATTCTTGAAAACAGTAAGGCCAGATTCTGGAACTCGAGTCTCTGGATTCCCAGCCTAGTGTTCCTGTCTAAAAAAGCAGCACCTCCCCAGGCCCAGTTACTGGAGTGTTGAGAACCTCTCTTGACTTGAACAGGAGGAACGCCTCCGGCTCCAAGCAGGATGGGGAGCAGTGAGGGCCTGGGCAGACCTGGCGCCCCTCAGAGACCCACCGCTGCTCCCCAGGCCCGAGCAGAGCCGGAGAAGCTCAGCTGTGCCTCTCTGCAGGCTGCCCGCAGAAAGTGGCTGCAGTTGGTAGGATCCAAAGCCTGCCCGTGGGGCAGAACAGCTGTGGGGCCCTGGCGGCTGTGCAGGACCAGTGTGCAGTGGGGGCATACGGTGGTGGTGGTCCAGGGGCAGGTCAGTCAGTTCAGGGAGGTGGCTGGTCTGAGAATCCCTGGGGGTCCCCAGGCAGGGGAGCTGGGAGGCGTGATTCCAAGCCGGTCCCTGCAGCCCCCACCATAGTCCAGGCCGCCTGCTGGGTGAGAAATGATCAGCTTATTCCCCTGTCTTGGAGCTGGAGGGGACGAGCCACCTGCTGGGCTGGAACTAATTACAAGAACCAGCCCCAGGCGATTGCAGTGGCCCTGGGCTCCAGAGAGCACAGGCAGCTGTGAGGAAGAGACGGACGGAGACGAGTTGGGAATTGGCCAGAGCTACAGAGGTGTCCTGGGGTGCGGAGGGGAAGAGGGTGCGAACCCTAACCTCCACCTCCCTCCCCAGATGTCCCCAGGGTCCCGAGGACCTGACCCGGGTGCTTCTGTCCACCACACAAACACCTGGGCTCCTCCAAGCCCTCTCACCTCCCCCACCAGCCCTGGGTGAATGACAGGAAATGTGTGTGCGTGCACATGCGTGCTCGGTCGTGCCTGGCTCTCTGTGACCCCATGACTATAGCCCACCAGGCTCCTCTGTCCATGGACTTCTCTAGGCCTGAACACTGGAGTGGGTTGCCATTTCCTCCTCCGGGGGAATCTTCCTGACCCAGGGGTCGAAACTGTGTCTCTTGCATCTCCTGCATTGGCAGGCTGATTCTTTACTAACTGTGCTCAAACTGGGAATAGGAGAAGGCTGGGTAACCCCAATTGAAGAACAGATCCTCTGTTCAGTAAGTTGAGTAGAAATAGCGGTCAGCTCCCAGGAGAGTCGATAGATGGTTAAGGGTACGGGCCTTGGATTCAGCCGTGATTTTGAAACCTAGCTCTGCAACTATGAGTAATAGGAACAGGAAATGTTTATTGAGCATTTACTACACTTCAATATTCTTACCCGGGAAGTCCCACGATCAGGGGAGCCTGGCAGGCTATAGCCTTGGGGTGGCAAAAGAGTCAGAGAAGCCTGGGTGACTAAACCAACAGCAGCAACACACCAGGCATGGCCCTGCTTTACACCTGCTCACGTGCTCATCAGAGCAGCCCTCTCAGGGAGGGTCTTCGATTTTCTCCCCGTTTTACACATCTGAAAATGGAGAAGCTAAAAATCGTCCAATGGCATGGGTCCAGCAAGGCTACAACTGGGACTCAGGCAGGCTGGCTCCAGAAGCAGTGGGTTAGAGGACTACCTATCTACACTGACAGGCTATTTTACCTCCTTGAGGCTTAGTTTTCCCATCTGCTAAATGGGGATAACAATAGCACCTTCCCTGTTGGGCCATGACACGTAAGGGCTTCTGTCCCAAGCTCATAGTGAGCATTTGTGGAAAGGGTAGTCATTCTTCTCACCCCTTTTGCCTTAATCTTCATCCTGGAAATGTCAGTGGGGCCAGGGAATAGGGTCAGGGATGCGGGGAGTGCCATCAGCCCAGTGGGAGCCCTATAAACCCAGCAGTGACAACTGTGGCCTCTCACCCTGGACCCTGGTAAAGGAGATCGGGAAGGGACTGACCCAGCACCCTGAGTCCAGTCCCACCCGTTATGCAATCTTGCCATGACTTTTCCTCTCCCAGTCTCAGTTTCCCCATCTGGAAACTGGGGGTAATGAGGGTTTCCATTGGGGAATAATGAAGGTTCCCCCTTCCTAGGACTGTTGTGGGGCGTAAGGATGATGATGCTTAGCCTGACCTGCTGGTAGGTTCTGGAGGCGGGAAGGGCAGTTCGGAGGGGAGATTGGGCAAAAGCCAGCCCAGGGCTCAGGCAGAAGAGGCTGGACATGCTAGGCATCTTTAGACAGAAGCCGCAGGACACAGGGACCCGTTGGAAAGCTGGGAGCAGATGTGGAGGACGTGGCGAGACCTGGCCTGGGCTGGAGACGCTCCCGGAGAAGGTGCCACTGAAACCAAGTGCCCTCACTTGGCAGACAGCGGCTGTGGGAAACGGGCCACTGGAGTGGAGAGGACAGGGCTGCAGCCCTCAGGACCTCTGCAGGCCTTCTCCCCACCAGTTGGAGCTTCTAGACGGGCAGCGGGGAGGCTGAGGCAGCTGGCTGGGCTTGACTGCCAGAGGGAGGGCGCAGCCCAGAGGACTGAGGCTGGAGCGGCCAGGATCTTCCAAAATGGACACAGAGTCAGTTCAGAGACTGAGCGCTGCCGTCTCGAGTGCCTGGACCTGGCCGGGGACTGGGAGAGAGGATGCTCACTCTGCCCACCTGCCCCTCCGCGGGCCCCCAGCCAGCTGAGGTCACTGGCTGAGAGCTCGTTCAGGGAGGGGCTGAACAGATGGGTCTGGGGCTCAGAGGAGCACTTTGCAGTTAACTGGGCTGGGTCATGCATCAAGGACGGTCACTTCCCAGCCTCAGCCTCGAAGGCCAAGGCCTGATGACTGATTCCTGGACAGACTTCCAGAATCCTCCATCCCTGCCTTTCTGAGCACAGCCCTGCAGAGGAGGCGTGTCCCTGACCGCAGCCCACTGTGAACTCAGCGCCAGGCCCAGCAGAGCCCATTAGCTCCCCAGTACCCCCACTAGTCTACCCATCCTCAGATGACCCTATGCTGTCTCAGTTAGGGGGGCAAACTACAGCCGCATCAGAGAGGGCAGGACATTTGCCTGATGTTGCACAACTGTGAGTGGGCTGGGATCTGAGCTCAGGTCTGCTGAAAGGCAGAACCCCTGATTTTCCTATGGCACAAGGCTGCCGGGAAGACAGGGGGGCATTGATCCTGTCTGATGTGGGGCAATGTGGCAGCCATCCGGGCCGCGGCCAGACACCAAGGCTCATCTCGATAAGACAGCATGGGATACTTGGGCTGCACTCTCAGCCGCTCCTCCTAGGCATCTGGAGATTCAGCAAGATCGGTGTCCCCATTTTACAGCAGAAAAAACCGAGTCTGCGCATTAAGGGAAGCCTAGAATAGGAACCTGAAGCTTCTCTGATTACCCCTCTCCCTCTGTGGGGACTTGAGCCCCTGAGCTGGGGATGGAGACAAGGCCCTCCCAACCCAGGGATCGAACCCAAGTCTCCTGCATTACAGGCGAACTCTTTACTGTCTGAGCCACCAGGGAAGCCCCAAGACATACGATATTAGTAATGAATTTTGCAGTTACAAGGAGGCAACTATAGCTTCATGCACTTTATAAATTGATTTAGTCTTCACAACTCTAGGAGGTAGGTACTTCTGGCATTCTCATTTTAATAAATGAGGCAACTAAGGCCCAGAGAGGTTAAGTAACTCACCCAAGGTCACACAGCAAGTGAGTGGCAGTGCTGGGAGTTTTCAAACCCAGGCTGCCTGGCTAGGGAGCTTCTTTATAGCCTCATTCAGAATGGCCTGTCATGCCCTCCTAAGCTGAGCTAGAGATTCATCTGCTCCCTGAAATTGTCAAGCAGGTGGCTGCAGTCCCCCAAGGCTCTCACCAGCTCCCCGGACCTTCTGCATCTTGCAGATCTGGCCTCTCTCCACCTACTGTCCACCCAGCTCAACTCTAGCCTCGCGATCCCACCAGAGCAGGCCTGCAGGTGTGTCATTAAACCTTGACAAGTGTTAGGTCCACGCGATGCTTTATCCTTTCCACCCCTGGGAGCTGGATTTAGTGTTTCTGACAGAAGGTAGACCTCCCCTGCCTGGGACAGACCCCTTAATTACAAGTGATATGTGGCCGCTGAAATTGTAATGCCTCAGGCCCGGTGATTTAAGGAACAAGCGCAAGGCGAAAGTTACAGGTGTTAACAGAGCTGTAGCAGGAGCCGGGGGAGCAGTGAGCCAGCCCCGGACGTGCCTGCTGCCTGTACACCTTCCTGGGGCGAGGGAGGCAGTCCCGCCGCCTCACTTACAGAAGGGAGAACAGACCAGGACCGCGCTGCACCTGTGCTCAGCCTGGGAGTCCGCACTCCCGCAGTGAGGCCCTGGGCTCAGCCTCCCCATCCACACACAAGGAGGCAGGGTTACCTCACTCACTCTCCAGGAGGGAAAATCTTCATAACAGACCATCTTAGTGACAAAAGCTAACACGGACGGACAGCTTGTTTCGTGCCAGGATTGTACTAAGTTCTTTATGAACGTTTTCTTGTTTAATTGTCAGTGGGTGAGAGAGTGGTTGTGGTTATTCCCGTGTTACAGAAGAGGAAACTGCGGCTCAGAGAGATGAAGCAAATGGCCCGAGACTGCACGACTAGCAAGTGACCACATGGAGATTCTCAGCCCTTCCCTCTGACTCCAGAGCCCGACCTGATCTCTAGGCTCTGGGGATAATGAGAAGGATACAAGGCCCAGTGTTTGCTCTGAAGGAGCCCCCGAATGATGGGGGAGACAGAGAAGGTCACAGGTTTCCAAAATTCCTGCTGATGGGAAATAAGAATGATGGGGGAGGACTAGGTTGCAAGGTGAGGGGGGTGGGAGCCCCCAGGATGGGGGCTCTCCTCCAGGCTTCATGGACGAGGCGGTGTGGAGCTGGGCCTAGTAGCCTGGGGAAGACAGGCCAGGCGGCATTTCAGACCGCAGGAGCCCTGAAAGCAATGGTGTGGGAGCAGGGACGCCTGGCAAGGATGGAGCACTCCTGTGTGGCCAGACCCTAAGGAAGGAGCCGGGGAGTGAGATACGGTAAAGACGGCAACAGTAACAGCACAGCTGACATCTGCTCAGCGCTCACTGGGCGCCAGGCCAGGGTCTAAACTCTTCCCAGCAGCCCCCGGCCGTGGCCGACTAGGATCCAGGCTGCACGCAGGTCAGCAGCACCAGGCAGGCACAGGCCCATCTCTACCTGCAGCTGCTCCCCACCGCGCACATGGCCTCCCGGCTCCCGCCCCCGTCAGGCCAGTGGTGGCTCTGGACTCTCGCAGGAGCGTGAACCTTACTGTGACCTCTGAACATCAGGGACCCAGGGTGCACACTCCTTCTGAGAATCACCCTGAAACGATCCTCACCTCCCGGGTCCACGGGAAAACCGCCTTCCATGAAACCGGCCCGCAGTGCCGAAAAGGTTGGGGACCGCCGCGTCACACAGCGCTCACCAGGACTCGGTAAGTAGATGCGGATGAAAACAGGCACGGAGAGGGTAAGGGACTCGCCGAGGTCACCCTGCTAAGAGGTAGCGGAGCCAGGAATGGGACGTGGGCAGGCTGACTCCCGAGTCCGCATGCAGCCAGCTGCTGTGCCCAGCCTTGGCAGGAGCAGGCAGAGGAGACATAAGGGGCTCCTGGGAAAAGTCTTCTCACATGCCAAGCTGTCATGGGCCTTGTCTGCCCTGTGTGCCCTGGGCTGCGTCTGTGAGGCGAGGGCAGGGCCCTGACTCCAGTGACGTCTGTCCGGGGATGCCAGGGCCGCCGCTGTGTGCCTGGGACGCTCCCTGTGGCAGCCGCGTGATGTAGGAGCAGGGCTGAGAGTTGAGACGGTCATCACTGAGGAGCTCCAGTCCAGCCGTGTCTCTCAGCTGGGTCCTTGCGTATCCCAGGCCCACGAGCAGAGACACCCCAACTCCTGAAGCTCCCTGTCAGGAAGAGCCTGGGCCCCCTCGGCTGACCCACCCCGCCCTCTGACGGCTGGTCAGGCTGGCCCTCCTCCTCTCCAGCCTTGAGTCCCCCTGCTGCTCCCTCGGGGCTCCTCACGTAAAGTCACAGGCTTTGCGACTGGGAGGAGGCTTTAGGACCCGCCTAGGCCAGCCCCCTCACCTGAGTGCAGAGGAAGCCGAGGCCCTGAGACAGACCCCACAGCATGGGAGAAGCAAGGCCAGGCTAGGGGCTCAAGCCCTAACCCTGGTCCTTACTGGCTGAGTAGCCATGAACCAGTGCCTCTATAAAATGAAGATAATTCCTAGGCTCTGATGCGTTAAAGCATTCAGCATGGAACCTGCCTCAGAGTGAGCAGTGATGACGGTCAGGGCCTCCCACCTGCTGCGTAACTCAGGACCCCTTGGGGCCTGGAATCAGGGCTCAGAAGAGGGTACTCACTGAGCAAAACTGTCCCCCCCCAATCACCCCCACAAACATCAGTCCAGCTCGTGGTCGCTGAGATTTACTCTGTGATGCGTGTGGGGTCGGCAAAGCCCAGACACTGGTCAGACCAGTGATGGAGGTTACTGTTCACAAGTCTGATGGCCAGTGGACACAGGGGCTTAGCAGATACCAGGCATCCTGGAAAGCCTGCTGCAAACATAAGCCCTATGAGACAGGTCCTGTGTGATGCCCATCTCACAAGTGAGAGAACTGAGGCCAGAGCTGACCGGGCAGCAGGTGAGCACAGAGAGCTCAGAGATGGGACAGTGGCCAAAGCCACAAGGGCCGTGAAAGGCCAGGGGGACAGGCTGCAGGGGCCAGACTCCGGGACACCCCCACTCCCCAATCAGGCCACCCCACCCTGGCCAGGTATTGGATCCCCGCTAGGAACGAGCTTGGCTCTGCCTCACCCCGCTCTTGGAAAAGACGCAATCCAACAGATGTGTGATAGAGCCGGTAGAACGAAATGTTCATCGACAAAGCTGGGTGATGGCCTCATGAGTGTTCATTGTACCGTTACTTGTGCTTTTTGATAGGCTTGAATATTTTCATAGTAAAATGTCAGGGAGGAAAAATAAAACACACAATCCTCTTTGCACAAATTGCCCCTTCTGCACAGCCCTTCCCCTCCCCTTCACCCTCGCCTCCCCTGGAAATCGCTTTATGAGAATCAAGCAGCAAGAACGAGTTACTTGCCCTCTGACTCAGGAAATCAATCCTAAGATGCTGACGGGACTGGAAAGATTGTCTGCAGAGCCCTCTGGGAAATCTCCCGCTGGAACGCAGGGCTTTGAGCTGGGGATTTGCGGGGCTGGGGGCTCGGCTGGGAGGCTGGTGGCCAAGTACTCCAGCCCCCACAGGCGCCCACAGGAAGGTGCTCACGTCACCTTCACTTTATGGGGGAGGCCCAGGAAACCAGCAGCCGCCTAAGGGACCCACCGCCTGTGAGCCGAAGACCTGCGACCTGGGGGCCGAGTGACCCCAGTGCGGGGTGGGGAAGGCCGAGTCTCCGAACACGGGCACCTGATGCTGGCGGGGACACAGCTCTGTTGGACGGGACAGAGGCTTTCCTGGGCTGGGGAAGAGGACTTGAGACCCACCCAGAATCTCCAAGCTCCAGCCTGTTGTCCTCAGAGGCATGAGGGGTGCTGGTTAATGGAATGGCCTGAACTTGAAGTTGAACTTGAACCGGAAGAGCGTGAGCTGAGTGCCACCGCCACAGGCCAGATCGCGAATGTGCTTGCCCACTTGCCAAGGCCTCCCCAAGCTTCTGCAGGCTTCTAGAGTCTTCTTTAATAAAACTACAACGGTGCAACCTGGTGAAATCACCCATGTGTGTAACACACCTCTGGGATACACAGAAAGCATCCCCTAAGTAGCCAGCCTTGCTGCTATTTAAAATGGGTTCCTGTCACACCCCATAGATTTCATCTCTGCCCAAATGGCACCTATCATGGGCCTGAGCACATTCGCTCTATTGCCACATAAACTACAATGGTGTGGCGGGGCGGGGGCGGTTCTCAAAACACACTTCGAGAACTACTGGGTTAAAGGCATCGGTACAAAGTAGCACTAGCATGAAATTCAGATTCAACAGCAAGACCTGTGTCCTGGTCTCCCCACTATACTTACGGGTGTGTGTGTGTGTCTGTGTGAGTCTGTGTTATGCATATGTGTGTACGTGTATATGGGGCTTCCCTGGTTGAGCTACTGGTAAAGAACCCACCTGCCAGTGCAGGAGACATAAGAGACGCAGGCTTGATCCCTGGGGCAGGAAGATCCCCTGGAGGAGGAAATGGCAACCCACTCCAGCATTCTTGCCTGGAGAATCCCATGGACAGAGGAGCCTGGTGGGCTACAGCCCATGGGATTGCAAGAGTCAGACACAACGGAAGCGACTTAGCGTGAAGCACACATGTGTGCATATATATGTGTGTATCTTTATGTGTGTGTATGTATGTGTGCATGCGTACGTGTGTCTGTGTATACATATATGTGTGCATTCTGTGTGTATATGTGTGTGTGCATATGTGTGCATTCTGCGTGTATCTGTGTGTTCCTATGTGTATATATACGTGTGTGTGCGTGTGTTTTGTGTGTGTGTGCTTATGTGCATATATCTGTGTGTGTGTGCACAGGTACGCATGGGATTTTACTTCTCCATCAGCAGTAGCCCAAGTTGGGCCCCTGTCTGCCCAGCCTCACCGATTCACCACCTCCCACGCTGTACCACCGTCTCCCCCAGAGCAGCCAGCCAGAGCCTCCAGCTGGGGTTGTTAATTTTATCTCCCGCCACTTGGAAAGCACAACAGCTGGCAGGGGAGGGGCAAGGCAGGTGAGCGGTGCCGGCAGCCAGCTCTCTGCGGAGAGGAAGGTGGGGTGGATGGGTTGTGCCCGCAGCCACTGGGGATCCTTGTGACCCAGCTCCACTCAGAAAGGCCCCCACCTCCAGGCAGGGAGGCTCTGGGCCGTGGCCACTGACCCCGCCAACGACCCGGACCCCGGGTTCCCAGTGCATCAGCACGCAGGCTCCCGCCCGCTTCCAGGGTTGGGGGTTGTGACTCGGCTCAGCAGCTGCCACATAAAAGGGCCCCATTGCAGCTCGTGTGAGTACAGACGCTGCGTTTCTCTCTCCCGTCACTGATGGCGGCTCCATCTGGGGGCTTCCTGTCAGTATTTTCCCCCTTGGCTGCCATTACTACTCAGTTCAATATTTAATTTTCCCATAAACCGAAGAGTTGTGCTTTTTCTTCTGTCTTTTTCTTGCTGGAGTCCCCCTCCTGCTGATGGCATCTTGCTTCCTCAGGCTTCTGCTGGGAGAGAGGGGCGTGGGCTTGGCTGGGATTTCAGTTCTGAATTCGGCATGGGTGGGAGGGCAGGACACATAAGTCCCTCTCCCAGCTCATTCATTTGACAAATGTTTACTCAGTAAACCCGTTTCAGGCCCTTGGGTTGCGGCAGTAGACAAAAGAGTTTCTGTCCTCATGGTGCTTACGTTCCAGCGGGGGGTGTTGGGAAAGAGAGAAGCGTGTGAACTAACATGTGAAATAAGTACACCTTATGCGGCGTCTATGAAGAAATGGCAGGTGCTGTGACGGTAACAAAAGAAGCACCTCGCTTGGACTGGGAGGTGGCATTTGAGCTGAGACTTGAAAGATAAGCAGGACCCAACCTTGCACAAAGCTGAGTGGAAGGCTTCAGGCAAAGGCAGCAGCAGATGCAAAGGCCCTGGGGTTGAAACGTGCTTAGGGTGTTTACGGACCAAAAAATTCTCAGTATGTTTGCAGCATGGTGTTGAGGGGAGGGCAGGGCCCATGGCATCGCCAGGTCTGTGGGATTCCTTCCAGAGGCCAGGTGCTTGTTTGTACCAGGAGAAGTGAATGAAGGAAAAAAGCAAACAGGAGTTGAAACCGAATCCCTGTGTGGAAGGCTTGTATTAGCTCTGAGGTTAAAGACAAAGCTCTAGGCTTCAGAAAGTACACAGCCTAGTGGAGAAACAGACATGAGCCTGGGACAGAATGATAAGCACCCAGGAATATGTCAAGAACAGGATGCCCCAGGAATTCAGCCTGGCAAAATCCTGGAAGGCTGCCTGGAGGAGGCAACCTAAGGCCAGACCTGAGGGATAAAGCCGAGTTAACCAGCAGAAGGACTAGTATATCCAGGCCACAGAAGAGGTGAGCAAGGCAAGGAAGGACCCTTGGGCAGTTCGGTGTGGCTGGAACAGAGAAGGCTTCCTGGAGGAGATGCTCTTTTGGGTAGCATCTTGGAGAAGCAGAGGGAGACTGGTAGAGAATAAGGGAAAGACACAGAGAGGTAGGACCAAAAAAACAGGAAAGCGAAAGAAAGAAAATAGGAAGCACTGAGGAATATTTATATCATGAGCACTTTTATATTGAGAGAGTGGTTTTCTTTCTTTTTTAAAAAAATATGGTATAAAGACTAGGAGCTGCTTGAAAAGGAGGGCAGTCAATAGACAGGCATGCCGAGAGAAAAAGGATGGATTTTTGCAAATAATATAATTTTGAACTTGTCTTTTCCCTCTCCCACTCCTCCCCCAAATCTGATTACCGCCCCCTGATAAATGACACCCAGAACAGGAGTATGTTCAGACCAATTCAGAGTGACACCCAAGGACCAGCAGCGATTATCCCTTCCTCCAGACAACAGCCAGTCCTGGGAGGGAGAAGAAATCCCCCCACATGTCCCTCCCAGCCCAGGGAGAGGGGAGAGCAATTGAAGAGGTGATGTAAATACTCCCCTTCTGTGTGTCTGGTGCTTCGCCATCCTTGTAGAAGGTTTATGTCTGTATTCTCATTTGCTGCTTCTCTCAAAATCTTTGAAGCTGAAAGTTTGGCAGGATGTGTTTTGTTGAACCCATTTTATAGATGGGAAGACTGATGCCCAAGTGGTCAATTGATTTGCCCAAAGTCCCATGGGATATTGGTAACAGAATGTGGGCTGAAACCTTGGCCTGACTCTGTCTGAGCTGGTTCCCTAGGGGGTGTTGAGGGGGAGCTTCATGGTACAGAGAGAATTTAACTCCACTAGATACAGTTAAAGACCCAGGCCTGCTGGGGTTTATATCAGAACAGGTTTGTGTTCCCGAATTGCAAAAGCCACAGGATGATTTACAGAGCTAAGAACCATCACATTATCTGCAAAGTGAGTTACGATGACCGAAACAAAGTTCTGCTTTCAAGAGAAAGACAGGCAATATTTCAGAGTTAATTTCATAAAACAGATCACCGGCCATTGCCTCACTGTATTGATGTTAACTGTCAAGTCTAAAATAATTTCAGCTTCTGCCCCCACTGATGGACTGGAACAGGGGCCTGCTGTGCCATGTGGCTGTGTTGCATCCAAAGCTGCTTTGTCTTCCTGATGCTGGACAAAATCAGTAGAAGAAACTTCTAGCAGCAATTCTGTCTTCTTAAGGCAAAGTCAAAAATTAACTGGGACGTCTCCTGGCTTGACTCGGGGGTGGTGGATTCAGGGGAGATCTATGGTGGTGACCTCTGTTTGACCATGATGGTGAACTTGTAGAACTGGGGGCCTCTTTCTCAGGCACAGGGCCGGGATGACCCATGTGCCACGGCCTGTCCACGTGGCTTCTAAATTCAGACATAAGGTCTGCCTACGTCTAGCCTCTTACTGCTGCAACCACCGCTGACTACTATTTCTCCTTTGTGTGTGTGCTTAGTCCTTCAACTGTGTCCAACTCTTTCTGACCCCATAGATTGTAGCCCCTCCCCGCCAGGCTCCGCCGTCCCTGGGATTCTCCAGGCAAGGGTACTGGAGTGGGTGCCATCGCCTTCTCCAGCAAGTTTTCTCAGGACCACATGAAGAAAAGGCTTTGAAAAGTGAAAATGAATAGTAATAGCGTATTTATTAAATCCAATATATTCCATGTATTATTTCAGGAAGCAACCAATATAAAAATATTCATGATACACTTAATGTGCTTTTTAAAAAAAAAACTGTCTTCCAGATTCAGTGTGTATTTTACACTTACAGCACATTGGAACATGGAAAAGCCACATTTCAAGTGCTTAATAGCCACAGAGGGTGGGTGGCTACTGTACTGGACAGCACAGGTCCAGGGCACTGTCTGGCCTCCTCACTAAACTGTGAACCCCCCCAAAGATATTTTATTCTCCCAGACAGTAGCAACAGGCCTCAGAGAAAGAACATTAATACATTCTTCTGATAAATGCATCTGACATGCACTTTCAATATGCTTTCAGGTACTACTGATTTATTTATTTGGCTGTGTCAGGTCTCAGTTGGGGCACTTTGCTTCATGCAGGATCTTGGTTGTGCACAGACCCTCTAGCTGTGGCCCTCTGGGTTGGTTGCTCCATGGCAGGTGGGATCTCAGTTCTCTGACCAGGAATCAGACCCACGTTCCCTACACTGCAAGGTGGATTCTCAACCACCCACCAAGTCCCAAGGACTTTACTGAATTCTCAGCACTGCATAAGTCCATTTTGCAGATAAGGAAACAGGTTCAGAGAGGCTGAATAACTTGCCCAAGGTCACACAGCTGGAAAGTGGTACAGCTGGTCTTTGAACCCTGGGTAGTGTGATCTACGGGCTTTCCAGGTGGCGCTAGTAATAAAGACCCCGCCTGCCAATGCAGGAGACATAAGAGATGTGGATTCGATCCCTGGGTCAGGAAGATCCCCTGGAGGAGGGCATGGCAACCCACCCCAGTATTCTCGCCTGGAGAATCCCACGGACAGAGGAGCCTGGAGGGCTGCAGTCCATAGGGTTGCCAAGAGTCAGACACGACTGAAGTGACTTAGCAGGCATGCACACACACAGTGAGATTTAGGGTCCGCTCTCGTAACCATTGTCCTATACTGTCTCCTTCATAATAGTGACAAGCGATATTAGTTAAAATTGCTAAACTGTACTGCAGGCTTACTATGTGCTGGGCATCTTGTAAGCATCATCCCATTTATTCCTCAAAGCCCTCCTATAAGGAAGCTTCTAGGTGTCTGATTGCTGTTTGCTCAGTGAAAAAGAAAGAAGGAATGACTGATTTTTAAAGGTGCCCCCTGACTAGTTCTGAGCCCCTAGGACTCTTGGAGCGTATGCTTATCCCTACATATAGACCACCATGAGCAGTACCAGAGACTTACACTGGTTGGTTGGTGGTTGGTTAGTCAGTCATGTCTGACTCTTTTACGGCCCCATGGACTGTAGTCCACCAGCCTCCTCTGTTCACGGGATTTCCCAGACAATAACAGTGGAGTGCCATTTCCTTCTCCAGGGAATCTTCCTGACCCAGGGGTCGAACGCGTGACTCCTGCCTTGCAGGCAGATTCTTTATCATCTGAGCTATCGGAGAAGCCCCACCAGAGAATTTGGCTGAGCTCTAACTGACATGGTCCCTTGATCTTTGGGGCCCCTGGGTTAAACAGAGCCACCCACAGGAGCAGTTCCCCCAGGGATCTCAATTAAAGGTATGCTTGAGAACTGAGGTGTGTCAGGTAAATGAGCATCTCCAACGGCTAAAATGTGCACGTAGGGCTAAAGGTGCCAACAGACACAAGCTCTTTTCTCCTTTCCAAAGATGCAGGTGGTGCGGTTTCACGTGGTATCGGAGCCCTGGGATCTGCGAGTTCCGGTTTCAAATCTAAACTCTGTGAGCCCCAGAAAGTCACTCCGCCCCTTGAGCTTTCCCATCGGTAAGACAGGAATAGATAAACCCTTTCTGTAGACTCACGGTGAGGATTAAATGAGTTAACACACGTTAAGGGCTTAGAACAGCTCCTGGCTCCTAATCTTTGGCCATGGTTGGGTCTTGCTGAGGAATCCAGGCTTTCAGTTGGATTGCAGACACTGTGACGTGTGGATAATTGAAACATTCTGGTGCATCTCTCCCCTCTCGGAGTTCCTGCCCCACTTCCCATCTGCTTCCTACAGTCTCACACTTAATTACTGTTCTCCAGCTATTGTTCTCCCATTGTTTGCTGTTTGTTCTGCTTCCCTTGGACGGCACGTGGTGGCTGTCTGAGTGAATGAACGGTTCACACCTGGCTTCTTTCCCTGGACCTTACAATAGAGTTGCCAGGCGCCCGGCGCCCCCGCCAGACTCTGAGCTTCTCCAAGTGCTGTACCCATCTCATCA
The DNA here is from genome assembly GCA_024291935.2 of Okapia johnstoni. NCBI lineage: Eukaryota > Metazoa > Chordata > Mammalia > Artiodactyla > Giraffidae > Okapia > Okapia johnstoni. The sequence continues at coordinate 15,561,179 of JAGTYA010000024.1, read as the reverse complement.
CTGAGTGCCTACGGCGAGCACCTGGCACCGTGCCCGGCACCTAGTAGGTGTCAGGAAATGTTTGTCAGATTTAACTAAACTTAACTGGAGTGAAAACCCCTTGCAGGAAGGAAACACTCACCCCTCTTCATTTTCTCTGCACCCTCCACTGCACTTGACCCAAGGCTATAAGAAGCCAGAACTGACAGCCTTTCCTAAGCAAAGTCCTAAGATTCTAGCTCCTGTCCTGCGGGTGACAAGGAGGTTGGAGAAATGAACTGCAGGAATCCTATAACCAGCGAATTCTTAGCATGCACTAAGCCCTTTCATCGCGATTTGCTGGTTCATCCTTCGAATATGCCTGCCAACGATTAGCGAATTGGGAAGCTGAGGCTCACAGTTTTGGTAATTTGCCCAAGGATGACATGGAGGTGGTGGTGACCTCGCTGAAACGCTGGCTCCACGCTTGAACTCTTAATGCCACGTGGTGCCTGTGGGCACTGGCTTTGGCAAACCAGCCAGTGGTGGGCAGTGAAACAGAGCAGAGAGCTGGCGGGAGGCGGCACCAATCAAAATAAGCCAACTTTAGGGGCAAAGGAAGAAAAGAGGGCAGACCACTGGCTTTAAACCTCTTTCAAAGCCATCTGCTCTCGCTCCGCGGTCACCCTCTCGCTCTGCAGCCACCATGGTCTAAGCTACCCATCTCTCCGGCTTAAACAGCACTGTGTTTCCAGTCTCTTCAAAATGCAACTCAGATCATGTCCCTGCTCTTGTTTGAAGCTTTCAGTGGCTCCCTACTGCTCTCAGGACAAAGAAAAACTCACAACCAGCGCTGGGCTGGTAAACCTGCTCTGTGGGGCCCGGGACTGGGGGCAGGGGAAGGAAATAAACAAGGAAGCTCTGATTTGCAGTGGTGGCTGATTTCCATGGAGTAAGGATGCCCACCAGGCCATCTGTTTCATTCTAGCAGCGGTTTAAGAACTGGGCCACAACTCCCAGGAATGTCACTGTCAGCTCTCAGGAGCTAGCGGGAACCAGCCCCAGGACAGCCCCGTGAGCGCTGACCCACGGCTGGTGCCCCGAGCATCTCCCCAGCCCCCTGGGTACCTCATCCCCTACCTTGCCCTGCCACCACAGCATCCTGCCTCCCACACCGGCCCCCCACCCGAACCAGCTACACACTTGTCCTCTGCCTACTGCTGCTGCCTCAGATCACAGCACAGGGTCACTTCCTCAGGCCTGGGGGGGTCCCTTTACACTTGGTTACACTGGGTATCTGATGCCCTGAGCACAGTGGACCACAGTGATCTCTCCATTCCCGGTTATCTTCCTTGCCAGGCTGTAAGCCCCAGGAGGCAGGACCCTCGTTTGTATGTCCAGAAGGGATGTCATTTTCACGGCAGTTGATGCCAGGGGCACCCCCTGGAATGTGCTACATTTGTCCCCTGCCATAGCGCCTGTTGGGTTTTCCTGGTGGCTCAGCTGGTAAAGAATCTGCCTGCAATGCAGGAGACCTGGGTTCGATCCCTGGGTTGGGAAGATCCCCTGGAGAAGGGAAGGGCTACGCACTCTAGTGCTCCTGTCTAGTGAATCCTATGGGCAGAGGAGCCTGGCGGTATAGTCCAGGGGGTCACAAAGAGTCGGACACGACTGAGCGACCTTCCCTCTCACACTGCTCATCGCACCTGGCACGGGACCCGGCCCGCCCTGGGTCATCAGTGAGCTCTTCCCGACCTTCCAGTGAAGGCTTGCTCTCCCTGTGCCTCTCTTTGGGTAGCTCCTCCCACCTCCATCGAAGTGGTGGCTGCTGACACCCCGGCGCCCTTCAGCCGTTACCAAGCCCAGAACTTCACACTGGTCTGCATCGTGTCGGGAGGGAAGCCGGCGCCCACGGTGAGTACCGGGGCAGCTGCCCCTGCTGGGTGCCCCCTGCATGGCTTGTCCAGTGGCCCGTGTCAGCACGGAGCTCTGCTGCAGAGTGAAGGACAGAGGCCACTGTCCGCAGAGGGGCATTCTGTGCTGTCCGCCTGGTCTGACCCTGCCCACTCATCTGACCCGCCCAGATGTCCGTGAGTCTCTCTTGCCTCCTGGTGAGGTGAGGGGACCCCCACGTCTCCTGGACCCTGAAGTCCCTGAGCTGCAGTGAGGGTGGTCTTCAGGGGATCCCAGCTTCAAGCACACCCCTACCCCAGTAATCAAACAGGATGGAGACCAATGAGGCCCCGGGAAGGGAAGCGAAGTGGAGAGAGTCTCCCACTGTGTCTGTGACAGAGCTGAGACTCAAGGTCATGCCCTCCAGCTCCAAGTCTACTGCGGAGGGCGGGAAGGAAGGAGCGAGGGAGGGAAGGGAAGAGGAAAGCAGGGAGAAAGGAAATGGGGACTCTCTGTTTGGGCCAACTCCTTATTAGACCCACCCCACCCACTTTGAGGGGGGCTTCCTTGGTGGCTCAGCAGTAAAGAGTCCATCTGCAATGCAGGCGATGCAGATTCCATCACTGTATCGGGAAGATCCCCTGGAGGGGGGCATGGCAGCCCGCTCCAGTATTCTTGCCTGGAGAATCCCTGCGGACAGAGGAGCCTGGCGGGCTGCAGTCCATGGGGTCACACAGAGTCGGACACGACTGAGCACACAGTGGAGGCAGGGGCGGGGGAGTAGAGTTCCAGGTGGGGAGGCGGTTCTCCTTCCAGACCCTCCACTGTCTCACAGGTAGGACCCATGGGGGGCGATCTTGGGACCTGGGCCAGTTCACCCCAGGCCGTGGCCCAGGGAGACCCAGCTGCCCAGGACGGGACAGGAGTGAACAGATGTGGAGAGAACTGAAACAGGGCAGTAAGCAGGTGCTCAGAGGCACAGCGGGCAGCAGCAGGATGCAGAGTGAGCCTGTGGTAAGGTCCAGTCCCTGCCCCCACACCTTACTGCCCCAAGGACACAGACCAAAGGCAGCCTCGAAGGCAGCAACCGGTGAGGGCAGGACACAGTCCCGAGATTCCCCCTTTGGAGCCCATAAGGAGGTCTGGCCTCCCTAAAGCGAGACCAGCTGGGCTTTTTCCCCAAAGAAACACACACACACACACACACACACACACAATTCTACTCACAGTCCCGAGGCTGCTGGAAGACCTCCCCCTGCCCCCTACCCCCGCTCCAGCCCGCTGGCTCCTGCCACTTAAGACACGGCAATACGAAATTCAAATATATACGAGATCCTCATCTCCCCGCATTCCAGGCACCTTACGTTTGCCTGGGATGTCAGAACTTGAAAGAATTCTTTGATATAAATTACAAACCTGCTTTTGAAGCACTTTTCAAAAAAACAAAAGGGAAAGAAAGAAAACCCCCAAAGCAGGCTATTATATGCATAAGAGATTCTTCGTCGGAGCTATGAGCTCTGCCAGCCTCCGCGCACCCCACATTCCCGGCGCCCTCCCACACCCTCCTCCCCGCAGCCCCCGGCCCCCTTTGCCCACCGGCACCAGCGCCCCCAGAGCTGCTTCCTGGCCTCCCCTCTCCTGCCTCGCACTGACTTATTTATCTGATTTATTAAAAAAAAAATACACCCAATCCCCACAGGCCTCTGGGCACATGTACCAAAATAAAAAGACAGCAAATTAAATTAAATGCCGCCTCTCAAAACTCCGAGTCCCTATTAGCAGAGAAAGCGAGAAGATGCCGGCTTCCGCCCCGTCCTGCGCTAGCTCCCTCCCACACACACGGCTGTTTCCAGCCCTGCATCTCCAACACCGCCAAGATGTGCGCTCGCGCGTGCACACACACACCCCCTCTCCTCCTCCGACATCTCATTTCCTCTCTGGTGCTCCGCTCCTTCTCGCCCTGCTCTCTCCAGGTGGGCAGGGGCCACCCCCTTGCAGCCTGGGGGTGCGGGAGGGCTGCCAGGGCTGTGTCCAGGGTCCTGTGTTTGCACTGTTTCTAAGCATCCAACAGCTTCGGGAAGTAGGTGTTTGTATTCCCTTTGTGGGTGTGCGTGCTAAGTCTCTTCAATCGTGTCCAACCCTGTGTGACCCCATGGACTGTAGCCTGCCAGGCTCCTCTATCCATAGAATTCTCCAGAAAAGAATACTGGAGTGGGCTGCCATGTCCTCCTCCAGGGGATCTTCTAGACCCATGTCTTGAACCTATGTCTCCTGTGATTCCTGCACTGCACGTGGATTCTCTACCGCTGAGCCATCATGGAAGCCCCAGTATTCCCTTTACCAGTAAGGAAACTGAGGCTCAAAGAAGTTCATTGGCTCAGCCTCTGCCACCAGAGCCTGCGTGTCCCTGTTGAACCGAGTTGCCTCAGGGCGCTTGGGGTGCTGGAGGGGGAGCAACAGAGAGGGGTCCATCCAGAAGGTTACGAGGAGCAGGAGGGGCCTCTTGTGGCCAGTTCCTCTGAGAGCCCCTTGGGAGGTCCCGGTCACTGGCGCCAAATCTTTCCCCTCACCCGCCTTGCGATTTCAGGTTTATTTCAAGCGAGACGGGGAACCCATTGACGCAGTGCCCCTGTCGGAGCCACCGGCGGCCAGCTCTGGTCCCCTCCAGGACAGCAGGCCTTTCCGCAGCCTCCTGCACCGTGACCTGGACGACACCAAGATGCAGAGGTCACTGTTCCTGCTGGACGCTGAGAACCCGGGCGGGCGTCCCTCCACGGAGCGCCCCTCCCGCAGCCTGACCTCGGATCCCAGCAGCGTCATCCAGCCGACCACTGAGAACATCCCCGAGACGGTGGTGAGCCGCGAGTTCCCCCGCTGGGTGCACAGCTCCGAGCCCGTCTACTTCCTGAGGCACAGCCACAGCCCGGGTAGCGACGGTACCGTGGAGGTGCGCGCCCTGCTCACCTGGACGCTCAACCCACAGATCGACAACGAGGCCCTCTTCAGCTGCGAGGTCAAGCACCCGGCGCTGTCAATGCCCATGCAGGCCGAGGTCACGCTGGGTGAGGCCCACTGGGAGCCCCTCTGCAGCACCCCCCTGCAGAGCTGGGTGGTGGGGAGCCTTGGAACAGGGCGGTGGGCTGCCAGCTGCCAGAGGCGGGGAGAAGACAGAGCAAGCTGGGGTTCGGGTCGGGCACAGAGGTCAGGGTCAGGCTCTTTGGAAGGTTTGCTGAGCTGGGTTGGAGGTCATGGGAGTTACAGGGAGGTCTGGGGAGTCTGGTCCAACAGGATCAGAAATATGGAAGTCTCGGAAGTTTGCTACATCAGTGTTAGAAATACGGAAGGTTTTCAAGATTGAAGATGGGTGGAATGTGCCAGTCCCGGGAAGTTTGCTGCGTGAGTGAAGGACACACAGGAGTTGGGACTCGTAAGATAGGGTTGCTGAGTCAGGTCAGGGAAAGAGCAGGGAAAGGTGAGGACATGGAGGTGACAAGGGGGGATTCTCAATTGAATAAGAGACCCACGAGCCCAGGGAAGACTTACTAGGCATGGGTCATGAGCGTGGCAGGTCGGAAGCTGGTCGGATCAGAGTCAGGACTACTAGCGGTTAAGGCTGGGGAATGTGCCGGCTGTGGGAGGGTACCGCTCTGGCTGAGCACCATGGAAACCCTGCCACCTACAGGGATATCGGACGTGGCTCAACCAGGGAACTGGATGCCCAGGGTCAGCTCAGCCTGAGAATCCAGTCCTCAACCCGGACCTGCTTCCTCTTCCCATGGAGCACCAGCTCGGCCTGTCCCCAGAGCAGTTCCCTAAGATCTGATCCATTTCCACCTATCCATCTCCCAGCTGAGTAGAGGCAGGAGAAGGGACGTGTGGAAACTTCTCTAGAAATATGAGACCCTTCGAGCCAGCATTTGTATTGACTGGGGTAGGGTAGGGCAGGGAGATGGCCTCGGTGACCCTGTACTGGTCCCCTCTGCCCACAACTCTCTGGACTTGACCTTCAGCGCCCAGCAGCTCAGCTCATAGCCCAGGGAGCCCAGGCGCGTCCCTGCAGCTCCCCCAGTGGTGAGCAGCTGCCTGGAAACATCCACAGCCCCTAACCCAGACCTCTCACAACCAAGGACAGACAGCAGTGACTGATGATGGCTGAGACCCCAGCCTGTGCTGGGGCGGGGAGGCAGGTGGCATCCATAGGGCATCCCTGTTTTCAGCTGGCCCACCAGAAAACCTAGGACCAACTCTGCACCAGACACCAAAAGAAAGGATTTCGTGTACATACACACCTAATAGGAGCCAGGAACGTATGCCAGGGTCCTCTCCTTCACTCTTCGCAGGCAGTTTACCCTGCAGTCCCATTTTACAGGTGAGCAAAACTGAGCCTCACTTTGGTGGGGCCCCTTCCTTTGAGTCACCAAGTTATAAGCAGCAGAGCTGGTATTTCCAGCCATTCTGTTGGTGCCTTCTCCACTTCCCCCTATGCCAGCCATTGAGCCTACCAGCCCCAGGACTGGGCACCCTTGCTGGCTATGGGTTAGTTCTCTGAGGACCCATGAAAAGGTCCCTTTGATTCCCAGAGGCCGCTTGCCCACACAGAAAATGATCATAAAGGCTAACTAGCATTTACTAAACACCTACCGCACACCACAGACCGTCGCTTTCCTCGTACAAACCCAGCTGATAGCCCGATCGTTAACCCTCGTGGTCACTCAATGAGGTTAGGGCTAGCAGTGTCCCATATCACAGAGGAGGCAGCTGAGCCCTGGGGAGGTGAAGTACGTTGTCCGCGGTAAGTAGGGCAGGGGTTCAAGGGCTCCAGTGCGGCTCGTGTTTTGACCCTAGCCTCCACTCGCTCACCTGCCTCAGGACATCTGCTGTCACGGCGCCTGCCCCATGAGTACCATTTGCTCATCACACCAGAGAAACTCGGCGAGCACCTGCTGTGGGCAGGCCCTGTGTCAGGCGCCAGGGTCTCTCCTACGCAGAGCGTGCCCAGACCCCCTCTCTCAGCCTTCCCACTTTGCCAGGCAGCCCCGCCCCCAATTTCTCTGGACCCTCCATCCTTCCCAGAGTGCTTTCTTGCATTTGAGCCTCCCTGTCTGCAAGATACAGTCTACTTCCAGGCTGGGAGTCAGAGCAGCCCCTCTGCTCCCCTCATCAGGAGGCTTTATCCGTGAAGGCCACCCCTGGCCTGTCTCGCCGAAGCCTTGGCTTCCCTCGAGAGGGCTCCCTGCCCCACCCCCAGAGAATGAGAAAGTTGAGACCAGACGAGGCTTCTGAGCAGCCGGAAAGGGGAGCTTGCAGCTCACCGCTGCCAGTGATGGAGCGGTGCCGAGGCTCCTGACGCCCATCCCAAGCCGTATTAGAGCACTTGCCTGCCCCGCCGAGGTTCCAGATGGTTCCTCCCTCCAAGTGGGGCCACCCTGACATGCACCCCCAATCATGCTCACCAGAGCAAGAGAAAGGCCCAGTCACAGGCAGTGGACACGACGGACATGTGTGTGTCCACAGGGACAAGGGGTCTCAGCAGGGCCACCCAGGTGAAGGGGCCAAATAAGCTGCGTGAGTGAAGAGACCCTCAGCTGGCTTCCTGTCTCATCTCAACTGCTGTCAGTTGATAGGGCCTCAAGCTTCTTAGGACTCTGAGCCTCGTTTCCTGATCTGTTGAGCGGGGGGAGCAACGGTAACCTCGTGTGTGGGGGGCACGCCCTGGAGCCAGGCTCTCTTCAAGATGCTTTCCCCACAAGATCTCCTTGCAGAGGCTGTATGAGGCGGCTGAGACATGCCATCGATACCCTCACTTTATAAGTGAAGGGACCCGGGCTTGGAGCAGCTCTCCTTGGGTCACCCAGGCAGGTCTGACCCCAGAGCCCATGCTCTTAACCACTGCGCCCTACTGCTCACTGGTGGGGCTGTGGTGAGGACCCATGGAGCCAGTGGCTATGGCCAGTGGACGGTGGTTTGAGCCAGAGGGGTCCTGAGTGAGTGTCTGCACGTCACACAATCAAGGCATCCTGCACTCTGGCCATGGCGGTGAGAAAGTGCGCTGCAGGAGATGACCTCAGGCTCACGCTCCAATCATCTGCTCAGGACTTTAAAGGTCAGGCCAGCCAGGGTTGGGGCATGCCTCCTTGTGTTTCCGTGTGTGTGTGTGTGTGTGTGTGTGTGTGTGTGTGTGTGTGTGTGTGTGCGCCAAGCTGCTTCAGTTGTGTCTGACTCTTTGTGACCCTATGGACTGTAGGTATTCCCCCTGCCAGGGATGCCCCCTCAGCTCAGATGCCACTGCCCCCAAGAAGACAGAGGCCTGGTGGTCCTAGAGCCCGTGTCAGAAGATGGCAACTACCTTCTTCCCACTGATCAAGCCAGAAATGCTTGGAGTCACCCACTTTCCCCTTCTTTTCTCTGACCCCACAGCCACGCCATCCTTGAAAGTGAAAGTGAAAGTTGCTTAGTCGTGTCCAGCTCTTTGCGACCCCATGGACAATACAGTGCATGGAACTCTCCAGGCCAGAATACCGGAGTGGGTAGCCGATCCCTTCTCCAGCAGACCTTCCCGACCCAGGAATTGAGTGGGGGTCGCCCACATTGCAGGCAGATTCTTTACCAAACGCCCTGGCAGCTCCGCCTCAGAGTCCATGCCAGCGCCACCCTGCCTCGTGGTCTACCCCAGCCTCGCAATCTAGGCAGCGGCAGCTCACGCTGGATCACTGCAGCGGCCCCACACCGGCTTCCTGTGTCTGCTCGCATCCTGTTCTGTTCTCCACCCTGGCTGATCTAAAATATAAATCACGCACACACCCACCCAAATCCCTACGATGGTAGACAGATCGATGGAACAAAAGAGAGCCCAGAAATAGGCCCACATACAGTCCATTGATTTTTGACAAAGGTCCCCCCCGGCTGTTCAATGGGAAGACAGAACTCTTAACACATGGGCCTGGAACTACTGGATACACTAAAGGAAAAAATGAACCTGACCCCTACCTTGCATACACGCAATTAATCTGAGATGAGTCACAGACCTAAATGTAAAACCCAGCATCATAAAATCTTCTAGAGCAAAACACAGGAATATATCTTTGTGACATTGACGTGGGCAAGGATTTCTTAAAAAGGTCACAAAAAGCACTAAATGCAAATTTGAAAATTGGTGAATTGGATTTAATCAAAATTCAAATCCTCTGCTCCTAAGAAGACACTTGCAAGAAAATGAAAGGAGGTGAGATGAAAAAGCAAAGTACAGACTGAGAGGAAACACTCTCGAGACAGGCGTGCGATGGGGGGTTATATCCTGAGTATATAAAGATCCACTACTGACCAACAACGACAAACTTTTAAAGAGAGGATATACAAATGGTCAGTCAGCATATAAAAAGGTATGCAAATAACATCATTAAGGAAATAAAGACTAAAACCTAAGTGAGATACCACTTCACAACTATTAAAATGCCTGCAATAGAAAGATGGACAACACCAGATGTTGGCAAGGATGTGGAATAATAAGGCCCTTCATACAGTGCAGGGCGTATAAAACAGTCCTGCCTCTTTGGCAAACTGGTAGTTTCTTACAAAGATAAGAATACTCCTCTCTACCCTATGACCCAGCAATTTCACTCATAAATGCGTATCCAAGAAAAATGAAAAAAACACACATCCACGAAGACTCGGGGCTTCCCAGGCGGCGCTAGTGGTAAAGAATCCACATGCCAGTGCAGGACTTGCAAGAGACGTGGGTTCAGTCCCTCGGTTCGGAAGATCCTGTGGAGGGTTAAATGGCAGCCCCTCCAGTACTCGTGCCTGGAGAATCCCACAGATAGAGCAGCCTGGTGGGCTACAGTCCACGGGGTCTCAAAGAGCCACCCACCACTGAACACACACAAAGATGCGAATGTTCACAGCAGCTTTACCCATAACAACAGCAAAAACTGTACAAAAAAGAAACATGCCATTAGGAAAATGGTGATAAAATTTGTGACACCTTCATGTCACTTCTCATCAATACAGATGAATAAGCTCCTAACACACCAACAACACGGACGAAGCTCAGAAACACCGTGCTGAGTGAAAACAGACAGGAGAGTACACATTGCGCGATTCCATTTATACGAACATAAAACAAACCCCCGAGGACCGAAAGCAGAGCAGTGTTCACCTGTGGACGGTGGAAATTGACTGGGAGGAGGTATCAGGGGACCTCTGAGGGGGGATGGGAACGTTCTCGAACTTGACTGGGAGAGTGGTTACACAGGTGTTCACATTTAGTAGGGCTTGGCAAATTGTGTTCTTAAGAAGATCACATTTCCCTTATGTGAGCTTCATCACAATTTAAGAATATATGAAAGTCAAACAAAACAACCCAAGACAGACTGCATCACATGTAAGCTTGCGCCCCCATGGAGCTCATCTTTCACGCTCTCCCCTGCTCCATCTGCTCCAGCCACAGGGTTCTCCTTACTCTTCCTCGAATACGCCCAGCTCAGGCCCACCTCCAGGACTTTGCACTGTCCTTTCTGCCTGGAATAACCTGACCCCAGATAATCTCAATCCCCCCCTCATCCAGGTCTCTGCTCACATTTTGCACCCAAAGGCTCTTCACTTGAACACTCTTTCCCGGTCTCCTCTTGCCCCCCCTGAACTCCTTCCCCTGCTTTGTTCTCTGGAATTGCATTTATCTCCATCTGCAAGTGTATGAGAGGCTTCCCGGGGGCGCTCAGTGGTAAAAAGAATCCGTTTACCAGTGCAAGGAGATGAAAGAGATGAGGGGGGATCGATCCCTGGGTCGAGAAGATCCCCTGGAGCAGGAAATGGCAGCCCACTCCCGTGTTCTTGCCTGGAGAATCCCATGGACAGAGGAGGCTGGGGGGCTACAGTCCATGGGGTTGCAAAGAGATAGACATGACTGAGCGTGCACGCATGCAAGTGTATGATATACTTTCTTATTGCCTGGATCTTCCAATAGAATTTAAGTTGTATGTGGACAGGGTCTTATTCACATGGTACAGGGCTCGGTGAGGCTTAAACAAGGCAGTGCATCCGAAGTGCTTCCCATAGTGACAGAGTAAGTGCTCAGTAAATACAGGCTACTGCTGTTATTCATTATGGTATCCCCAACATTGCCCTGCATAGTGGCCAATACAGATTAGGTGTACAATAAAGAACTCAATATAGCACTTGAATGAATGAATGGGTGGGTGAGCGGATTAGTAGGTTTATGGGTAGGTATCTGGACAGATGATGGATGAATAGATAGATGGATGCATGGAGGACATGGTGAAGTGATGAGTAATATGATAGATGGATGGATGGATGGATGTGATGGAGGGATGAATAATATGATGGAGTGATGGGTGGATGGATGGATGAATAGAATGAGTGCTTGGAAGGATGGATGGATGGATGAATAAGTGGGTGGATGAGTAGGCGGGTGAGTGAGTAGATGACTGTCTTCGTGAAGACCCAGAATTCCTACAGTGAAGTGCCCAGAAGAGCTTTTCCATGAGATTTCACAAGCCTATTCTTGCAGCGCAATGCTGAGGGAGTAAAGAGAGCAGTTATAAAATCAGGATCTTCTGCACGCCCCTGAGCAGATGCACACCATTTCACACTTCTGTCCCGTCCCTCCCCCTCGCTGCCCTTCTCAGAGCAGTGTCTCACGGAGTGGGTAGTGCCCTCTTCTCTCCGTGTACAGGTGGGGAAACGAGGCCCAGCAGGTTGAACTGACTCACGCAAGTCACGTAACCAGAGACTAGAAGACAGGCCTCAACCCTGGGTCTCCGGATCCCACTCTTTCCCCATGTCCAGGAATTGAGAGGAGGGAAATCCCAGGGGCAGAGAACCTTCCTGTGGGTCCTTTCAGTGACAAGTTCTAGGGGCAGGAGAGAGGGCTCAGGACCGGACTTTAGGAGCTGCTGAAGGGAGTCAGCGTGCAGCGCGTCAGCGTGAAGGGGTGGGTGATGGCAGCTGGACTCCCAGCAACTCCTGCTGCGGGTCAGAGGGGCCGCCTGCCACCCAGGCTCTCGCTGGCTGGCAGCTGCCAGGGTCAGGCCTGGAGGAATCAGGGCAGAGCAGACCCCTCGCCTACCCACCTGGTGCCCCTCAGGTGCTCCACCCAGGAGCGCAGTGAAGCAGGGGAGGGGTTTGGCTGCCCACACGCTAGCAGCTCCCCTCTCCTCCACCCCCGGCTCTGAGCACCCCTCTAGAGACCGATGCACCCTCGGGTCCTGCTCCGGCCACTTCTTCGCTGTGTGACCTCCTGGGAGCCACTTATGTAACCTGCAAAATGAGTTTCATGGCAAGTTGCTTCTTAAGTATCAGGATGAGGGCTGGGGTGGGCACAGGAGATGGTCCTGGAACGGACTCTAGTGCATGTCAGGCGCCTGATAAACGTGAGCTCCCTCTCCTGGGGGCCAGGAGGCCCAGGCTGCCCTGAAGCGGGTGGGCGGGGCCTTTAGAGAAGGGGGCGGTTAGGACTCTGACCCAGGAGCTATCTGGGCCTCCTGCTCACGCGTCTCCGGGATGGGGGCTCTTCTATACCCCCTGCTGGCTGCAGCGGGACAGTGCTGCCCGCACAGGACAAGAAGAGGAGACAGACCATCCCCGCAGCGCCCCGCACCTGCAAAGGGACCTTGACAGCGCTTGAGAGTTCACGAAACAGGCGAGAAAGTGACTTGACTCCCCTAAGCCTTCGTTGTCTTATGAGGACAATCTCAAGAGGTTGGAGGTTTAAATGAGATCGTACATCTTAAGGTGCTTAACCGAGTGCCTGGCACTCAGGATGTGCTGGACAAATGCCCTCAAACCCACACTATCTCCCAGCACTCCTAACAGCCCAGCCTGGTGGGTGGGCAAGGGTCGCCGTGGCTGTTCCCATCCTGCATTTGGGGAAAACCAGGGAAGGGCCTGGTCCAGGGGCGCCCAGGGGCTCCTCTCCCTTGTGGGTGGGGCCGCCCCCGCCTGCCCCGTCCCTCCGCCCCCTGGCGCAGGCCCAGCTCTCCCCCTGGTGCGTCTCTCCGCCCCACGTGGCCCTTCAGATGTCCTGCTCATGATTTAATTAGCAGTCCTGTGGTGCCATTCTCGGAGAAGGACATTGGCAGCACCTGGGAGATCACTCACGTCCGCCGGCTGCTCTGAGTTCTTCTCTGAGAGCTCTGAGTGGGAAAGAGGTTTTGGGAGCTGGTGGGGCCGATGAGGAAATCCCGGGCCAGCCCCAGAGCACGGGGACAAAGCTTTTCTCCTGCTGCCACCCCTGGAGATGCTCGCAGAGAGAGGCACAGAGCAAGGCACTCTGATCTAAACCCTACCTCTTTCCCTGGCCCAGAAATCTGCGGGGTCTGGCCCAGTCCACACCCTCGTTACCCCCAACCTTCAACCTCAGCCCCACGCCCTGGCTGCTCCCTCCACCTGGAACCCTTTTCGGGAGCTTCCTCTCAGCTGACATAGCAGCTCCTCGGAGGAGACACTCAGACCCTGACTCCCCACTGGTCCGAGTCTCCACGATGCTAGGCTCTCTGATAAGCTCTTGTTCACGTACTTACTTTGTATCGACAATCTCCCCTGCTAAAGTGTGAGCTCCGTGTCAGCAGACACACGCCTCCGTCACCACCGTGTCCCCAACCCTGCCGAGCAGCTGGCTCAGTAACTCCTTGTTGGATGGATGAGTGAGTGATGGAAGGATCTGGCAGATAGAAGCTTGGTGTGAAAGTCACGGGGGGAGAAACTGGCTCAGTGGGTGACCTTGGATAAACCCCTTCGTTACTCCCAGGCTTTGGTTTCCCGATCTGAAACCCGAGGGTGAACGCAGCGATCTCCGTGGCTCTTCCTTCCCTGACAGTCTCTAGTCCCCACGTGGGCATCGTGTCTCCCAAGTTCAGAGAAGCTAAGGGGCTTGAAAGAAGTGACACCAGATGAGGAAGAGAATCAGGAGGACACAGACCAGGCCCAGGGAAGGAGACGGCCCCCCCGTGTTTTGCTACCTTCCACTCACCTCCAACCCAGAGATTCCAGAAGGAAAAAAAACCCACGGGTCAGATTAACCTGGAAGGAAGTGCTCTGGGGCAGGAATGATGAGACCGGACATGTGGCCCTGGTGCTTCCTCACTGTGTGGTGTTTGGCAAGTGGCTTCCCCTCTCTGGGCCTGTTAACTCAGCCGTGCAATGGGGACGACACGGCAAGGCCCCGCCTCACAGCGTTTACTGCACACACAAGTTTAGAGTTCCTAGCAGTACTGGCTGCAGCGGGTTCCTCCCTGTTTGCAGCTGAGTCATCTCCGGGTGGCACCGCCCTGGGGCATCCCCGACTGCCCCGTCCCCCGGCCGTCTCTGATCTGACGCCCCGTCGCACCGGCCGGTGCTTGTCTTTTGCCCCCACTGAGAGGAAACCGCCGCCAGGGCAGGGGGTGTGTTCCGGGTGCCGTGGGACCCCCAGCTCTCAGCTCGGGGCTGTGTGTGAGCGCCTTCTCTCCCGCTCCCTGGCCCCCTTTCTTTGCTGAGTCCCCTCCCCCGCGCAGACACGCAGCCCTCTGACCCGGCCTTCTCCTCCCTTACAGTCGCCCCCAAAGGACCCAAAATCATGATGACGCCCAGCAGAGCCCGGGTCGGGGACACCGTGAGGATTCTGGTCCACGGGTTTCAGGTCAGCCTCGCTCTGAGCACCTGAGAGGGGGCGGGAGGTGGCCGGGGCCCCAGCCTCCCTCCCCTTGACCTCCAGCACCGCCAGCCGGCCTCAGTCTCCTAATCTGTGTGATGGCAGAGTCGGCTTCCTCGAGGAACCACGCAGGGTGCGTGCACGGCTTCGCCCGCCCACCTACAGCTCGCAGCACATGCGGCACGTGGCCTTGACCTTCTTTTCAGCCCTAGAGCCCTCTTCTTCCCAAGGTTCTGGGCAGCCACTCCCACCCAGTCGGATGGAAATGTGTTACCCGCCCCCACCAGGCCCTGCCTCTGGCCCCTTCCCGCTCTGGCAGAAAGGGTCCTCCTGTGACGCCGCCCTCCCCTGCTCTGGCCCACAGAACGAGGTCTTCCCGGAGCCCATGTTCACGTGGACGCGGGTGGGGAGCCGCCTGCTGGACGGCAGCGCCGAGTTTGATGGGAAGGAGCTGGTGCTGGAGCGCGTGCCCGCCGAGCTCAACGGCTCCATGTACCGCTGCATGGCGCAGAACCCGCTGGGCTCCACCGACACGCACACCCGGCTCATCGTGTTTGGTACGCTGTGCCAGACCAGGGGGCGGGAGGGCTACCCGGAGGGGGGTGGGGCTGTCCAAGGAGGTGGCAGCAGCGGGCCCGAGTTCCCCAAATTTGCCCCGAGGAGGTGCCCCGCGGTGAGGCTCTGGAGTGCTAAAACAAAAGCAGCTTTGGAGCTCGAGAGCCCTGGGTTCAAACCTCAGATTGTGACGGGGCAATGCTGGGCAAGCGGGTTCCCTCCCTCAGTCTGTCCATCTGTAGAATGGGGCCAATACCTCCCAGCCCGCACAGGCCGTGTGCCTGCCCTGAGAGGCGTGCTGACGTGACGCTCAGTGGTGCTGGATGAGGGGCCTCCTTCGTGAGTTCTGAGTGTCGTCCGTGCTCTAGCTCTCTTTCTGTTCTTCCTGACAGAAAACCCGAATATCCCAAGAGGAACAGAAGACTCCAATGGTACGTCTCCAACCTCGGAGCTTCCAGCGTGAAAGCGCTGGTCCCCCAAACGGTCCCTTCGCATACGCTTGCCCCTCTCTCCCTCAGCCCTTAGGCGGGTGATTGTCCTCTAGTTGGGCAGAGTCTGGGTCAAAGGTCAGGAGTGGGCACTAAAGCCGTTAAGGGGACCCAGTCTCCCTAAGCAGCCAGCAGGGATCTCTAGCAACCAGCTCTTTATGGGAGCCTAGCTTCCATGACCCCAAGAAGATGTGTTCAACCCTGACCCTGGGGTTGTGGCCTGGGGCCCTTGATCACTTCGCAGGATGCTGGGCATGCAGACCAATGCCTCGGCTGGGTCCTTTATGCTGCCCCGTCCCCAGGCTGGCCCTGACCTGGAAACCACCCTGTGGGGCCCAGATACCCCTCCCAGGCCCACAGCCCTCCCCTCCCCACACTGAGCTGACCCCACGTTTCACGATGCATTCCCCCACACTCCTGGTCCCCACTGCGGGGTCCTGGGGGCCCCCAGGGAGCCTGGCCTCTGCCCAGCAGGCCTGGGACAGGGAGGGGATCACACATAGTCAGCTGGGACTGACAGCAGGGCTGGGACCGGAACCCAGTGTGCCCGAATGCTGAAGTGCAGACTCTCGTCCGGGCCCCTTCGGAGCTCCGTGGTCCCCAGGGCCCACCCCCCCCCCCACGCCCCCACGCCCCCAGCCCCGAGAGAGGAGGCGGTGGGCCCTGCCCTGACGCTGCTCCCACACAGGTTCCGCATCTGGCCCCGCTGGCGTCCGGCTCACCTTGGTGCTCGCCCTGACAGTGGTCCTGGAGCTGACGTGAAGGCGCGGCCCACGCCCTCCACTCCATCCGGCATTGGCGTCTCTGCGACCGGTTTTCCTTTCTTTTTTAAACTATTTCCAGTCTTGTTCTTAGTCTCTTTCTGTCCGTGTCTTGGCTCCTTCGGTCAGTTTAATTAATACAAAACACTTTTCCCCACCTTGGTCTGTGGCTCTGAGTTCTTCATGTTCTATAGCAGCAACTGGTGCCTCCCACATGCAGCCTTGGGGCAGGCACTGATGGGGTGACAGGGGGCATGCTCTTTCCTGGAGGAGGGGTGGAAGGGCAGTGCCTTGTCTCATCCAAATGCAGGCGTGGGAGGTTGCCAGAGACTTTACTCAGGAAACCTAAGCTCCCTCAGGGCCAGGTGTAATAGTCAGCTCTTGCCACAATGATGCTGCATAACAAAGCGATCCGAATCACAGAGGCATGAAATGACAGGCACTAATAATTACGTTCATGTTCAGGATGAAGTGGTTCAACCGATCTAGTCTGGATTCTGGAGGAGGACACGGAAACCCACTCCAGCACTCTTGCCTGCAAAATTCCATGGACAGAGGAGCCTGGCAGGGTTCTGTCACATGGGGTCACAAAGAGTCAGACAGGACTGAGCGCAGCACAGCAATCTGGATTCAGCTGGGCAGCCCTGCTTCAGGCAAGAGGCTGTCTGGGCTGGATTTCAGGCTTTGGGTTGGACTCAGCTCTCCTCCATGAGTGTTTGTTCTGGGGCCCAGGCTAAAGATGTGGTGGCTGATCCCCTTATGGTGGATCATCAAAGCTCAAGAAAAAAAAATGCAAACCAGACAAGTACAGTCAAGGCATCTGCCTATCATGTCCATACTCTTTAGCCAAAGTAAGTCACATGGCCAAGGCCAACATCAATCAAGGTCACATGTAAGTCAGTGGTAGAGGTTCCAGAACTTCTTACTCAACTACTAGACCATTCCCCAAGCCATTCGGCTGTTGGAAGGAAGGACTGAGAGTGTCTGGGGGAGGGTGGCCTCTCTGAGCCATGGCCCAGACCTGAGAGTCACTAAGGAGAGACCTGGGGAGTGTGTGATTCGGCCAGGGGAAGCTGGGCTGCAGTAACACACGAACCCCAGAATTAACCCTATAAACCAACTGGAACACGCAGCTTCTGGAATCTGCACGGCAGAGAAGGAGAGGGCTGGAGGATCGGAACGGTGCACAGGGTGACACTCCCGCAAAGACATTCCTGTTTTTTAAATTTTTTATAAACTTTTTATTTTGTCTTGGGGTATAGCCGATTAACAACGCTATGAAAGTTTCAGGTGAACACCAAAGGGACTCAGACATACATATACATGCACCCACGCACCCCTAGAGCCCCTCCCACCCAGGCTGCCACGTGACATGTGCTGCACACCAGGTCCTCGCTGGTTCTCCATTTTAAATACAGCGGTGTGTCCACATCCATCCCACACTCCCTAACCATCCCATCCCCTGGCAGCCGTAAGTTCGTTTTCTAAATCTGTGTGTCTCCTAAGATGTTCACATGCTAATCCCAAGGACCTGTGAATATGTTACCTTATGTGACAAAAGGGATTTTGGCCAATGTGATTAACTGAAGGATCTTGAGGTGGGAAGACTGTCCTGGACCCAAGTGGGTCCAGTCACACAGGGCTCCTTATAAGAGGGGGACAAGAAAGCAGCAGGTAGGAGGAGCTGTGATGACAGAAGCAGGAGATCGAAATGGTGCCGGGAACATGAGCCAAGGAACCCAGGCAACCTCGAAGCTGGAAAAGGCGAGGAAACACTCTACCCTTGAGCCTCTGGAAGGAACCTGCCCTGCCAACGGTTTCACTCTGTCAGGCTCATCTCAGACTTCCCACTTCCAGGACTCTCTTAAGAGGATAAATTTGCCTTGTTTTGAGCCTCCAACTTGGTGGTCATTTGTCACAGCAGCGATGGGAAACTGGTACAATTACCCAGGATGCTTTTCAGGGTCAGGCCTTACAGAGGCGTGGTGGTGGGGGTTTAGTTGCTCAGTCATGTCAGACTCTTGCGACCGTGTGGACTGTAGCCCGCCAGGCTCCTCTGCCCATGGGGTTTCCCAGGTAGGAATACTGGAGTGGGTTGCCATATCCTTCTCAAGGGGATCTTCCCAGCCCAGGGATGGGACCCACATCTCCTGCACTGCAGGCAGATTCTTTACTGACTGAGCTACAAGTGAAGCCCATAGCGACATAGACCACATCTACCACATCCCATTGTCCTAGGGGGAACTTGCCCTCTGTCACTTCCACTGCATTGGTGGTTTTTTTTTTTGGCCAACATGAGCTATAAGGCCAGCCTAGATTCAAGGGATGGTGAAATCAATTCCACTTTTGGGAGAGAACTGCAAAACCATATGGTACAGTGTGTGGATACAGGTCAGGAGGCAGAATTAGGGCTGTGTTCACAATCTACAACAGCCCACATTCTGAACTTGATATTCTAGAATCTCGGTTTCCCACCCACCACGTCACGTACTCTCATTTCAGCTGGGAAGCCCAAACGTCTCCTCGTGGCAATTTCTCTTTTAAAAGTGTGACAACTAAATGATCCACTCATACAATACATATTTGCCTGCCAGCATCTTGCAAGCAACAGTAAAGAAGTTGATTTCCAACTGTTGAAAGGTCTCCCATATCCATCCGTATAAACATCCAGGCCAGGTCAGCAGCAACAACCACGTAGTGCCATCTGCCTCCTCAACCTACTTCCTTCTTCCCCAAAGCCCTGCTCTGTCTCACGTGAGCCACCTGCCGCCACTCCTGCTGCCTGCCAGCAATCCTACCTAAGCAGTGTTGCACAATACCTTCGCCTGTTTTCTGGAAAGAATAAAACAGGATTTGTTCCTTCTTTTTACCTTAATAGAGGGAAGCCCATGTAGGCATGAGATTGGAATCGCTTTGCCCTATTTACAGCTCTGGCGCTGGGCTCCACGGCCCCTAAAGTGCATCAACATCTCAGCAGCAAGTGAATGAGCCACAAAAAGTGGGCGGGGACGCGCCCAGAGAGACATATGGGAGGCCTGCCATCTGTAGGGGACGGGGCGGCCATCTGCTGTGGACTCGGAGTTTGAGGACACTGAGCCCTGATCAGGCTGGAAAGGGTGATTTGTCTGACCTAGGACTGCAAGGATGCAAGGTGGGGTGGGTGACATCAATCCCAGCCTGACAGGGAGACAGATGCATTTATTTGTCTACCTGGCTACTCACTCATTTGACAGAGTCTGAACACCCCTCTGGTCTGGCTCTATGCCAGGCAGGAGAAACACCAAGACAAGCTGGGCAGACCCTCCCATGAAGAGCACCTAGTCCCTGCAGAATGACAGACTCTAGGAAGAGAGGAACTGAAATGCCACGTGACAAGTATTAGAACAAAACATGAAAGAGTGCAAGAGGGTCACAGGAAGGGTGCAAGATTGTCCCGCCTGAGGAGGTCAGGGGGGCTTCCAGGAGGTGGGGACCTGGCAGCCAGGTCTTGAAGGAGCATCAGGTCAGTTCTGCCACCTTCCCAGTTTGGCTCCAGGTCAGTGGGTCCAGCTGTCGGTTGGTGCAGAGACCCTTGCTGGGCCTCGAGGGGGCCACCCCCCTTCCTAACGCATCAGCCAGGGGGCCAGCTCTCCTCCCGCCGTCAGCCTAGCCCTCGGAGTCGGGCTCATCAACAAGAGCGTGGCAAATGTGGCGGCTGGGGTTCCCCATCACTAGGTCACAGGGAGTGGGGGGGCACATGACAGTTTCCCAGGGCTGCCCCTTCCGGGGAGGAGGTTCCTGGCAGGCAATACTGGTGGCCTCTCTGCCCACGTGCCTGCGAGAGAAGTGAGGTCTGGAGTCAGCATCTTCTCAGCCCTGGGGTACCTCGAGGCCCCACAGCACCCCCAGGGGGAGTCCCACGGCTCCTCTGCCCTGTCCCGCCTCGTGGTGCCAGAGACCATCCTTCCTGCTTCTACCCTGGCCAGGCAGGAGCGTATCTGGGGACCTGCTCACACGATGGGCTACTGTGATGCCAGCAACCATCTCCGAGCCGAGGTCAGGGCCACCCTGTCTGAAGGGAGTCACGGAGCCGTGAACCATGGCTCCTACACGAGGACCCCGGTTTTCAGAATCGTCGTCCTGACTCCAGACAGGCTGCAGGTTTGATAAAATGCTCACGTGTACACAGAGCAGAGGAAACAAAACTCAAAACAAGGGTCTCTATGCTCTGCCCCCAAAAGATTGCTGACCGCCCATGGTGACCCCTAAAGCTGGATGCACACCCATATGCTTCCGGGATGGAGGCAGAGATGGGAAGGCCAGTGTGGAGGCTGACTTCCCCAGGAGCCCTGATGCTGCTGATGGAAAGGAGAGGGAGACAGGGGTGGTCCTGAGTGATGAGAAGGTGGGCAGAGGGAGAGAAGGGCGGGGGGAGTAAGAGCGGAGAGAGGAGCCAAGGATGCGGCTGGCCTGGAGAGGGGAGGAAGGGGAAGGAGAGGGGAAAGGGGGGAACCAGCCCAAGAGTCGTTCAGGGTCCTGGGGGTCAGGCCCACCCTGGGATCGGACATCCTGGAGAGACAGGAGGGTCCAGGAGGAATTTGGAGATGGGGGGTGGTGGGACAGAGAAGAGGGTCCCTGCGGGGAGCGATTCTGGAAAAGGAACTCTCCAGTCCAACTGGGCTCCTGTGAAACAGAGATCAAGACCCGGACGGAATGAGGCAAAGGGCTGAATGAGGGAGGAGTGGACAGAAATGAAACAAGAGACAGAGAGGGAGAGTCAGAGAGACAGAGAAACAGACGGAGGCAGAGAGACAGAGGCAGGGCAAGAGAGACCAGCCCTGAAGCCCATGTGGGACGGCTGAGCCGCAGACCAGCCCAGAGCTGGGGAGCTTTCCAAAAGCACTTAAGCTATTATGTCAGCTATTACGCCCTTGGTCTCCTCCAGGGAAGGCAGCCCTGAGTGATGGGTGGAAGGAAATGGATGTGCAAAATACAGGCACTTTTTCCAAATGGGCCCGATCGCCAGCGACAGGCCTGAATGTCAGCACACACAGCGGAGCCCCGGGCGGGCAGCTGCACCTGACCTTGGGGCTGAGCTTCGTGGAGCCCGCCGCCTCCCCCGCCTCCCTTCTGCTCCCCCCGCCCCCTCCTCCCTGCCCCAGGTGGCTGCGGTCCCCACCCCAGGCTCCCATCCCCTCCTGCCTCTTCCTCCGTGGATCTGGACACCCCAGGGCCACGGACAAACAGCATTTTGGAAGAGCCCTTCCCTAAACTCGCATCCCTATGCTCACCTTCTCAAACTTGGCCTCCCCCAGAGACCTTCCTTCTCTGACCACAGGGACTGTCCTTCCCCCGGGACAGCCAGGGTTTTGAAAGGCTTTGGAGTTGAAAGTCTTTGAGGACTCGGACTATAGCTTAACCACATTCCCATCGCAGCATCTTGGGCAGCTGGCTTAAGCCATCTGAACTCAGTTTTTCCAACTATAAAATGGGGATAATTGTACCCTGTAAAGGTGATGCTAGAGGCAAAGAACCTCCCTGTCAATGCAGGAGACGTAAGAGATGCAGGTACGATCCCTGGATTGGGAAGATCCCCTGGAGGAGGGCATAGCAACCAACTCCAGGATTCTTTCCTGGGAAATCACATGGACAGAGGATCCTGGCGGGCTATAGTCCATAGGGTCGAAAAGAGTCAACTCAGCACACGTGCACACACATCACTTACAGGATGAGCATAACAAATAAAACGGCAACACTTTCACACATAAGGACTTGCATAAATATCAACATCCTGTATTTAGGAATTTACCTCGTGCCAGATCTGCTCTACCAGCTAAAGGCTGTGCTAAGCACGTTGCATGTATCATCTCGTTTGATCTTCACGACAACCTTGCGGTATAGGAAGCATTAGATTCATTTTCCAAATAAGGAAACAGGCTTAGAGTGGTTACGTAACTTGCCGAAGGTCACACAGGAAAATAAAGGCCTGGACCTGAGATCTAGACCCAGGATAGATGCACCAGGTACTCTGCCTCATTAGGTGAGGATCCCAGCATAGACCCAGGTATAGACCAGAAACTCAGAGGATTTCGTTTTTCCTTCCTTCTCCCTGGAAACTCCTCCAAGGCAGATGGTTCTTCAAAATATTCTAAGGATCTCAAGGTGGTCAATCCAGGGCCAGGACCCTGTGGCAGGTGTTTAAAGTGGTGAGCTCTAGAGCCAGACTCTCCTGGGCTCAAAACTGGCTAAAAGCTGTTACTAGCTCTGTGGCCTCAGGATATTTACAAAACATCTCTGTGATTGGGCGGCCTGTCTCTAGAATGAGGCTCATAACTGTACTCAGCTCTTGGGGCTGAATGAGACAGCGCATATAACGCACTTAGAAAAAAATTGTCTGGCATGTAGTATGTGCTCAATAAATATTACCTGTAATTATCACTCACTTGGCACAAGATGCTAACATTAATCTCCATCCTTTAGTAATAGATAAAAGATATCATGTGGTCCTTCCCCCCAAGGTCATTCTGTGCCTTTAAATCATGCCAGCAAACGGAGAGGGGAGTGAAGAAGGATGGGAACAGAGGAAGAGGAACAAAGTTAGGAACTCAGATTCTTTCCAAGGCTGTCAATCAGTCCACACCACAGCCTTCTAAGATAGGAGCTCCATACTCATTTAATAAGTAGAGGAAGGAGGAGCCTCGAGGCAGGAGGGGGCTGGGCCCAGAATCACACAGCTGTGGGTAAGCAGGGACCCGGCTGCAAATTCCATCCTCTTTACACACATCTCCCCGCCCCTCCCACTGAGTAGGGGGTTACAGCCTCCCTCCACACCTCGCATCCTATGGGGATGCCAGCAGGGAACCACCATGTCCTATGGCCGGGGGCAGCCTCGGGGGGGCAGAGAGCAAAGGGAGAAAGGAGAGGGGCAGGCATGCCCTCCAGACCCTCTGGGTGCCACGTAAGGTCCATCCCTTACCCGCCCTCCAAAGAAACAACCACTTCCTTTCAGCTAAAGCAGAAGGATACGTGTGCATACCTTCAGATGGTACATAAGTATGCAAGTCGCGACCCCATGGACTGTAGCCTGCCAGGCTCCTCTGTCCATGGCATTCTCCAGGCAAGAACACTGGAGTGGGTTGGATTTCCTTCTCCAGGGGATCTTCCCAACCCAGGGATCGTGCCTGCATCTCTTACGCCTCCTGCATTGGCAGGCGGGTTCTTGATCACTAGCGCCACCTGGGAAGGCTTCAGAAAGGTATGCTGAGTCTCAAACTTCAACCTGTACTACAGCTAGGAAACAGAGGCCCTGAGCAGCTCGCCCTGGGGTCAGAAGCTTAGCAGCGATGTGAGGACCAGAAGCTGGGTTGACTCACCCTCACTCTTTTTACTGGAATGACACTCGGTGATCTGCCTGGTAAAGGAAATATCAACTCACCCACTGGGTGCCTCTTTCACCTCTTTGGGGACCTAGGAATCTGTGCCAGGGAAAAGTTCCAGGGCTGACCAGTCTCACAGGAAGGGAGAAAAGCTTCTGCAGCCAGAGTAGGCCTCCCCGAGGGCTGGGGACCATGCCAAGCAGGCTGAGGTCCCAGCCTGGTGGGCCCCCTGCTGCCGCCTCCCAGGATTAGAACCATCTACCCAGGAGGACTCAGATGGGGACTCACCCTCAAAGGCAATGACCTTGATCCCGCTCAAAACCCTCCTAGGCTCAGGATATGGATCTAGGTTCTAACAACCCAGAGGGCTTTTGTGAGAGGTTCCGGGGAAGATCCTGCAGGATTCCAGGTTGTAAATAACAGCTTTGCTTCACTGGGCACCTGCTTCCGTCTTGTCCTTTTTTTCTCAATTTCCCCTAAAAAATATATATATATATGAGTGAGTGTGTGTGTGCCTGTGAGTGTCTGTGTGTGTGTGTGTGTGTGTGTGTGTGTGTGTGTGTGCTTTGAGGTTATTCCTGGGGGACTATTAACTAAGAATAATTTATCCAAGAAATTTGTTATGTTAGAATTACCAATTAGATATGATTATAACTTGCCATGGCTAACACGGCACTACGGTTGGAAATCTGAATCCCATTAAAATCTAATTAGCATATATTAAGTCGCAGGCGGTTTTACTGCAGTGCGCCAGCAGGTTTGAGCAGCGCCGGGCCCAACAGGAGGACTCATTGCCCACTTCGGCACGCGGGCCACGTTGCCCACGGCGCCCAGGGGCACGCCAGAAGGACTCTGGGCAACTTTTCCTAAACTGGGGACCAGATGGTCCATGCCAACAGACAGGGGCAGCTCAAAAGTGGACTTGACATTCCAGGCTGTGACCCTGGATGAGTGGCCAGAATCCAGGGAAAAGTATCTTTGACTAGACAAGACCCTGATGCTGGGAAAGATTTAAGGCAAGAGGAGAAGGGGATGACAGAGGATGAGATGGTTGGATGGCATCACCAACGCGATGGACATGAGTTTGAGCAAGCTCCGGGAGTTAGTGATGGACAGGGAGGCCTGGCGTGCTGCCGTCCACGGGATCACAAAGAGTCAGATACGACTGAGGGACTGAACTGAACTGAACTGAACACAGGGAGCTCTGGGGTCATGGCTCTGGGCTTAAGGAGAGGGTGATTTTGGTAGCCCCCGGGGGCAACTTAGCTTCAGAGATGGATCCTTCCCTGGGCTTATGGGCGTGGTGGGTCCTGAGGTGGAGGACTTGGCTGCTGTCTCCTTGGATCTGGAAAGCCCCGGCTCAGGAACAGCAAACACTTCCTGGGCTCCTACAGTGGGGCTCACTTTCTTATTCTCACTTAATCTTCATAATCCGGAAAAGACCCTGATGCTGGGAAAGACTGAAGGCAAAAGCAGAAGGGGCAACAGAGGCTGAGATGATTGGATAGCATCACTGACAAAATGGATGTGAATTTGAGCAATCTCTGGGAGACAGTGAAGGACAGGGAAGCTGGCACGCAGCAGTTCTTGGGGTTGCAAAGAGTTGGACTCAAATTAGCAACTGAACAACAACAAATCCTCTTAAGAAATCCAAGAGAAAAGTTCTAGTATATGGCCATTTTACACACAGGAAACCTGAGGCTTAAAGAGGTTAAGGAACTTTCTCAAGATCATGTAGCCATTAAGTGGCAGAATCAGCATTTGAATACAGGTGACTCTTTTAAAAACTCTCTCTCTCCTAACATCTTTGTTGCCGGAATAAATGACGGCCACTGCAGATGGTGACTGCAGCCACGAAATTAAAAGACGCTTACTCCTTGGAAGAAAAGTTATCACCAACCTAGACAGCATATTAAAAAGCGGAGACATTACTTTGCCAACAAAGGTCTGTCTAGTCAAGGCTATGGTTTTTCCAGTAGTCATGTATGGATGTGAGAGTTGGACCATAAAGAAAGCTGAGCGCTGAAGAATTGATGCTTTTGAACTGTGGTGTTGGAGAGGACTCGAGAGTCCCTTGGACAGCAAGGAGATCCAACCAGTCCATCCTAAAGGAGATCAGTCCTGAATAGTCATTGGAAGGACTGATGCTGAAGCTGAAATTCCAATCCTTTGGCCACCTGATACAAAGAACTGACTCACTGGAAAAAACCCTGATGCTGGGAAAGATTGAAGGCGGGAGGAGAAGGGGATGAGAGAGGATGAGATGGTTGGACAGCATCACCGATTCAATGGACATGAGTTTGAGTAAACTCTGGGAGTTGGTGATGGACAGGGAGGCCTGGTGTGCTACAGTCCATGGGTTGCAAAGAGCCGGACTCGACCGAGCAACTGAACTGAACTGTCAGGTCAGGTCAGGCTTGATCAATGCCCTCTGCGGCCAGGAGGGGGAGACAGTGAGACGCTAGGGAACAGGGTGGAGTGGGATGTGTTAATGGCTGTGTTGACGTCAGCTACAAGATCACCAGGGGACGTTCCAGGTGCAGAATAAGACCCCCAAATGATGATGCTCCACAAAGACTGCAATCATCCAACCACTGGTTTTTGAGGGCTAAGGGGAAAAAATCCTTCTTTTGTGCAAAAACTTATAGAACCAGATCAGATTATTACAAGCAAATATTGTCTTCCTCCCTCCCACCTCCAGGATGATGTATACCTAACCTCTGCCCTTCCTTCTCCTCCCCGACCCTGCTGATGTTGGGCATGGCCACGTGGCTTTCTCTGGCCAGTGCGATGTTCATGGGTGCTCCAGGAGCAGGGACTTCGAATCTGCTTGACTGTTAGGACTTCTCCCTGGCATGTCTGTCATCACCAGGAGAACATGCCTTGGGTACCCAGGGTCCAAAGAAGCTGAAGATGAGAGATGCTCAGGGCAGACCTGGTCTCAAGCCTTAGCTTAAGGCCAAGGCCAGCAAGGCCAGTCTAGATCAGCTGTAGCCCAGGGGACCACGAGTCAGAAGCCAATGCTTCTGGCTAAACGCCACTGAGGTTTGGTGGCTTGTTACACAGCAAGAGCTGACTGACGTACCCAAGCTGAATAAAGACAAATCACAAGCTCTCCTGATAAAGCAAAGGAGAAGGGACAGAGTCCTGCTCTCACCCCAGAGGCCCCTCCCCATCTATCATCACCAGCCTAACTTCTAACCTCGTCACCAAATGCTTTGCTTCAGCTGGTTTAGCCTCCCAGCCCCAGCCCCGGACCACACATCATTTCTGGCCTCTCTCCCAGCGTCTGTCCAGGTTCCCCCACCCACCCACTCTGCCTCCCTCGAAGCACACTCAAACTCAGCAGGGGCCTGGGACCCACATACTCCCCAGCCTGCTCCTCTCTGCAAGCTCTGGCCTCAACCCTGGCTCTTTCACCTTTAGCCGGCTGGCAAGGGGGTGAGAAGTGGAAGGCGGCTTCCGGAAGCTGCCTGTCCCAGTCTGCATCCCACGCTCCAACCACCACCCAAGGCCAAGTCACGCCTGTGTCCCCAGACGCCTTCCACATCTTCCCCAGCAGCAGGACTGACTCCCTGCCGTCAGCCCCGAGCCTGCAGGAGGGAAGTGAGGCCCAGTGACCCAAGGAGCCACATCGAAAGCCCAAGCTGCACGTTTCCCCTGGTGGCCTGGAGCGACCTGCTGCTGGGACTGAACTAAGCTCGGGGAGAGGCACGTGTCCCGGGGGTCGGGGCCAGGCCTGGACAGGAGCAGGTGTCACGAGGAGATGGGCGAGGAGCGTGACGGGGAGGAGAGGAGGGACCCGCTCAGACCGCCCCCCAAGGAGGCCTGGACAGGCCGGCCCTGCCCCTCTGTGGGGTCCTGGGAACATTGGAGCAATTCCCACGCCTTTGGCCTCTGTGTTGAGCTAATCTTCCAATAAAAGAACAGTTTACACCTCCGCTGGGCTCAACTGGTACGAGGATTGGGGACCAGCAGAGGGGCCACAGGCCGGGAGCAGGCAGCCCCGCGTCCCAGTCTTCTGGGGGTTACACACCGAGGGGAGACGTCTGCATGGCGTGCAGAGGCTGCCATCGGAAGGCATCACAGACCGAGGCGCTTAAACCACAGAGACGCGCGCCCTCGCCTCTGGAAGAGGGACGACCAGGGGTGGCTGCTTCCCGGGCCTCCGTCCTGGGCTTGGAGGTGGCCACCTTCTCCCCGTGTCTCTCTGATAACACTCGACTCGCACAGCGACGGGAACAAGCCCGCGACGGCCGCAGGCCGCAGAGTGGACGGAGGCCCCGGGCGTGCTGGCGGGGAGGGCGCAGACGCGGAGGAAGGCGCTGCGTGCCCGGCGCCACGCGAGGTCCGAGAACCCGCACGGCGAGCCTCGCTCGCGGAGGTCAGGCCTCACCGCAGCTACCCCGGACGGGGAGGCGACCGCAGGGGCCTGCGGGGCCCTTCCCGGGTGCCGACCACACGTCCGGTTCTTGGTCGGGGCGCCGCTCTCAGGGCCGCCTTCAGCTGCTGAAAACCGCTGAGCCGTCCTCGCGGGCGCACGCACTCGACCTCGGTGAACAGCATCGCGCCAGCGTCGGCTCCCCGGCTCGACGCTGGTCTGTGGTCATGTAAGGTGTCACTGGGGAAAGCTGTGTAAAGCCCGGGAACCGGGCACTATTTTTGCCACTTCTTGGGAGTCTCGAGTGCTTCAAAAATGATTTTTTTATAGTGGTCTTAATAAAAACGACGAAAGCAAGACGTTTCGGGTTTGTTTTAGGCTTTGGTAACACGTCCAGCCCCAGGGGAGCTGAAACAAATTTCAGATTAAAAAACAAACAACGAGGAATCATGCACTTCCCCGGGTGCATGTTGCAGTTCAATTAAAAGTTAAAAAACAAAAAACTTCTGCCGGTTTCTGAGCTTTTCCAAAAGGAGAGAAGTAGCATTCGCAGAGTACACATGACGTGCTTGAGATTTCTAGGCACTTAGGCCAAGGTAACCCATTCGTCACTCTGGTTGTGAGGGAGGTCACTATTGTGTCCATTGACAGATGAGAACGCTGAGGCTCAGAGGGAAAGCAAGCTGCTCAGTGACACACAGCTCAGTCAGGGATCAGCCGAGGTTCACACCCAACGCTGGCCGCCTTCAGAGCCCTGCCCTTATCCCTGCCTGCTCTTGGGGCGCTCAGAAGGACGCCTCTCCCTGCCCCGCAGCCCTGGACCGCCCTGCTCCACGGCCCTGGACCGCCCTGCCGAGCCTTACCATGAGGCACCCCCCTACGCACACGATCCCCACTCCCACCAGCAAAGATGCTGATGTAGGGTTTTCCAAGGGATGTCCGCCCCCACTGCCAAACTCCCTGGCTGGCTCTGACCCTCGGACCATTATCATCACCATTAATTGCAGTGCTAAGCATATAGCTCTCTTTCTCCAAAGACCCTGATGCCCATTCCATGCTGGAACCCCTCCCACCCACATGTATGTCCACCCTCAGCACCAAAGTCCCCAAGACACTTGGAGCTTAGACAAAATTAACTCATTTATCCAATCAGCCCAGTAGGGAGGATTCCTCTTGCTCGTGGCTATGGGCCCTAAAGTTAACCTGGTTTAGCCTGTCCTCTGAGTTGGGGCTTGAGCAGCACTTTGAGGGACTTTCGGGCATCTGGGGACAAACAAATACAGTTGGAGGAAGGGGAGCTGATGACTGTAATTCCTGCCTCGACGAACATCTCTCCACGTGGACTGAGGTCAAGGGTGGAGATGGGCTGTTGCTGGCCTGGGGAGTCGGTGACTCTGGGTTTGGGGCACGTAACGAAGACTCAGCTGGTCTGGGTCCTCCTGGCCTGGCAACCACCAGAAGAATGCCGCAGACTATCGCAGGATGCTGCCAGGTGTTCCTTCAAGGGAGCCTGTGCGCATACATGCTGGAGACATTTTATTACTGAAAGTCTTCTCAAAGCCCGTATAGTGCTAACGGGTCCTGGAGTCTCTGAGACAGGCCCATCTGCTCTTCTGGACAGTGTCTCAGAGAAATTCTGGCCCCAGGCTTTCAGCACGGATGTATCTCTGGGACAGTTCTGGAACAAGATGAAAAAGGAGAGAACTTGCTGTGGTGTTAAGGTGATAGGCAGAAGCATTGCTGTTCCCATTTTGCAGATGGGGAAAACTGAGGCCCAGAGAGGGAGAGAGACTTGCCAGGTCAGCAGGCAAGTTCGTGCCAGAGCCAGCCCTCAATCTCAACAAAGCGTTCTTCTCTCTGCCCAGGGCTGAGGTCAGGGGGGTGGAAATCTGCTCAGAGAAGATTTTTCCGGGTTCCATGTTGAGAAAGATGTTGTGTCCAAGCTGTCTACCAGGCCTGGGAGGAGGAACCATCCAGCCGAGCCTCATCGTTTATAACTCTCCTGGAACATTTCCAAAGCTCTTTGGAAACTATTCATTATCTTTTCCTTAACAAAATTACATCATTATCCTCTTTAATCTTGACAAACTTTCCTTAGGTCTTGGACATTAGCACCTCAGCGAGGCCGTGTGATTTGTCCAGGGTCCTGATGCCAGAGCTGGGTGGTCCCTCCTGGGGTCCCAAGATCCTGACCCCTGGACCAGCTCTCCGTCCACACTCCGACCCTCAGCCCCCAGGGCAAGACCTGAGTCTTTCTCCATTTCTCCACTCCCACCCCAGGTGCCGACGTGAGTCTGAGCAATTCCGGGAGATGGTGAAGGACGAGGAACACTGGTGTGCTGCAGTCCACGGGGTCACAGAGAGTCAAACTCGACTGAGCGACCGAACCACGACACCGTGAAGACCCTTCACCCTACGAGGACAGGTAATCAACCACTTCCCTCCGTTATGTCAGCAGCCTCCACACGGGCCGTGCTCCTGTAGTTTGTGCAAAGGGCAGGACAGGGGCAGAGCGTCATGGGTCTGTTGTCACAGTCACTTCTATTTGCTGAGCTCCTTTACAAGCCTAGCCTCAATTTATCTCTTGGTGTACTCACCTCTGGCTTCTCAGCTTCTCCTGGGAAGCCAGGTTCCAGGCCCTCTGTCTTCCCTGGCTTGATTATCAGGCCAGGCCTGGGACATGAGCCGCTGCGTTCTGCTCTCATGATTAGAGGTGGTGGAGGCCTCACCCATCCAGCTTACAATGGTAACCTCCCCAAAGCCCATATTCTCTTTCTGGGCTTTATCCTTCTCTCAGTTCAGTTCAGTTCAGTGGCTCAGTTGTGACCGACTCTTTGCAACCCATGGACTGCAGCACGCCAGGCCTCCCTGTCCATCACCATCTGGAGCTTGCTCAAACTCATGTCCATTGAGTCGGTGATACCATCCAACCATCTCGTCCTCTGCCGCCCCCTTCTCTTTTTACCTTCCGTCTTTCCCAGAATCAGGGTCTTTTCCAATGAGTTGGCTCTTCGCATATGTTATCTAGAAGCCATCAAACCTTCAGCAAAGGCCTTTGGTGAACCATGAAGGTGAGCTGGGGTGATGCCTTGGCAGAGCAACTGGCTCCGTAGTCATGGTGCCCCCGACCCTGAGCTGGCCAGAGCAGGGGCCTGGGTGGACCAGGACAGGGCCACCCCAGCCCAGGGGAGGGGCAGAGAGGGTGGACCCCTCTTCTCCAATTGCCGGGTGCTCCCAGGGACTGCGTACCTCAGCCTGCATTTGACAGGGGCACTGTGGAAGGTAGATTCTCCCCCTTCTTCATCTCAGGAGGAGAATGCATCCCATGGACTGCAGCAACCAGGCCTCCCTGTCCATCACCAACTCCCGGAGCTTGCTCAAACCCATGTCCATTGAGTCGGTGATGCCATCCAACCATCTCATCGTCTGTCGTCCCCTTCTCCTCCTGCCCTCAATCTTTTCCAGCATCAGGGTCTTTTCCAATGAGTCAGCTCATCGCATCAGGTGGCCAAAGTATTGGAGCTTCAGCTTCAGCGTCAGTCCTTCCAGTGTCAGAGGAGGGAGAAAGGGCTGACGCAGAGAGAACAGAAAGGCTTTGGCCAGGCAGAGGCTTTGTTCTTGCTGTTTTGGCTGCACCGGGTCTTCCTAGTGGTGCACGGGCTCTGTTGCCACACGTGGGCTCTCTCTCATTGTGGAAGCAGGCACTGCTCTAGTTGCGGTGCATGGGCTTCTTGCATGGTGGAGCGCAGGCTCTCAGCTCCCAGGCTTCGGTAGGTGTGGCTCTCAGGCTTAGCTGCCCCGCGGCATGTGGGATCTTAGTTCCTGGACCAGGGATGGAACCCTGGTTCCCTGCATATGCAGGCGGATTCTTAACCACTGGACCACCAGGGAAGTCCCCAGGCAGAGGTTTTTAAATTGGAGGGAGCATCAGATTCGCCCTCAGCTGGTAAAAAAATCTGCCAGCAATGCAGGAGACTTGGGTTCGACCCCTGGGTTGGGAAGATCCCCTGGAGAAGGGAAAGGCTACCCACTCCAGTATTCTGGCCTGGAGAATTCCATGGGCTGTATAGTCCATGGGGTTGCAAAGAATTGGACATGAGCAACTTTCACTTTCAGATTCACCCAAGGGAGAGAATAACCAGGACTGCAGGCGCCTGGCCTCCACCCCAAGCCATCCTGGAGAGGAGCCCAAGAAGCTACCTTTTAACATGTTCCCCAGGGTTTGGCCACAGGTGGCTCTTCCATCCTCCACCCCACCTGCCCTCCTGGCTCCCAGGCCTGAAACCCTTGGTCTTACACCTCCAGGCCTTTGCATTTGTGGAGCACCTGGGCACACCTGGACCACATTCACCCCCAGAGCAAAATCCTGGCTCCAAAGTCAGGCCGACTCCAACTGGAGTCCCTGCTCCACCACTGATGCATTGTTGGGGCAAAGAAGTCAACTTCTCTGAGCTTCAGAATCTTCAGCTGTAACACGAGTATAACGCGTTCTCCTAGAATTATTGTGGCAGTTACAGGAAGCAATGTATATACAAACTACTTCATACAGGAAATGCTCAACAAACAGTACCTAATAGATCAGGAGCATTAATAATTAGAGTAAGGGCAATGACATCTGTTGGCGCGTGTCTCCTCGCTGAACTGGAGATTCTCAGGGGACTGTGTCGTATCTGTACTACTCCTGGCTTCTCCCACGGGGCTTGACATGGAGTAGGCGTTCACAGTTGACCCTTGAACAACATGGCAGTTGGGGGTGTTGACCGCCTCCTGCCCCAGGCACTTGACAATTCACATTTCGCTTTATAGTTAACCCTCTGCATTCATAGTTCTGCATCTGTAGATTTAATCAACCTTGGATCACGTAGTACTGTAGTATTTATCGAGAAAAATCTTCGCATTAGACACCCCTCGCAGTTCAAACCTATGTTGTTCAAGGGTCAGCGGGTAGTGAATTCCAAGCATTAATGGCTGTAAGGAGCTCGGGTGAAGTCAGGGAAGGCTTCCAAGGGGAGGTAAATACTGATACGAGTTGGTGATGATTTGGAAGATTTGGTTGAGGTGTCAGTTCACTGTGACCTCAATTATGCCGTGGAATAAGCAAGCCGCACAGCTCAGTGGTGCAGGATAGAAGGCGGCCAGCCTCACTGACGCTTGGAGCTCTGTAATCAGCTGGGCTGCGCTGAGGCGGCTCAGCCAGGGCTCCGCTCCCCGAGTCTCTCACCTTTCTCCTGGGGCCAGTGGGCTAGCTCAGGAGTGTTATTGCTGAGACTGTGGCAGAGGACCAAGGGGGTAAGCGGAACCACGTGAGAGCTCTCGAGACCCGCGCTGACCATTTGCAACAGTCAAGACACGGAAGCACTCTAAACGTCCATTGACAGATGAATGGATAAAGCAGCTGTGGGACGTATACACAGCAGAATACTACTCAGCCATAAAAAGGAATGGAATGATGCCATTCCCAACAACATGGATGGACCTAGAGATTACCATGCTGAGTGAAGTAAGTCAGAGGAAGACAGATACCATATGACATCACTTACATGTGGAATCTAATGTGACACAAATGAACTTCTCTACAAAACAGACATACAGACAGAAACAATAGACTTGTGGTTGTCAAAGAGGAGGAGGGGGGAGAGGATGGAGCGGCGTTTGGGGTTAGCAGATGTAAGCTACTACAAACAGCATAAATTAACAGGGTCCTACTGTACACCACAGAAAATCATTGGGTTGGCCAAGAGTTCGTTCAGGTGTTTGTACATCCCATGGAAAAAATCCAAACCAGTGGTTTGGCCAACCCAGTATATACAACATCTTGTGATAACTCATAATGGGAAAGACTATGATAAAGAATGTATATGCATGCATGTATAAATGAATCACTCGGCTGTACAGGAGAAAGGGACACAGCATTGCAAATCAACTCTGTGGTTGTCATTCAGTCGCTAAGTCTCCTCCGACTCTTCGCGACCTGATGGACTGCAGCACACCAGGCTCCCCGTCCTTCACTATCTCCGAGAATTTGCTCAAATTCATGTCCATTGAGTCAGTGATGCCATCCAACCATCTCACCCTCTGTCGTCCCCTTCTCCTCCTGCCTTCAGTCTTTCCCAGCATCAGGGTCTTTTCAAATGAGTAAGTTCTTCTCATCAGGTGGCCAACGTATTGGAGCTTCAGCAACAGTCTTTCCAATGAATATTCAGGGTTGGTTTCCTTTAGGATGGACTGGTTAGATCTCCTTGCAGCCCAAGGGACTCTCAAAAGTCTCCTCCAGCACCACAATTTGAAGGCAACAGTTCTTCGGCACTCAGCCTTCTTTATGGTCCAACTATAAATCAATTATACTTCGATAACATAAACTTAAAAAAAGAGACTCATACTGAGAATTGGACTCACCGTTACATCCACCTCATTTTATTAGCCAAAGTAAGTCCTCTCCCCTAACTCAAAGTCAGAGGGTGGGAAATATCCTCTCCCTTTTAAGGGGAGAAACTGTAGTCCCATGGCAAAGAGTGCGGCTCCAGGGAGGGCGGAAGCCATGGGGTTAAACCACAGCCTCGCATCAGTGGGCACGGCGGAGGGAGGAAGGGGTGCCCTCTGAGGAAGAAGCAGACAAGCCAGCCCAGGATGCCCTTCACAGAGCTGGAAGGTCCTGCAGGGATGGGTCATGTGGTCACTTGTGCTCCCAGCACTGTTAGAGCATCATTCCTTCACTCCTTCATTCATTTGTCCACTGAACGACTTTCACGGTGGGCTTGCTGTCTGCCAGGCTCTCCTCTCAGCACTGTGGGCATCATGTCAGTGAGGTGAGCCAAGGCCCCAGCCCTCCAGAGGAAGACACTCCACTTCTTTTTCTGGCTCCTCCACCAATTTGCTCCATGACCTTGGGAAAATCGCTGTCCCTCTCGGGGCACCCCAGCCACCACTAATAATACCTTACGTTTGTAGAACACTTTTAACTTTATCCAATCGTCCTCACATGACGTTCTCTGTGAAGCGTCAGAGACCGGTTTTATTACAGCCCTGATTTGACAAGTGAAACGCTAATGGCTATGAAATGCACAGCTCCTTGGAAGTCCTCTCCAGAGAGGACTCTGGGGGGCAAACCCCTCATAACAAACCTGAGGGTTCTCTCTACAGCAGAGCTGGTCCCTGGACAACGGCAGACGGTTGTCATTTTAAACGTTTGGGGCCACACAATTCCTGTGTGACCCAAGGACTGGGACGGCTTCCTTTATCTTCCCTTTTATTTAAAAAAAAAAAAGCCACCGCTCTGAACATTCCAAAGATTCCTGCAGAACTTTGCCAATTTAATTAAAATTAAAAAAACACTGCCTCTTCCTAACTGGCTTCACAAATGACAGACTTGAAAATGGGGCCTAAGCCAGGCTTCAGAGAACAGCCTCATCACTCAAGCTCCTTATTTAACAAGGAGATGCTCCGCCACCTCGGGAAACCGGGCTGCACGTTTTACAGGAGGGAAGCGAGGCAGGAGGCCCGCTTTCTCCCTATCCCACCAGGTCCGCCTCTCCGCCTAGGACTGGGGTCAAGTCTAAAGCTGGCTTCTCCGGCTGGGAACCTGCTGTGTGCTACCCACGTATGACAATGCCCTCTCCTTAGGCCGCTTCTGCCAGGGGCGTATAGCCTCTCGCAGATCAGGAAACTGAGGCTCAGCCAGACAGCAAGTCACTGCTAGTAACAGCAGCTGAGCTGGGTCCCAATCCAGACCCATCTGAACCCAAACACTGGGTTCTTTCCCTTTTCTCACAACATCTCTTTCTTGTGTGGGCTAGGGGGTGTTTAATACTGCAGGGGATCTGGAGGCCAGGTTCAGCGACTGCAGAAGGAAGGGAGGGAAGGTAGTATTTTCCGTAAAGCGTAGTGTAGAAGTGGAACTGAATTCTGAAGGGGCACCTTCCTGAATTTGCAGGGCAGCACCCCGGGTCCTTTTCAGAGCTGGGAGCTGTAGGTGCTCTCCCCATCGCCTTGGCCCCCCGGGAAGGAGCTCAGGCGGACACTCCCCTACACCCCAAGGCTGTCCTGCCTCCAACAGGACATCTCTCTGGCTGCAGGCTCTCTCTGGCCACAGGAGTCTATGTCAGGGCCAGCTAGGAGTGTGAGGGAGTTAGTACCCCCACCCCCGCAACCCTCAACACCGATGGATGGAAGTTGGTGGATGTATCTGTTATCTACTGCTGTGTAATAGACAACCCAACCTCAATGACTTAACGACTTTATTTGCTGGTGATTCTGCAGCGGGGCTGGGCTCAGCTGGAAGGGTCTCACAGGGTCACTCTTGAGTTTCAGTCATTTGGCAGCTGTCCTGGACTAGATGGACCAGGACACCTGGCGGTTAGGGGCAGCTGTGGGCTGGGTGCTTCAGCCTCCTCTGTTAGGAGAGTCCAGGCTGTGTGTACGATGGCAGCCGCGTTCCCAGAAAACCAGCCCCTGAGTGCAAGCGCTCATCAAGGCTCTGCTTGCATCCCATGTGCTCAGAGCCCATTGGTCAGAGCAAGTCGCATGGCCCAGCCCAGTGCCATGGTGGGGTGGGGCCTCTGACACTGCGTGGACTCAGAGAGGTGAGGTTTCCAGGAAGCTGTTAATGAGCAATCTACCCCAGCGGGTAAGGACGCCAGCTC
Organism: Okapia johnstoni; assembly: GCA_024291935.2. Classification (NCBI taxonomy): domain Eukaryota; kingdom Metazoa; phylum Chordata; class Mammalia; order Artiodactyla; family Giraffidae; genus Okapia; species Okapia johnstoni. The sequence continues at coordinate 15,524,503 of JAGTYA010000024.1, read as the reverse complement.
CCTCATCCCCAGTATGACAATTCTTAGGTGTGTTCTTCTCAGTCTCTTGACGCCCCTAGAGGGCTTGAGCCCAGGTGTCCACAGCTGCAGCCCACTCACAGCCAGTTTTAAAGACTTCCTCTTCCCCGGCTCACTCTGCCTCTGGCTCACTGAGCTTCCCCAAACCCCTTCTCCGGTAACCCACCTGCACTCAAGTCCCTGTGTCAAGGTTGGCTTCGGGGAACCCTAAATGGGGACTGTAAGCACAGCCAGGAGTCAGAATCCCAAGCCTGTGTTTGATTCTGTCAAACTGGCCCCCAGGAGGGACGGATGTAGAGAGGACGTGATGGATGGATGAGAACATGGCTTTTGGGGCCCTGGGGGGGCCCCTGAGCTGCATGCAAAGAGGGACGTGATCAGCAGACAACTCCTGTCCTCCGAGCCTTGGCCGGTCTCCCAGGGATGGACCAGCCTGGCTCAGGGGTGGAGACCTGCCCTGCCCAGTAGGGACCGAAAGACAAGACCCTGCAAAGGCGTCTCCAGGTTAGGGAAGACCCTGCTCCTCACCAGCCCTCCTTGGTCCATCCGGGTCCCTAGAGCTGGGCTCACATTTTGCTGGCCTGAAACCAAGCCCCCCTTTTTCTGAGCTCTGTTTTCTCTGATTATGCAAATCTCCCATCCCAGCCTAAGCAAAGCAGGCTGGAAATGGGGCAGCTTGACGGGATAAGATGGGCAAAATGGCAGATTACAGCCACCCACTCTGGTAAACACAGGTTTAATTGCTTTTTCAGAGAGGAGAGAGGGAGAGGCAGGCTCAGAGAGAAAACAAATTCCCAATCAGTTGTGTCAGGGCTGCTGAGCGGATGGTGAGAGCTCAGAGCTGGGAGCGGGGGGCTCTCACCTGGGGGAAGGAGGTGGCAGGTGGTGGAGAGGAGCCCCGAAGACATGGGGAACCCCTGGGAAAGGCAGCGACAAGGGCGGGTGCTCTGCCTTCAGGTCAGTGCGGGTCAAGGGCAGGGGAGTCTGTGCCCCCGGGGTGGGGGAAGCCGAGTGTCGGCATTCTCCCCTGGATCTTTAACAACAACAGTGAGAGTAATAGTATCTCACACACACACACACACACACACACACACAATGTTCTCTCACAGTTATTGTGCGCTCACTGTATGCCAGACACTGGACTAAGTGCTGCACATGAATTAATCACTTAATCCTCACAATAGTCCTCTGATGGTATTACCATCTGCTTCTTAGAGATGAAAAAAATGAGGGGACTGAGCTTAGACACATTAAAAAAAACTATTACAAGTTCATATAATGAATAAAGTGTAAGTCTGGGATTCACAGTCAGGTCTGTCTGATGCCAGTGACTATGCCTTTAACCACAACGTCCCTAAATACTACTGCACAGGTCCAAACAACAACTCCAGTTTGTCATCACTTATTCTAACATCCCTAAATACTATTGCATACATCCAGGTAATGATTTCTGTTTGATGTCACTTACTCTGTGCTAGTCCCCCAAACCTATGTGCCAGGCTAGGAATGAGATGGTTTCTGCCCTGGAAACACACGCATGAAACATTGTAGTGACAAGGGCTTGGAAAAGTGAACACGGTGGGGTGAAGCGGTCCCTAATTCTGCCTGTAGAGGTTATGACAGGCTTTGCAGAGAAGGCCGCCTTCAAGTTGAGGCTTAAAGGATGACTCGGATCTCACTGGACAGGCGAGGGAAGGGAAACTAGAACAGCGTGTAGAAGGTCCTCTGGTGAGGCAGTCACTAGCAGGTTCTGGATCAGCCAACAGCCAGAACACGGGGGGCCCGTTGAGCAGGACGAGGAGCCCATGGTGAGAAGGTGGCGGGGTCACATCGTGATGGCCTCCGCAGCCAGTGGGAGGTCGCTCCTAACCCCCAGGGCCAGCCTCCCTCCAAGCACCATCTGCTCTGACAAGACGCTCCCAGAACAAGGAGGTTCACCAAATCATCATACTGTTATTACTCCCACTTTACAGATGGGGAAACTGAGGCCCAGAGAAGCAGTAACTTGTCTGTGGTCTCTCACCTACTGGGAGCCACGATTTAAACCCCAGTCTGCCAAACCCTGAGGTCCTAGAACCGCCTCTTTACTGTACCAAACGCCGGTGAGGGCATGGAGCAGAAGCATCTCACATGCATTGCTGGTGGGAATGCAAAGTGGTACAGCCCCTGTAGAAGACAGCCTGATGGTGTCTTACACAACTAATCATCCTCTCACCATATGACCCAGAGATTACGGTCCTTGGCATTTACCTAAAGGAGCTGAAAACTTACGTCCACACAAAAACCTGCACACAGATGTTTCCCACAGCTTTATTCATAACTGCCAAAACTTGCAGCAACCGAGATGTCCTTCAATGGGTAAGTGGATAAAGAAACTGTCATATCCAGACAGTGGGACTCCACTCAGCACTAAAAAGAAATGAGCTGTAGTGAGAGACTTTATTTTCTTGGGCTCCAAAATCACTGCAGATGGTGACTGCAGCCATGAAATTAAAAGACACTTGCTCCTTGGAAGAAAAGCTATGAGCAACCTACACAGCATATTAAAAAGCAGAGACATTACTTTGCCAACAAAGGTCTGTCTAGTCAAAGCTATGGTTTTTTTCAGTAGTCATGTTTGGATGTAAGAGTTGGACTATAAAGAAAGCTGAGCGCCGAAGAATTGGTGCTTTTAACTCGATGGATGTGAGTTTGAGCAAACTCCGGGAGTTGGTGATGGACAGGGAAGCCTGGCGTGCTGAGGTTCACGGGGTCGCAAAGAGTCAAACATGACTGAGCAACTGAACTGATCAAGCCGTTATAAGACATGGAGGAAACTAAAATGCTTATTACTAAGTGAAAGAAGCTAATCTGAAAAGTGGCATGATCCTAACTAGTTGACAGTCTGGAAAAGGCGAAACTATGGAGACAGTGAAAAAGATTAGTGGTTGCCAAGGGTTTCGGAAAGAGGGGGATGAATCGGCACAGAGGACTTTTAGGGCAGTGAAACTAATCTGTCTGATACTACAAATGGGCTTCCCTGGTGACTCAGACAATAAAGAATCCGTCTGCCACGAAGGAGACCCGGGTTCGATCCCTGGATGGGGAGGATCCCCTGGAGAAGGGAACAGCTGCCCACTCTGGTCTTCTTGCCTGGAGAATCCCATGGACAGAGGAGCCTGGTGAGTTACAGTCCATGGGGTTGCCAAGAGCCAGACACGACTGAGCTACTGACTGTTTCACTTCGCTTGCGCTTCATGATACTGCAAAAGTGGGTACAGGTCACTGTCAGAACTCATAGAATGCGCAAAGCCAAGAGCGAACCCGAATGCAAACTCCAGACTCTGTCTGACTGTGATGTCAGTTCAGTTGCTCAGTCGCTCAGTCGTGTCCAACTCTGCGACCCCATGGACTGCAGCACACCAGGCCTCCCTGTCCATAACTAGCTCCCAGAGTTTACCCAAACTCATGTCCATTGAGTCGCTGATGCCATCCAACCACCTCATCCTCTGTCGACCCCTTCTCCTCCCGACTTCAATCTTTCCCAGCATCAAGGTCTTGACTATGATCTGGAGGTTCACAAATTATAACAAATGTAACACTCTGGTGGAGGAGGCTGTGTGCGTGGAGGCCGGGAGAGGACAGGAAATCTATGTACCTTCCCTTCAATTTTGCTGTGAACTGAAAACTGTCCTTAAAAAAATAAAGTCTTTAAAAAAAAAGCAAGAAAAGCTGAAGTCCAATCCCCAAATTTAGAACTGGGGGTGGGAGCCCTGAAGTTCACCTGCAGAACCTTCCCTCCCGGGATCTCCAGGCAGGAGAAATGGGAACAAATACAGCACTTTGAAATCACAGGAGAAGGAAATGAATTTTGGCTGGAAAGGCTCCTGCAGAGATGGGCGGGACCTGAGCTGGAAACCCAGGCGAAGGTCTGAGGGCAGAGAGTTCCTGGCGTGTTTAATGAGGCAGCTTCTGGGAGGGGTGGGATGGAAGCGATTTGAAGAAAAGGACAAAAGCTCCCGGCTCGCTCACACCCCAGCGTCCTCCTCCAGCCTTTCCTGGGCTGCAAGGACTGCAGATGGCAGGGCCAGACCCCAGGGGTCAGGCCTGGCTGCTTTCTGCGGCCAGCACTTGAATATCTTCTCTGAAACTGAAGACCTTCCTTCTGACCTGGTTTTTGCTGGCAGACCTGGCCTGAATTCAAGGGAACGAGGAAAGCTGGAAATGCCACCTTGAAAAGGTCACCTGCCCCACAGCCTGTGATCCAGCCAAGTCAGGAATGCACCTGGCCCCTGGCACAGCCTCCAAACACAGACCAGGAAATGCTCTGTCTAGCGACTTCCAGAGGTGGCTTGGGACACAGTTAGTTCCCCTGGATGCGGGGAGGTAAAGCCACCATGGCCTGCTCTCTGCTTCCAAAGCTGTGTGACCTCGAGAAAGCAGTTGTCCCTCTCTGAGCCTGGATCTTCATCCACAGCGAGGGGATAGTGACATATGCATGGTGAGTTTCTCAGGAGACGGTGGTTGTGGCCCTGTCCTGTTAACAGTGCAGGGCGTTATGCAGGCTCAGGGACCACGGAAGCACAGCCCAGCACACAGGGTACCACCTGAACTCACGTACGCACAGCAGGGCCAGTCACTGCAGCAGGTGCCCGCGGCAAGGACAGGGACACAGAGGATGCTGAGGTGGCCAAATGCAGGTCCTTAACTCCTACCCCCTTTTGCAAGACTCCTAGGGTTTGAATCAGAACAGAGTGGGGACAGCATTTTAGACAAGCACCCTCTACCCCAATAATTCACTATGAAGCCTGAGAATTATAGCCATGAAGCAGACCTCCAAAGGCCAATCCTTCCTCAAGTTTAGGGATAAATCGGAGTTGTATTAACTATGATGTGAAAACCCGTACTTCTCAGAAATAGTTTGGAAGCATAAGCCCTTCATGCTTGCATGCTCGGTTGTAACGTCGCGTCCACCTCGTTTGCGACCCCGTGGACTGTAATCCACCAGTCTCCTCTGTCCATGGGGATTCTCCAGGCAAGAATACTGGAGTGGGCTACCATTTCCTTTTTCAGGGGATCTTTCCGACCCAGGAATTGAACTCGGGTCTCCTGCATTGCAGGCAGATTCTTTACCACTGAGCCCCCTGGGAAGCCCATATGCCCTTCGGGTTCTAGCTGTGAATGGGGACGCCCAGAACAGCTGAGTGGTCAGCTCTTGTTCACAGTAAATGCCAGTTCGGGTCTCTCTGAGGCCCACTGTCTGCCACAGCTTCTCGGCTTTGCAGTGTAAAGGGAAGACTGAAGGAGTTTTTGGGTGACACCCGCTTCTGAGCAATCCCAGAGGCCTTCCTGGAAGGGGTGGGGGTTCTGGGAAAGACCCAAACAGTGCACCAGCCTCCCAGGCCGTGCTGGCCCCAGCCACTGGGCAGGGAAGGAAGAGCCTTCTGCCTGCACGCGTCTCATTTGGTCTTTGTCTCTGCCTGGTGGATTTAAGATGCACCAACCCCCAGTGCTGCGGGGGGGGGGTTCATCTAAACATGATTAAACAACCATTAGGCCTCCGCGGTGGGGAAATGGAGATTTACAGACTTCCAAACCTCCATTTAAATGCAAATGCAGCATCTCGCCCGGAACCACGGATCTGAGCAGTTAAAGTCACTGGTCCCTAGCTCCCACTAGGCTGGGCCGCCTCAGGCCCCTCCCACTCTGCTGGAACCAGGTGGGCCAGGGACGGGCCCCGCGGTGACGGGCAGGAGTCAGCACCTTCCCCTCCCTCACCTTCTGTTGCCTTTCCTGGGAGGTCGGGTGTGCAGATGTTAACCTCCAGTCCAAGCCGGGATGACCTTGTCAAGGTCACACACGCAGCTGGGAAATCCAGGAGCCTCAGGAAGGCCAGGCTGTGTGTCAAGTCACATCACCTGGGCCCTCTGGGCAAGGGGCCCAGGAAATAGTCATTGAGGTGAAAGCAAATAAAAACCTACCATTCTTGTTCAGCTCATAGCAACAGGGGCCATTTAATTGAGCACGTACTATGCGCCAGGCAGAGAAGGAATCACTTCATCCTTCCAAGACCTTCTGTAACTGGCTTTAGGGTCTTCCAGAGAGACTCAGGTGAGGAGCCTGATGAGCCCCCCACGGGGACGGATTTGACCGAGTGCCGCCGGCTCCCAATCTAACCACTTCTCCTGGCTCTGCTGTTCAGTTGCTGTGTGACCTCTGGCAAGTGACTTGACCTCTCTGGGCCTCTGCTTCTGGATCTAAAACGAGTATAATAATACTATTCACCTCATAGGATCTCGGATCTGGGGATTAATGGAGTTAGTCTGAGTCAAAGAACTGGGAACACTGACTAGTTAACAAATATTAGCGACACTTTCTACACTCAGAAAGTTCTGGGTGCCCTAAGAGAGGTCCAGACTACACACCATGGGAGGTGGGGAAGTTTCCAGGGGACTTAGATTTCATGCCCTGGGGTAGAATCAGGGAGAGCCTCTTGGAAGAGGCAGCCTTTGTAATGAGTCTCGAGGGTGGAAGGGGAGGTAGTGGGGGGGGAGGCGAACGGCTGAAGAATGCAGGGGTCAGGGAATGGGCAGCTGTCCAATGAAACCGACCCGGGGTGGCACCTACAGGACACAGGGGCAAGAGGGTGCAAAGGTCAAACAGGGGGCAGGCTGAGAAGGCCTTACACTCCAAGGTGGGAAATGGGGACTGTATTTTGCAGGCAGGCCTGTGTTAGCTGGGCCACAGATAATGCGGTGGGCGGGGAGGGGCGGGCCCTGGGAAGTGTCATGAGAGTGACCGAGGACATGCACCCGCTGATGCTGGCATCAGGCTGAGTCAGTGTCCCACACAACCTCACTCTCTCCTCAAAGCAGTCCTGTTGGGGTTTGCCTATCACTCATGTTTCAAGGACTCCGCTGTGGCCCAGAGGCGTGAGGGACCATACCCAGGTCACCAGGCCAGGGGAGGTGGAGCTGGCCTGCAGACCCAGGGAGGGTACTGGTCCCACCCAGCCCCAGCCCTGCTCCTCTCTGATACCCATATTTCCCATCTGAGTGCCTGGAACAAAGAGATGCCTGGGTAACCAACTCATCCTGGTTTGCTTGGGACTCTCCTAGTTTGAAAGTAAAGTCCCTGGAAACTCTCTTGTCTTGAGCCAACCAGGCTGATTGGTCACCCCGGAGATGACCCAGAAATGGGACAAAGGACTAGGGCAGTGGGAGGGGGCTGAGAGAGTGACGGATAAAGTCATCTGACATGTTGAGTTCCATCCCTAGGGAGCAGGTCTGGTCACTGCTCTGACACAAGGTCAGGCCAGAGGCCAGATCTGGGCTCACCCACAGAAACTAGGGAGCCCCCAGACCCCACTCAGTCACCCAGGGCCAAGCCTTGAGAGAGGGGTCCATCTCGAGGAAAAGGTCCTCCTTCCGAGGGTAAGCTGGCACAGAAACGGCACAGGGCCCTCGGTTCTGCCTTCCAGCCAGCCTGCCAGGCGGGGCCCAGAAGACCTTTCTGGAACCCGGATGGCTCCTTAGCTGTGGGCCCTGATGGGGCATTAACTCAAGGCTTAGGTGCAAGAACTCGCATCCGCGTGCGGATGTTTTCCAGCAGCAGGCCTTCCCTTGGTTGCTGGAATCTATCCAACCGGCCAGTGGGCACAGTCCTGTTCAAAAGAGAAAGGAAAGAGAAAGGAAAAAGCAGCTTCTATTTTCTTTCTGTTTCTGTCCCCTAGTCACCTCCTGCCAGCCTCTCCATCCCTAGGCACCGTTTGCTTCTGATCTTTGGCCTCAGAGACCGGTCAGAAAAGGTGACAGAAGTTAGGGTCAGCTGTGCCCCTAGGACAGACAGTACGTCCCCTGGGGAGAGGCCTGAGCTAGGCTTGATGGGAAGAAAGTAACAGCTTTCCTATTTAGCACACACCTCTGGGGCAGGGACAGGGCATCCACTCCCTTGGCCAGAGGTTTGGGGTCAGAGAGCACAGAAGGCCCCAAACAGCAGGTCTGGTGTGGGCAGCCACTGACTTATGCCGCGACCTTGAGTAGGTGGCTTCCTTTCTTTGGACCTCAGTTCGCTCACCTGTCAAACAGGATGTTGGCTGCGGGGCCCAAGGGCAGAGCCTGACCGAAAGACCGTGTGAGGGGTGTCAGAGGGAGGAGGAGAGGAGGGCGAGGTGGAGGGCTGGGAAGGGGGACGGGGCACCCACGGGCGTTCGGAGGAGGCGCCCCAGCTGGGCGGAAGGGGAAGATGACAGGCGAGGACGTGTTGGAAGGTGGACTCACCAGTCAGCTTCTGGCGCGGAAGCCTCCCCGCCCCTCCCAGCCCCCGTGAATAATCGCAAAGGACACCGATTAAGAGGACCCGGCCCCCTAGGCTTCTTTAGGTGGCCTCTGCTGACAGCCTGCCTAAGAGATATGATTAACTTGTAAAAAATTCATCACCGTTCTCGGGGAGGACACAGATTCAAACCCCGAGGAACGGTGTTATCGATGTTCCCTAATTTCAGGGGACTTTGAAAAGGTTTTAGCGCAACTTGGAGGAAACAATTAAATTCAATTAGCATCACACGTGCTGAAATGTCACTCCCTCCTGGGAGGCAGGCACGGGGTGGTCCAGGAGGGAGGGGCTGCAGGTGGATGTGTGGGGGGGGCGTGTCTTGGGGACCCTGGCCTGACTCTGCCCCCGGGAGGCTGCTTCTGCTCTGTCCCCTCTCTAGGTGACCTCATGCTCACCTATGGCATCAATCACCACCTAGACTGCGATGACTCACACACGTATGGCTCCAGCCCGGACCTCTCCCCAGAGCTCCCCGTGTGTGCATCAGCTGCTGTCTCACCACCTCCTCTGGGAGAGCTCAAGGGCACCTCCAAGCGACCTCCCATCCATCCCGCATCCTCCTACCTCCCCTCCTCCTGGTTCTCCTTCTTAATGAAGGGTACCACCCTCAACCAAATCCATCACCAGTACCTCCTGTTTTAACTCCTGAACGTTTCTGGAATCACTCACTTTCCTCCATGTCCCTTACTCGCTGCCCTAGCCCATACGCCTTCCTCTCTCACCTGGATGATGTCAGTAGCCTCTTCTCAAGTATCAGACACTTCTGGCCTCTTGCCTCACCCTCTTGGCCTATCTGATTTCACCCGAGGCTGGAGCAGACAGCCCCTGTGGGGTCTGATTCCTTGCCCTCTGACATGGCGTGGTCTCAGCATGCACCATGACTGTCAGCCCCGGGGGGCTCCTCTGATGTTGCTGAGGGGCAGGGGGAGAAGGTCCTGGGCTCATGCCCAGATCAGAAGTGTGGGAACATCAGTACCCCTGAAGGATGAGGCCCCAGCCTCCCATTTGAGATAGGGGGGCTATTCTGGGAGCCCCTGGGGCCGAAAGCAGAGTCCCAACCAAGCCTGTCTCAGTCCTGGTTCATCCACCACTCCTGTCTGCAGAGATGCTCTCTGCAGACTCCCTGCCCTCGAGTCCATGTCTCGGCACTGCCTGCAAGGGGTGCTGAGCTAAGACAGCCTGCTTCCGCTGTGGTCCCCTCACTCCCGTTCTCCCCATCACGTTCATGATCTTCACAAACACATCCGATCACGTCATCCTCCCCCTTAAGGCCTCCAAGACTTCCCGATACTCTCAGGACAAAAGGAGACCCCCAAATATGGCCCCCCAAGAGCCCAAATCAGCGGACCCCTCCCACCCTTTCACGCCCCCAGCCCTCGGCCGTGACTGTCCCGCCGCCGCAGACCCTCCGCCCAGGCTGTGCCTGCCGCCCGGGGTCAGCTGCCCGGCCTCCTCCACTCTTCAGCTCACATTCCCGCTCCGGCCCTCGCCCAGTGGCGGTGTCTGCTGGGAGTTCCCCTGACCCTCTGGTCGAGGTTAGACCTCTTCTCTCATCAGTTCCCGTGGCCCTGGACCCCTCTCCACTTATTGCTAATCAGCGCTGCAATTTCACAGACTTCACTTTGTCCCTGAGGGATGATTTGATTAAGGTCTGCCTCCCCCATTAGCAGGGGGCGTCGTGAAGACGCACTGTGCCCGGCAACTTGGGGGCCAGTGCAGTGACAGGTTAGGGAGAACAGGCAGAGGGAGGGAGGGAATCTAGCACAAGCTGATTACAAAGCTTCCTCGGCGTCAAACGCTTCACCACTTCCCAGTGCAAAGAGAGAAATCAAAGCTACCTAGCGAGGCCGCCCCTAAACCTCAAGTTCTTCCCAGCATTACTCCCCCATACACCCCTGGGCTCCAGCCAGTCCCAGCTGTTTGCACATCTCCATTTGGTGTTCTCTAGGGAGGGCCCGTTCGAACGTAAGCTCTGAGCCATCGCGGCTTCTGCCCACAGCAAGTTTTCAGGAAAGTTTGTTGACGGAGTGAAGGGCCTTCCACATGGCCCGACCCCCAGCCCGCGCCCCTACCCCTCCCTGCTCTGCCTGTCTTGCTCCTGAAAGACTGTCTCCTATGTGTCAGGTGCTTTGTGGGCCTGTTCTGGGCACTCCCCACAGACGGTCCCATTTTACAGATGAGGCAAATTGGGGCTCAGATGTAAGCCATTTGCCCAGGTCACATAGCTTGAGAGGAGCAGAATGTGGATATCAACCCAGGCCTTTCACACTGGGCCCGCAGCTCAGGGTCCCTGCCTCCCCTCACCCCCAGTGTCCACATTCTCCCTTTCCCTGAAGGTCCGGTTCAAAGGCCTCCTCTTCCTGGAAGCCTTCTGTGATCACCCTGTCACTGGCCCAGAGACGTGCCTCCCGCTCTGAAAGGCCACCAGAGCCTGTGTTAGTGGGCTTTGATTTCAGTTTTCTTTTAAGGGCTTTATTGAGGTGTAATTTACATGCCATCAGATTCACCCTTTTAAGGGAATGACTCAAGATCAAGCCTGGTTTTGTCTCCAGACCCGACAGGTATCCATTTCTGGCTGTGGTCATCATTCACACACAACCCCCAGCTCCCTGCCGAGGGTGGAACCAGGGCACCTGCATCTCTGGGCACCCCCTCTAGCAGGGCCTGCACCCCGAGGGCTCTGAGCAAGGTGAGCGAGCCCACCCTCTGCAGGACAGCAGCTTGAAAGGACAACGGCTGACGTTTCACAACGGCTGCTGGAGACCAAGCCCTTAGCTAAATATTCCAGGCGTGAGAGCCAGACGGGTGCTCAGGCCTCCACGGGGCGGGGCTCCCTGCCCCCGTCTCACAGACACGGACAGGGAAGCGCAGAGAAAGTCAGCAACGTGCAGGGGGGCTTCCCTGGTGATCCAGGCCAGGGGCCCAGGTTCGATTCCTGTTCAGGGAACTAGACCCCAGTGCAGGGGGCTGGGTCAGATCCCCGGTTAGGAGACTGGACCCCACAGGGCGCCGCTAAGAGTTCACACGCTGCGACTGAGAGATCTGGCAAGCCGCCAGGAAGATCGAAGGCCCCGTGAGCCACAGCCAAATAAACACATAAGTAATTTTTTAAAATCACATACCAAGTAGCAGCGCTGGGATTCCAACCCAGGGGTCTAGCTCCAGAACCTGGCTTTTACCCACAGGGCTCTGATGCTAGGATGGCCAGCTGTCCTGCCTGCTCAGGGCACAGGACATTCTATTTCAAAACTAGGACAGTCTCAGGCAAACTGGGCCACATGGCTCACCCTCCGTGACGTTTATGCTTCTCACTCTAGTCAAGTCCGCTCTGAGCTCGTAGGGGGCTCTTTGGATGGCTAGGGGCCTGCTGCTCACTGGCCTCTGTGGCCGTGGTCCGGGGCTCCTGGAAGATCATCCATGCCTCTCCTGGACTCCACCTGCCAGGTAAGGATTCCTGGGGGTGCTGGGTGTCAGGTTCCTGGGGTGGAGCCGGGAGAGCCGAACTTGGAGCTGGGGCCCCATCCTGTGGTCAGGGGCTTCCAGGGGCCTGGGGTTCAGGACAAAGGAGCAAGGAGGAGCAGCTTGGGGGCTTGAGGAGAGGCTATTCCTTGACTGTTCTCAGTGTGGTGAGTGGCCTGTGCCACAAGACGCCTCACCTTGCCCTTGTGTTCAATGGGTAGAGCCCTGCTATGCAACCTCATCCTAAGGGCCTGACAGTTTGCTAAGTGGGTTCATATTCGTTGTCCGATGGGGCCCACAACAGCTGGAGGAGCTGGAAGACCAGGAATGATGATCCCATGTGATCACTAACAAAACGAAGGCTCAGAGAGGCAAAGTGACTGGGCTGAGGTCACACAGCTCAAGAAGCAGCAGATCTGGGTTCACACCAAAGCCATCACGCTCCAAATCATCACTAGCTTGCTCTATGACAAGGGGAAGGTGGGCAGCAGAGGCCTGGGCCAGGGCTCCAGTCCAGTCTGGGGCAAGCGTGGGCATCCTGTGGAGGAATAAGGTTTACTTCAGATTTAAGATGAAGGAATTACTTTGAGGTCAGCCATATGGCTGCACGAATCAGGTGAGGTCCCAAGGAAAGAGGGAACCCACCTGGTCACGAAGCTAAGCAGCAGCTGAGAGTCAAGTTCTCAAATGAAATCAACCTAGATTTATAGGAAAAGAGGACCCGTCTTCCTGTGGGCCCTGTCTCCTGGGTTTCCAGTCTTGGCCCAGCCCCATCACACCTTCATCTGGCTCCTAGACCCCCTCCTTCTTCCCCAGGCCACCACCCACCAGAAAGTTCCCTTCCTTCCCGGAACCCACCCAGTTGCCCCTTCATGACAGTTGCAGATACAGCTAATATGTATAGAGCCTTTACTGTGTACCTAGCACTGGGCTATGAACTCCTGTATATCTATTTTTATAATTCTCACAACAGCCCCGGGGTAGGTACTGGTCTATATGCACCCCCAGCACTCAGGTGAGACTGAGGCTTAGGGGGCCGATCATTGGTCCACCCTCTCTCCCACTGCCGAGCTTCTTTCCCCATCCTTAGGACAAGGGGAGCTGATACAGCTGGTCCAAGGTGGGAACCAGGAATGCACACTTTTAGCAAGAACCCCAGGCAAGCACTGCACTCTCCCATTCACAGCTGGGGGAACTGAGCCTTAGGGGCGGTGAGAACCCATCCAGGGTCACCCAGCTCAAAAGCTGTAGAGCTGAGGCTTAGATGCAAAGCCCAGGCTCCCTGGCAACTGAATAGCAGGATACGTGGTCCCTGCTGCCTGACACAGTCAGAAACCTGGGTTGTCCGGCTGGGAGGCTCAGGGTGGGAATGGGTGCTGTCCAGACCCCAGCGCAGGCTCAGTCCAGGTCCCTGCACTCTGGCCTCCCAGAGGCTACTAGGGAGTCGGCAACAAACGACTGAGGTCAACCTCCACCTACAGCCCCCAGAAGACAAAGATGCACTTACTGGAACTGGAGCGGCACCATCCACCTGCTTGAGGAGTTGCTACTACTGGCTGAGTTTTAATGACGCTAAATCAGCAGCTAAGATGCTGCCGATCTGAGGGCGTGCCTGGAATTGACTGCATTAGCCTGTAACGGTTCCCAGAGTGTCTTTGCCTCAGGGCTGGGGAAGAGAGAGTCAAGGGAGGAAGGCAGAAAAGATACCAGGGGTGGGTACAAATGGGAGCATCTGAAAGGACTCACTGGGTGCCAAGACTTTCAGGCTGAAGGAAACCATGACCGACTCCCCGCTGAGTGCTTGACCTTGAGCCCACCTCCTCCTCCGTGTGGACTAGGTGTATCTAACAATTACAGCAAGGATAGTTATCACCATGGCTGACATTTTCAGAGCACTTAATGGATGTGTTGTTCAGTCTCTGAGTCGTGTCTGACTCTGAGACCTCATGGATTGCAGCACGCCAGGCTTCTCTGTCCTTCACCATCTCCCAGAGTTTGCTCAAATCCATGTCCACTAAGTCGGTAATGCAATATAACCACCTCATCTTCTGCGACCCTCTTCTCCTTTTGCCTTCAATGTTTCCCAGCATCAGGATCTTTTCCAATGAGGCAGCTCTTTGAATGAGGTGGCCAAAGTATTGGAGCTTCAGATCAGCGTCTTTTCCCAATGAATATTCAGGACTGATTTCCTTTAGGATGGACTGGTTTGATCTCCTTGCAGTCCAAGGGGCTCTCAAGAGTCTTCTCCAACACCACAGTTCAAAAGCATCAATTCTTCGGTGCTCAGCCTTCTTGGAGACAGTCAAAACAGTATTGCCATCATCTCTGTTTTCTAGTTGAGGAAATGGATGTACCACAGGTAAATGAGAAATTAAGATTCAGCCCATAGCAGTCTGGTCCCAGTGTCCATGTGCTTAAAAACCCTCAATAAATGGGAGCTGTTATAATTACTGCGGTCATTATCCCTGTTACTCGTCCGGCCTAATTTCTAAGCCACATTGACTCGCAAAACTCACTTTAGCAGGCAGAGATAATTAAAAGTAATTGCATTCTTTACAGAAGTCGTTCAAAGTATATTCAAGGTGATCCCCAAACTCAGTTCCTAACCTTGTTAAGAACCCTTTTGGTTTCCCAGCCAAGCTCCCTCCTGGCCCACTTGGCTTGAGTGTGCTTCTCCTCACATCTCTTCTTCCACGTGGACCCAAGTCCTCCGCTCCACCCCTCCACGCCGTATTTCCCAGCAAGAGAAGAACTCCTCCTCTCTAGGAAAGGGGCCCAGGGGCGCAGGCTGGCAGGTGTGGGGCTCTCCCCTGAGAGCAGGCACATGTGCACAGTCTGGTAATGTTTCTGCCTCCCATCAGGGTTGTTTTTGTCCTGCTCCATGGCAGAAAGCCCCCAGCCCTTCCTGATCATTTCAAAAGGTTTCATAATATCACAGTTTTCCCAGAACTTCCTGGTGGGTTGAGGAAACCCCAATATTCCACGAAGGCAGTAGCTTTGCCAAGAGCCCTCCTCTCTACCTAGATGTTCCCCCATGGGCACATCTACTTCAAGGTCCAACAATGATGCTCCTTCCAGCTCCTACCAGAGAGCCCGGGGTTCAAATCTGCCCAGTGCTGTCTGGCCATGTCATCGTGGGCCTCGGTTTTCTTATCTGTAAAATAGGGACGACAATAGGTACTATTATCACCAGTGACCAGTGCCTTCTGTGTGTCCAGAACTCAGCAAATGAGAGCTTTAAAATGGCATGTAATTGACCCATCAGTAAATGCCCAATAACTCTTAGTCATTAAACAAAGTCAACAAGCACTTCATATTTCTTTAGCTCCCAGAGTCGTGGGGGGAAATTAACATTGTCTAGTTCTGCAAGATTTGGGGGAGAGTGTTGTCCTGTCAGTAGATCAGTAAATCAGCACCAACTTCCTGGAAAACAAATTTGACAAGGTACGTCCAAATGCTGTGTTTACTTTGTTTATGGTCTGTTATCCACTCCTGCCCCGGCCTGACTCCAGGGCCTGGGGTAGTGCTTGGCGTGTCACAGGCACTCAGTATGTTTTGAATGAATGAATGAATGAATGAATAGGCAAAAATAGCCCAGGATCTCTTTTTCTAAATGTTTTAATTGATGTACAGTTGATTCACATTGTTGTGTTAGTCTCACTGTACAGCAATGATTCAGTTATAAATATGTTCATTTTCAGATTCTTTTCCTTTAAAAGCTATTACAGGATATTGAATGTAGTTCCCTGTGCTATACAGTTGGTCCTTGTTCATCTATTTTGTATAGAACAGTGTGTATCTGTTAATCCCGAATCCCTAATTCATCCCCATTCTCTTCCCTAATACACGATCTCTACTGAGAACCAGTCCACAGTTGTTAGCAAAATTGTTTGTGCAAAATATTTAATGAGTATTGTTTATAGTGGTAAAAAAAGAAAAAGAAACAGCATTGCATGTATTGATCAAAGAAGGTGAAATAAGTGACAGCGCCGCCAAGAAGCACTGCCATCAAAAAGGATAATGCAGGGTGAATCCACTGATTCTGAACGAGAGAAGCAAATGGCAACATAGCAAGTTTAATTTGATTTAACTTGTGGAAAACTTTTTGGGGGGACAAAGGAGAGTCTAGGACGGTGGTCACTTTTTCTGGGAAGTGTGAGTCCAGAGGTTGTTTTTCTCTCTGAATTGTTTGGATTTTTAGAGGGAAGATGGCAAAACCCACTAGTCACCAACATTGTGGATGACTGAGGGAGGGAGACCACTTCACTATTGCTACAGCAACAATATAAGGATTATATATTACATATAGTGCAAGGATGATAACAATCACATTAGTTACATGCATTAAGTGCTTGCTCTGTGCCTGGTTAAATGCGTTACATTTAATTATCACCAGACCCCCTACCAGGTGGTATAACCAGGAATACCAATTCGGTTGACAGGTATTTGCATGATCAATAGTGACAACCACCAAAATATGTGTGTGTCTACTATGGGTTTATAGCCCACATGTGCGTAAAACACCTTCTATGTGTCACTGTATGTGATCATCATGACTACCTATGCGATGGATGGCCATCACTATCCCCCTTTTACAGATGAGGAAACTGAGGCACAGAGAGGTTTAGTAGCTTGCTCAAGGTCATCATGCTAATCAGTGGCGAAGATAAAAATTGAGCCCAGGTGTTCTGGAGATCCATGACTCCAAAGCTGGCCTGAATCTCAGGCTTAGGAAGCATACGCTGATAGCCAGGGTCACACTGTGAGTGAGAAGCAAGGCCACAACTGGCCAGACCAGCAGCCTTGGGGCCTCTTGGTGTCTCTGCTTCCCTGGCTGCCTCTGCGGCTTCTGCTCCCTCTCCCCTGGCAGCGCTCAGCCTAATTAATGCCTGGGAACTGCTAAGTGCATTGTTTGACAGGTGTTTCTAGATCACAAACATTTTTTCCTCTTTCCTTCTCAAATTCTCCAAGGAGCAAGCACTTCCCAGGTGGGAAACTGTATTAACTCTATTTTATTACTGTAATTATACGATATATTTATGTTAACTCTATTTTATTACTTTCTCTAGAAGAACTGTACAAAAAAGATCTTCACGACCCAGACAATCACGATGGTGTGATCACTCACCTAGGGCCAGACATCCTGGAATGTGAAGTCAAGTGGGCCTAAGGAAGCATCACTATGAACAAAGCTAGTGGAGGTGATGGAATTCCAGTTGAGCTATTTCAAATCCTAAAAGATGATGCTGTGAAATGCTGCACTCAATTTGTCAGCAAATTTGGAAAACTCAGCAGTAGCCACAGAACTGGAAAATGTCAGTTTTCATTCCAATTCCAAAGAAAGGCAATGCCAAAGAATGCTCCAACTACCTCACAATTGCACTCATCTCACATGCTAGTTGGAGAAGGCAATGGCACCCCACTCCAGCACTCCTGCCTGGAAAATCCCATGGATGGAGGAGCCTGGTAGGCTGCAGTCCATGGGGTTGCTAAGAGTCAGACAGGACTGGGGTGACTTCACTTTCACTTTTCCCTTTCATGCATTGGGGAAGGAAATGCCAGCCCACTCCAGTGTTCTTGCCTGGAGAATCCCAGGGAGGGGGAGCCTGGTGGGCTGCCATCTATGGGGTCGCACAGAGTCGGACACAACTGAGGGGACTTAGCAGCAGCAGCAGCAGCACCACACACTAGTAAAGTAATGCTCAAAATTCTCCAAGACAGGCTTCAGCAATACGTGAGCCATGAATTTCCAGATGTTCAAGCTGGATTTAGAAAAGGCAGAGGAACCAGAGATCAAATTGCCAACATCAGATGAATCATCAAAAAAGCAAGAGAGTTCCAGAAAAACATCTATTTCTGCTTTATTGACTATGCCAAAGCCTTTGACTTTTTGGATCACAATAAACTATGGAAAATTCTGAAAGAGACGGGAATACCAGACCACCTGACCTGCCTCCTGAGAAACCTGTATGCGGGTCAGGAAACAACAGTTAGAACTGGACATGGAACAACAGACTGGTTCCAAATAGGAAAAGGAGTACGTCAAGGCTGTATATTGTCACCCTGCTTATTCAACTTATATGCAGAGTACATCATGAGAAATGCTGGGCTGGAAGAAACACAAGCTGGAATCAAGATTGCTGGGAGAAATATCAATAACCTCAGATATGCAGATGACACCACCCTTATGGCAGAAAGTGAAGAAGAACTAAAGAGCCTCTTCATGAAAGTGAAAGAGGTGAGTAAAAAGTTGATTTGAAGCTCAACATTCAGAAAACTAAGATCATGGCATCCGGTCCCATCACTTCATGGCAAATAAATGGGGAAACAGTGGAAACAGTGGCTGACTTTATTTTTGGGGGCTCCAAAATCACTGCAGATGGTGACTGTAGCCATGAAATTAAAAGCACTTACTCCTTGGAAGGAAAGTTATGACCAACCTAGACAGCATATTAAAAAGCAGAGACATTACTTTGCCAACAAAGGTCCGTCTAGTCAAGGCTATGATTTTTCCAGTAGTCATGTTTGGATGTGAAAGTTGGACCATAAAGAAAGCTGAGAGCTGAAGAATTGATGCTTTTGAACTGTGGTGTTGGAGAAGACTCTTGAGAGTCCCTTGGACTGCAAGGAGATCTAACCAGCCCACCCTAAAGGAGATCAGTCCTGGGTGTTCATTGGAAGGACTGATGTTGAAGCTGAAACTCCAATACTTTGGCCACCTGATGTGAAGGGCTGACTCATTTGAAAAGACCCTGTTGCTGGTAAAGATTGAGGGCAGGAGGAGAAGGGGACGACAGAGGGTGAGATGGTTGGATGGCATCACCGACTCGATGGAAATGAGTTTGGGTGAACTCTGGGAGTTGGTGATGGACAGGGAGGCCTGGTGTCCTGCAGTTCATGGGGTTGCAAAGAGTTGGACGTGACAGAGCGACTGAACTGAATTGAACTGAGTTTTATTATTTTCTTGATGTTCTAACATCTTAGGGGACTTGCCAGCCAGGAAGAGCCAGATCCTCCCAGGGCAGGCTGATTCTTAAAGACAGAAAACAATCCCCTTCTACAGATGAGCCTTTCATATGCAAATCAACCCATCAGAGCCCACTGCCCACCCTCACCTCTACCTCTTTGCGGGGCCCTCCAATGTCACTCCACGCCCTGATCACCCTGAGGCAGGTACCAGCCAACCAAGTGTGTTCCCCGCAGAGTCCACTGAAGTTACTCACACTGGCCAATCCTACACCCGCCCAGCCCGCCACACCCGTTCCTTCCCATGAAGACCAGAGCAGAGCCTCCCATCCACCCTCCTCGGCCTCGCTGCCTCCTGCCTGGCCCTGGTGCCTCCCGTGTGACCCTACAGGGCATCTTCCTCCCTCCAGGGAGCTCTGAGGAATTGCACTCTTTTCAATGGCAGTCATCTCCCCCTCTGTCGGCCTCACTGCTTCTGAATAATAATAAAACCTCTCACTGTTTGCAGATGACATGATCCTCTACATAGAAAACCCTAAAGATTCTACCAGAAAATTACTAGAGCTAATCAATGAATATAGTAAAGTTGCAGGATATAAAATTAACACACAGAAATCCCTTGCATTCCTATACACTAATAATGAGAAAACAGAAAGAGAAATTAAGGAAACAATACCATTCACCATTGCAACAAAAAGAATAAAATACTTAGGAATATATCTACCTAAAGAAACAAAAGACTTATATATAGAAAAGTATAAAACACTGACGAAAGAAATCAAAGAGGACACAAACAGATGGAGAAATATACCGTGTTCATGGATTGGAAGAATTAATATAGTGAAAATGAGTATACTACCCAAAGCAATCTACAGATTCAATGCAATCCCTATCAAACTACCAATGATATTTTTCACAGAACTAGAACAAATCATTTCACAATTTGTATGGAAGTATAAGAAACCTCGAATAGCCAAAGCAATCTTGAGAAAGAAGAATGGAACTGGAGGAATCAACCTGCCTGACTTCAAGCTCTACTACAAAGCCACAGTCATCAAGACAGTGTGGTACTGGCACAAGGATAGAAATATAGATCAATGGAACAAAATAGAAAGCCCAGAGATAAACCCACGCACCTATGGGCACCTTATCTTCGACAAAGGAGGCAAGAGTATACAATGGAGAAAAGACAATCTCTTTAATAAGTGGTGCTGGGAAAACTGGTCAACCACTTGTAAAAGAATGAAACTAGAACACTTCCTAACACCATACACAAAAATAAACTGAAAATGGATTAAAGATCTAAACGTAAGACCAGAAACTATAAAACTCCTAGAGGAAAACATAGGCAAAACACTCTCCGACATAAATCACAGCAGGATCCTCCATGACCCACCCCCCAGAATATTGGAAATAAAAGCAAAAGCAAAAATAAACAACTGGGACCTAATTAAAATTAAAAGCTTTTGCACAACAAAGGAAACTAGGAGCAAGGTGAAAAGACAGCCTTCAGAATGGGAGAAAATAATAGCAAACGAAGCAACAGACAAACAATTAATCTCAAAAATACACAAGCAACTCCTGCAGCTGAATTCCAGAAAAATAAACGACCCAATCAAAAAATGGGCCAAAGAACTAAACAGACACTTCTCCAAAGAAGACATACAGATGGCTAACAAACACATGAAAAGATGCTCAACATCACTCATTATTAGAGAAATGCAAATCAAAACCACAATGAGGTACCATTACACACCAGTCAGAATGGCTGCTATCCAAAAGTCTACAAGCAATAAATGCTGGAGAGGGTGTGGAGAAAAGGGAACCCTCTTACACTGTTGGTGGGAATGCAAACTAGTACAGCCACTATGGAGAACAGTGTGGAGATTCCTTAAAAAACTGGGAATAGAACTGCCATATGACCCGGCAATTCCACTGCTGGCCATACACACTGAGGAAACCAGAATTGAAAGAGATGCGTGTACCCCAATGTTCATCACAGCACTGTTTACAATAGCCAGGACATGGAAGCAACCTAGATGTCCATCGGCAGACGAATGGATAAGGAAGCTGTGGTACATATACACAATGGAATATTACTCAGCTATTAAAAAAAAGATACATTTGAATCGGTTCTATTGAGATGGATGAAACTGGAGCCCATTATACAGAGTGAAGTGAGCCAGAAAGAAAAGCACCAATACAGTATACTAATGCATGTATATGGAGTTTGAAAGATGGTAACGGTAACCCTATATGCGAGACAGAATAAGAGACACAGATGCACAGAACAGTCCTGTGGACTCTGAGGGAGAAGGTGAGGGTGGGACGTTCTGGGACAATAACATTGAAACATGTATATTGTCATATGTGAAGCGGAACACCATTCCATGTTCTATGCATGGGACGGGTGCTCAGGGCTGGGGCAGTGGGATGGCCCAGAGGGATGGGATGGGGAGGGAGGTGGGAGGGGGGTTCGGGAGGGGGAGCACATGTGAACCCATGGCTGATTCGTGTCAGTGTGTGGGGAAAACCACTACGATATTGTGAAGTAATTAGCCGCCAACTGAAATAAACACATTTATTAAAAAGAAACAAACAAACCCAAACGGTTTGTCGGGTCAAATGCACGATGCGGGGTTAAACATAAGATAAATAAGTAACACCTCCATTTAAAACAGAATACCCCAGCCCGCCTTGGGCAAGCGACGCCCTATCAGAGAGGCACCTACAGTACCGTGCATCTCTCGCTCCCTCACCGTCTCCAAAGCCCCCTTCGGCTCATCGTAACTCAGGCTCAGTTCTCTTCATCTCTGCCTCAGCGAGAGAAGTTTCACCGGATAGTTGCTCAGAGTATGAGTTCAAGACCCAGCTGTGCCATTTCCAGGCCGTGTACCCCTGGGCCACTTAATTCACCTTTCTGAGCCTCAGTTTCTCCATCGGCAAAACAGGAAAAGAATTTCTTCATCACTGCCTGGCACCTCCAAGAAAGGTCAAAGGGAACCAATACTGGTTAGTGCCTATTCTGAGGACCCTGTGAGGTAGGTATCAGGACCCCATTGCACTGAGGGAAAAACTAAGGCTCTGAGAGATATGTCTTCCCCCAGGTCAGGTGGAGAAAAACAGGCAGAGCCCCAGGACAAGCCCATCTCACTGGCCTCTCCGCTCCCATCAGCAGGGCTGGGCTGGGCTGAGCTTGGGCAAACAAGACGGCCGGCATGAGAAACTTAGGGAGCCAGCTGCTCCCAGGTTTGTGCCGTCAAGAGTGGGTGCGGGCTTACATTTGAAGCCCCAGAGGCCTCACTTGCCTCACCTTAACCCCAGCCAGGCTCATCAAACGCACACCACAAGCCTGCCTTCCTGTCCCAACACTACCCCTAAATTCTGGTCTGGGGTCCTGGTCTTCTCTGATCGACCTACAGGGAAAGAAACGGCCTCCTGATGACATCTTCATATACATGAAAAGCTGAGGCCAGGCTTGCTGTGTGTGTGTGTGTGTGTGTGTGTGTGTGTGTGTGTGTGTGTGTGTGCGCACATGCATGTGCTTTAGGGGATGGGTTCCTGATACTTCCTGGGCCCAGGGAGTGGAGGAGTCAGGGTGATACAGAACAGGATGGAAACCCATCAGAATTGTCAGCCCAGAACCCTGCCCACCGCCTAGGAAGCTGTGCTCAGTCGCTCAGTCATGTCCGACTGTCTGTGACCCCGTGGACTGTAGCCTGCCAGGCTCCTCTGTCCATGGGATTCTCCAGGCAAGAATGCTAGAGTGGGTGGACCTGCCCTACTCCAAGAGATCTTCCCCATCCAGGGATCGAACCCACCTCTCTTATGTCTCCTGCATTGACAGGCGGGCTCTTCGCCACTAGAGCCACCTGGGAAGTCCCCACCTAGGACAGGGAGGGCAGGTTCCAATGGAGAGTGTTCTGTGCTTTTCCCCATCTGAAGGTTGGGAAGAGTCCCTGTTAATGTCAACCCTTGCTGCTGGCTTACATATGCAACCCTAATAAAACAGCAGCTCCATGGTCCAGTGTCACAAGCAAAGGAATCCAGGCCAGCAACCGAACAGTAATTTCAAAATAATTCAAGTCCTTTGTTTATATTTTCCATCAACAGGTCACACAGACCACAGCAGCAACTCTTAACTTCCCCTTCCTACCATCCTGATATCTCGGTTCTCCCCCGTGCCTCCCAGACCCTCTCCCTGAACTGCTGGCCCTTCTCCCTCCCTCTTCCCTCTCACTGCACATCACGAAAGCCCAAGGAGCTGGTCTGGCCACTGCGGAGCCTGCCTCAGAGGTGGACATTACGAAGACTTGAACAGGCACAGCCAGAATACTCTGTTGGGCTGAAAGCAAGCAGCCGCTAACCATTTCTACCTTGTCACACACATATGGCCCCTTTTTATCTTCACAACAGACCCGCTCCCTCTGCTTCTCCCCCATCTCTGCAAAGGTCACACCATCCTTCCCACTGCTTGGGTCCAAACCCCCAGGACTCAGCTCATCTCTTTCCCGCCTCCTGCATTCAATCCATCAGCACATGCAGTGCTTCTGCCTCTAAATATACCCAGATTTTTGTCCGTCCCTGTCTCCTCTGCTACTCCTCTCAGTTACCGCAATACCCCCTGCCTGGTCCCGCTGCCTGGTCCCCCCTGCCGGGTCCCCCCTGCCTGGTGCCCCTGTCTCTATATTTCCCACAAGTGGAGTCTATCTCCCCATAGGAGCCACAGTGATCTCAATGCAATTCAGAGCATGACATTCCTCTGTTTAAATGTGCTGAAGTTTACACGTTCCCAGAATAAAATCCAACCCCTTCACCATGGTCTCCAAGTTTTTCCACGATGAGGTTCCTGGTTCAGTTCAGTTCAGGTGCTCAGTCGTGTCCGACTTTGCGACCTCATGGGCTGCAGCACCCCAGGCCTCCCTGTCCATCACCAACTCCCAGAGTTTACTCAAACTCATGTCCATCGAGTCGGTGATGCCATGCAATCATCTCATCCTCTATCGTCCCTTTCTCCTACCCTCAATCTTTCTCGGTTTCAGGGTCTTTTCCAAGGAGTCAGTTCTTCGCATCAGGTGGCCAAAGTACTGGAGTTTCAGCTTCAGCATCACTCCTTCCAATGAATATTCAGGGCTGATCTCCTTTAGGATGGACTGGTTGAATCTCCTTGCAATCCAAGGGACTCTCAAAAGTCTTCTCCAACACCAAACCTTCTAAGTCAACTTTCAGCTCAAATGTTGCTTCTTCCAACACCCCTTTCTGCTAATCCTCTCTGAAGGTGATGGTCCCCCGGCCTCAGGGCCCTCTCAACCTTTACACGTCTCCCTCTTTCGTGGTCTCTATATTACCAGTTTCAGTATGCATTTCCCACTCACCCCTCCCAATAGTGAGTGAGTCCCACTGGGACCTGTCCTCATTAAATGCTGCCGCCCCCATGTCTGACGCACTGTCTGGTTCTTCTTTTCTTTAAACTATTGATTTATTTTTGGTTGTGCTAAGTCTTTGTTTCTGTGAGTGGGCTTTCTCTCGTTGCAGCAAGCGGGGGCTTCTCTTGCTGCCGGCACAGGCTCTGGGCACATAGGCTTCAGTAGCTGTGGCCCACGGGCTTAGTTGCTTTGGGGATGTGGAATCTTCCCCGGACCAGGGATCAAACCCATGTCCCCTGTATGGGGCAGGCAGATTCTTATCCACTGTACCACCAGGGAAGTCCGATTGTCTGGTTCTTAGTAGACACTCAATAAATTCTTTTTGACTGAATACGTGAACATATGAATGAATGAGCCGGGAAAGGCATTTGCATTCCTTTGGCAGCAATGACAGGAAACAGACTCATTCTGATCGCAATGGTGAGGACAGTCCTGCCTCACAGGACGGGGTCTAGAGGTTGGGGGGATTCCAAGTGTAGTTTGATCGAGGCTCTGGCTCCATCTCCCCGTGGTTGTCTCAGCACAGTTCTTTCGCAAGCGCGGGATTTATCCTCAGACTGGGCTACTCACAGCGACAGGAGCAAGACGTTCCCACCCAGGAGAAGAAAGAGAAAGACAGAGAATCAACCACAGATGAAATGTTCCCTCCAGTCTACCAGGACCACTGCCATGGGTTGATCGGCTTACGCCTGGACTCCTAACCAATTGCTGGAGACCATGGCTGTGTCTGGTGTTTTAATGAGGCTCACCCATGCCTGCCCCTGGTAATAGGGTCTGCTTCCCCTATGGAAGAGAGCTTCTCTGGTGACTCTAAGGGTGAAGAATCCGCCTGCAATGCCGGAGACCCAGGTTCAATCCTTGGGTCTGGAAGATCCCCTGGAGAAGGAAAGGGCAACCCACTCCAGTATTCTTGCCTGGAGAATGCCATGGACAGAGGAGCCTGGTGGGCTACAGTCCACGGAATCACAAAGAGTCAGACACGACTGAGCTGTAACTTTCTTTTCCCCTATGGAAATGGGCTTCATAGGGAAGAGTGTCCTTGGACGGATTCTTAGGAAGGAAGGGTGGGGAATAAGATTGGAAGTCAGCCATATAAGATCTACTATAGCACCAACTCCCCCATGTCACCCATGAGAAAGCATCTGCCAGAGAGTTTGGGTTCTGTGCCCAAGATCATAAACTCATGTATGGTGAAACCTGGATTTGAACCCAGACCTCTCTGACCCCAGGGCTCTTAGCGGCCAGGCTCTAGCCCCTCTCAGAGTGGTTAGAGCCCAGGGCAGGGGTGTGACCAGTGTTCCTCACTCTCCAGGACACAGGGAAGTGGCAGGACCCCTCTAGTGATACAACAGCCCTAGAACCCTGACTCAGGATCGCCCAGTGTGCTTCCGCGTGGAGCGTGGGCTCTTCCCTCACACTCCCAGGCTTCCCGGGGCCGGAGCCTGTCCCCAGACTCAGTGGCGTTTACAGTCAGCCCAGGCCTGGGGATGTCCCGCTTCCCTGTGCCTTGGCTGAAGTTCTCCCTAGTGAAAAGTGAAAGTCACTCAGTCCTGTCTGACTCTTTGTGACCCCATGGGCCGTAATCCACCAGACTCCTCTGTCCATGGGATTCTCCAGGCAAGAATACTGGAGTGGGTTGCCATGCCCTCCTCCAGGGGATCTTCCCGACCCAGAGATCGAACCTGGGTCCCCTGCATTGCAGGCAGATTCTTTGCCATCTGAGTCACCAGTCCTCCCTAAGTGGGACTCATCTCTGGGACTTAGCCTCCTCCTCCCCCGGGGTCCCCTAGACTGTTGCCCCTTCAAGGTAGGAACAGTCAGAATCGTCCTTAGCTTCTCGGCTCACCACATTCCTCCTCGCACTTTCTGTTCCAGCCCTGTTCCCTTTTGCCTCCACAACTTCGCGCAAGCTGTTCCCTCTGCTCGAAGCACCGTATCCTTGATCTACCCTCCTCCCCCAACCGTCACCTCTCCTTCAGCCTCCCTCACTTCTTAGTTTGCGACCTCGGTGAGTTACCTCCCTTTGCTTCTGTTTTCTCATCTGAGAAGCAAAAATAACGAAACTGTGTGGAGATTAAATGAGAGAATGTTTATAGAGCGTTTAGAACACGGGTTGGTATGCAGTAAGCATTCATGGAAAGTTGGTGCTATGACTTTTATTACCTACATTGTTCTTCAGGTCTGAGGTTAAGCATCACTCCCTCTGGGAAGCCCTTTCTGATTATCTCTGCCAAGTCAGAGTTACTTCCCTTGCTCTGTGCCCACAAGCATCCTGCTCAGAGTAAGAACCCATCGCTTGTAATACCAAAGTAGCTATTTACTCTCCCCATCTCTGACAGCAAAGATGATAGTCTCTCTTGTTTGCTCCGGTGTCTTCAGCGCCTAACACATGCCTGCCACATTATCACAAATGAATAGACACTCGCGAAAAAGAGAATGAATGAGTGACAGAACGAGCAGTCACTCTTTGCACCACCAGCAGATTCCCACGCGGTGGCCGGGGTTTCCTCCTGCCCTGAGAAGAGCTTCCTTTCCCTTCCCTCCCCTCCCTGCCCCCTGGTGAACACCAGCCTGGAGTTTAGCATTCATGGCCTGATTAGCACTTTCTCTTCTCCCCAGCCTGCTTTTCAGAACAGATGCCTCCTCCCTCCCAATCAGTCCCCTCTGCTGCCGCACCTGGAGCTTCATCAAAGGACCCTGATTTCCCTCCGCCACCCAAGCCTAACAGACACTTTCCTGCTGCCAAAGGGGCTGACCCCTCCCCACCTGGCTGGGCCCTGCCCTGGCAGGGAAGCCAAGCCTGGCATCACAGTCTCACACCCCAGTCCTTCCAGAACCATGCACACCATTCACATACATACAGACAGTCCACAAAGCAGATGGGAATCCAGGCAAAGATAATCCAAAATGCCAGTGGAGGGTCCGGCAGTCATTTCTATTTAGCTTTGAAGTGCATTCGGTGAACTTATTTCCCCCCCCCCCCCCAGATTTCATTCCTTAATCCTCTTTGACTTCAGCTAATATCGAAATGAGTTTGCCATGTATTTGGAAGCTATGTGTCATACCTAATTGGCTGGCTCACCTGGAGCATGTCACTTAACCTCTCTGAGACTCAATGTTCTCTGAAAAATGGACGCGAATATCTGGGCTTCCCTGGTGGCTCAGCTGGTAAAGAATCCGCCTGCAATGCAGGAGACCTGGGTTTGGTCCCTGGGTTGGGAAGATTCCCTGGAGGAGGGCATGGCAACCCACTCCAGTATTCTTGCCTGGAGAATCCCCATGGACAGAGGAGCCTGGTGGGCTAAAGTCCGTGGGGTCTCAAAGAGTCAGACACGACTGAGAAACGAAGCACAGCACAGCACAACCTGGTCTGCTTACCTCACCAGGTGGTTCTCAGTGGAGAATGCAGAGTTATCTGTGGGCATCGCCTCAGTCACCCCACCACTGCAATGGTAGCAAATGTTAGTTGAGAACTCACTATATACCAGCCCCTCTTTGTAGAGATTCATATATATTAACTCATTGAATCCTTAAACCACCTCCTAACATGAGTGTTAATATTCTCATCCTCCTTCTAGAGATGCAGGCACAAAGTCTTAGAATGCTCGCCAAGCAGCTCCAGGTACCCCAGAGTCAGGATTTGAACCCAGGCAGGCCTTGGACTACAGCCATCCCAGGGCTCACAGTGCAGCAGGGACACAGGGACAGAGAGAGCAGGACGTGGAGACATCCGCTGGTAAGGAAGCCCCTCCTGTCCTTTGGAAATGAAAGCAGCGAGGCTGCTTAGGCCAGTCGGGTTAGTGAGCCCAGTGAGCTAGACCTTGATGGGAAAGGGTAGCTGCGCCAGCTCTATACAACCACTGGGTCTCTGCCTCCCCTCCATTCCCATCTCCCTCGGCCTTGAACATTCCTTCACTCATTAGACAAATCTCCACTGGAGGCCTACTATGTGCCAGGCCCCGAGGTAGGCTCTGGACACCACCAGGCTCCCCTGACAATCACCTGCCCTGCAACCCAGAAAGCCCCCGCGTTGGCAACAGGCCCAGAGGGGCCTGATGGATGCCCCTGACCCAGTCCCTACTCCTGGACAAAGCCAGAAGGGTAGGAATGTATGGGCATCGTGACTCTTATTTCTATGGTAGGGTGAGAGACAGCATGGAGGAATCACACATGCTCACATACTCATGAATGCCTTCCCCTGGAAGTGGCACATGGCACCTTTGCTCACATTCAATTGGCTGGAACTAGTCATGTGACTCCTCCTGGATGCAAAGGAAGCTGGGAAATGTAGTCCTTTGTGCCCAAGGAGGCAAGGAGAGTCAGATCTGCTGAGCATTCTTCTCTATCGTGCTTTTTTTTTTTTTAAATTCATGAGCTTCCCTGGTGGCTCAACTGGTGAAGAATCCACTTGCAATGCAGGAGACCCTGGGTCAATTCCTGGGCTGGGAAGATCCCCTGGAGAAGGAAAAGGCTACCCACTCTAGTATTCTAGGGCTTCCTGGGTGGCTCAGCTGGTAAAAATCTACCATAATGCAGGAGACCCAGCTTGAATCCTTGGGTTGGGAAGATCCTCTGGAGAAGGGAAAGGCTCCCGATTCCAGTATTCTGTCCTGGAGAATTCCATGGACTTTATAGTCCATGGGGTCGTAAAGAGTTGGACATGACTGAGCGACTTTCATGAAATTCTCTTATTGAATGAAAGTTTCTTCAGATTCTATAAAAGTGAAGTCACTCAGTCGTGTCTGACTCTTTGTGACCCCATGGACTGTAGCCTGCCAGGATCCTCCATCCATGGGATTTTCCAGATCAGAATACTGGAGTGGGTTGCCATTTCCTTCTCCAGGGGATCTTCCCAACCCAGGGATTGAACCTGGGTCTCTTGTATCACAAGCAGACTCCTTACTATCTGAGCCAGCAGGGAAGTCCAATTCTATAGTGTCTTACTATTTTCAAAAGTTTAACACACATGATTTCATATAACCCCATAAATACCCTTTTATCCCTCCTATGCTTACATTGCCCTTCCCCCTGCCTCTTCACATTGGTAACCACTAGTTTGTTCTCTGTATCTGTCAGTCAGTCAGTTCAGTCCCTCAGTCGTGTCCAACTCTTTGCGACTTCACGCACTGCAGCACACCAGGCTTCCCTGTCCATCACCAACTCCCGGAGCTTGCTCAAACTCATGTCCATCAAGTCGATGATGCCATCCAACCATCTCATCCTCTGTCACCCCCTTCTCCTCCACCTTCAATCTTTCCCAGCATCACGGTCTTTTCTAAGGAGTCAGTTCTTCACATCAGGTGACCAAGTATTGGAGTTTCAGCTTCAGCATCAGTCCTTCCAATGAACACCCAGGGCTGATCTCCTTTAGGATGCACTGGTTGGATCTCCTTGCAGTCCAAGGGACTCTCAAGAGTCTTCTCCAACACCACAGTTCAAAAGCATCAATTCTTCAGCATTCAGCTTTCTTTATAGTTCAAATCTCACATCCATACATGACTACTGGAAAAACCATAGCTTTGACTAGACGGACCTTTGTTGGCAAAGTAATGTCTCTGCTTTTTAATATGCTCTCTAGGTTGGTCATAGCTTTTCTTCCAAGGAGCAGGTGTCTTTTAATTTCATGGCTGCAGTCACCATCTGCAGTGATTTTGGAGCCCCGAAAAATAAAATCAGTCACCGTTTCCATTGTTTCCCCATCTATTTGCCATGAGGTGATGGGACCAGATGTCATGATCTTAGTTTTCTGAATGTTGAGTTTTAAGCCAGCATTTTCACTCTCCTCTTTCACTTTCATCAAGAGGCTGTTTAGTTCCTCTTCACTTTCTGCCATAAGGGTGGTATCATCTGCATATCTTAGGTTATTGATATTTCTACCAGCAACCTTGATCCCAGCTTGTGCTTCTCCCAGCCTGGCATTTCTCATGATATACTCTGCATATAAGTTAAAATAAGCAGGGTGACAACACACAGGCTTGACAACACACATTTCCCGATTTGGAACCAGTCTGTTGTTCCATGTCTGGTTCTAACTGTTGCCTCTTGACCTGCATACAGATTTCTCGGGAGGCTGGTCAGGTGGTCTGGTGTTTCCATCTCTTGAAGAATTTTCGAGTTTGTTGTGATCTACACAGTCAAAGGCTTTGGCATAATCAATAAAGCAGAAATAGATGCTTTTCTGGAATTCTCTTGCTTTTACTATGATCCAACGGATGTTGGCAATTTGATGTCTGGTTCCTCTGTCTTCTCTAAAACCAGCTTGAACATCTGGAAGTTCACGGTTCATGCACTATTGAAGCCTCATTTGGAGAACTTTCAGCATTACTTTACTAGCGTGTGAGATGAGTGCAATTGTGTGGTAGTTTGAACATTCTTTGGCATTGCCTTTCTTTGGAATTGGAATGAAAACTGACCTTTTCTCTGTATCTGTATCACAGTGCTTTTTAAAAAATGTGTTATCATTATCTGTTACCATACTTAATCCTCACAGCAATACTCAGCAGGAGATATTATGCCTGTTTCACAGATTAGAAAACTGAGGACCTCTCCTCTGATCCGATCACAGGAACTTTATTGTAGGGATTTTCAAAAGCTATTTTTAGCAGCTCCAAGATCTTTTGTAACTTCCTTCCTGTTTCTCATCTGTGTTCTGGACCAGCTGTTCTCAACCTGGGTACTATGACACACCAGGAGGATTCCCCAAGCTGTTGGCTATTAACAAAGAGCAGGGTATAAAAATTTGCAAATTATTTGCTTTGCTAAAAAAAAAAAAAATGGATTAGTGTAAGTTCAAGGTTAACTCCAGGATGGCAACAATCTCTGGGAAGTAGTGAATGGGAGGGCTGTTAGGGTGGGAGCAGACACCCATGGGATATTCTTCCCTTGGGAGTTTGAGGCTCCCCAGACAGAAGGCTGCAACCACTGCTCACAGCAGTGAGAGTTTCAATCAGATGCCCCCTACAGAGCATCAGACATTTTTATGTGGCCATTTGAGAGAAGGCAGCAGCCATCTCATTGGACAGAACTGTGGTGATCTGGCCGCACTCTGGAGAGAGAAGCAGGGGGCAGAGCAGAGCACAAACCCAAGAGTCAGGCTGGTCTCAGAACTTTGGCCCATTAACCTCCTGAGCCTCAGTTTCCCCTTCTGTAAAATGGGGAGAGAAGTGTCTACCTCCCAAGAGCACTGAGAGGACTAAGTAAGAAAATGTCAGGATAGCGTCTGGCATGTGCTTGGCTGTCTCTCTTGCCCTTCTCTTCTCTATCCGATGGCTGTGTGGCATGAGGTGGTGTGTGTCGTCATAAACCCAGAGGCAGCAGCTGCATCCACCTTCATCTGTCAGGGAATGTTTAAAATACTGCATTGAAGAAAAGAATGGAAACAAGTTAAATGCTCGGTACAAAAGATTGGTTAAATAAACTCATTCAGATTGACGAAGACTGTACCGCCAAATGTTTACAGGGAATTCGAAACAGCAAAGGAAATGATTATGACACAGTTTTGAGAGGAAAAAAATAGGGCACAATATGGTACATACAAGGCAGTTCAACTCTACGAAAACAGGAGC
Source organism: Okapia johnstoni (assembly GCA_024291935.2). Lineage (NCBI taxonomy): Eukaryota > Metazoa > Chordata > Mammalia > Artiodactyla > Giraffidae > Okapia > Okapia johnstoni. The sequence continues at coordinate 15,492,756 of JAGTYA010000024.1, read as the reverse complement.
TCAGTGACCTGGAAACATGTGGCAGGGGGTCATCGTCCTTCTCTTCAAATTGTGTCTCACTTCGTGTTTGCTTTTGGCTGCAATTTCAGTTCTCCTTGTGTCAATTTCGTATTTTAAGATAGAACAGATTGAGATGAGAAAACTGTCCTTCTCAAAAAAACGCAAATGTGGAATTTCTGTGGTGTCCGTTGCCCGCGTGTGTGGCCACCTGACTGTCAGGCGCTGGGTGAGACTAGGATGAGGAAGGCGTGGAATGAGAACCAGCAAGCTCTGCGGAGAGGACAGCACTCAACGTGACCCCTTCCCTCCTCCTCCCTAGCTGTGTGACCTTGGGCATGTCATTGAAATTCACGAGCTCCTGGGTGCTCATGGTTCAGACGAGGGTGAGCATGTCCCCCTCCCCGAGGACCCACACAGACAAACTGCAAAATCTTTGGCACAGAGTCAGTGTAGAGCTGATGCTTCCCCTCTCTGTATCCCATGGGTATTTCCGGGCACATGGCCGCCCCATCACCCAGATCGGGACACTGGTGCCTGCTGCAGAGGCCTTTGGCTTAGGATTGATGTCTGCTGTACTTGCCACCAATGTGGATCGCGTCCCTGCACCACGAGCACGTCCCCCAAACCCTTGGGCTCCTGAAACTTGATTGCAACTCTCTGTGCGAGTCACGGAGTGTAGCTGTCGACAGCTTCATCTTCAAAGTGATGTTGAGTTACGGAGCAGCTGCTTCCTTTACCAAGAGCCTTTGAAGTCCAAGCCCCAGCAAGCAGGGTGATTGGAGAGGATGACCTTGAAAGGTCCCCTCCAACCCAGGGGTCTGAGGTTCTCTTCTGTGCTTTCATCACATTCCCTGGGGGGTAAAGTGTGTTACATTGAACTGCACCAGCTGCTGCCACAGCCTGGGACGCTCACACTCCCGTCCCCTGGCTCCCCACTGCCTGTCTATCTTCCAAGGCTCCACGCAAACATCACCCTCCTCTTGAAGTCATCCTGAACCTCACAGCTCTCCTTCCTGCTGGGCTTGGAGCACTTCCCCTCCAATTCTGTTCTACATCCTCAGTAGCATACGCACCTTGAATATGACTGTCGCACCCGTTTACCCTGGGCTCCTGTACCCAAGGCAGGATCTAGCTCAGAGCAGGTGCTGAAGAGATTCTGGATAAACTATTTAACCCCATTCCCCCTACCAGGGATCATAGCTCACCAGTAAAGCCAAAGCTTCATTGTGGCATCCCTAGAAAGGACCAGATGTACAATGATTGTATCTCTGTGCTAGGCACCTGCTAAACCTTTCATGACCCCCATTTAATCCTCAAAAGTACCCCAGGAGGAAGGACTTACTGTCCCCATTTTACAGATGAGAACACTGAGGCTTGGAGAGTTTAAGTGATTTGCCAAGCATGTGGCAAAGTGGCCCTGAGGCTGGACTCTTCAACACTCCTCTCTGTCACCTCTCCATTGGAGAGAAGGAGGCTCTTTTCAAGAATTTAACGTATCAATTCTTTAATGACTCCATTGAAGTGTAATTGAAAAATCCTGAAATTCACCCATTTTAAGTGCAGAATCCAGTGATTTTTAGTACATTTTATAGAGTTGTTCAACAACCACCACAGTCTAATTTTTGAGCATTTCCATCATTCTAAAAAGAAACCCATTAGCAGACACTATGCATTCCTACTCCCAGCCCCAGGCAACCACTAACATACTTTCTGTTGGGAACATTTCGTACAAACAGAATCACAGCATGCAGCCCTCTGGGTTTGGTTGCCTTCCCTGAGCTAGTGCTTTTGAGGTTTATCCATGTTGTGGCATGCATCAGCACTTGGTTCCTTTTTATCGACATGCTGGATGCCATCATATGGGTACGCCAAATTTCGTTTATCCATTAACCACTTGATGGCCATTTGGGTTGTTTTCAGTCTGGGGTTGTTTTGAATATGGTGATGCCATGATGTTCACATACAAGTCTTTGGGTCGGAACTCCTAAGGTTGGAATTTCTAGGTTATATAGTAAAATTATGCTTTACTTTTCAAAACACTGCCACATTATTTTCCAAAGTTGCTGTGCCATTATGCATTCCCACCAGCAGTGTATGAGGATTCCAATTTCTCCACATCTTCACCAGCCCTTTGGAATTGCCTGCTTTTTAAAAAAGGGTACCCAACCTCCTGGAAAACGGGAAGTGGCATTTCATTTTGGTTTTAATTTGCCTTTCTCTGAAGAATGATGATGCTGAGCATCTTTTCATGTATTTATAGGCCATTTATGTATCTTATTTGGTGAAATATCTATTAGGACCTTTTGTCCATTTTTAACTGGGTTTTTTGTCTTCTTGTTGAGTTGTGAGAGTCTGTTTTTTTCTTCCATGAAAGCCACGTTCTCAAAATTGCTTTGGGGAGAAGAGAGGAGGTTATTTGGTGGGAGAACAGATCTGAGTTTAAATCTGGGCTCTACAGCTTTCAGGCTCTGGAATTTCAAACAAGTACTGTTAGTTCCCTCCACTTCAGTCTCTTCTGTTACAGACCGGAGATAACAACGTCAGTTGCAATAATGCAAACAAAGCATCGGCATATAGTAGGGGCTTATCTTCTATCTGCTCAGAAACATTTATTTAGCCCAGCTCTATGCTGAGCACCGTTGTTGCCGCTGGGAATACAGCAGAGGATAAGACAAACAGCCTAGCCCTTGACCTCACGGAGCTCACATGCTAGAGGTGGAGACAGACAATAAACAAACACAAAATAAATGTGTAGTGTAACGTCAGCGAGTGACAGCTGAGAATGAAACACAGGGAGGAGACAAAGCGTGGCCAGGAATGGATGCCCTGGACCTTCTCGGGTACGGCGGCGATCATTAGAAAGCTGGTTTGCCTGCTCACCCCCATGGTCCAACGTATCAGTGGCTTAAACAAAGTCAGAGTTTCTTCTCTCTCCCTCATCACCAGGGCTGGTTTCACAGCTCAGCTTCTCAAGGTCAACCAGGCACCCAGAGGCCTTCCACATCACGGCTCTGCTCTCTCCTCCAAAGCACGCACAGCAGCCTGCCACCTCGTCCACCCTGCAGGCTGCAGGAGGGAGTGAGGACGAGGGGCACATGCCTTCCCTCCAGGAAATGCCTGGAAGTTGCTCACACACGTTGCCTCCCTATCCTCGGGCCAGCCCTAAGTCACACGGCCACAACTACCTGCCAGGCGACTGGGAAAGGGAAACCTTATTCTGGGGCCCAGCCAGGTATCCAGTTAAAACTCAGGCATTTTATCACCTCGAGTTATGGGATGGTACTGGGGGATATCAAACAGTCCTCACCATGGGTGATCAGGGAAGACTCCTCTGAGGAGTTGAGCAAACATCTGAATGAAATGGAGGGAGCCATGCAAGGTTCTGGGGGAAGGGCATCCTATGGCACAGACAAGAGACGTTCTGACGTTCCCGAATCAGGAGCAGGGTTGGGGTGTTGGATGGAAACCAAGAAGTCCAGGGTGGCTGGAATGGAACAAGAAGGGGGAAAGTTGGCAAAAATAATAATAATAATAGTAATAAGTTTGGTAAAACGGCCAGGCCAGATGCTGTTGAGGAGGGTAGATTTTACTTCAAGTGGAAGACAATCCTCTGGAGAGCAGAGAGTCCGGGACTGACAATCTGAAATGATCTCATTAGACAAAGAGCCAGGACCCAAGAGAAGGTGAGGAGTGGTGGATGCGAGATGTCCTTTGGAAGGACAGTTAACAGGACTGATTGGGATGGACTAGGTGTGAAATACCAAAAACAGAGGGAATCAACGGTGACTCCTATTTTCCAGATCGAGCCTTTACTCTCTTACAGGCGTGTGGCCAATTGCGAGAAGACTAAGCGTTCATGAATCTAAAAGTCAGTCCACGCCCGCTCTTCTGCTTCAAACCCACAATGCATTCCCACTTCCGTACAGTGACCCGTAGAACCGTCCCAAGAGGTAAGTGCTGCTTCCTGCCTTTTTAGCTGAAAACACCAGATGAGGAGGGGTAAAGTGATATTTAAGGTAGCATACCCTGTGAGTGGTGGACGCAGGATTTGAGGCTGACTCTTAGGCCCAAGCTCTTCCTCATCAAGCCAAGATCAGTGGAGCTCAAGGCCCCCTTGAGGCTGGGCAGGACTTGCTGGAATCACACCTGTGCTTGCTTTGGCTCAGGTCCTCTGATGTGCCTCCAGCATCTATCTACACACACGCATGCTTGCACACAGACATCTGTGCACGCATACAGGCGCCCTCATACCACCCCTCTCCTCTCTCACTTCTTCACTCGGCACTAGAAGCCCAGCAGAGGGTTCAGCCTGCCCGGCTGAAATGGCCACGACTCTGCCATTGTCAAAGGCACAGTGTACTTGCCATCAGTGTGCAGACACACAGACCTGCCTTTTTACACAGAAGGAGATCGTCTCTGAGCCCTTGGTGGGGACCGCGGTATTCCCAAGACCTCCTTGGGGGGGGCCTTGGGAATCGTGGGGCTCTTTCCCAAGGCTCGCCCCTGGAGATGTACAGTCCATACAGTTGGGGTGCCAAGAATCTCTCCCAGGCTCCCACTTCTGCCTGATGTTTCCTCTCTGCTTGGTGGCTCAGAACAAGGACCCTGGAACCAGACTGCCTGGGCTTGAATCCTAGCTTGACTGCTTATTAGCTTTGTACTACTGGGCGAGAAGTTAAATTCCAGAAGCCTCAACTTCTTCATCTGAGGACTGCTGACCATAAGAATACCTAGTACAAGGGGTTCTTGAGAGAATTGAGTGCTTGGATTGGTGCCTGGCACGTACGGTAAATGTTAGAAGATATTATTAATATTAGATGGCATTAATATTAAACTGATGAACTCTTTCTAAGGTTGATCCTGGCAAAACCTCCCTCTGCCTTCATGTGAACCAGACAGACTAATTCTCAGTTGGTGTTAGTGTCTCATTTTATCCATCATTCTGTGGTAAAGCTTATCCCGGCCCATTCCAAGGTTTGTTTCACCTTCCATCCTCAGCTTTACCTTTCTTTCTCTCTGTCTTCCTTCCTTCCAGCCCCTCTGATTTTACTTCTATATAAGTTATGCTCCTACCTCAGGGCCTTTGCATATCCCTCTAAAGCAGAAACTTTCTAAGAATAAGACATTTGAAGTCGCAGAGCCAAGATTTAATCCCAGGTCACCTGGCCCAGAGACTGAACACTAAACCAGGGTGCTAGGGGCCTCCTTCCCTTCTCCCACCCCCTCCCAGCGTCCTGTGTTCCTCATCCAGGGCTCTTCCCTTGGGGACACACATTCCTGATGGAGGTCTTCCCCCTGAACTGTGAGCTCCATGAAGGCTGGGCTGAGATCCATTCTGCTCATGCAGCATCCTGGTACCCAGCATGTAGTACTTAGGACATATTTACTGAATGAGTGAATGAATGTCTGCCTGTCTCTGCTGCATACATGATCCCCAAACCAGAGATTGCATCTTCATCTCTGCATCCCCAGGGCTCTGCAAAGTGCCCGGCACTGGAAGTCATCGATGTGCACATTGAAATGAAACTGACCCATCTTCCCAGCATGTTCACCAGCCACATGACCTCGTGTGCCCCCTCTCGTGAGTAAGCCAACTACTAGCCCCCAAGTACCCACACGTGTCCATGCTTCCATACCTCATTCATTCTATCCCCTCTTCCGAGAATGCCCTTCCTCCTTCTCCATCTGCTGCAAGCTTCTTCAAGGCCTTGGGTAAACCTTCAAGGCCGTGGGTAAACCTCCACCACTCTCCCCTCCCGGGCAGATTTTGGGCTCTCTCCTCTGCATGCTCACAGCACATTCCTCCCCTTGCTGTGCCCTACGGGATGGAGTGTGACTTTTTTTCCAGCTAAACTGTGAGCCTTCTGCAGAGTCATGTCTTATTCATTTGTACACCCCAACCCGGAGGCCAGGGGCTCCCAGAGACAGTGTAATGTACAAGAGATGAATAGATGAGCAATCACCCTGGCTACCCACCCCTTCCCAGCACTCCTCCATGGCCGGCATGCTTCCAAGGCGTTAACATATGCAATTCACAGGAGGCAGATGGCTGTTAACAGTCCCAAGTTACTAGAAGGAGAGGCCCAGAGCGGTCAGATAGCTTGTCCAAGGATGAAAGGGAAATTTCTCAACTTTACAGGAGTGCTGGTGGCTGCGGGCGTTGCCACCCTAGATGGCATGGAGATTGCAGAAGAGTTGGAAGGCACTGTCGCTCTTCCCGAGCTTTCTATACAGCTGCCAGCAGCTTGTCATTCTTGGGGCCGCGGGAAAGAGGACCCCTATCCATCAGGAGTTCCCCATCCCACCCCCTGAGCAGCCCTGAGGACTGAAACCGCCCCCTTGATGTTTCAAGCTAAGACTCCAGTGTAGCCTCTGGAGTGGCTGGCACCAAAGCCTGCTTTTACTGGTAGCAATAAAGCAAATCCTGAATCATACAGGAGGAGGCACATGCCCTGTTCTTGGGGAGAGATTTGGAGTCAACAGGGCAGGAGAAGGGTTCTCATGGAGGCCCCGGGCTACAGGTCACGTTCTGACCTCATGGTGTGCTAGGTCTGAGAAAGCTCACCAGCACCTCTGTACACAGGTGCTGAGTAACCAGGCTCTGCAGCTGGATTTTCAGAATCTCAGCTGCTTCGGGGGAATCTATCTTTCCTGTTGAATGGGAGGTGGGGGACTTCCAGGGACCAGGACTTTGGAAGTAATACAAATACCAGAGTTGGGGTGGCCAAGTTGAGTCTCCGCTTCCCTAGGGAAAAAAAAAAAGAGCCTGGGGCAAAAAGACAAACAAACAGGAGAAATAAAGCAGGAGCAGCTTCACCTGGTGTCTCCTTAGACTCTCAGACAATGAACGACCCCCTTCCGTCTTCCATGGGAGGCCCAGAGGTGGGCTTCTCTCAGGGTGGGGGAGCAGGTGGCCACGCAAGGTGAGATGCAGCCCCAGAGGCCGGGGCTTCAGCTGGTGCCCGAGTCCCTCCACTGCCGTGTCCCCACACCTCCTGTCTGAGTCCCCTGCTGCTGCTACTGTCCCAAATCCCCATGCACAGCGTAGCTCGGAACAGCACACACTTGCAGTCCGGGACTTCAGAAGTCCGAGACGGGTCTCACTGGGCGAAGCTCTGGGTATCAGCAGAGCTGTCTTCCTTTCTGAAGGCACCAGGGGAGAATTTTCCCTTGCTTTTTTTTTTTTAAGATGTTTAGATGCTGCTCACATTCCTTGGCTTGTGGCCCCATCTTCCGTCTTCAAAGCCCACCGTGGCCTGGCCTGTCTCTCTCACATTTGATCGCCCTGACCATGACCTTCCTGCCTTCCTCGTCCGCTTGAAGGACCCCTGTGACTACACTGAGGTTGTTGCAGTTGTGCTGTTTAGTTGCTAAGTCACGTCCATCTCTGTAGCCCACCTGGTCTCTCTGTCCATGGGATTTCCCAGGCAAGAATACTGGAGTGGGTTGCCATTTCCTTCTCCAGGAGATCTTCCCAACTCAGGCATCCAGCCTATGTCTCCTGCTTTGAAGGCAGATCCTTCACCGCTGAGCCACCACCAAGATCATCCACGGAAGTCTCTTTCTCTAAGGTCGGCTGATCAGCAACTCGTGTTCCCTCTGCAGCCGTAATGCCCCTCTGCCACGTGACCTAACGCAAAAGCTCCAGAGACTAGGGTGTGGGTTGCCTTGGGGAAACCATTACTGTAGCACCACACCCCCTTGCCCCATATCCAGTTACTCTTTTTGGGGGGTACCTCCTGTGTGCCCGGCACTTTCAATAAGTTATTTTAAGTTACTTCCTCTCAACAACCCTGGGGTGGGGTGGGGGGGTGGGCAGGGATGCTCCACTTCTTTCCAAGGGAGAAACTTTGGGAGAGTCAAGCCACATATGAATTTGGGGGCTGGGGGGGCTGGGGCCTTCTTTCATACAAAAAAATTATTTAAAATTATGTTTTCTGACTGTGTTAGTATAAATATGAATATAAGCAAAGTGGCCAAATTCAATTTTTAGTTTCTGATTTTAAAAAGAAATTGAAAAGACATCCATGGTGGTCCGGTGGTTAAGAATCTGCCTTGTGATGCAAGGGATACAGTTTTCGATCCCTGGTCCAGGAACTAAGATCCCACATGCCAGAGAGCAACTAAGCCCGGGCATGATAGCTACTGAGCCCACGCGCTGCAACTAAGATCCCACACACTGCAACCAAGACCTGACACAACCAAATAAATAGATAAATTTTTTTAAAAAACGAAATTAAAACATGTCACAGCCCCCTGAAAGTGTGGCAGACTCTCGCACAATGGCCAGTGTGCCGGATGAATAAGCAGAGCCTGGGGGCTGGCGAAGGGACCACGCAGGGTTACACAGCCGGCAAGAGGCGAAGCCAAGGTCACATCCCGGAGGCCTCTGACTCCAGCACACAGGTCACTTCATCAGTCACACGGCCGCTCCATCAGCATCCAAGCAAGTCTCTGCAGAATCAGACTCACAGCCATAGGGGCTCCGGAGGGTCTTCTTTTACACGTTAATCCACGTGCCGAGAGAGGGCGTGGACAGCTCAGAGACACACAGGAGTCGCTGCAGCCAGGACGAGGGCCCTGCCTCCTGACGGTCCCTCAGGACTCTTCCCTGCCCCCTCCTCCTTTCACACGCCAACCCTCTGACCTTAAAGGCGCCCAGCTCCTGCCGTCCCTGCACTCGGTCACAGACACTCGCTCCCACACACCGCGTCACCACGCACACAATGTCCACATAAGCCTCGGCCACTGCGGCGCTGACTGCCTTCTCCCAGCTGTTAGGATTCACCCCACGCCTTCATTTTACAGACGGGAAAGCAGGCCAGGCCAGGACGACCCCGATCAAAGCCACTGGCAGCTGACCAAGAACACCAGCGCGGGGTCCAGCCCAGACCCCCGACCCCCAGGCCTGGCCTGCAAGCGGCCACCACGCTGATCACAGATGGCAGGAACCGGCCCAGGGGCCCCACTTGTCCCTGCCCAGCAGGCAGAGGCGAAACAAGGCCACGTAACCGGAAAGTTCTGAAAGAGCCATTTCCAAGCCCTCAGCGTCCAGGCTTGGCACAGTCGCTGCCTCCAACTCAGGCTCAGAGCAAGAAAAACCAGTTCCAGGAGGCTGCCCCGAGGCTTCAGGCCGCCTCCGCCCTGACTTTAACTCTGCAGGGAGAGGGCCAGCGGCCTCAGTGCCCAGCCCGGGGGCTCTGGGCCAAGCCTGAGGGTTTGGCCTAGGTCTGCAGAGTGAATTGTTGGCCCCCAGACACCTCTGGCTTCCCCTCCACACTATTTATCTCCGCTGAGCCTAACTTTTCCCACCTGGGAGGAATAACACTATAGGTAGACCTCACTTTATTGGGCTTCCCAGGTACTGCATTTTTCACAGTGTTTGAAGGTTTGCAGCAACCCTATGTCAGACAAGCCTGTCAGTGCCATTTTTCCAAAAGCACTTACTCACTTCGCGTTTCTTGGTCACATTTTGATAATTCTCACAACATTTCAAACCCTCTGCAAGCAAAAAGATTATGATTCGTTGAAGGCTTAGAAGATGGTTAGCATTTTTTAGCGATAAAGAATTTTTTAATTGATGTATGTACTCTGTGTTTTTAGACATAATGCTATGGCACACTTAATCAACTACAGTATCATGTAAACGTCTTTACGTGAACTGGGAAACCGAAAATGCAGGTGACTCATTTTATTGTGACATTTGCTTTACTGTGGTCTGGACAGGAACTGTGGAGTCTCTGGGGGCTGCCTGTAGTGCCTACCCCACAGGGTCGCTGATGTTCAGGATTAAATGAGGTACTTAGCACAGGGCCTGGCACCTGGAGGGAACAGAAGGGGCACACGAAGGGGCTGAGACTCGGGCTGGTTCCTGAGCGCCGAAATGGACTGCTGGACTCACAAAGGACTGAGTCACCTCTGAGGGGAACGTTACCCAGGTAGACGCCAAGGCCAGGGAGGAAGCAGAGGATGGGGGGTCCCCAAGCAGAGACCTTCACAGTGGCCTCTGGCTTCACAGAGGGGCCTCTGACCTGGCCCCCAGACCGACAGGATCAGATTCTCCACCCGCTGTCCTCTACAGGTTCCCACGGGCGGAACACATGTCTTGCACCACAGGGCTGAAATGTCCAATTCCCCATCCATTTTACAGATGGTAAAACTGAGGCCACAGAAACAGGAGTCACTGGCCAAAATTCCATGACTATACCAGGACCCAAACCCGGAGTGCCTGACTTCTGAAGGCACCAACTGACCACAGTAGCTTGGAGACGACGAATCTCCGAATCACTCAGCTATCCAGGGACAGTTTTCTATTTTCTCTTCTTTCCTTCTGTCTTTAAGCATTATCAGACATCTAACTCAACACAACGGACTTGCCCCTCCAGCCCTGAGAACAGCTCAAAGAAAGAATGGATTGCTGAGCTCCATTCCCCATGTCACCCCCACACTGTCCCTGCTCCAGGCAGGATCACACACATCTGTCCCTGGGAGGGTGTTGGGGGGCTGCACATCCTCCCTCAGAGCCTTTGCCTGAGTCATCCCCCCCGGCCTCCCACGACCTTCCTCTGCGACCTCTGGGAAGTTACATCCCCTCTTCCAGATGCAGCTGCTCCGACCCTCCCTGATGGGTCTTGTCCCTGCAGATACCAGCCCATCGCCCCAAGCCCTGGGCATTTAGACGACCTAAAGGCCCCCTCTGGACTGTATTCATTTGCTGTGTTAAGGCGACAATTGATCTGTCCCCATGTATTTGTTTGTTTATTCAACAAAGGTTTCCTGGATACCAGCCAAGAGTCAGACTCTCCCTCCAGTCACTCGCCTCCTTGGGAGGGGAGGGCAGCCCCCAGGGAGGAATCACTCGGGACTTTGGTGCAGTTGTGAGGTGCTGGCATCCCTGGGGACTCAGCAGGGCTCCTGTTCTAGTTTCAGATGCCTTCCCAGTGGAGGAACCTTGCCGAAGAGGAAAGAGGCCCTCCCTGGAGGCGAGGGCCCTCGAGGTTTCTGAACCACCTTGCATCTCCTCCTGGGTGGCCGTGGGGTTCGGTGGACAGTGATCCCGGCTCTGCCACCTCTGAGTGAAGGGTTTGAACAGAGTCACTTCCCCTTGGGCCTCGGTTCCTCTTTCGTGAACAGAAGTGGGGGCTCCTACCTCATCGATTTACTGTGGGATGGAGAGGTAGCCCCCAAGCACGTGGAGGGAGTGAGGCCAGCTGCAGTGTGCGGGGTCCCTGAGCTGACCTTTCAGAGCGATGGCCTAGAGCAGTGGCCCTGGCGGACGGCTCCCTTTTATGTGCATTTGGGAGTGTCGCCTCCTTCTGTGTGGTCTCTGCCCTCCGACCTGTAGGGCAAGAGGGTTGGACCATGGTCCCTCCCAGCTTGCTGGAGGAAGCCTGCTGCCTAGAAACAAGACAAGTCGTCAAGTCTCTGCCCTGTGTGGTCTGTGCTTCATCTGTCCCCTCCCTGCCCCCCAGGCTCTCAGACAGCGATGGAAGTGCGAACACAACACCTCTGGAGATGGAGAACAAAGTAAGCAGTATTCACCCGTCACCAACTAGAGGGATGTGGAGGAAAACCATCGCGCAAACAGCCTCACCACCTTGCGTCACAGAGCCCCGAGGGCAGAGCTGGACTGTCTTTAAATTATGGGACTTGGGGAGCTGGAAGAGAACCGTGCTCCTAGGAAGTGGGGGAACAGAAGAACGGGGCCCCAGCGGGGGGACCTGGACAAGGAAAGCTAATGGAGGCTCTCCCCTCTACCGATGGCAACCACCACCTCCCGCATTGTTTCCTTGTTCCGGCTGACTATTGATGGGGGAGTCCCACACCTTGTACTACTTTTGGAACGTTCCATGAAAGTTAATAAAAGAAAACTTCAACTAAAATCGGAGTCAGGAGGGCCTGTAGGAGGAACTCTCATACCCCACCACTCATGGCCAATTACCCGGAACAGGAAGGCATCAATTATCCCAACAGAAAAACATCAGTCACTAAACCCAACAGGAAGAGAAGTGACTGGCGCTGCCCAAAAGGTAGGCCAACTACTTTATTGCTCCAGAGAGAGGAAGACTTCCTTCTTGCCCAGCAACAAGCCCATCTCATCCTCTGTTGCACCCTTCTCCACCCGCCTTCAATCTTTCCCAGCATGAGGAGAAGAAAGGGAAAAGAGGGGAGGAGGAGGGAGGGGAGGAGGGGATGAGGAGGGGGGAGGGACGTGGAGGGGAGGAGGGGGAGAGAGGGGAGGGGAGGGGGAGGGGAGGGAGGAGGAGAGGAAGGAAGGGGAAAAAAAAGAGGAGGGGGAGGGGGGAGAGAGGAGGGGGAGGGGAGAAGGAGGGAGGAGGGGGGGGGAGGGGGGAGGGAGGGACGGAGAGAAGACTGAGGTCATGCCTGCTTGCTCTTTCTAGGCCGTAACTCCATCCGATGCCCCCGCCACTGCAGAGGGGCTGGGAAAATGTGGTTTCCTGGGCGCCCAGGAGGGGGAAACTGAACCGGGAAGCGGAGGGACACGTAGCCCGTCTCCGTGTGCGGGTGAGGGTCAAACGAGGAAGAACGCGGGTTCCTAGCGCAGAGGTTGGCACAGCGTGGGCGCTCCGCGAAGCTGCTGCCCGTCCTCTGATGGCTTCTCCATGCTCAGACCAGCCCGGCATCTGGCTGGAGGGCAGGTGGGTGCTCCGTGCAGCGCCCGACCCCCGACCCTGTCCCCAGGCTCCGCTGGCCGCCCTGCCCGCAGCCTCCCCTTCCTCCTCCGCCCTCAGCCGCTCGGCTGGGGCTGCCGTCTCCCCCTTCCGCACCTGGACCGCCGTCTCTTTTCAGAGCATTGATGTGCAGTCGGCCAGAGCAGCTCTAATGGGCCAGGGAGGCCCCTGGCTGTGCTGCCTTAGCGCCATTCAGAGGCTCAGGGCTGCGGAACACAAACCTGTTCTGCCTCTCCGGGGCCAACAGCCACCTCCCAAGTCCCTGAGAGACGAAAGAGTCAGATCCAGACTCAGCTGCTCCCCTAACAAGGGCTAGACTCGCTCTCTCCCACAGGCCCTTCTGCTGGCTTAGGGCAGCCAGGGCCAGGCTCACCAGGTTCTCCCACCCACTGGGGGTGGGCAGGAGCAGGTCTCTGCTTCTCCCCCTCCTGATGGTCTCTTGCAAAGCACACAAGATGCGGGGCCTAAAGAGAGGGTGGTCCTTGACACAATGCAAAGCAACTCATCCAATCACCATGACAACTTATATAAAAGCAGGTTTTATCGGCCCCATTTTACAAGTGAAGAAATTGAGCTCAGAGCTCACCAAGCAGTGTTTTCGAAACTTATCTGGCCAGAAAACCTTTTTTCTGCATGGAGTCAATGCAAAACACTTTAAAACATGCCACTCTCGGCTGGCCTATTTCTTACCCTAAAAGCCGATTTGACACATCCATTCAAAAGCTTAGCATGCACTTCCCCTAGCTCAGGGGTTCTTAACCAGGACTCCAAGAGTCTGGGGCCTTCCAGAATTTTCATGTGAAGTATTATGTGTAGGTGGACTTTTCCAGCGAGGGTCTATCACTTACAGTAGGTCCCCACAGGGCTCTGGGACCCAGGAGGAATCAAGAACCGCTGCCCTGGTTTGGGTCCCTATAGAGAAGGCCCAGTTTTGATCTGGGGTTTTGCAAACCTGAACAGAACAGCAGAGATGCGGGGGAAAGCACCAGGAGCGGGAGAAATGGCCCGTGTGACAGCAGGGACAAGGGGACAGTAAACAGATGAGCTTGGCTGGAGCAGAACGCGTGTTTGGGAACAGTGACAAATGAGGTCGGGGCATCGAAGGGACCTCGGAGAACAGGCCGAGGCGTTTCAATTTGATAGGGGAGGCACGGGGAGCCATGGGACATCTCGGAGCCAGCGGTGGCAGCTCAGAGCACGGCTGTGGGAGAGGAAGGCAAGAGCAGAGGGGAGAGACAGCTACGACGGGGCTCCAAGGACGGCCAGCTCCAGGGAGCGTGCCGCCCCCGGAGGGCACGTGCGGCTGGGACCGCCTGGAGTATTGCAGGAGGAGGCTTGAGCGATGGCACGAGGGGGACACAGCCTGGTTTCAGATCTAAAGGGACCTGGTTTGAATCTCAGGGCTGCCATTTCCTAGCTGTGTGGCTTTGGGCAAAGAACTTAACCTTTCTGAGTTCCTTCCTGGTAAAAGAGGGATAACCATGCCTCCTCGGTGAGACTGTGAAAATTCACTTTAATGAGAAACTACCTCTGAAGCACTTAGCCTGGGACAAGCCACACCACCAGCCCTTGACAGTGATGGGCTCCAGTATGACCCATCAAGGCATTCTGTGTGCAGAGCAGCCCCTGCAGAGCATTGGCACCAGGGGCCCTTCCGAGGCAGCCTATGGTGTTTTCTGACAATAACCCCAGAGAGGAATGACATCACGCCTGTTTGAGAGATGACAAAACAAAGTCACCGAGATTTTCAGAATCAGCAGTGATGAACTGTGGTGTTGGAGAAGACTCTTGAGAGTCCCTTGGACTGCAAGGAGATCCAACCAGTCCATCCTAAAGGAGATCAGTTCTGGGTGTTCATTGGAAGGACTCATGCTGAAGCTGAAACTCCAATACTTTAGCCACCTGATGCAAAGAACTGACTCATTGGAAAAGACCCTGATGCTGGAAAGATTGGGGGCAGGAAGAGAAGGGGACGACAGAGGATGAGATGGTTGGATGGCATCACCGACTCAATGGACATGAGTTTGAGCAAGCTCCAGGAGTTGGTGATGGACAGGGAGGCCTGGCGTGCTGCAGTCCATGGGGTCGCAGAGAGTTGGACCCAACTGAGCGACTGAACTGAACTGAACTGATATTAAGGTTGTTGTATATTAAGTGATGTATATTAAGGTAGTTGTCAAGGGATCAGGGACAAAGGCATTACCTCTCTTGGACTCAGGTCAGGAGAAGACCCATGCTCCTGATGGTATTCAAAGTCATACAGTTGATTGGTTCTTGGGATTATGGGCATGTTTATAGAGCTTCACATAGGGATCTGGTTAACAGGAGGACTGTGATTTTCTGAAGCTGGGGTGAGCCTGAGATCCTGCATGCAGACAGGGTTTCTCTGGAAAGGCTTTGGTATAAAAGTGACTTGACCTTGACTAAGAAACTGAGCCTGCTTTCCCATCTGTGGAACGGGTCTTGCCTCCCCTGGAGGGCTCTGTGAAGATTAAAGGAGACAGTTCCTGCAGACCTGGCAGAGCACAGAGCCTGACACAGAGTCGGTACCCGGTAAACACTGGCTATGATTATAATTACTGTCATCACTACTCTCACTCCTGGCTCTGAGCTCTCTGGGAAAGCTCTGCCTACCTGTAGGCAGGCAGAGGGTTATGCGCCATACTCAAACCTCGCGATGTTCCCTTCACTTCCATTCTTTTCACCCCAGGAGGAAAAATCAGGATGCGATCTGCCATTTCAAACAGCACAGTGCCCATGAATCGTTTCCCATTCAATTTCCCCATCAAATTCACAGGCACGTATCACATGCCATTATTCTATTTCCTAATGGTCTGTGCAGTGCAAATTGTAAGTAGGACCTTTCTTGATGCCCTTGGCATTCCCAGCTCTTTGAAATCCCCTTTCCAGGCCAGACCCCTCTTTTTGATGCTATAACACGCCCTGTCCTCTCCAAAATCCTCCTCCCTGCTCATCCCAGAGTGTCAAAGCTCTATGGGGATGAGTCCCCTTGGAGAGCAGTGTTGGTCCTACTTGGGTTCCTGCGGAGGTGAACTTTGGTAGCCGGTATCAGAGTGGGCTGGGTGGATGCTGGGTCCAGGGTCAGAGAGGAGACCATTCGAGTCCCACCTGTGTACCACTCACAAACTGTGGGCCTTGGGTGAGTGTAGAGACCTGTCACACCACCTTCACATACTGAATACTCTTCATACAAGTGGCACTTTATCCCTGACCCACCCCTCTACCCCTAGACCCAGTTTGATGCCCTATGTTCTAGGCCCAGCTGGATAGACAGCTAGGACTGTTTCCCCGTTGGGTGGGATCCATTTATGGATGACCCTCTGGATTCAATAAGTCCATGTTCTCATTCAAGTGTATATATGTGCATGCATGTGTGCATACGCGTGCATTCATATACAGGCATATACATGTATGTATATGCATGGGTGTGTGGGCATGCATGTGCATTCATATGCATGCATATATAGATGTATATGTGTTCATGTATATATTTGTATGTGTGTAAAAGGCCACACAGTTCCCCAACTTCTTCTCTGACATCTCCACCCCCTCCCTGCACACACAAACTTTACCTCCCAAAGTGCCCACGCCCAGCTCCTCCCAACCTCGGACCCTCCACTCAGACCCTCACCCACCTGGGATCAACTTCCTCCTTGGAACACACAGACCCGTCAGACTGAGGGGACCAGAGGAGGCGCCTGCAGGAAGGAACGCAAAGCTAATCACTGGAAGATGGGTCTGTTTATTTGCATGGCACGCATTTGTCTCTGACTGTTTTATCCACCCCCTGAGCCAGCCGAAGAGTTCTCGATTCATCCTGCACGCACAGAGACCAGATCGGGGCGTGCACGCACAGAGACCAGATCGGGGCGTGCACGCACAGAGGCCAGAGTGGGGCGTGCACGCACAGAGACCAGAGTGGGGCGTGCACGCACAGAGACCAGATTGGGGCGTGCACGCACAGAGACCAGAGTGGGGCGTGCACGCACAGAGACCAGAGTGGGGCGTGCACGCACCAGAGACCAGATCGGGGCGCGCACGCACACCCCCAGGAGCCCGACGCAGACCCCAATTGTCTGTTAATTTCTCTCCTGTCCTCATTTGTTCGTTTCACTTTCTCCAAATGGACTGGAGGGAAAAAAGCTGTGATTTATGGAGTTTGAAGTCTGCTGGCAGGAGCGCCGTGTTCGCCTGCCGGATGGGATTAGACTTCAGGTTAGTGCCTGGAGCTCACTCCCCACCGCCCTTGGGGGAGCCAGCTGCCTCTAAGAGGCCCCAAGGGCCCTACTCTCCCACTTCTGGTTCCGACTCCCTGTAGTAACTATATCCTCTTTTTTTCTGTATTTTCCACCCTCTGTCATCTGGGGCCCTCTGAGCTGACTGTGAGCCCCCAAGTCTAGCTAGTTCCTAGCGATGGCAAATGACTCACCCAGGAGCACACTTATCATATGCAAATGAACCCAAAGCCTTCCTCCAACCACCTGCTTCTAGGCTCTCACAGGGCTCTTACACCCCGGGGCCAATATTCCCCTGCCCTAATCACTCCAGGAGAAAGCTGAGCGCTGAAGGATTGATGCTTTTGAACTGTGGTGTTGGAGAAGACTCTTGAGAGTCCCTTGGACTGCAAGGAGATCCAACCAGTCCATCCTAGAGGAAATCGGTCCTGAGTGTTCATTGGAAGGACTGATGCTGTGATCCCTGTGTTGGGAAGATCCCTCTGAGAAGGGCACAGCAACCCAGTCTAGTACTCTTGCCTGAAGAATTCCATGGACAGAGGAGCCTGGCAGACTACGGTCCATAGGGTTGCATAGAGTCGAACACAACTGAAGTGACTTAGCACATATGCACGCAATCAATCCGTCTATGCCTTCTCTTTCTTTGTATGCATACTCAAGGCTAAACACCTTTCTGGAATTCTTTCCTGACCTCTCTTCTGATGCCCCTTGCTCCAGCCTCCCTGGCCATCCAGTCTAGTCTGGTTTACTTTGTCATGAACACCTGTTGACAAATCACCTTGTTAATATTTCCTTTGTGATACACTGTGGCCTGATTGTATCTCAGGCGTATGCACCAGCTTCCAGATTTGCAGGGAGGTCCTTCCCCGGGCCTAGGACTGTGTCCTCTGCTCCCAGTGGCCCTTTCACTTTCCCCTGGCCACCCAGGGGTCTGCTCTGGCTACATCTAACAGCCAGGAGCACAGTCTCAATTGAAAGAGTAATTGTCTGACTTACAGTCTTGAAGGTGGAGCTATAGGGACGGTACTCCAGGACGCATGAAGCCTTTCTTGGGTGGGACGCAGCCCCCCTAAGGGGCTGAGACCCTGGGTGCCTGGTGGCACCTGAGAGGTCAATGCCAGGTCACAGCACACCAGGGGGGTGTGCAGTCTCCTCTATCAGGAGGGAGATGTGCAGAGCTGCCCTGACTGTGGGAATGGTAGCCTGGCTCCTGGGGGGACCCCACGCCAGTCTCCAAAGCCCTGATTTCACCACTGGAAAAATCATTTTTATTCCCCTTTATACCTCACCCTCTCTGTCCCAGAGGAAGACAAATGGGCCTTGGGGTTAGAGACAGCTGCTATAAATCCAGACTCTGCCACTGACAACTCCGTTCACACTGGTGCATAATCTCTCTGAGCCTCAGTTTCCCCACCTGTAAAATGAGGGTGATGACAATACCCACCTCTGTGGGTGCCTGGGAAGACCTCACTCATGTAGAGTACCCAGGACTCATTCCCCTTCCCCAATACTCACCTGGGCGGTATAGAGGGCAACCGCTCACCCACCACCCAGCAGGCGAGTAAACAAAACCGACTGACTTTTCATCCCTCTACGCACTGGAATCTCCTGAGATGATTTTTAAAAATGAGGATTTCCTGGAAGCCACCCTGAACCCACTGAATCGTAAAATCTGGGGGCGGAGCTTGGCAATCTGCGTTTCTAACAATCGTGGTGAGTCACTATTTTGACAGAGATGGAAAGAGAGGAAACAATACTCTCTCTAAGAGGTCAGCAGTGGGACAGGCTGAAAACGTCTGACTCCCGGAGCAGTCATACCTGTTGGACGAACTCAGGTCTCTAACGTGTTGGAGTCTGGAAACAAAAGGTAGAAGTCCTCATTTGCAGGCAAACTGATATACCCTTGGAGCTGCCATAAAAAGGGGATCACAATTCTCCTCTCCCAAACGGGATAGTGGACAACAGACACGCTTCATCCAGAGCGTCTGTCCATAGCCTCCCCGCGGAAAGGCACAATCAGGTGGGCTTTTGTCCCAGTGGCACCTGAGGCCCCAGAGGTGAGCTTCCCTGGAGACATAGAATCCAGCAAGCAGAGCCACATGCGATGAAGGCTGAAAGGGGCGAGCGGAAGAACCAGCAAACAAGAAGGAAAGAAAAGATGATGCCGGAGGATGGAGGCGCCGGGAAGGAGGCCTTTGACCTGACCCTGAGGGTCGGACCAGCAAAGACAGGGGAAGGCGGCCTGAGCCGCAGCCCGGATCGCGGCATGCACAGCGGCAACCAGGAGATGACCCTGGAGTAAACCGACGGGAGCACGGGGGTTTGTGAACAGCATCGCAAGGAATCACGGTGTTCTCCTCAAGTCAAGGGTTCAGAGCTAAATTCCTCCAAACACGTGCCTGTTCCACAGAGTGGCTCTTAGTCTCATTTTTAAGTTAAATGCCAACACTTGGTGAAGAAGGCGATGGCACCCCACTCCAGTCCTCTTGCCTGGAAAATCCCATGGACGGAGGAGCCTGGTGGGCTGCAGTCCACGGGGTCGCTAGGAGTCCGAGATGACTGAGCGACTTCACTTTCCTGCATTGGAGAAGGAAATGGCAACCCACTCCAGTGTTCTTGCCTGGAGAGTCCCAGGGACGGGGGAGCCTGGTGGGCTGCCGTCTATGGGGTCGCACAGAGTCGGACACGATGGAAGCGACTTAGCAGCAGCAGCCAACACTTGGAAGTTGAGAGTGATAGCGTCTCTGGAACAGGAGGACCAGGCAGCAGCGGGCCCACCCACCTGGCACCGTCAGCACCGCCAGGCCGCGTGAGGCTGAGAGCCCCGTCCTGGCCTCTGGGGACCCTGAAAGGACCTCAGGCTGGGGAGGGGCAGAGTCACACCTGTGCCTCCAAAGGTCCAGCCGATGACGATTCGTGTGAGTGACGATGGCCCTGATGGTGAGAAAGAGGAGGAGGAGTGGCTGACGTTGATAAAGCCTTTACACAGGAGCTCGGCCCTGTGCCCCTCACACACACCAACCCGTCTTGTTCTCACCACGACCTTATGAGGGGCTGTTGCCTCTATCTTTTCAGATAAAGAAACTGAGGCACAGAGAGGTGAGGTCACTTGCCTGAGGTCACACAGCTTAGTGGCCAAGCCAGGCACTGCTGAGATGGGAGGTGAGTGAGACTCCCTCAGCCTCTGTCTGAGGCCATCTGGTTCCAAGGGTGAGGATGTGCCCCATGTTTGTCCCTGATCTGGGTACAAACACAGTGTGTTTCCCCCCAACTCCAACCCCAAGGCCGGTTTTCTCAGGCACCTCATCAGGCAGGGAAGGATGGCAGAGTCATTCAGGAGCCAGATCAGGGGGCTTGGCCCAGCTCCCAGCTCAGCCTCCCCTGCTGCTACAGACCCCGCCGTGGGGACCCACCGACCTCAACAGGAAGAACGCAGACCCAGAGGGATCTCACACCACACCTGCTGTGGCTCCACCTGCTCCACAGCTCACCACACCCAACCTCCCAGCCCAGCGGATTTGCAAAAGAGAAAACAGAACACACACAAACCATCTCCCACCCCGAGCGTTTCCTAGCATCGGGTGACTGTTTGGCCGAGAGCTTCCTCCCTCTTCGAGTGCCCGCAGGATGTGCCCAGCCCCCTCCGGCCACAGCTGGCGTGGGTGGTGATCACAATCTCAGCCTCCTCCGGGCAGATGCCTCCCACCCCCAGGGAAAAACACTGAAGGATCCCAGGGAGGCCAGCCGCTGCACTCTGCCAGCCCTGGGCCTCGGTGGCCAGCTCTGCCAGCTCAAAAGTCACCTTTGCTTCAACTCTTCCACTGGCCCAGCCAGAGCTCGCCCCAAACCCCCTCCCGCTCAGCCCGGCAGGAACCAGGAACCGTCCCCTATTGGGCAATCATTAATCGGATTCTCGACATTCCTCTGGCCCAGGTCGGCTTGGGAACATGCTCCCCAGAGGAGGAGGAGCAGAGGCCCAGGACTGGCATCTGGACATGCAGCTGACGGGCCAGGTGGTGCTGTCCGCCGCTGCCCTGCTCCTGCTGACCGCAGCCTACAGGCTGTACATGTCCAGGCCAGCCTGGGCCCTGCCTCGGTGGGGGGACGCCAAGGCCGAGGCGGACAGGGAGGCCGGGGTCTCCGGGCAGCCTGCTGTCCAGGAGGCTGTTCCCGGGGCATCACAGTGGGGCCTGAGACGCCGCAGGGGGAGCAAGGGGGCCACAGGAGCACCAGGCTGCAGCTGGGGGAACACGGAGGCCTCCAGAGTCCTGGCCACCGGAGCTTCATCCGCAGCCTCAGAAGCTGGAGAGGCTGAGAAAGCTGGGAGGAGAAGTGCTGGAGAGGAGCACGCTGGGCAGCACCCGGACTCTGACCTGCCAGCTCTGCGGTGCGGAGGCCAGGAAGCCGGAACAGCTGTGGACGGTAAGCCCGAGCTGCCCCATCGTCCCCATCAGTGCAGCGAACCCCCAAGCACCCCCGCCATGGAGAGCAGCTGTGTGGGTGGTGAGCTCACTCCCTGGCGGGAGAGTGGACCTCCCAAGCATCCAGGGACCGGGGAGCAGGAATCCCCCCATGAAGGTCAGGTGGCCTGCCCTGAAGGCCAGTGTGACATGAACAACAGTTGGGTCTTTACCCACGCGTCAGGGGTCCACAGGGAGGAAGCAGGGGACCTCCAGGCTGCCTCGGACCTGGGCCTGGCCCTGCGTCAACTGGAGGGCGCCTCCGATGCCTCCTACACCTTCTCTTCCGTGGCTCGGGTTCGAGTAGAGGAGAATTTCATCCCGGAGAAGGTGGAGGGGATCAGGCCCAGGCTGAAGGGCAAGGTGTACGATTACTACGTGGAGTCCACCTCTCAGGCCACCTCCAGGAGCAGGCTGGCCCCCGGAACAGCAGCCCCTGAGTCAGTGTCAGGCCCCCTGGGAATGAGGACAGGGTCTGGAGGGCCTGCCGATCACAGAGAAGGTGGACCGGAGACCGCCGCCTCCCCGTGGCCTGTCCCCTCCGGTTCCACGCGAGGCTTGAGCCGCAAGGAGAGCCTCCTTCAGATCGTGGAGAACCCGGAGCTTCAGCTGCAGCTCGACGGCTTTGGGGACCTTGCTCCATCCTGCCCAGACCAGAGTGCCCTGCCCAACCACCCCACGTCCCAGGATTCTCTTGAGTCTGGCTCAGCCGGAAGCAACAGGAAGCCCCACGTGCACTCCGTGGCTGGCACCAATTTCTTCCACCCCCCGCTCAGCCCTGGATCAGCCCCAGAGGTCCACCTGGACCTGGGCAATTGCTACGAGGTGCTGACCTTTGCCAAGAGGAAAAAACTGGAGCCCCTGAAGGAGGCAGCCTACAAGGTGATGAGTGACAACTACCTCCAGGTCCTGCGGAGCCCGGACATCTACGGGTGCCTGAGCGGGGCAGAGCGGGAGCTGGTCCTCCAGCAACGGCTTCGGGGCCGCAAGCAGCTGGTGGTGGCCGACGTATGCCCCCAGGAAGGCTCCGGCCGCCTCTGCTGCTACGATGATGAGCGGGACGTCTGGCGCCCGCTGGCCCGTCTGCCCCCTGAAGCTGTGTCCCGGGGCTGTGCCATCTGCAGTCTCTTCAATTACCTCTTCGTGGTGTCCGGTTGCCAGGGCTCCGGGCGCCAGCCCTCCAACCGCGTCTTCTGCTACAATCCGCTGACGGACATCTGGAGTGAGGTGTGCCCTCTGAACCAGGCTCGGCCACACTGCCGGCTGGTGGCCCTGGACGGAGAGCTGTACGCCGTCGGGGGTGAGTGTCTGAACACGGTGGAACGCTACGACCCTCGCCTGGACCGCTGGACCTTCGCACCGCCGCTGCCCAACGACACCTTCGCCCTGGCGCACACGGCCGCGGCGAGTGGGGGCGAGCTCTTCGTCACGGGGGGCTCGCTGCGCTACCTGCTGCTGCGCTTCTCCGCCCGGGAGCAGCGCTGGCGCGCCGGGCCCACCGGGGGCGGCAGGGACCGCACGGCTGAGATGGTGGCGGTCAGAGGCTTCCTCTATCGCTTCGATCTCAACCCGCAGCCTGGGCATCAGCGTGTACCGCTGCAGCGCCAGCGCCCGCCTCTGGTACGAGTGTGCCACGTACCGGATGCCGTACCCCGACGCCTTCCAGTGCGCCGTGGTGGACGAGCTCGTCTACTGCGTGGGGCGCCGGCGCACGCTGCGCTTCCTGGCCGACTGTGTCTCGCCCAGGTTTGTGCCCGAAATGCTGCAGGCCTTCCCCTCCCCGCAGGGCACCCTCCTGCCCACCGTCCTGACCTTGCCCGGTCCTGATGTGCCCCAGACCAGGGTTTAGCAGCCCGTCTGCTGGGCTTCTTCTGCAAGATTAGATGCAAAACACCCGCTACCCATCGCTGCATGGGCCATTTCTGGGAGATCCGGGGGGTGGGGAATCTGGCTAGCAAGAGGTGAATTTCAATCCCACCTCCTCCACGGTCTGGGCTTCTTAGCTGTGTCTTTGCCCTCTTTGGGCGGCAGCCCCAGTGTGAAAATGGAACTGAGGACCAATGCTCTGAGGTCCAGGGTGCCCACGTCTGCAGGGTCGACCACCATCTTGCTTGAGGTCTGAATTCGCTGGGGAGGGAAGGGGGGTACCAGGACCCCAGCAAAGTTCAGGGGCACAGGCTTATCACAGGCACAATTCCAGAGGTTTTTTGACTCCCAGTGACCCCTCAAGCTGACCCTGCTGGATCTGGGCCAGCCCTCCCTAAGCCACCAGGGCCTCTTCCTAACCATTGGCCACTGAGTCCCAACCTCCAAGGTTCCCAGAAGCATCTGGGACACACACAGGTGGAGAAAATTGAGGAGGAGTGGTTCCGGCAGGACTAGGACAAGCCCAGGGGAGCCCCAGGAGGCCCAGCCAGAGGGAGAGATGGCTGGAGGAGCAGAAGAGCTCAAGTTGAAGCCACCCAGGGGAACTCTTGCCTGCAGAGTAAATTGACCAAAGCCTGCTTTGCTTTTTCTCATTACATGAAATTCCAGTATACTGGGAGGAGGAGAAGCCTCCATGTTTAGCATCCGTTTATAAAGGCACATCTGCTTGCAGAGTCTACTGAGAATACAACTGATGGCAAGGAAACAAAAATGTGATCCAAGGGCCACCCTCCTGCTGGGCCCATTGTTATCTGACCACCGCACTCTCTCCCCAGATCTCGGAACCCTTCACAGTACAGCCACTCATGCCACCCAGCCCTCACCTTGGGAGCTGGGGGCAGCCCTTCCAGGGGGTGAGAGGGGATGGCATCCTTTGCCTTCTCTGTGCCTGTGATCTCCTGGTCTTCCTCATCAGACAGGAGAGGGCCAGGAAGGGGCAGGTCCTTGATGGAGCTGAGGAACCAGCAAGTTCTCGTGGTGCACCGGGAGGCTGGGACCTCCTTTCACATCAGGTTTGGCAAATTCTCAAAGGGAGGAAAGCTTCCAATCTTGGGAAGTTACCTTTTCTTCGCAGAAGGAGAGAGAGACTAGTCCAATCTATTACCATGGCCCTGTTCCATCTCCAAGGGAGATGCATATACCAACAGGAAATGCTCTTGGAACCAGCCAGAAGCCAGGAGAGCCGGGACTACTTCTAAAGTGACAAGCGGCATCAGGAAAGAAGAGGAGAGGGCAGGTGCACCACGGCAGGCCCGACAGGTGGGGAGATGGGGATGCTCAGACTTCAGCATCCCTGCCTTGAAAATGGAAAGGGCAATCTGTGTCCTTCTCTGCCTGGGGGATAAAGGTGAGCACCTGGAGAAAGCTCTTCCCAATTCTGGGGGGTCCTGGCAGGACCTTGTGTCACTGCAGCTGCTGGGGCTGAGCTGAGGGTCTTTTTGGAAGAGGTGGGATTGAACAAAGAACCAGAGGAGGTTGGTATAGAGATGAAGCCTTTCCTTGGACTGTGGAAGCCCACCTTCCCTATTCTAGGACTTGGGAGGTGAGGCAGCCTAGTTTATTTCTAAGCTGGAAGCGGAAAGTTAGCTGAGACTATGGCTGGAGCCTGGCAGAGTGACCTCCTCTCCAAACCCCTTCCACCACCAAGGCTACGCTCAAGTTCAGAGTCGGCATGCAATCATGGACCTCCGAGGGACCCAGGGGGGAGGGGAGATGTGACGCTGTGATGCTTGGCAAGGGAAAGGGTGGAGAGCCCCATCTGGGAGCTGGGGCAGGTAGAACCAGATCTAGGCCAGGGGCCGGCCACCAGTAAGGAGCCAGGCAGAGGACAAGCCCTCAGCCAAGCTGGGTAGGGTGTAGGGGAAGGCTCCAAGCCAAGGGTGAGAGCTAGGGCTTGCTCTGGGAAAACCTCCAGAAGCCCGTTGCATACATACGGCAGGGACTAGGGAAACGGATCCAGGGGTAAAGCAGCGAAGCTGGTTCTAGACCCAGTGGTGGTGGATGCGATCTTCCTAATGAAAGAAGAGCTGAGACTCGGGCCTGGGCTGAGACGAGAATGGTGTCTCGCGGCTCGTCTCCCTCCCACGCTCCCGTGGCAGACACCCCTAACCGATCACCGTGTCCTTACTTGTTGAGCTCTTTCCATGGCCTCAGAACTATTTCAACACAGGGCCCCAGGAAGTCATTACCAGCAGATCAGGGATAGCGCGTTTCTCGTTCCTGGCCCGGGTCTCCAGAGCTGGATTTAGGGATGAAAGCGGTCAGGGCCACAGTGTCAGGGCAAGGTAGTGCAGAGGGCCTGCGAAGACCACCTGGGGCCATGACCGTCAGGGTTCGTTTTGTTGTTTAGTAACTCAGTCGTGTCTGACTCTTTTGCGACCCCATGGACTGCAGCCCGCCAGGCTCCTCTGTCCGTGGGATTCTCCAGGCGAGAACACTGGAGTGGGTTGCCGTTTCCTTCAGGGTGTCTTCTCCACCCAGGATTGAACGCATGTCTCCTGCATTAGCAGGCAGGTTCTTTATGACTGAGCCACCAGGGAAGCCCCGGAGTTCATTTACAGAATATTTAAACCGGGCGCTGCTCCAGGTGTTGGAGACACAGCACATCCCTGTCCTCGCGGAGCTCACATTCTAGCTGTGGAAAACAGGCAGTTTAAAAAACACAGGTACATAAACAAACAGCGCCCACGCTGCACACAGGCCACAGAGGAAGAGAAGGCAGGGAAGTGGGGTGGCGTGATCAGGCTCCCTGACAAGACGCCGCGGTGCAGAGCCCTGAGGGGACGTCCCAGAGACGCAGAGACCAGGGCTGGCTCCGGGCCCCGAGAGCTGGCCTGCCTCCCGAAGGGCTTTGCCACGCCAGCGGGGGGAGCAGGACTGCCTCCCAGGCGCTCCATCTTGGTGTGTGAAGAGTGCAGGAGCCCAGCTCTTCTGCTTCGGCCTTTCCTGTGAGGAGAGAATCCCGCTACCCTGACATTCACGAGAGAGGGTCCTTAGCTGGAGGTAAGCTACCGTCCCGAGAGAGACGCAGAGTCCGCTCATCTGGGGGGGAGGGTCAGAACAGCACACAGGTGCCCCATCTGAACACGAGCTGGGTGTCAGCCAGCCGGCAGCTCCGTGCTGAGTCCAGGGTCTCCGCTGGCCTTTCTCATCGCCTTGTCCGCTGCCCTCTCGCCCTCGGCTGCAGAGTGTGGCCTGTGTGTCGCTTGGCTTCTTCTTGGCTCATCTGTCCTTCTTTCCCAATGTGAGTTCTTTCTTCTTTAGGAAAAAAAAAAACCCTTAAGTTTGAGTCGTTTTGCACATTAGGCCAACCATGCCATTATAGAAAAAAATTGGAAAATAGAGAAAGGTATTAAAAAATCTCCCCAATTTTCCACCCAAAGACAAACCCCTGCTGAGGTGTGGGTCCCTCCGGGCTGTTTTCCTGTGCATGATTTTTCTTTGGCTTGATTTTTGCCTCCGTGTGATTATGCTGAATATACAATTCAGTTGCTTCCTTTTCTTTCTTAACTCAGCTGTATAGAACCAGCATTTTCCCGTGTTATTACAAACCCCCGTAAACAGCATTTCAACAGTTGCACAATATTCCAGCCAGTGGACCTGCCATGGTTTATTTAAACACTCCCCCCTCCTTCAGGCCTGTAGAGATTTTTTTTTTCCTGTTGGTTTCTTTTTCTGTCATAAATAAAGCGTCCTTTGTTTTCACGTTCCTCTCTGTCTGAGGCCTCCATCAATATTTACAAGAGAAGCAGTTCTGTCTGGAAGAACCAGGTTGTTGAAACAACCATAGAAACCGCAGCGGTTGCCTGCCTGGGGCCTGGGCCCCGCTCTTACCGTAGGGCACAGAGCTGCCCTTGAAAATGGCCCATGGGAAGGGCGAAGCTGGAGGCCCTCCCATCCTGGGGGACTCCCGGACCTAGGAAGTAAGACAAGGATTCCTGCTCCGCACACGCCAGTCACTGAGCACTCGCTTTTCACACCTCCCTCACAACAAGCCCATTTTACAAGTGAGGAAACTGAGGCTCAGGGATCACAAGGACACTTGCTGAAGACCCTCAGTCTCCTGAAAAGCATCCTTGACCCTGGCCTGCCCACTGCCGGCACACTGTTCCTTCCCCTCCTCTTCCGTGAGGCCCAGAGCCAAGGACCTGACGGCAGCTGTCTCCTGCCCCTGATCCCTGTCCATCCCCCACCGGTCGATCATGCTCTATCCTTGAAACTGGAACTCAAAAGAAATTGTCTTAAGCTCTCCGATCCTCCACACCTGCATCTATCAAATGGGTGCCACTGCCAGCCTCGAGCGGGCGCTGTAAGGACTGGCCCAGGGGCTGCTCCACGGTCAGTCCCAGAAGCAGCATTGTCTCCTGCAGGGAGGCTTCTCTGAGCCAGCTCAGGGGAGGGATCCCTCATACTCCCACTCCCCTTTCTCAGTGGCCTGGTCCCGTGGAAGGAGGTCATCTGACATTTAAGCTGAAGACACCCCATCTTGTTTAACAAGGTCTGGGGATTGGGGGAGGAGGCTTGCATTATGCATAGACCATCCAGGCTTTGAGACGAACCTCTGCAATCCTCTAACAGGGTGAGTGACTGGCTGACTTGAGTTTCCCAGGCTCAAAGCATTAGGCATTTCTCCAGGTCATCTGACAGCAGTGAAGAGCTTCAGAGGCTGCTCGGAGCCCCTGGAAACCTTGAGAAGGTGCATGGTGGCACAGATGGGAGGCTAGAAGCGCCTCAGAGTGCCTGGAAGGCCCATGCGCTGTGTCTAGCCTACAGATAATCAGAGCCGCAGTCAGGTGCCCAGCACTTCCCATCTATGCCATCCTTCCTGGGAGGCACCTGTGGCCCCAGGGTCACCCTTGGAGCCCCCTGAGACTGTGGCTCCAGCCGGGAGGAGCCCCCCAGGCAGACAGGAGACTGCAGTGGAGGGAGGGGTGGGCAAAGGGTGCTGAAACGCAAAGGGAGGCGGTGCCCCCAGGGGTAGGAGGTGAGGGGACAGGCAACTGGGGTCCTCTGGCAGTCCTCTACCAGCAGCCTCCAGACTCAGGTTTGTTGAAGAGTGAGATGTGTGTCAAAACAAAAGAAAAATGAACAAGTGCTCACATCTTGGTCGCCTTTTTCTGTGTGTGCAGGGAGGCAGTGGAGACACGGATCTTTTACCAGTGACAGTGACAACCATATTCCCCCACTCCAGGCTCTGAGCAAACCTTAACTGTCATTCCCTTATCAAATCCTTCCTGGAACATCTCTGCCTGGAAGTGATTATCCCCATAATACAGGGGAGGAAACGGAGGCAGGACGTTTCACAAAATTGAAAGTTATTATTTGAGACCTATTCTAAAATCTGCCTTTATTATTAAAAAACTGGAGGAGAGAAATCAATCATTGTCAATACATTTATTGAGTACTAATGGCGCTAGGGGGAAAGAACCCACCTGCCAATTGCAGGGGACATAAGAGATGTGGATTCGATACCCGGGTTGCGAAGATCCCCTTGAGGAGGGCATGGCAACCCACTCCAGTGTTCTTACCTGGAGTCCCATGGACAGAGGAGCCTGGTGGGCTACAGTCATAGGGTCGCATAGAGTTGGACACGACTGAAGTGCCTTAGCACGCACACATGCAGGAGCTATGCTTATATAATTTCATTTTATTCTCAAAACCACCTGGTAGATGACCAAATTCTCCCCTTTCCGTCAATTTCTCCACCCTTGATCTGGCCATGAGACTTCCTTTTTTTTTTGTTAATATGTATGTGCTCTTCTGCACTTACTTTTTTCCATTTAATATAATATTCTCCTATGTTTTAGCTGTACTGTACAGCTTCTGGGATTTTAATTCCCCGACTAAGGATTGAACCTGGGCCACCACAATGAAAACGCTGAGTCTTAACCACTGGACTGCCAGGGAATCCCCAATACTTGCTTTTAGTAGCTTGGATACTGGGTTTACGCTCTTGTTCTTAAAAGCCCTGAGATTTGCACGATGGGCACAAGCCTGGGCTAGCCTCCTGGACACATGGGAGACACGTGGCCTGCTTATCAGTTATCCCAGTCTGCTGCTGCTGCTGCTGCTGCTGCTAAGTTGCTTCAGTCATGTCTAACTCTGTGCAACCCCATAGATGGCAGCCCACCAGGCTCTGCCGTCCCCGGGATTCTCCAGGCAAGAACACTGGAGTGGGTTGCCATTTCCTTCTCCAATGCATGAAAGTGGAAAGTGAAAAGTGAAAGTGAAGTCGCTCAGTCGTGTCCGACTCTTAGCGACCCCATGGACTGCAGCCCTCCAGGCTCCAGTCTACCGTCGGCCGAACACAAGAGCCACTGACCACAGACAGCCCAGCGAGCAAGCCCAGCCAAGACCAGCAGACCACCTGACTGAGCCCAGCCCAAGTGATGTGAATGGGAAGTATGGCCTGCCGTGTCAGTGAACAAAGGACGTTGCCACCCACAAGCCATCACGTTATAGCCCTCTGGACAGTGAGCCCTGAGGGAAAACAGGTTGGAGGCAGGATGCTCCCGCATCCAGCAGTCAGCCCCTGCAGCCACCCACAACGGTGCCCATAGGAGAGACCCAGGGTAGGACGTGCAGTATAGTGGCCCCAGACAACTGAGGCATGCATCAAAGGCGTGATGTCAGTGAGCTCGACTCTAAAGCATTAAATGCTATAACTTCAGATATCAAATCTTCCTTAATTAACAGCGATCTTTTGATGTTGTGACTACCTGGTCTTTGTTGCAAACCCTCCCATACCTCCTGAACTCCCTCCGTCGCCTCTTGGGCACAGTCCCTCTGAGTTATCTGAGATGCTGTGTCCTGGGCTCAGGCCCTCGGTTTGTCCATTGAATAAAACATCATGGGCTTCTCAAGGGGCTCAGTGGTAAAGAAGTCACCTTCCAGTGCAAGAGACGCAGGAGATGCAGGTTCGATCCCTGGGCTGGAAAGATCCCCTGGAGTAGGAAATGGCAACCCACTCTAGTATTCTTGCCTGGAAAATCCCATGGACGGAAGAGTCTAGCAGAATGCAGTGCATGCGGTGGGAAGAATCAGACACAGCTGAGCCTCACCGTTCAGGATTTTCTTTTTTCAGTCAGTGGGGCCAATTTCCTGATGCATGAGCAAAACAGCAGGCTGTGGATTTAAGCCACTACATATTGGAGTGGTTTGGAACTCAGCAATACACAAGTGTCCAAGATACGGCACTCCTGTGAGACACACACTATTGTGACTATTTCATAGCAAAGGAAGCTAAAGTTCAAGAAAATGGCCTAACTTTCTCATGTAGACTTTAAAAATTGTGCAGTGTGAGAGTTGCCAGTTGTTTTATTGGGGGCAAAATGAGGACTTTAGCCTGGGGGACAGCATTTCAGATAGCTCTGAGAAACTGCTCCAAGGAGGTGGGGAGAGGAGCTAGAATATATATAGGAGTTTTGCCACAAAGGGAAGGTAGTTGGGAACAACAAAAGATTGCTGTTAAAGAAGCCAGATATCTCAAGTTAAAATTTGCATTTTCCCAACAAAGGTCTGTCTAGTCAAAGCTATGGTTTTTCCAGTAGTCATGTATGGATGTGAGAGTTGGACTATAAAGAAAGCTGAGCACCATAGAATTGATGCTTTTGAACTGTGGTGTTGGAGAAGACTCTTGAGAGTCTCTTGGACAGCAAGGAGATACAACCAATCTGAAAGGAAATCAGTCCTGAATATTCATTGGAAGGACTGATGCTGAAGCTGAAACTCCAATATTTTGGCCACCTGATGTGAAGAACTGACTCATTGTAAAAGACCCTGATGCTGGGCAAGATTGAAGGCAGGAGGAGAAGGGGACGACAGAGGATGAGGTGGTTGGATGGCATCACTGACGCGATAGACATGAGTTTGAGTAAACTCCAGGAGTTGGTGATGGACAGGGAGGCCTGGCCTGCTGCAGTCCATGGGGTCGCAAAGAGTCGGACACCACTTTCAGCTATCTGCAGCCCGTATCCTGTGTTTTCACACCCTGAGTCCCCCCAGGGCTCACCGTGGAGAGTGGCTGCCGTCTGACAGCTGCGGGATGGCAGGTACTCTTTCCTTCCTGAGTTTCCTCAGGGCTCACCAGCTCAGCATCCATGGCGGCTGCTCTTGCTGGAGACTGTGACATCCTAGGTTACTTATATGGCAGGAAACATGCCATTTCTCAGCTTGAACGTGTGGTCTCAGCATCCCTGGCCAGGTTGTCCCCCACACCTCAGTCAGGGCACCCCACGCCACACACTCAACCCTCCAACACTTCAGCCTTGGTCTGCAGGCCCACTGGCCCCAGTGAGCTCCCCATGGGTAGTGAGAATGTCTCGTCTGCCTCTATCCTTGGCACCAGCACGAAGCAGCCACACCGCTCAGCTCAGAGGAAGCTGAGCTGTGTCCTGGTTTGAGACGCACCGTCAAGCACTGTGGCTCTCTGTGCAGCGCTGCCCAGATGGGCTGATTCGCTGTCTCCAAGAAGGACTGTGTCATGCCTTCTGTCCTTTCCTTGAACACCCTTCCTGTTGGCATGCAGCATGAGGGCAGAGGGGGCTTCTCTGCTCCTACAGTCCAGAGCACAGTGGTTCTGCTGCAGCTGTCAGCACCTGTCCTCCGCCCACAGGAAGGGCAGGCCGTGCTGCCTGGGGAGGCACCACTCCCCGGAGGGCCTGGCTAACAGGAGGTTGTCATAAATACCCCAGCTCCCTCAGCCCCAGGCGGGGACCCAGGCTCAGTCTCTACACTGGCTCCTAGATAACATCCCTTCACAAAGTCACTCCTGTCCACCACGTTGACATTGCCGCCTGCTCCTCCCGCCTCCCAGGGACTGTAGCAGAGGCACACCTCCCTTTCCCCTACCCACTCCCTCTCACCTTCTTTAGGCCTTCACAGCCCTGGCACCAACCACCTCCCCCATTCAAACGAGCTCTGGCATCTCTCATCTGAAAAGAAAAGCCACTTTTACACAACTCGCTTGATAGTGCAATAAATTAGAATCATGAATACACTCTAGAAGGTTAAAAACACTACCAAATATAATGTGTCCTGATTTGTAATGAGTGTCAAAGTGATGTGGCAGCTCTGCGTTCCTGAAAACAGTTTATGTTCTGAAGATCTGTGATTGTTTCTCTTGCAATCATGTTTATACTGTCACACTTAGCAATCCTGACTTTGTAGAGAATAGGAGGGTTGGCTTTAACTTGCCCTCAATTTGAATCATAACAAATTCTGAGTGAACTCTTTAAAAAAACAAAAATGCCTGCTCTTACAGAATGCTTTCCATCTGAAGGAGCCAAAATGTTGGATTGTGGATAGAACCCTTCAAACCCATGCCTGGTATCTTTCAGCCACCTGATGTCACTTTCCAAGCCTGGTCTGTCTCCCCTGGACTATCCAGTGGGGTGGGCTTATGAGGAATGTTGGCAAATTAGGGCAATGTCAACCTCAAGAAAATCCAGGGACATCGTATCTTTAAGCTGTCTTTTTAAAAAAGCATTTTAACTGGGGTAAAATATACATGTAACCACTTAAAAATGTACAATTAAGTGGCTTTAAATACTTTCTCAGTGTTGTGTGTCTATGTTTTATCTGATTACAAAAGATATATAAACATTTATTGTACTGACAAACAGGTACAGACTTCCCTGGTGGTCCAGTAGTTAAGAATCCACCTGCCAATGCAGGGGACATGGGTTCAACCCCTGGTCCGGCAAGTCTCCATGTGCTGCGGAGCATCTAAGCCCATGTGCCACAACCACTGAGCCATCTCTCCAGAGCCTGTGCTAGGAAATGAGAGAAGCCACCACAGCAAGAAGCCTGTGCGCCGTAACCAGAGCTTAGCCCCTGCTCATTGCAACTGGAGAAAGCCCATGCATAGCAGCGAAGACCCAGTGCAGCCAAAAATAAATCAACATACACTCGTTTTAATTCTTCAAAAGCAAACAAAAAAAGTTATTGCAGAATATATGAATGGGAAAATACAGAGAAGCACAAAGAAGGCAGTAGAAGTCACTCCCACTCCAAAATAATCCATCACTGGTTTTGACATCTTTATTTCTAGTTTCTTATTGGAGGTGATGGAATTCCAGTTGAGCTATTTCAGATCATGAAAGATGATGCTGTGAAAGTGCTGCACTCGATATGCCAGCAAATTTGGAAAACTCAGCAGTGGCCACAGGACTGGAAAAGGTCAGTTTTCGTTCCAATCCCAAAGAAAGGCAATGCCAAACAATGCTCAAACTACCGCACAATTGCACTCATCTCACACGCTAGTAAAGTAATGCTCAAAATTCTCCAAGCCAGGCTTCAGCAATACGTGAACCGTGAACTTCCAGATGTTCAAGCTGGTTTTAGAAAAGGCAGAGGAACCAGAGATCAAATTGCCAATATCCGCTGGATCATCGAAAAAGCAAGAGAGTTCCAGAAAAACATCTATTTCTGCTTTATTGACTATGCCAAAGCCTTTGACTGTGTGGATCACAATCAACTGTGGAAAATTCTGAAAGAGATGGGAATACCAGACCACCTGACCTGTCTCTTGAGAAACCTGTATGCAGGTCAGGAAGCAACAGTTAGAACTGGACATGGAACAACAGACTGGTTCCAAATAGGAAAAGGAGTACGTCAAGGCTGTATATTGTCACCCTGCTTATTCAACTTATATGCAGAGTACATCATGAGAAACGCTGGGCTGGAAGAAACACAAGCTGGAATCAAGATTGCCGGGAGAAATATCAATAACCTCATATATGCAGATGACACCACCCTTATGGCAGAAAGCGAAGAAGAACTAAAGAGCCTCTTGATGAAGGTGAAAGAGGAGAGTGAAAAAGTTGGCTTAAAGCTCAACGTTCAGAAAACTAAGATCATGGCATCTGGTCCCATCACTTCATGGGAAATAGATGGGGAAACAGTGGAAACAGTGTCAGACTTTATTTTTGGGGGCTCCAGAATCACTGCTGATGGTGATTGTAGCCATGAAATTAAAAGACGCTTACTCCTTGGAAGGAAGGTTATGGCCAACCTAGATAGCATATTTAAAAGCAGAGACATTACTTTGCCAACAAAAGTCTGTCTAGTCAAGGCTATGGTTTTTCCAGTGGTCATGTATGGATGTGAGAGTTGGATGGTGAAGAAGGCTGAGCGCCAAAGAATTGATGCTTTTGAACTGTGGTGTTGGAGAAGACTCTTGAGAGTCCCTTGGACTGCAAGGAGATCCAATCAATCCATCCTAAAAGAGATGAATCCTGGATGTTCATTGGAAGGTCTGATGTTGAAGCTGAAACTCCAATACTTTGGCCACCTCATGCGAAGGGTTGACTCATTGGAAAAGACCCTAATGCTGGGTAGGATTGGGGGCGGGAGGAGAAGGGGACGACAGAGGATGAGATGGTTGGATGGCATCACCGACTCGATGGACATGGGTTTGGGTAGACTCCTGGAGTTGGTGGTGGACAGGGAGGCCTGGCGTGCTGCAATTCATGGGGTCGCAAAGAGTCGGACACGACTGAGCGACTGAACTGAACTGAACTGATTACCCATAATTTTAAAAAATTAAAAGTGGGATCTTACTCTGTATTTACTGTGTAATTGACCTTTTCTGCTATCAGAATATCGTGACTACTTTCAAGCTTGAAGAATGTATCACTGGATTTCCTTTTATTGTGGTACAATATACATAACCTAAAACTCACCGTTTTAGCCGTTTTCTCAAGTGTGCAGTTCAGAGGCAGTAAGTGTGGTTCCACAGTTGTGCAGCCATCTCCACCATCCATCTCCTGAACTTCATCATCGCAACCCGAAACTCCATGCTCGTTAAACCCTAAGGCCCATTTTTCACTCCCCACCCCCACCCGGTAACTAAAAGGCGTCTTTAACTTTGGAAAACATCCCTTACAGGAATAAGGATGTTCTCTGCTCCATCAGCACAGATGATTAGAAATGTGCCTTAAGCACAAAAACACACTGGATTTCATTCATTCTGGAAAGTTCCACAAACTATGCAGAGCCCATCCCAGTGGGATACTCTGGGGCTAAAGAATCAATAACTTATTTATCAAGGATGTTACGGCTCCTTCCTCATTTCCACGGGAAAGACAAGGGGAAAGTGATCTCTCCGTTCCCTGTGAGCTTGCCCCATCCTCACACTGCGTCATTACTTTGGGTGCTTTAACAGAAATATAGTTGGGAAAAGGTCAAGGAATAAAACATATTAACCATTGTGTTATGTTGTGGGTCCTAATTATGCAATTATGTGCCCTTAAGATGGATGTTTATTCCCACTGGGGGCATACACACCGAGGAAACCAGAATTGAAAGAGACGCATGTACCCCAGTGTTCATTGCAGCACTGTTTACAATAGCCAGGACATGGAAGCAACCTAGGTGTCCATCAGCAGATGAATGGATAAGGAAGCTGTGGTACATACACACAATGGAATATTACTCAGCTATTAAAAAGAATACATTTGAATCAGTTCTAATGAGGTGGATGGAACTGGAACCTCTTATATAGAGTGAAGTAAGTCAGAAAGAAAAACACCAATACAGTATATTAACACATATATATGGAATTTAGAAAGATGGTAACGATGACCCTATATGCGAGACAGCAAGAGAGACACAGATGCATAGAACAGTCTTTTGGACTCTGTGGGAGAAGGTGAGGGTGGGATGATCTGAGAGAATAGCATTGAAATATGTATATTATCATACGTGAAACAGATCGCCAGTCCAGGTTTGATGCATGAGACAAATGCTCAGGGCTGGGGCAATGGGATGACCCTGAGGGATGGGATGAGGAGGGAGGTGGGAGGGGGGTTTAGGATGGGGAACACTCGTACACTCATGGCTGGTTCATGTAAATGTATGGCGAAAACCACTACAATACTGTGAAGTATTAGCCTCCAATTAAATAAAGTAAAAAAAAAAATAAAAGATGGATGCTTATTAAACGTCTATTCCGTGCAAGGCGCTGGGGTTCTGGCTGTGAACAGGTTGGACACCTTCTCCTGGGGAAACCAGGAATGCACAGGTGAACAGCTACATAAAGCAGAGGCAGGTAAGCTCGGTGCAGGAAGTGAATGCAGAGAGCTGGAGAGTGGCAGGAGAGACAGGGCTGGCGACCCAGTGGGCTTCTCAGAGGAGGCAGCAGTGAAGCTGTGACATGAAGGATGAGGACTTAGCCTGGAGGGAGACAGAAAGTGCAAACCAGGAAAAGGAGAGGGATGGCCAAGAACAAGGGCCCTGCGTCCAAGCCGAGTGAAGGCCGGTGTGGCTGCAGAGGTGTGGGAGGCCGGGCAGCTGGGCCGTGGGGGAGGCCGGCACCTCTCAGCTGGAGAAAGAAGGCTGGATTCTATCTTCAGCCCAATGAGAAATCTTCAGATAATTTTTCTTTTTGTTCGCCAATACGCCTTTTATTTCAGGAGAGTTTTTAGACATAAAGTTGCAAGGATAATACAGAGAATCCCCATATATCCACTATTGTTAAGATCTTACATTAACATGGCCCTTTCATCACAGCTGAGGAACCGATACTGATACACTGTCATTAACATAGGTCTACACTTTATTCAGGCTCCTTGTATTTTTCCTCCATGTCATCTTTCTGTTCCAGGCTTCCACCCAAGATGCTACATTATTTTTTATCTTTTTTTTCAAGTTGAAGAGTAGTTGACTTACCCCGCTGTGTTAACTCCTGCTGTATAGCTAAGAGGTTCAGTGACACACACACATACATTCTTTTCTATGCTCTTTTTCATTATAGTTTATCCCAGGGCATTGAATACAGCTCCCTGTGGCATACAGTAGGAGCTCGCTGTTTACCCACTCTCTATATAATAGTCTGCGTCTGCTGAGCCCGAACTCCCAGCCCACCCCTCTCCCACCCCTCCTCTCCTCCTTGGCAACCGCAAGTCTGTTCTCTATGTCTCTGAGCTTGTTTCGGTCTTGCAGATAAATTTATTTGTGTCATATTTTACATTCCACACATGAGCGACTTGTGTGGTATTGTCTTTCTCCGTCTGACTTACTTCAGCTGGAATGATAGTCTCTAGGTCCACCCCTATTTCTGCAAACGGCATTATTTCATTCTTTTTAATGGCTGAGTAGTATCCCGTTGTATAAATGTGACCACATCTTTATCCGTTCATCTGTAAATGGGCATTTAGGTTGCTTCTGTGTCCTGGCAATTGTGAATAGCGCTGCTATGAACATGCGGGTGCGTAAGATGCTACATTACTTTTAGATGTCACATCTCCTGAGGGTCCTCTGGGTAGTGACGGTTTCCCAGACCTTCCTTGTTTTGGCTGACCTTGACAGCTTCGAGGAGAATTGGCCAGGTGTTTTGTAGACTGCCCTTCAGTTTGGTCTTGTCTGGTATTTTTCTCCTGGGTTGTGGGTTGCTCACCTGGGGTTATGGGTCGTGGCAGGAAGACCACAGAGGTAAAGCCCCATAGTCATCACACCATATCAAGGGTACATGCAATCAATACATTGATCGCTGCTG
Organism: Okapia johnstoni; assembly: GCA_024291935.2. Taxonomy (NCBI): domain Eukaryota; kingdom Metazoa; phylum Chordata; class Mammalia; order Artiodactyla; family Giraffidae; genus Okapia; species Okapia johnstoni. Next base: position 15,454,925 of record JAGTYA010000024.1, on the reverse strand, counting down.
ATACTGTCCTTGATCACCTGGCTGAGGAAGCAGTGCCCAGCTTCTCTGCTGTCAAGCTTCTCTCTTTTCCCTCCCTTCACATTCTGCTCTTCAGAAGGAGTCACTGTGGGCAGCCCGCACTCACAGGACAGGGAGCTATGCTCTACCTCCTCGGCGGGGCAGAGGCTCCGTAAACGATTTGGAATTCTTCTGTATGTTCTTCCTCCCCGTTCATTTACTTAGTCAGGCAGCTGTGTCGGTCTAGACTCAGAGGCTCTTTCCATTTTGTGTTCTGGGTTATATTTTAAAGCTTTGTTTATTTCTTTTTTCATTTATTTTTTTAATTGGAGTGTGGTTGCTTTGGGGGCTTCCCAGGTGGCGCAGCTGGTAAAGAATCTGCCTGCCAATGCAGGAGAGACAGGCTCAGTCCCTGAGTTGGAAGATCCCCTGGAGTAGGAAATGGCAACCCACTGCAGTATTATCACCTGAAAAATTCCGTGGGCAGAGGAGCCTGGTGGGCAACAGCCCAGGGGGTCGCAAAAGAGTGACTTAGTGACTAAACAACAATCATTGCTTTACGAGGCGCATTTATTTTCTTACATGAATGAGTCCAGCTTTGGCTGCTAGGAGCTCTTTCAACTGACTCCTGTGTCCCTTCGATGCATCCCCATTATTTTGATTCTCGAGCATTTCCTTATTTTCTGTCACTACAAGATGCTTCACGCACATCTAATACTTCCCCTGCCCAATCCTCTCCCTTGGAGAGCCAGCCATTTCTCCAAGGAGCCCTAGTTCCTTTTATTAGAGAATGGGGTTAGAAGCCAAGATCTGGGCACTGGGTCACAGGTTTTTAGACACAAGGGTGAGGCATTATCTGATTTCCATTCTAAATGCATTCCACTGGACGCTGCGGAGAGAGCCTCTTGGTGGTGGCCAGAGAGAAACTGTGATTCCGGTTAGGAGGACATCAGTCATTCAGGTGAGAGGTGTGGGGACCCACTGGAGCCTCAGAGTTAATATGGATACTGAAAGAAAGTGTTGGTTGCTCAGTCGAGTCCAACTCTTTGCGACCCTATGGACTGTAGCCTGCTAGACTCCTCTGTCCATGGGATTCTCCAGGCAAGAATATGGGAGTGGGTTGCCATTCCCTTCTCCAGGGGATATTCCCAACCCAGGAACCAAACCCAGATCTCCTGCATTGTAGGCAGATTTTTTACTGTCTGAGCTACCAGGGAAGCCCCAATATGGAGATTATGTCAAACTAAAAACATATGAGATGAACAGATGCAGGAAGAAGCCTTCTCAGAACTTCCTTTAATCTTCGCTGAAAGCAAAGAATTCTGAGAATGAAACTCATAAACTCCCTTCTCTGAAGGAATGGTACGGCCATGAAAAAGACAGAAGAGATCACTTGTACCGCCATAAGCGAACATTATCACCGATGTTCCTGTCTCCTGTTTGTTCCCCTAGAAACTCATTTGTTCTTCATATAGAAGCCTCTGTTCTCTCCTCTTTTTCCTAAACTTTAGCAATTGGGCAAACTATTTGTTTTGTGAGCTCCAATATACATACGAATCAATTTGCTAGTTGTTTTTTTCTTCTTGTTAATCCAGCATTTGTGAGTTTAATTTGTGTGCCCCAGGGACTGGGCCTAAGATGTTTTTCCTCCCTGATGGAGACAATGGCCTGAGCTACACAGGGATTCAAGGTCAGCTAGAGATGGGTTCATGTGATGACAGTATGTCTAGTCAAAGCTGTGGTTTTTCCAGTGGTCATGTATGGATGTGAGAGTCGGACTCTAAAGAAAGTTGAGTGCCGAAGAATTGATGCTTTTGAACTGTGGTGTTAGAGAAGACTCTTGAGAGTCCCTTGGACTGCAAGGAGATCCAACCAGTCAATCCTAAAGGAAATCAGTCCTGGGTGTTCATTGGAAGGACTGATGCTGAAGCTGAAACTCCAATACTTTGGCCACCTGATGCGAAGAGCTGACTCATTGGAAGAGACCCTGATGCTGGGAAAGATTGAGGGCAGGAGGAGAAGCGGACGATAGAGGATGAGATGGTTGGATGGCATCACTGACTCGATGGACATGAGTTTGAGTAAGCTCCAGGAGTTGGTGATGGACAGGGAGGCCTGGAGTGCTACAGTCCATGGGGTCGCAAAGAATCGGACATGACTGAGCGACTGAACTGACAGACTGATGACAATATACCACCAGCTTGCCCCTCTGGCCAGCCCCCTTCAGCCCCCAGCCCAGCCCACCTCTACCCCTCAACCTTTCCAATACATGACCTTTCTCTTCACTTTTCCTGAACTGATTTCTATTGCTTACAGCCAGGAACCCTAACCCATAGAGCCTAGTAAGTTTCCCCCTTGACCTTGTCGACTTAAAAAAATACACAACGTGAGAGGTGCAAGTTCAGTTTTATTTGGGGGCAAAACCCAGGAGACAGCACCTCAGACAGCTCTGAGGAACTGCTCCAAAGAGGCAGGGGGGAAAGCTCGGGATATATGTGATTTTTGGTGAATGGGAAATAGATGCAATCAAGAACATATTTTTCCAGAAGGTTTCTACTAGTCTTGTAAAACCTTTACTGGTCGTGAGGATCAGTGTCACCATGAAGAATTTTAGTGCTTTTCTAGCCATAAGGAAATACAAGATTTGGGCTCATAAAATCATCTCCTGAAAATATCTAACCATCTGAAGACCTGTCCTGCCAATTTTCCCAGAGCACAGAGCGCCTCATTCCTGCTCTCCATCCTGCACTCTTTCAGGGGGTGTTGAAGATCAGCAGCTGCAGCAGCACATGATTTAATCCGTGTAGTGGTAGATGGCAAGCACCCAACGGCAAGTGCCAATTTGTAGCTGGCAACCTGTATACTGGACTCCAGAGGAAATCATTTCACCTACCCTCGGACTCTCGCACAGAGCCTAGCACACGCTTGTTGAGCCAGAGTTGTGCTACTGAGTAAAGGAAACTGTTGGCTGTGTCATGGGACACCAGCGACAGGCATACGGGGCGCACCTTGGAAACCCACTTAAGAAAATAAATTGTTTGCAAGTTCTTTCCCACATTCATTTGTACAGAAACAATTAGTGTGCTAATTAAAACTGAGTCTTATCTGTTCATGAAAGTAAGCCCAGCAGGCCCTCTAGTTGGCAAGACGGGGTTGGCGGAAAGTTGGAGGTTCTCTGGTACTAGAAAAGAAGGCATTTTCATTTCCCATCAAATGTTTAATAATTCAGGTGACTGCAGAATTTGGCCAGCCCACATTCAATAGGCTTGAAATAGTGAGCTTGGCAAGCACAGGGCCATCAACATCCACATCCCAGGTCTAACGAGTGAGAATTTGTCATCTCTCTCCCTGCCTGGCCTGGCTGGAGCGTGCCTTGCTCCATAAAGGAAAGGTTTGTTGCTCAAATTAATAGTACAAACAAGATTTCAGGAGGGAATGTTTAACCTACTTAAGAGGACATGCTGTTTTCAAGCAATTAGTACTATTTGCTCACAATGAATGAACTAATTGCAGATAAGCCTTATTTCTGCTTTGAAGAGGGATCCCGCAGGACCGATACTTGGCAACACTTTGCCAATGGTTAGTTAGTATCACCACATGCTCCTGCAAGGAATAATGTCACAATTCACTGAAAGCAATCCCCTCTATTCAGATTTCTAAGTCATTCTCAGTAATAGTCACCAAGCCTTAATGTTGGCATCTATAAAATGGGGGTGAGGGCTTCCCTGGTAGCTCAGATGGTAAAGAATCTGCCTGCAGTGTGGGAGACCTGGGTTCGATCTCTGGGTTGGGAAGATCCCCTGGAGGAGGGCATGGCAACCCACTCCAGTATTCTTGCCTGGAGAATCCCATGGACAGAGGAGCCTGGTGGGCTACAGTCCACAGGGTCGCAAAGAATCGGACGCGACTGAAGCAACTCAGCACACACACATGCACGTATTCATAGGGTTGTTGTGAGGAGTCATTGAGGGCATTTATGCCCACAAACAGCAGCTAAATTCACTCTGGCCTTTCCCCAGATTTGGTCAGGTGAGCAGACAGATTCCTGGCTCGGGTGCTGATGGGGACAACCAGGCAACCTGCTGACTCTCGATTCAGCAGACTTTGTGTTTACAAGGAGAAAACAGCATCAGCCTTCACGCCGAGCTCCACTACTAACCGGCTGGGCCACTTGGGACCAAACCTTTCTCCTCTGTCAAATGAAGTAGATGAATTAGCTTTGTGGTTTTAAACCCTAAAAAAAAAAAAATCTTTGCTTGCTTATAGTCTGTCAGGGAGGAAACGCTTTTCCTCTGTCCTCTTAGGGGTGGTCCGAGGACCCACAAATTAAACTAACAAAAGATATTAAGGGAAGAAAAGGCACACAATCTTCATGAATATATATGTGCACGGGAGTTCATAGGGACGAACAAACACTCAAACAGACGGTTAGACTCAGACCGTTTGACGTTCTTTTAACAAAGGAAAGAGGGTTTAGTCTTCAAGGGACAATGAAGTGTGGGGAAGTGACCAAGAAACACGTGGAGACACTGATGGGAAACGAGAGCCATGTTAATAAGGTGCATTTACAAAAGCTTGTCGGTGTCCACTAGCCATCCTTGGGAGTCGCTCCTCTCTCCTTGGTACCGGTGGAAGGAGAGATCTTCCTCAAAGGGGAGTTTATATCCAACTTTCAGATAAAGGGAGGGCAGAGGACTGTTCTTGCATCTGGTGATTCTCAACTGCCTCCAGTGCAAAATAATCGCATGTCAAAGTGGCATACTTCAGAGGCATGTTCTGGTCCAGTCAGTTCCAAGTGGAGCCGTAGCAAGAACGGACAAAGATGCGTCTGTAAAGTTGAGGGGCTCCATCCCAGAGAGTCCTCCAGCTGAGCTCTCCTAACCTCTTGGGACCTTGAAGCCGGGGAACATCTGAGAAGCCAGATGGAAAAATATTCCCTCCTCCTTCATTCATTCCACGAATATTTACTAAGTGCACACGCAAGACACTGTCTTTTCCGTTATTGCTGTTCAGTTACTAAGTTGTGTCTGACTCCGCAACCCCACGGCCTGCAGCACGCTGGCCTCCTCTGTCCTCCACTGTCTCCCACGTGTGTGCTGAGTCACTCCGTCACACCCGACTCTTTGAGACCCTGTGGACTGGAGCCTGCCAGGCTCCTTTGTCCATGGAGATTCTCCAGGCAAGAACACTGGCGTGGGTTGCCATGCCCTCCTTCAGGGGATCTTCCCAACCCAGGGACTGAACCCCCACTCCGGCATCACAGGTGGATTCCTTACCATCTGAGCCACCAGAGAAGCCCCACTATCTCCCAAAGTTTGCTCAAATTCGTGTCCATGGAGTTGGTGATGCTATCTAACCATCTCATCCTCTGCCGCCCCTCATCCTTTTGCCTTCAGGCTTTCCTAGCATCCGGGTCTTTTCCAGAGAGTCAGCTCTTTGCATCAGGTGGCCAAAGTATTGGAGCTTCAGATTCAGCATCAGTCCTTTCGATGAATATTGTCTTAGGCATTGCAAATCAATAAGTAAATGAACAGGATGATTTCAGACAGTAAGAACTGCTATGAAGTCAGTAAAATAGGGTGCTGTGATAGAAAGGGCCTTTGTGTTTCTGAGAAGTCTATTCAGAGGAAAGGATTTTAGCACAAATAAGTTCATTAAAGAAGTAATTCCTGGAAACAAGGATAGGGCAGTGAGCCAAGGAAGGGCAGAAAATCAGTAAAGGGGTTGTACAAGGTTCCATCCTGTTGGCAAATTCAGAGAGCCGTCAGGGCATGCCTCAGCACTGTCCCACCTGAAAGGAGGGAGGCTGGGGTATTTATCCACCGACTCTTATCAGTCACTGTTTGGGGGTTGCTCTCAGGGAAGAAGGGCTTCCCTGGTGGCTCAGATGGTAAAGAATCTGCCTACAGTGCAGGAGACTTGGGTTCAATTCCTGGGTCAGGAAGATCCCCTGAAGGAGGAAAGGCAACCCACTCCAGTATTCTCGCCTGGAGAGTCCCATGGACAGAAGAGCCTGGCAGGGTACAGTCTATGGGGTTGCAAAGAGTCAGACGTGACTGAGTGACTTTCACTTTCAGGGAAGAAGGCAGGGAGCAGTAATCCCCTGACACTTTCAACTGCACATGGACAGCACTACACAGACAGAACCCTCAGGTTCACAGACAGAACCGTCAGGCAGCCAAAGGAGCTGGCAGTTGGAAGTCAGATCAACACAAGATGAAATGGCTAAAACTGAAGGGCTATGTACAGAGAAGCCACGGTGTCCTGCAGAGAGCAGGAGGGTTACCCACTCAGTGGTTTTCAACTACCAAGTGCACTGGAATTTTTTCTTAGGGGTTGGGGTGAGGGTGAGCCATAAGATTCTATTTTCTCTTTTTCTTTCAAAGAAATTCACATTTACAGAAGACTTGCAAGAATAGTATGAAATGCTTTTTCCCCCGTTGAACTTTTATTCTAGAATAGCTTGGTGACAGGATGTTTCATCTCTCCCAAATTCTTTAGTATTTATTCCCTGCAGAGAAGGACCTTCTCCTGCCTAACTGCAATGAAAGTGAAGGTCACTCAGTCGTGTCCGACTCTTAGTGACTCCATGGACTACACAGTCCAGGGAATTCTCCAGACCAGAACACTGGAGTGGGTAGCCTTTCCCTTCTCCAGGGGATCTTCCCAACCCAGGAATCGAACCAGGTCTCCTGCATTGCAGGCGGATTCTTTACCAAGTGAGCTATCAGGGAAGTCCAACCTAACTGCAATACTACTACCCAAATCAGGAAATTAATACAGATCAATTACAACAATCCAACCCACAGAGCCCAGTAGTCTTAATGATGTCCTTTATGGCAGAGAAATCTAACAAGGATCCCATATCGCTGAAGCTCTCTTGACCCTTTTGACAATTCCAAGTCAGTTATTTCATAGAATGCCCCTCATTTGGGGCTTGTCCGATGTTTCCCAGTAATTAAAGTTGTGCATTTTGGCAGGAATGTCACAAAAGTGCTGCTATGTTTTTCTCACCGCTTCCTATCAATGGTGCGCAATTTTGATTTGTTTCATTTCTGGTGATTTCATCATTTGATTAAGGTGGTGGCTGCCAAGTTTCCCCATGTAAAGTCACTCTTTTTCCCTTTGTAATGAATCTATGCCGTGGTGGGCACTTTGAGCCTATGTAAACGTCCTTTTCTTCATCAAACTTTCACCCACTAGGTTTTACATCCATTGATGTTTCTTGGCAGAATTAGTTATCACTATGACAGTTGCCAAATGGTGATTTTCCAATCTCATCATTCCTTCTACATTTATTTGTTGGCTTTCTACTGTGAGACCTTTCTCCCCTCCCCACTTATTTATGCGTTCATTTATTCACATCGACGGGGACTCATGGATTCCTGTTTAATTCAGTGCATTATAATCTGTTACTAAGAGCACCTATTTTGATGCTCAAATTGTTCCAAATCTGGACAACGGGAGCCCCTTCAAGCTGGCTTCTGTGTCCTTTTTGACATTTTCTCACCTCCTTTGAGCAGCCCCTGACTTCCCAGCACAAAAAGATGTGCTAGCTTATCTCGTACATGCTCTCTCCAGTTTGGAATCAGCCATTTCTTCAAGGACTCCTTATTCCTTTTAGTGGAGAAAAATATTTCCAAACTAAGATCTGGGTGCTAAGGGTGTTTACTGCTTCCAGACCGTCTGGATCACATACAATTACTTCTGTATCTATTCTTCATCTCCCTCTACCTATGAAAAACATGAGTTCACCCTGACACCTCCAATTCCAATCCAATACCACAGAATTTATCCTAGTTTTTCTCCCTTTCCGTATCTGTAACCCCCCAGACAATGAGAAACCTGGTTCCCATTATTCTCAGTGTAGTTAATGATTGGATCAATTCTCCCCCATAATAATCTCCCATTGCCACTACTGCCCACGCACGCAGTCATCCCCGTCATCTTGCCAGGGCACTGTTGCCCCCCGCCAAGCCCCCTCCCCGCATCCTTCCCCGTGCAAACACCCTTTTCTCTGCTCCAGCCTGAACACCTCCCACCAGCTGCCAGACCACAAGCCCCTTGACCCTAATTGCAAATGTCTACCTTGCTCTTCTCATCCTGATGGCATTTGAACTTCATTTTTCAGAAGGACAGGTAGAAAGAAGGAAGGTGCGAGCTGGAATTCGACTTCTGGTGGTACAGCCTGTCTGAGGTTGGATTCTCTACGAACAGGGCCTGAGAGCAGAAAGCACGTGTAGTGACCTCCTGAGGAAATGCTCCCAAAGGAAGTTAGCAGGGCAGTAAGCGAAGCAGGAGGGAGAAAAGGGGCCACACCGGAGGAGACACAGTCGCAGTTTGATCCACCCACAGAAGCGGCACAGGGCCTGGGATGAGCAACCTCATCATGAAAGGGAAAGGTCTTTGTGGGGCAGCAACTGCCTCTGCTCTACATCCACTTTCTCTTACTTCAGAGGATGCCAAGACTTCCATCTGGACACACTAAGGATGTGTGACAAGGGTCAACAAAGTTTTCTCTGTAGAGCCTAGATCACTAATATTTCAGACTTTGAAGACTGTAGAATCTCTCTCATAATTACTTAACTCTAGCCTTCTAGCCCTCAAGCCAGCAAAGAGATTATGTAAGTGAATGGGTGTGGTTGTGATCCTGTGAAACCATATTTATAAAAACAGGGAGAGGGCTGTATTTTGCCTTCAGGTCACAACTGGTGGGAACCTGCACTCTCTCCTGCCAGGCTATGAGCCCCAAAATACCCAGGCACTTAGCGGTGACCCTCACAAAGTGTGTGATCTCCCTCTAGAATAGTGCGGCTCGTTTGTCCCAGCCCTTCTATCGCTTCTCAAGGCCTAAGCGGGTTCAGGGAAATGAGACCCAGAGCTCTGCGTTTCCCCAGTTTGGAGTCTGCAGCTGGACTGAGGGGCACACTGGTTAGACAGGGGCCTAAACTCTCCAAGGGGACTGAGCAAAGCACTGGATAGTAAGATAATGGAGAAAACAGAGCTGAGTGGCTTTAAAAGATGACAAAAGCACACACAAAAGTATGACCATAACCCCTGCCTCACACCATATGCAGAAATCGATTCTAAACAGATCAAAGACTTAAATGTAATGTTAAAACTACAAAAGTATCAAGAAAATGTAGGTGTGAGTCTTTGTGACCTTGTATTAAGCAAGGGTTTCTTATACATGACCCCTAAAACAGAAGCATTCAAAGAGAAAAATGGACACATCAGACTTCATCAAAATTTAAAACTTTTGTGCGTCAAGTGGCACTGTGATGGCTAATTTTGTGCCCCCAAAATTGTAGCTACTTAAGCAAGCACCAGTCTGGATGTTGCTGCGAAGCTATTCTGTAGATGTATTTAACATCTGTAATCAGTTACCTTTAGGTAAAGGACAGTACCCTCCACAACGTGGGTAAGCCTCATCCAATTCGTCGAAGGCCTTAAGAGCAAAACCTGAGGTTTCTGGGGAGAAAGAAATTCCGCCTCAAGAATACATCGTCAGTCCTGTCTGAGTTTTCAGCCTGCAGTGCTGCCCTGTGAATTTCAGGCTTGTCAGTTCCCATGATTTCATGAGCCAGCTTCTTAAAATAAATCTCTTTTGTTGCTTCTCCTTCTCTGGATAACTCTGACTGACACAGGCACTATCAGGACGGTACAGAATGGGGCTGAATCATATATCTGAGAAGGGTCTGGTAGCCTGAATATATAAAGAACTCTTACACCTCAACAATAAAAAACGGAATAACCCAGTTTTAAGGATGGGCAAAGATTTCCAGTAGACCTTTCTCCAAGGGAGATGTACAAAGGACCAATAAGCACGTGAAAAGATGTTTAGTGTCGGTAGTCCTCAGGGAAATGTGCTTTCTTTCAGGGAAAGCTTATTGAGCTTCTTGAAACTGTGGGTTTAAAGTTTTTACCAACTTTGAGAGCATTTTGGCTGTTATTTCTTTAAATTTTTTCTATCCTCATCCCCTCCTCTGGGTCTCAGATGTTAGACCGTTTGGTATTGACCCAAAGGTCCTTGTTTTTTTTTTCTAGTATTTTTTTCTGTGTGTGTATTCTGTTATTGACAGCTTCATCTGATGTTTTCAAGTCCACTGATCTTTTCTTCTGTAGGCTTTACAGGCATGCACGCTACGTCTTGTCAGTCGTGTCCATCTCTTTGCAACCCCATGGACTGTAGCCCGCCAGGCTCCTCTGTCCATGGGATTCTCCAGGCAAGAATACTGGAGTGGGTTGCCATGCCTCCACCGGGGGTCTTCCTGACCCAGGGATTAAACCCAGGTATCTTGTGTCTCCTGTATTGGCAGGTGGGTTCCTTACCAGTAGCACCACTTGGGAAGCCGCATCTGTGGGCTCTAATCTGCTTTTAATCTCATCCAGTATTATTTTTCCTTTCCGATACTGTAAGACTCACCTCACTAATTTTCCTTCCCGCCAGTGGCAGTCCATGTTGCCTTTTTCCTGTACCTGAAAAACCTTAGCTTCATGGATTTTATCTGATTTTATAGTTGTTTAAGGTGGGAAGGTAACTTCATTCTTATTTCTCCATTACGGCCAGAAGCAGAATTCACACACGTTTTAAAGCCAGCACAGTTTTTACTTTCTCTTTCTGACAGCTACTGTTTGTGCAAAGAGACGCAACAGATTTCTGTACATTAACCTTGTATCTTGCTACCTTCCTGAATTCATTTATTAATTCTAATGGTTTTTGAGTGGAGTCTTAAGGGTTTTCTATATAGAGTATCATCTGCATATAATGGCAATTTCACCTCATCCCTTTCAATTTGGATATCTTTTTCTTGTCTGATGGCTATGGCTAGGACTTCCAATACTTTGTTGAATAGAAGTGATGAGAGTGGGCATCCTTGTATTGCTCCCAATTTTAGCAGAAAGGCTTTCAGCTTTTCACCATTGAGTATTATATTGGCTGTGGCTTTGTCATAAATAGCTTGTTTGTTATATAGACATATGTTCTCTCTAAACCCATTTCGGTAAGAGCTGTTATGTTGAGATTTTATCAGTTTTTTCCGTATCTGTCGAGATGATCACACAGCTCTTGTATTTTGTGCTGGTGTATCACGCTGATTCATCTGTGTACGTTCAGTCATCCTTGGTGACTCTGGAATGATTCCAACTTGATTGTGGTGTATAACCTTTTTTATGTATTTTTAGATTCAGTTTGCTACTATTTTGTTGAGAATTTTTGCATCTACGTTAATCAAAGATGTTGGCCTGTAATTTTCTTTTTTGGTAGTGTCTTTGTCTGGTTTTGCTATCAGGGTGATGGTGACTTCAGAGAATGACTTCGGGAGTGTCCCCTCCTCTTCAATCTTTTGGAAGAGTTTGAGAAGAATCAGTGTAAGTTCTTCTGTTTGGTAGAATCCCCGTGAAGTCACCCAATCCTGGAATTGTTTTGCAGAGAGTTTCTTATTACAGGTTCTATTTCATTTTTAGTGATCTGTCTGTTCAAATTATCTGTTTTTTCTTCACTCAGTTTCGGCAGGCTGTATGTTCTGAAGGCTCGTCCTTTTCTGCTGCTGCTGCTGCTGCTGCTGCGTCGCTTCAGTCGTGTCCGACTCTGTGCGACCCCATAGACGGCAGCCCACCAGGCTCCGCCGTCCCTGGGATTCTCCAGGCAAGAATACTGGAGTGGGTTGCCATTTCCTTCTCCAGTGCATGAAGGGGGAAAGTGAAACCACTCAGTCGTGTCCGACTCTTAGCAACCCCATGGACTGCAGCCCACCAGGCTCCTCCGTCCATGGGATTTTCCAGGCAGGAGGACTGGAGAGGGGTGCCATTGCCTTCTCCGCCTTTTCTGCCAGGTTGTCCATTTTGTTGGCATATAAGTGTCCATAGTATTTTCTTACAATATAACTTATATCTGGAATTTTAAAATGATACGAATAAACTTACTCACAAAGCAGAAACAGACTCACAGAAAAAGAAGAAAAAAAAAACCCTGGTTACCAAAGGGGAGGTGTATATGCTCAGTCGTGTCCAACTCTTTGTGGTCCTATGGAGTGTGGCCTGCCGTGTTCCTCTGCCCATGGAAGTTTTCAAGCAATAATACTGGAGTGGGGTGCCATTTCCTACTCCAGGGGATCTTCTTGATCCAGAAATTGAGCCCACCTCTCTTGAGTCTCTTGAATCGGCAGGCAGATTCTTTACCACTAGAGCCACCTGGGAAGCCCCTCCAAGGGGACAGATAAATTTGGAGGATGGGATTAACAGACACACACCACTACATGTAAAATAGATAAATAACAAGGGTTTGGTGTACAGCACAGGGACTTGTATCGAATAGCTTGTAATAAGCTACAATGGAAAATAATCTGAATAGGAGTGTGTGTATATATAAATATGTATATTTATATATTTCTGAATCACTTTGCTGTACACCTAAAATTAACACAATATTGTAAATCACCTGCAGTTCAATTTTTTTAAAAACCCCAGCACAATAAACTTTTTTAGGCCAAGTCGCATGGCACGCAGGATCTTAGTTCCCCTTCCAGGGACGGAACCCACGCCCTCTGTGTTGGAGGACGGATTCTTAACCACTGGACCCCCAGGGAAGTTCCCACAATAAACCATCTAAATTTGCAGATGAAGACCCAGGAAGCGGATTCTGGTAAATGAGTTGACTGCGATCCACTCCTAAGAAGGTGGGTTTGTTCTACATGACTTTGGCTTTGTTGGACAGGCTCGCAAATTTGAGGTCCAAGCCAGTTGTTCGGTACACAGACTGAGCTCCATCACCAGGAACCGTCTTCCGCCTCCGCTAGAATCCGGCTGCTCTCTGAAAGAAAGGGTGAACAGATACCGAACAGATACTGAACGAACTGCCCTTAAAGGGGCCCAAAACGACTCGCCTACCCAGACACACTCATGTCTCCCTCTGCCCTATTGGGAGCAATAGGACCTGGGAAAGACTGGTTTCTAGGTAATCAGAAATGAGAATTCTCATTTGATAGAGATCGTTCTGCATGCCAGTCTAAACACGTCACAGCGACCGTGGCCACTTCCAGGGTAGTCAGTCTTCTGCGTGGCCTACAGGGAGTGTCCTCTGAGATCTGGCACCCCTGTGGCTCCAGCCACAACAGCCCTCCCAGGTCCTCGCGCATACCGCATACCCTGCATACCGCCGGTCTTGTTTGACCAGCCCCTGCTTGCATGACCTCTTCCCCATTCAACCTAAGCTGCCTTCTCCTTTTCACAGCCGCCTAGAATCAAAGTAACAACAGCCTACTTCCTTATCATTAAAACAAGGCAGGGGGCAGGGAGGGAGCTTAGACTTAACCCCGAAGATGCTATTGCAAGAGGGACATTCACAATCGAGACATTTCAGCTCAGCAGGTCTGACTTTGTGGGACTTGGGCCCCTGCCGTTGCCTTGGGTTGGGCCAGGCAGCTTGGAACCTTGACCCCCAAATCCTGCAAGAAGATAGATCAGGTGTTAAGTCTCATCCAGATGAGGATAATATGGGCCTCGATGCTTCCAACACTTGACTCCTGAAATAATCAGTATGTTACAGGCTAAGTCCGAGGGTCCGAGGAAACCAACATTCAAATTTTGGCTTCTTCATTCCCCAGCTTTGTCACTTCAGATAAGTTTCTGTCTCTCTCTCTCTTCTCTGAGCTTGAGAGATTTGTCTGGGACATAAATGAAGATGATCTTAGCCACCACCCCTCCGAAGGCTGTTGTCAGATTAAGTGAGATGGTGACTATGAACTCAGACCCGTGTCCAGCGTGTGAACAACATTCACTGGACGTTATCAGTTGTAGAAATAGGAAGGGCCAGTCTGGTCACTAGGCTGAGGCTTTACTGCTGACGTGCTGGAGAGCTTGTCATCACTGAGGCCTCAGCAGGACCTTCTGCTTTTGGCCCTTCTTGGCACAGTTGATATTATCAGACCAGCAATTCAAGTTTCTCTTTGGCACCCGGCACACGAATTAATTACCACGTGGACTCTGCGACGTGGAACACTTTCTCTGATCGAATAAAGAAAGGGAAACTCATCTGGGTGCCTGGTTTGCTGGCTGATTTTTTGTAAGTAAGTCTCACAAACAAAGAAAGGGGGAAATCTATATCTGAACTGACTTCGATATAGTGCAGCCAGCTGGGATGCTGGCCAAGTTTTCTGGGCTAGAAATGAAAAAGGAATATTTTTTTCGCTTCTTCTCTGTAGGAGCCAGTCTGCCTTTAGGTTCATGTTTTTCAAACAGGCCACTACTGGCTCTCACATTTTGTGGGTTTGGGGGAGTCTCAGTCATAATTCCAAATCTTTTTCTCAATGCTGTTAAAATTACTGTCTGCGTAAATAAAGGATTTATTTTACAATTCCTGTTGAAATGACTAATTCAGATGACAACTGGTCCTCACCACTGGCTGGTCTAGGTTTGTGATATGTTCCCCTTGCCCCAAAAACCTAATAAGCAACAAGCTAGATGATGTTGGATACCGGTGGTTTCATAGTTCCCGGACAAAAAGCAGGAGGTTTGCAACTGGCTTCTCCTTGTGGCTTTGGTCACACTAAGAATAAAAAAATATTTTTGGAAGAGCAAAAAATAAAATGTTTTCACTCTCCCAACGGCCAGGATGTGTGGATGATCGCGGGGCTGCGGCACATGTACGCCCTTCTGTGCTTTCTTTGGTCAGCTGCCCACCTGGCTACTTTGGGACTGGGGTGAGGACCGAGGTATAGATGTGCCTGTCAAAAGGCACAACTTACCTGCTCAGAAGTAGTATCAGAAAGTCTAGAGAACAATGTCACACTTGTCCCTGTACTCTGCTGTACAGAGCTTTTATCTCATAAAGGGTCACATAATTCCCTGCTTTGTGTAGAATTTGGGGCTTCCCTAATGACTCAGTTGGTAAAGAATCCACCTGCAATGCAGGGGACCCCAGTTCAATTCCTGGGTTGGAAAGATCCCCTGGAGAAGGAATTTAGTAAACAAGACCCTTCTGAAAAATCTCTGTGTCCAATCCATTTAGTGTGACCCCTGGGCTCAGAATGCAACGTGAGCACTGTGTTAAAGAACCTGCAAACAATTTGTTCTCTTAAGGAGATCAATCACTACCCCCCTGCCTTTGGCCCATGCCACTGGTGTATAAATGGTGCGGTTAAATTCCCCATATACTGTCTAAGAGCCTTCAACTGCTAGGGCTGGGTGGACAATGTGCGTTTGTGTGTGTGTGTGTGTGTGCGCGTTTGGTGGGGGAAGAGGTTCAGGGATAACAAATGAAATACAGTGACTGCCCTCCAAAACTCACTACTCACTTTTGGACACCACAAAGTGCCTTTAAGATACTCAAGGGTTGAGACAACCAGCAAATTGACAACAGATCCCCGATGGCAGCCCCAGAGGGGTTTCGCCGCCCTGTGGAAGCACAGGAGGCATGGAGGAGAGAGGACGCATGGTCGGGGGCCTGTTTCAGATGTCATTCTCACCTCCCACCTCCCCCTCTGTCACTTTCCTATGTAACCAGGGTAACCAACATTACCCACCCCCCAGCCCCGGCGGGTACAGCAGACAGGCCACCGGAAGAGCAACGCTAATGAAAGATGCTATCTGGAAAACCAATGCCAAGCCAAGCTGACATAATTAACTGTATTTGTGGTCCCTGGGGTTTGGCAAGCAAGGATGGGGTGGGAGCACAGTTGGGGAAGGAGGGGGACATCCACTTCCGAAGCTTCTGGAGCAAAGAAAGCAATTTGGATGGCATCCAGTTAGGGGTAGTCACTTTCCAAGTGGCTATCTAATTAGTGCCTGCCCAGCTTCCGAGAGACGGCTGCATACAGCAAGTAAACAGGATGCTCAGCCTCCCCTCAGCTCCAGCTCACGGACTCTCAGGTTGTCGACAGCTTCAGATTCAACCTTCACTGCTGCTATTCCAATGCCAGAGGGTGTTTTTCCCCCCAAAAAGTGCCATTTGCATCACAGCATTTGGAGTGCAGCTTAATAATGTTGTTGACATCCCAAATACCCCCAGAGCCACTTTAAAAGAGCCATTAGTTCTCTGAGGTTGATGGGAAAAGGAAAAACATGCATGCAGCAACAAATACCCTTTTTATCTGGTTCTCAATTTTCCAGTAAGCCAACTTCCCTTCCCTATGATCTTCTCTATGAGCAAAGAGAGTAACCAGGGCTATCTCTGTTTTCCTCACTGTAAAAGTGTTAGTAACACAAACACCCTGAAAAACTCTCGTGAGAATCTTTGACAAGGATGCAGCTTGGTTGATGCTCGGTGGTGTGTGACAAGGATGCAGCTTGGTTGATGCTCGGTGGTGTGAGGTGATGGCGACAACGATGGTGATGCTGATGATAGTGGTGATGATGACGGTGAAGATGATGATAATATTTGCTTCTCTCTCGGCAATATTGTTTC
Organism: Okapia johnstoni; assembly: GCA_024291935.2. Lineage (NCBI taxonomy): Eukaryota > Metazoa > Chordata > Mammalia > Artiodactyla > Giraffidae > Okapia > Okapia johnstoni. Next base: position 15,438,526 of record JAGTYA010000024.1, on the reverse strand, counting down.
CCAGAGCAGGGAGAACTAAACACAGAACATAAAGAGGAGCTGTTGGTTGATGCCCTCCTGTGCTGGTGGTCATTGTACAACGATGCAAGTGATGATCATTGCCATGAGCAGGGATACATTTCCAAAGGATTTTAACATGTGTTACCTCATGCGCACTGTTTCACTGCTCTCTGAGGAAGTTACTGTTATTACCCTCAGTTTATTGATGAAAGTGCTTCCCTGGTGGCTCAGACGGTAAAGCATCTGCCTGCAATGCGGGAGACCTGGGTTCGATCCCTGGGTCAGGAAGATCCCCTGGAGAAGGAAATGGCACCCCACTCCAGCACTCTTGCCTGGAAAATCCCATGGACAGAGGAGCCTGGCGGGCTACAGTCCAAGGGGTTGCAAAGAGTCGGACACGACTGAACAACTTCACTTACCGATTGGAAGAAAAAAATGAGACCCTAAAGATTAAGAATCTTGCCGCTGCTGCTAGGGTCCCGCAGCTGCTAAGTAAAGCAGCCAGGGCTCGAACTTGAGCCTTAACGACTGCGAATCTGCTACTCTTCCTGTGTACAAATATTTCCTTCCAAGCACTTCAGGAAGTATGGAGAGAAGTTAACGACATTGGCTGGGGGTAGTTTCAGCACATGGACTCTATCAGCGAACGAGATCAAGAGACAGAGATTTGAGACAGAGAGAGAGTGGGCTGGTGACATCTCGTGCTCACTTCATCAGCCTGCAGGAGAGATGGGAAGTTGATACGAGCTCAATGAAAATGCAGAATACGTTTAAAGAAATGGTTTCTGTCATCACTTCCTGTATGATAAACTACCCCACCATTTAATGGTTCAAAATAACCACCTTTTTCTTGTTTCTCACATTTGGGGAAGTCGGGGGGACACAGGCGATTCCTCTACCCTAGGCCGTGTCAGCTGGGCTGCAGGTCTCTGGGGGCAGACGAAGCAGAAATGTCCAAGAGGGCGCGCTCCACGGCTGGCACTTGATGTGGCTGTTGGCTGAGATGCCAGCTGGAGAGCCTTGGGTCTCCTCTTTGTGGCCCCTCTAAGAGGCTTGGGGTTCTTCCTCACAGTGGGGCAGCTGGGTTCTGAAAGGGAGACTCTCACAGGCAAACATTACAAAAGAGAGAGAGAAGAGGCTGCCAGTTTTCTAAAACCTGGACTCAGAAGTCACAGAACATCACGTCTACCACACCCTATTGATCAGAGTGGTCACAAAGGCAGCCCACATACGTTCAAAGAGAAGGGAAATAAGCTTCACCTCTTGCTGTGAGAGGAGGCATGTGTTGGAGGGGAGGGAGGAATTGATGATAGCCATCTTTGAGAAGAGAGGCTGAGCTATATCTTTTTCAAGTAGTATTATCTCATCAGAGCAATACAAGCAAGAATCACCACCATTCACTGAGTGGATGCCGTGCACAGGCGTCGGGTCATCCCGTCTGCACCACAGGCGGGGATCTCAGGGGTTACTGGCTTTGTCCAAGGCATCGCACCTAGACACTACATTCCAAGAAAGGAAAAGGGCCACCGCTGCCTGGGATCCTCTTTGAAGAATGAAAACTTTTCCTGGCAGCCTCCTTTCTGCCCAGCAGATTTCCACTCAGTTCCACTTTACTTTGGCCAAGACTGAACTGTATGTTCACTCCTAAGAACATCACCAGTGAGAGCACCTGGTATAAGCTGGTGCTTCCCTATGCAAAAATCGGTATTTGTGCCCCCCTCTGTGGAGCCATCCCGAGAGTACCAGTGACCCCACCCCAAGCGTAGCTATCTCGAGGGCTGAAGGGGTTGGTCACAGCTTAAGCAATGTCTTGGGTGGTGGTGGAGGCATGGATGCTGGGGAGTCAACCCCAGAGACCATTCTAGCTAGAGAGGGGCAATGCCGGGACCAAACCCACATGTCTTTCCGTTCCAAAGCCCATGTCTTTGCATTTCTCCCTACCTTTGTATTGTTCATCTGTTCTCAGAACAGATGGGATGGGAAAGGAAGCTCAAGCTTCTTGCCTTTGCTGTCCATGCTGATGACTCACTAATGCTCATCAGACCCTTGAGTGGGATGTGTTCCCTGTGTCTTTGACTCCAAAGGTCCCTGAAAGCAGCCCTCACAGCACAGCCTCTTCAGAAGCCGGGAGAGACTATTCTCCTGCTGGCTGGAGCTTTGAGTGGGTTTGGACCACATAGAGACAGGTGGGCTCTGAAGGGCACATGATGCTCCGAATCCCTCTTCCGGAATCTGTCCCATCCACAGCTTTTCTCTGTCATGTCTGAGTAACCATGTATGTATACCTTAAAGGACATACCTCCTCCCTCCATCAGACCAAATCCAGACCTTCAAATTATAGCTCTTGGGAGAGAAGTCTCAATTTGGGGAGGGGTGGTGGATAACCAAAGAGTACAAATATATGGGCTGCAACATCCAAGTTGGCTTCTTCATGCACGTGCCTGGCACAGCAAACTCCTCATGTGACCTCTCTCTCCAGCAGGATAGTTGGACATCTTACATGGATGCTTGGGGCTCAAAAAAGTACAAAACCAAAATCTTCCTGTCCTTCTATTGGCCGAAGTCAGTCATTGGGCTGGCCTCAAACCAATGTGGAATGAAATCACACAAGGCTGTGGATACAGGGAGCCAAGGTTCACAGTGGCCATCTTCAAAGACTAATGGCCACACACATAAAATAGTAAGAACACCCCGCTGTTCAAGCTAATGCATTGATTCCAAATTGGGGAGTTCATCTCAATGCATTTAATCCACTATTGAATCAGAAACGTGATTTAAAGTTGCATTTCTCCCTCCCTGGTTTAATGCCTTCAGAGTCCATGCCCACTCATCTCCACATTTTCTGCTCTTGTGAAGTACTAAAACGTTTTCATGCTTCGGGTGCATGAGATGCTTGGATCTAACTTTAATCACCGCCCTCAAGGCAGCGGTGATGAAGGCGGTCAGGAGGAAACATTGTTTCCCTTTGTAAAGTGGAAGTCATTCCACAATTTCCAAACAAGGCAGAATTCACTGACAGGGTATGTTCAGGGAATTTCAGGGTAGAAGATATATCAGTCCTTAAAAGCCTTTAAAAAAAAAAACCAAACCTCAATTCCAGGACTCTTTTAAGAGTGGGAAATCTCAATCCCCACTCTTTTAAACATGTCCTAGCTCTCACTTAGAGAACCTATTGAGGCTGTGAATTCAACCCGGATATATTGTAGTTCAAAGACCTGCAGGTTTAAGCAGTGCAACTGCTTTTAGCTACGCTTCGCCTGTGGCTAACAGTGACAAGCAATTACTTGTAGGGCAGCCACACAAGGCCCCTAGGCCTCTTACCAGACTTGGAGACGTAGGTGCAGAACCCTGAGCTGCTCATCTTCTCTCTTTAAATTGTACTGTTGTCCAGTTAGAAATAGTTAACACAACTCAAAGTGCTCCTTCTCCTCACTCTTGCCCTGCTGGGGTGTCACAGCAGACTGCTGGTCTGCCAAGACGGGCCAGTAGTAGACCATTCATTCTACAGCCTATCCTTCTTGCCAGCTGGATCCTCACTGCCTTCAAATACAACCGTGTCAGGCAATCAGCCACCAAGATTTCCAGTTCCTGACAATCTGCTGTGTACAACAGAGGACTGTACACTAGGATTCAGTTACAGATGTTATTGATGGGAATTACGCTCCCTTAAGGTAGGCAGGAGGGGACCCGTCATCAGGTGCTAAGAGGCTTACGGAGCACTGGAGGAGCGAGAGAAGCAAGCTCAGAGGAAAGAAAACCCTCCAGTTTCCAGAATCCTTCTATCTCTGCTGTGATCAGAAAAGCTTCCTCCTCCATTGCCAAGGAAACCAACAATTTAGGAAGCTGCTTAATGACGCTATCTTTTCATGACCCATGCCAACAAAATGAGACATCTCGTGCCCTACCCCTTTCGCTTTTAACTCAGTTCCAAATCCAAGTCTTGCACAGGAGACTTTGATGGATGGAGCCTAAATCACATCTGAAACACTGGCTGCAAGGGAGTCTGGGAAATTAATTTTTATTTTCCCAGCCTCCATAGTGCAGGAACACACTCAAAGGATGCTGGAATAGATGTTGAACAAATAAATCCATATCATCCATGCCGCAGCCAAATTTTTTAGGCCTGAATAATTCTTCTCCTGAAATCCTCGCTCAGAAATACGCTTTTGACTCACCGAGGGAACATCTCTCTCCATGTCAGTTCAGTCTCACCCAGGACTTAGAACCACCCCGTGCTAGCCCCATGATAAGAGTCGTATCTGTGGAGAGGAATAAGGCCAGGCTTCCATCCTCTCTGAGCTCATAGTCTAACGAAGAATGCAAGGACTTCCCTGGTGGTCCAGTGGATAAGGCTCCGTGCTCCCAATGCAGGGGGCCCGGGTTTGATCCCTGCTCAGGGAACTAGACCCCACATGCCACAGCTGCAGAGCTGGCGTGTTCTGGGGTCCACATGCCACGACCAGAGAAGCCTGTGTGCCACAGTGAAGACCTCGCACAGCCAGAGTGATAATAATAAAGGAATTTATCCTCTAAAAAATACAGACAGATGGAAACAAACAGAAAAGAAGCTGGAAAAGACAGAGAGCAGAGACAATGGGAATGAAGCTGGTTCCGTATCACGGGGCGTATGACACGCTACAGCTTTTACATCTTTATAAATCAGAAAACCCTTTTCAAATCTCTACCCTGCTGGGTGGGCAAGAAATACAATTTCAACTCTTACTGAGACCCTATTGCTTGTCCCCAAGGGTTCAATCAAGGTCCCAGGGTCTTAACAGCCGAGAACTTTGTAGAGGAAGTAACCGATCACATTGTGTTGCTGTTGCTGTTCAGCCACTAAGCCACGTCTGATCCTTTGTGACCCTGTGGACTGCAGCATCCCAGGCTTCCCTGCTTTTCTTTCAAGTCACTGTTTCCACACCACACCTGGGCATGGGGGCCTTGATGAAGCGGGTGAGATGGGTGCTCTGGGCAGTCACCCTCTCATGTCTGCCTTCTTGCTGGGGCGACTGCAAGAGGTTGGGGTTCTGGTACTCACTCCTTGGGTTTCCATAACAACCTCTGTGCCATTCCCAGCCCTGAGGGAGATTCTCCAAACTTCTCCTACCAAGCCATTGCCACCTCCTCTCTCTCATCTACTCATTGCCTTTCCCTTGAAGATATCTCCACAATGGGGCATTAAAAATACAATACACCCAACTGTTTTGCTAAGGCAAGAATAACCCTGATTTCTCTCTACATGTGTGAGCACAGCAAGAAAGTGGAATCTGAAGCCCAGGAGGAGAGTCCTCAACAGGAAACTAAACTGGCTGCTACTTTGATCTGGGACTTCCCAGCCTCCAGAACTGTGAAAAATAATCCCTATTGTTTAAGTAAAAAAATATATATAATAAAATATATATTTTATATATATGTATGTATGTATATAAACCTGACACCCAAACCAGACAAGGACAGTAAAAGAACTTTAAACCAATCTCACATTTATGATCATGGACACAAGAAAGTCTAAATAAAATGTTGGCTGATGGAATCTAGCAGTATGTTTAAAATAGCAGTACACCGTAAACTGAACTGAACTGATAATTAAGTAGGCTTTATCTTTGAAATGTCAAGACAATAATAAAAGCTGACCTTCATTAAAGGTTCACTACAGGGAAAGGGTGGGGGAAGGAAGGGTAGATTAGGAATTTGGGATTGACATGTACACAATACTATATTAATATAGCCAACAAGGACCTACCATATAGCACAGGGAATTCTGCTCAATAGTCTATAATAATAAATAGGAAAATAATTCAAAAAAGAATAACTGAATAACTTTGCTGCACACCTGAAACTAACATAACATTGTTAATCAACTATAGTCCAATGTAAAATAATTTTTTAAAAAAAAGGTTATTACATGCCTTTCTAATATCAGTACTTAGGATCAATGAGAATGGACTCTCATGTTCTCCAATTTGAAAAGAAATTGAAATACAGAGAATGTAAGTAACTTGCCCCAGAAAGTCAGATACTTCAACAATAGAAAACCTGCCCAAGAATTTATCACAATAACAGTCTAAGAAGAATAATTATTTTATCACCCCAATAATTGCATAAATCATCTGAAAAAAATTTGAAACTAATCTATTATATTTAAAAAGAAAAACCTGGTTCTGACCTCTGAGAATCCATTTGTCCATAAAGCAATGGAAACACTGGCAAAAATTTATCCAAATCAACTTTTTCAGAGCTGTAAATTAAACAAAGCTATGATAATCCAAGGAGCATTTATTTAAGAAAAAGAGCTGACTCCTGAAAATATCAGTGAGGTTCATGGCATTTTAGCTTTCTCTATTTTGATGTTTTTCTCCCTAGTTCCATATCTTTGAAAACCAGCAGCCATAGAACCACAGTAGCTATAAAAATCAGTCACTGCAGGAGGCACAATGGGTTTTGAACGCCTCAAAAAGCTCCGATCCCCAGAAAAGTGCTACTATTTCACTTGTCTTACAGCTCCCTGAAAAAGTCCTGTTTTCAAGACTTGTTATTATTTGACCTGACTCAAAGCCTGCTCAGTGGAAAGAGCCCTAAGCCAGAGCATTTGTCAAAGAAATTTAGCGGCAATTGTTTAACATCACAGATGCCTGAGGTAGTGACACCAATTGAAGTAAATAAAAGCCTGGTCAAAAATCTTAAAATGAAAATCTGAGAAATGACATGCCCCTATGGGGCCTCAAAAGCCTCCAATGTATCCCTAGGAATCTAGAATACCACACACATGTACATGACTGTGCACGTGATCATATGAGACCAGAGAAGGTCCTTCTCTCTCACTCTGGATGACCTTGGAACCCTGAACAAACAGAAAGTCAAGGCTAATGCACAGCCGTAAAATGCCAGAGCATTGAAGACATCCGAAGAGTCCCTTACCAAAGGGTAGATTTATTGATCCAAGGCATTTAAGAAAATCTCTGCCCAATTGTTATCTGAGCACAAAGATACACAAGCAAAGCCTTGAATGGCTGCAGATGACAGGGAACAGATGTTAAATAGTTAGTGCAGGAAAGTCACTAAGTAAACAAACGGGAGAATGGGGGGAGATGACAATAGGAATAAACTCTGGGAAGGAGGGGGAATCTGATTTCTAGAGATGCCACATTATACTATTAAAAATGTCCAGCATTCAACAAAAAATTTCAAGACGCACAAACAAACTGGAAAGTATGGCCTATACACAGTGAGGCTTATGTTCAGGAGAGCCAGGGGGCTATAAAGAACCGAGACTGCACTCTTAAAGAGCACATGTGGAGCCTCACTCACGTTAAGTCCTAGAAAAGAGGCCGCAGTTTGAAAGGCACCTGGATCAGACCCACTTGCTGATCTTGGAGAGCCAGCTGGAGAGGAGGACAGCTGGGATTCCCTTCGGGGACTGAGATGCTGGCAGCACTCTAGGGGTCCTTGCTCTGGTCTCTTAGTGCCAGGGGCCTGCCCTGCCCACTAGAACGCCTGCAGCACTCACTCCCACTACAAGAAAAGGGCACACACAGCCCACATAGGAAAGTCTACTAAAAAGGCTTAGTAGCAGATTTGCATTGACAGAGGAAAGAATCAGCAAACCTGAAGACAGGTCAATTGAATTTACCTCTTCTGTGGAATAGAAAGGGGAAAAAATAGAAGATATATAAGCAGAGCATCTGAGACCTAGGACACCATCAAACATATCAATGCATGAGTAATAGACATCTGAAAAACAAGACGAGAGAAAGGAGCAGACACACTGCTTGAAGAAATAATGGTAGAAAATCTTTCAAATTTGACTTTTTAAAAAACAGCTGTCTACACACTTAAGAAGTTCAGCAAATTCAAGCAGTGTAAATTCAAACAGTCCACAGTTAAATGCCTCATCAGTTCAGTCGCTCAGTCGTGTCAGACTCTTTGCAACCCCATAGACTGCAGCACGCCAGGCTTCCCTGTCCATCAGCAACTGTTCATCACCAACTGCCCATCACCAACTCCCAGGTTTACTCAAACTCATGTTCATCGAGTCGGTGAAGCCATCCAAACATCTCATCCTCTGTCATCCCCTGCTCCTCTTGCCTTCAATCTTTCCTAGCATCAGGGTCTCTTCAAATGAGTCAGTTCTTCGCATCAGGTGGCCAAAGAATTGGAGATTTAGCTTCAGCATCAGTCCTTCCAATGAACACCTGGGACTGATCTCCTTTAGGATGGACTGGTTGGATCTCCTTGCCGTCCAAGGGACTCTCAAGAGTCTTCTCCAGCACCACAGCTCAAAAGCATCAATTCTTTGGTGCTCACAGTCCAACTCTCACATCCATACTTGACTCCTGGAAAAGCCATAGCTTTGACTAGATGGACCTTTGTTGGCAAAGTAATGTCTTTGCTTTTTATTATGCTGTCTAGGTTGGTCATAACCTTCCTTCCAAGGAGCAAGCGCCTTTTAATTTCATGGCTGCGGTCACCATCTGCAGTGATTCTGGAGCCCCCAAAAATAAAGTCTGACACTGTTTCCACTGTTTCCCCATCTATTTGCCATGAAATGATGGGACCAGATGCCATGATCTTAGTTTTCTGAATGTTGAGCTTTAAGCCAACTTTTTCATGCTCCTCTTTCACTTTCATCAAGAGGCTCTTTAGTTCTTCTTCTCTTTCTGCCATAAGGGTGATGTCATCTGCATATGTAAGGTTATTGATATTTCTCCTGGCAATCTTGATTCCAGCTTGTGCTTCATCCAGCTCAACGTTTCTCATGATGTACTCTGCACAGAAGTTAAATAAGCAGGGTGACAATATACAGCCTTGATATACTCCTTTTCCTATTTGGAACCAGTCTGTTGTTCCATGTACAGTTCTAACTGTTGCTTCTTGACCTGCATACAGGTTTCTCAAGAGATAGGTCAGGTGGTCTGGTCTTCCCATCTCTTTAAGAATTTTCCACAGTTTGTTGTGATCCACACAAAGGCTTTGGTGTAGTCAATAAAGCAGAAATAGATGTTTTTCTGGAACTCTCTTGCTTTTTCAATGATGCAGCAGATGTTGGCAATTTGATCTCTGGTTCCTCTGCCTTTTCTAAAACCAGCTTGAACATCTGGAATTTCACAGTTCACATACTGTTGAAGCCTGGCTTGGAGAATTTTGAGCATTACTTTGCTAGCATGTGAGATGAGTGCAATTATGCGGTAGTTTGAACATTCTTTAGCATTACGTTTCTTTGGGATTGAAGTGAAAACTGACCTTTTCCAGTCCTGTGGCCACGGCTGAGTTTTCCAAATTTCTGGTATATTGAGTGCAGCACTTTGACAGCATCATCTTTGAGGATTTGAAATAGCTCAACTGGAATTTCATCCCTTCATTAAATGCATCATAGTCAAACTATCAAAAGACACATATAAAAAGAGGATCTTGAAAGCAGCAAAAGAGAAGGCACCAACCACATACAATGATCCCTGATAAGATCGACAGAGGAGTTCTCATCAGAAACCAAGGAGGCCAGGAGGCACCGGGACGACACACTCAAACTGCCGACAGGAAAAGACTGTAGACCAGAAATTCTGTGCTCAGAGACACTGTCCTTCAAAAACGGAAGATTCACTGAGATATTTCCAGATAAATTTAAGTTGAGAAAGCTTGTCACCAGCAGACAAAAGAAATGCCACAGGAAGAGAGTCCTTCAGGGTAAAATAAAAGGTGTTAGACGGTAACTAGGCTCCCCACGAAGACACAGGAGGAGTGGCAGAGGCCAGCGAGCAGAAAAGACGGTATGAACGCATTTTCCGTTAACTCTCCTTTTCTTTTACCTTTCCCTCCTATCTGATTTAAAAGGCAACTGCATAAAGCCATAGTTATGAAACCATGTTAAAGAGGTTATCACGTATAAATACGCAATTTGTGTGCTTCCCAGAAGGTGCTAGCAGTAAAGAACTGCCTGCCAATGTAGGAGACATAAGAGATGCAGATTCCATCCCTGGGTCAGGAAGGTCCCCTGGAGGAGGGTAGGGCAACGCACTCCAGTATTCTTCCCTGAAGAATCCCACGGACAGAGAAGCCTGGTGGGCTACATGGAGTCCACAGGGTTGCAAAGAGTCAGACGTGACTGAAGGGACTGAGCAGGCAGTAGCACAGAGGAGAAAGGCGAGGTGGGACTATATTGGAGCAAACATTTTGCATAGTTTTTATAAGTAAACAAAAAACAACAAAGGAATGAAGGTAGCTCACCAGGTAATATCCATTTAACACAAAATAAAGCATTAAGGAGAAATAGAGGAACAAAGAAGTGAGACATACAGAAAACAAATAGCAAAATGGGAAACGTAAACCCCACCTTATCAGTGATTACGTTGTGCATCGATTAAACACTGCAATCAAAAGGCAAATATCAGAAAAATAATTTCTAATGATTCAATATTATGCTGCCTATGAAAGACCCACTTTAGATTCAAAGACATAAACAAAACTATATACACAATTCCATTTACAACAGCACCAGAAAGAGTAAAATGCTTAGGAATAAACTAAACAAGAAGTGCAAGATTTGTATAATGAAAACTAGAAAATATTGTTGAAATTAATTTTAAAATGCCTACGTTAATATAAAGACATTCCATATTGGATTGCAGATTTAATTTAATTTTTTTTAAAGTAATACTCTTCAAACTGATTCAATTTAAGATAATCCCTATCAAAATCTCACCTGCCTTTTGTCAATCAGTATTGACAAACTGATCCTAAAATCTGCAGGGCGATAAAAGGGATCCAAAATGGCCAAAACAATCTTGATAAAGAAGAACAAAGTTAGAAGACTCACACCTTCCAATTTCAACACTTACTACAAAGCTACAGTTGTCAAAACAGTGTGGTACTGGTATAAGAACAGATATATTGTTCAATGGAATAGAATTTAAAAGTCAAAAATAAACACCTATCATCAGCTAATGAGGATGTCAGGACAACTGAATGGGCAATAACAGTCTTTTCAACAGATGGCATTGATATCCACATGCAGAACAATGAATTTGGACATAACATGATAAACAAAATCAACCCTAAGTTGATCCAAGGCCTAAATACAAAGGCTAAAACCATGCAATTTTTTCGAGGAAACAGGTATAAAACATCAGGATCTCAGATTGGACAATGGTGTATTAGATACTACACTTATAGCACAGAAAAAAATTAAAAATTTTGTGCATCAAAGAACACCATTAAGAAGCTGAAAAGATAATCTTCCAAATAGAAGACAATATTTGAAAATCATATATCTAATAAGGGACTTACATCCAGAATATATGACAGAGTCTTACTACTCAACAATAAAAAGGCAAATAACCAATTTCTTTTTAATGGACAAAGGATTCAAGTAGACAATTCTCAATATATATAGATATAGCCAATAAGAGCAGGAAAAGATGCTCAACATCATTAGCCTAGGAAGAGGCAAATCAAAACCACAATGAGAAAGCACTTCACACCCACTAGGAAGGTTGTAATTTTTAAAAAATCTGGAACCTTCATACACTGCTAGTGAGAATTTAAAATGGTATAGCCATTTTGGAAAACAGTTTGGCAATTCCTCAAAAAGTTAACATAGACTTACAATATGACCCAGAAATTCCATTTGAGATACTCAGGAGAATTGAAAACCTATGTCAATACAAAAACCTGCACACAAATGTTCATGGCAGCATTATTCACAATGGCCAAAAAAGCGAAAACAACCCAAAAGTCCATCAACAGGTGAATGGATAAAGCAAATGTGATATACCCAGACAATGAAATATTATTCAGCTGTAAACAAGCATGAAGTGCTGATACGTGGCAACAAGCGAGACGAAGCCTGAAAGCATCGTGGTAACGAAGGAAGCCAGTCACCAAAGACCACACATACCGGGTGACTCCGCTTATACTAAGTGTCCAGAACAGACAACGCACAGAGACAGGAAGTGAATCAGTGACACAAGGGGCTGGAGAGAGGCGATGCACGGGATGTCCTTAAGGAGTGACACAGGGGCTGGAGAGAGGCGATGCACGGGATGTCCTTAAGGAGTGACACAGGGGCTGGAGAGAGGCGATGCGCGGGATGTCCTTAAGGAGTGACACAGGGGCTGGAGAGAGGCGATGCGCGGGATGTCCTTAAGGAGTGACACAGGGGCTGGAGAGAGGCGATGTGCGGGATGTCCTTAAGGAGTGACACAGGGGCTGGAGAGAGGCGATGTGCGGGATGTCCTTAAGGAGTGACACAGGGGCTGGAGAGAGGCGATGCGCGGGATGTCCTTAAGGAGTGACACAGGGGCTGGAGAGAGGCGATGCGCGGGATGTCCTTAAGGAGTGATGAAAGCCTTCCAAGGTTAGATGGTGGTGAAGTTTGTATACAACACTGTGAATACACTAAAACTTACTGAATTCTATTCTTTAAAATGGTAGATTTGACTATATTGTTTTTATCTCAATAAAGCTATTACTTAAACAAATAGTAAAACAGAAATAGAGGAAAATTCCTTCACTTGATAAAATCATACCTACCTGCATTCTATAACGAGGCTTTCCAGGCGGCTCAATGGTAAAGAATCCAACTGCCAATGCAGGAGATGCAGGAACTGTGTATTTGATCCTTGGGTCAGAAAGGTCCCCTGGAGGCGGAAATGACAACACATTCTAGTATTCTTTTTTTTAATTTATTTTTATTTTTTATTTATTTTTCGCTTTTTAAATTATAAAAGCATGATAACACATTGACAGGAGACTTGGAAAACACAGAACAAGGTTACATATCATTCCACTATATATTGTAATTGTTTTTAAGTAGATAAATTAAGATTTTTAGCTGGAGTTTGAATATCAAATTCTCAAAATTAATAGAATGAATATACAGAGAAGTAGAAGGATATAGTAGACCTGAAAAGTACTATGGCCCAGTTGAACATAATTAAGATTTGTGCAACTTTTATACAACAGTAGGATATACATTCTATTCAAGTTCCCATAGACTATAAACTATTAACAGGAGACACGGGAACATATACAGGGACATAAAACAAGATGCAAAAATCTCATGATCTAAAAGTACTGAAGTCGTACAGAGTCTGTTTTTTAATCACTGTGGAAGTAGGTTAGAAATTCGTATCAAAAGATATTTGAAAATAACCCACGTATTTTCAAGTGCAAGGTGACATTGACCAAGAGAGATCTTCAACTTAACCACCAAAAGCATCAATAAAGTTAGACTGAAAAAACACAGAGGGGGACTGCAGAGAAGAAAGCGTCTAAATGAGAAATTAATATCAGATATATATATTTTTAAATCCCATGTATTTGGAAATTAAGTGTTCACTTTTAAATGATGGCCCACTCCAGTATTCTTGTCGGGAAAATCCCATGGATGGAGGAGCCTGGCAGGCTGCATACAGTCCAGGGGGTCACAAAGAATCACACACAACTTCGCAACTGAGCACACGTGCACATTCTATAATGTTTAATCTAAAGGAAACACTGTATGTGTCAGGATAAAATTGTCAAAGTGCTATAATTACAGTCAAATATAAAATAAATATGCTTGCTGTATCTATTCTGGTGGCTCAGACATTAGAAATCCTCCTGCAGTGCCAGAGACCTGGATTTGATCCCTGGGTTAGGAAGACCCCCTGGAGCAGGGCATGGCAGCCCACTCCAGTATTCTTGCCTGGAGAATTCCATGGACAGAGGAACCTGGTGGGCTACAGTCCATGGGGTCTCAAAGAGTTGGACAGGACTGAGAGACTAAGTACAGCATATCTATTCAGGCAGCAGTGTGCTAGAGACCCTAGCTAGCAAAACAAAACAAGAAAAATTAGATAAGGAACAAAAGGGAAGGAAAGAGGAGAGAAGGAAGGAAACATTTTTGGTGGATGGTATGATTGTTTACACAGGAAATTGAAAATAATATACAAAAAATTGGAACTAGAAAGACAGCACAAGTTTCTGGATTCAAAATTCAATAGTGTGCCTATATGTCTGCAACAGTCAACTAGAAAATGTAACGGAAAGAAAGTTCCCAGTCATAAAGGTAAGAAAAACTACAAGTTACTTGAGAATAAATCTAACAAAAGATGAGAGAGACCTTTAAGGACAAAATTATAAAAAGTTACTGAAGGACATAAGAGAAGACCTGAAAAGATGGAGAAATATAACGTGTTCATGCATGGGAAGATTCAGCATTGCACAGACGTCAGCTCTCCCCAGAATTAACCTCTAAATTCATTGCAACCGCAAACCAAATCCCAAGGGAGCTTTTCTCAGAGCTGGACAAACTGATCCTAACATTAATCTGAAATGGTTAAGGGCAAAGAAGAGCCACGATGAAGAACATGGGGATGGAACTTTCCCAAGTAGATATGAGGACTAACTATTAACATAAAGCCATGTGAAGTTAAAACAATGGGAGAAGCATGCAGGGAAGACAGCCTATCAGGGGAGCAGACCGGAGTTCTGAAGCAGTTCTCTGTATGTATGAGGACTTGGTCTTCTCAGAGGTAGATTTACATGTACACATCATTGAGGAAAGGAGGATTATTCCACAGATGGTATCCGACAATCGGTACCTTTACTGGAACTTCTTAACTGGACCCTTACCCCACACCACATTAAAAATAAAGCCTGAATGCATCAAAAACAGAGCTCTAAAACCAGTATGAGGAAATAGAGTTGAGTATCTTCACGATATGGAGCTAGGAAAAGATTTCCTAAACCAATAGCAAAGAAAGAGATTATACTGAAAAAAATTAAATTTGACTCTATCACTCAAATTTCCATTTGCTAAAATCACACAAAACAAAAGTTGGAACCCAACAACACATCTGGAGAAGATGGTTGCGAGAGTATAGAAATGGTATTCAGAATACACGATACTCTTAAAATTCAAAAAGCAAAGGCAAACAATCTCTTTTTAAGAACTGAAAAAAGAAAATATGAAGAAATACAAATAGAAAATGTGGAAGAAAACTCAGCGCTGAAAAATAAATGCTAAATAGGCCACTTCACTACTAATCTGAGAAATAGAATTTTAAAAATAAAACTGAATTCAATGCACACAAATTATACTGCCCCCACCCCATCCCTCCAAAAAATGTAGTCCTGTCCTCGTCCAAGCAGGATCTCTTGGGACTGTGCATGGGAACCTCACCCTGGAAAACGTTGTTGTTGTATCTAATAAAGTCAAAGATCCACCTATTCTATGACCCGGCACTTCTACTGCTGGGTGTAGATAGACCTGGAAACCCATGCACAGAATTGACTGTGAAACAGCAGTGCCCTTCAATGGCAGAGCATCTTCATCTGTCTCATGTTATGTACGCGGGATGGAGAATGAACACGAATGAACTAGGCCTGTGGGTATCGGCATGGACAGAGCACACACATGGTATCGGGTGAACATAGCAAATTCCGGAAGGTTAAATACGACACAGCACTCACGCAGTGTGTTTGAACACACAAAAGCCACTACCCGTTGTTTTAACAACAGACACATACAGAAAATGTTCATGTAAAATCATGAACAGCAAGGACCAGAAAATGAATTCTGATCGTAACTGCCTCCGGAATGAGGAAGAACCGGGACTAGGAGGGGGACAAAGGGCCTTCAGCTTTACTAGTCTTTTTTAAATTCTCTTCTTTTACAAACGAATGTGAATCACCTAGGGCAAGGTTAACATTCACGAAGTCAGAGATGTAGGTGGAAGGGAGACTCTCCTTTCCCTCCTTGCCTTCCGTCTTTTGTCTCTAATACAGACAGATACTACCGTCCTCTCCACCCTCCAGATAGGGGAGGAGAATGAAGAGCTAAAAGGAAGCTATTTTTTCTGAACTCCTTCTCTTACATATCCTAATATTTTGAAATAAGGATAAGGAAGCTCCAGAAAACCTTCCATGAAGAGGTGATACTTTAATGGGGTTTTGATGGATGAGTCGGAGTTCCCCTCCGTGGACCAGGAAGAAAGGTGGACAGTGGACCTCCAGGAAGAGAGGAGAGTGTGAACCAAAGCTCAGAAACCTTGAATGGCCTGGATGATCAGGACTGATCAGCAAAATAGGCAAGCAGGTGGAGGAGAGAAGCAAGAATAGTCTCCAGGGCCAGACCCGGGAGGGACTGGTGAGCCAGACTAAGGGGCACAGATCTGACCTTATGGGCCCCAGAGACTCGGGGTAAAAATGCCCTGCAAGGCAGGATGCTTTGGTCTCCGCCTGCCACTCACCAAGACAGAACAAGCTCCACACCACTTGGAGTGGGTTAAGCCGGGTATGCCGTTCCAGGGGAGGGATCTCTCTCTGCTTAGCGCCAGCTTGAGAAACCATGTCAGTGGGGGTTACAACAGACCACTTGGCATTGAGCGACCACATAGAGAGGCCAGCAACCGGCAGAAGCTGCCCAGGCTCACCAGCTACCCAGTGCCTGAAGACCGCGGTGACCCAGAGGGATTTCAGCTCCTCTACCAAAAAGGAGAAAGTCCCTAGTCCCACGGAAAACTGAGTCAAGGCGCAACCTCCACCAGGAATAGTGGGGTGGGAGGGACTCAGGCTCCTCTGGTTGACTGTCCAGCTGTCCCAGAGTCCATCAGCAGGGTCACTTTGGGTCATTCTGCAGACCACACTACAAGCAGCAAAGGGACATGGCCAGGATTTTTATTTTGTTTATTTGTTTCCTGACCACACTGCATGGCTTGTGGGATCTTAGTTCCCCGACCAGGGATCGAACCTGTGTCCCCTGCAATGCAAGCACAGAGTCTTAACCACTGGGAAGTCCAGGGAAGTCCCCAGGGAGGTCCCCAGGCTTGTATTTTTAAAGCCTAGCATAAAGTAAAAGATGGCCTGGGGGCAGGGAGCGGGCCCCATTACGACTCTCTCTTGCCTTCATGGGCCCCTTCCTCCATAAAGAATATTAAAAACTCTGTTTTGCCACCGTGTTGGTATAAAATCAAATATGCTATTATATACTAAAACATTTTCTTTGACCTAAAAGTTAATTTTTTTTCTTCTGATTTTGAAAGAAATTAAAGTGTCTTCATGTGCCCCCTAGAAGCATTATGAGTCCTAGGCATGTGCCTAATGGAAAAGTCAGCCCTGGGCAGGAGACACAGGGAGACTATTCAGGAGGCATCATAACAGTCACTGGGGTAGGTACGGACACAGTCGCCACGGTGATGGGAAGTCTGGGCCAGGTGACAAGGACATGGCAGAGCCAGGACCAGAGCGAACACAGACAGTCCTCGTGGAAGAGTAAGGACGCAGGGGAGGGGAGGGGAGGAAGGAGCAGAGGCCGGGAAACCACAGAAGGGCCTGTGCCTCCGCATCTCATGCAATATGAATGAAGACAGAGAGAAGGAAGCTAATTGGAACCGTTTGCAGCCTAAATGGAGCTGCTTTCTCATCCCACCAATGGGACTGCCCCACTTGGGAACCAGGCATCCGTAATACTTAGCATTTAGGAACTGGCTCTGCTCTGAGCATATAGCTGGTAAATGAGTTCCTGGGAGAGCCCTCCACGCCAGAGCAGTGACCCAGGCATTCTGGGACTCCAGAGCCAGGCACGGGGCAGGGAGCTGGCCCCCGACAAGGCTGTAAGGATCCTTACAGCTTCATTCATCAGTGGGCAGGCTGCCTGGCTGGCGTTGATGTCCTACACACAGCCCGCGCCTCAACCAGAGCAGGGACAGGGCCTGGCCAGCCGGCTGCTGTCAGCATGTCGCTTCTCCGCTGAGCTGAGCCAGCAGTGGAGACAGGAATGAATCCCAATTAGGGGCGGCCTCAAGCTGTGGCAGGATGTCAGCGGATCTCTCCAGCTACCTCTGCAAGACACACACACACACACACACAGTCTTTTTCTCCGTTCTTTCTTAGAAAGCTGGATCAGCATTCACTGGCTCAAGTTCTAGTCCAAATCCCTGGGCTCAGCTCCCTACAGAGCAGAGAGAACACAGGGATGTAGGCCTCATCTACAGATTAGCTTAATACTCTCCTCAAACTGGTGTGACTCCCTTACATCTACCTCGCTGTCCCCCCAGTAGAGGCATTGTGCCAAGGGAGCATTTGGGTACCCACCTACTGATCGGAGAAGGCAGTGGCACCCCACTCCAGTACTCTTGCCTGGAAAATCCCATGGACAGACGAGCCTGGTGGGCTGCAGTCCATGGGGTTGCTGAGAGTCGGGCACGACTGAGTGACTTCGCTTTCACTTTTCATTTTCATGCATTGGAGAAGGCAATGGCGAGCCACTCCAGTGTTCTTGCCTGGAGAATCCCAGGGACGATGGAGCTTGGTGGGCTGCCGTCTGTGGGGTTGCACAGAGTCGGACATGACTGAAGTGACTTAGCAGCAGCAGCTACTGATCACAGCCCACATCTTAAAGCAACCCCAGCTGTTCGCAAACTTCAGCATGCATCAGAACCACCTGGTGTGCCTCTTAAAGCAGATTGTGGGCCCCCATCCTCCGGGCCTGTGATTCAACAGGTCTGGGGGTGGAGCCTGAGAACCTGCATTCCTAGTAAGTCCCCAGATGCTGCTGCTGTCCTGGGCCTTCACTTTGAGAACCACTGCCTCTCCCTGTCTTCCAGCCTTATCCTGTTCTACCTTTGATCTTCTTGATTGTCCTCCAAGTCCTTTAATTTCTTTCTCCTAATTCTCCTACCTGGAATTTTGATCTAGTCTTCCCACCCAAGGCCTTGGCTCCTCTGGGCTCCAGCACATCCATGCCACCTGCAGCCCCTTAACTAATGACTCTCCTTGATCCAGCCCTGCTCCAGAAGGATAGCCCTGCCTCTGGTTCTCATGGGTCCTTTTGCTTTTTAGAAGCTCTTTTAGGGCTTCCCTGGTGGTCCAGCGGTTAAAAGTTTGCCTTGCTGTGCAGGGGACACCAGTTTGAACCCCAGTCTGGGAAGATCCCACCTGCCTCAGAGCAACTAAGCCTGTGTGCCACAACTACTGAGTCCACATGCTGCAACTACTGAAGCTCACGTGCCTGGAGCCCATGCTCCACAACAAGAGAACCCACAGCAATGAAAAGCCCCCACTCTCTGCAGCTAGAGAAATCCCATGTAAAGCAAAGAAGACCCAGCACAGCCAAAAATAAATATATAATATTTTTAAAAACCCTTTATATGCCTCATCTTCAATACTCAAAGCGGCCCTCTGTCCACACTAGGTGCTCATCACACAACCAAACACAACCAAAGGGCACCTCTATGCCCAGCCAGGGGACACCTGTGTCAGTCTCACTGTAGCCTCATGACCAAACACAACCAAAGGGCACCTCTACGCCCAGCCAGGGGACACCTGTGTTGGCCTCACTGTAGCCTCACAACAAGCCCTCTTTTACGTACCAGGAAACTGAAATGCACATCACTTAATGACTAGCCCAAAATGCTGGTTACATAATAGAGATGAGGGTCCAGCCAGGTCTTCTTAAGTCTGATTCCCTGCTTTTCCCACTTGCAGGAAGCTTTGGTATCTGTTGGGAATGCTTTTGGCTGCAAGTAAGGGAATCTCCAGCTAACAGTGGCTGAAACCCATGAAGGTGTATTTTTTCCGTGCATTCTCATGTAGCTTCTCAGAACCCCAGAGGTGAGGCATGTGGAACTGGGTAAGGGGTTCACTGACAATCAAAGTGCAGGAACTGCTGTGGTTCTTTGGCCTCGCTCTTGGGATCACAAGATGGCAGACCTCAGTCAGTTGTAAGATACCCCATGACCATGTTAAAGGCAACACACAGGAGCAGGCAAGAGGTGGAGATCTTTTCTGGCTTGTTCCTCTCTTGTCAAGGAGGAAGCTCTCTCCCCTTCAGAACTCCTCTTCCATCTCATTAGCCAGAACTAGACAGACAAGGAAGTTCTGCTGTTAAAGAAAAAGGCAGTGATTGCTCTGGGGTAAGCAACCACAGCGATGTGCCACAGCATCCTTCAGAGATAAATGCCCACTGGATTCTGGGAGTATCTGAATGGCCAACACATTCAAGCCCACTGGACTGTAAGACCATTGATCCACATCCTATTCCACTTCCTATACTCAGTATCTAACACAGTAAATCTCTTTGCTTAACACACACCTGTTCTCTTCAAAGTGCCTGCTACGTATCACACACTGCAGCAGGCATGGAACCAGCACAGCCTGCTGAAAAGAGCGAGAGACTTGGAACCAGGCCAGATGGTCTTCAAATCCTCTCCTTTCCAAGCTGTGTGACCCTGGGCAAGTCCCTTCCCCTCTCTGGGCCTCACTTGTATTTTTACAGAGGGACCGTGAAGACCTGATAAGATAACATATAAAAAGCACAGGACACGTGGTCGTTCAATGGGTGAGAATTGATGATAGTGACAGGAAGATAGCACCGAGAGGGTACTAAGGACGGGGTAGCGAGTGGGCGCTTTCGGCAGGGGCTTTCCCACGTGGCACCAATGGATCAGCTCTCACTGTTGGAGGGGAAAGGACCAAAGGAGTCATCATCATTCAGAGCTTCAGCTCCTTCTGAAGGCCGTCATTAGAAATATAGGATGGGGACTTCCCAGGCTGTCCAGAGAGTAAGACTTTGAGATCCCAATGCAGGGGCCACAAGTTCAATCCCTAGTGAGGGAACTAAGATCCCATATGCTGCACAGTGGAGCCAAAATTTTTTTTAATTAAAAAAATATATAGAATGATAATAACAACAAGGATAATACTGCCTGCCATTTATTGAATGATTCCTTCATGGCTGGCACTGTGCCAGAGCTTTATAATATTAATTCATTACTCCTCATAGAAATCCTAGGAGATGGGTACTATTATTAACTCCATTTTTCAGTTGAAGAAACTGAGGCACAGGGAGGTTACAAACTTAGACCCCAGCGGCCCGTACCTGTGGTGCCTGAGCCCTCACCACTATGGCACACGGCCTCCCTAGGATAGGTTAGAAGCATCTTTCCTATTCATGGTCTCCATATGGCAGACGCCATTAGCTCACCTGGGGAATATCCAGATGAAATTGAGCTTGGAAATAGTCCCAGTAAGAGGAGCAGCCGGCAAAGCATCACCACGGCCCCGGGCCCAGGGCAGCCTCTCCAATGAAGGAGACGCTCCACTCTTTACCTTGGGGGGCTGCAGGCAGAAGGGGGTGGGCTCCAGGGATGCCAGCGGTACCCTCAGCTCTTGGCTGTATTTCTTTATTGTTGTTGGCATCCTGCATCCCCAGGCCATGCTGCGAGGCTGGGCACCAGACACCCAGAGATGTACCAGGCTCATCCTCAGTCTGAAGCGTTTCAAGGTCTAGGAGAGGATGCAGAAAGAGCCAACAAAGACAGATGTTTGCAAGATTGGCTGCAGCAGCCCGGAGGGGAACCTCTTACCTAGCCTTGGGCAGGGGGTGGTCAGGGAGAGCTTCCGGAAGATGCTCAATGCTGGCAGAACAGAAGCCAGTTAGGAAAAGCCTTCAGGAGAAATAATAAAACAGCAGCGAACACTGTGGCAGGGACTTTTCTAAACATCATCTAAGTTAATTCCCTGAGATTCACAAACAACTCGACGAGGCAGTTCCCCCAGTCATTCCCATTGAACAGTGAAGAATCTAGGGCAGAGGAAGGCTGAGGAACTTGCCTGTGACCATGGAGACAGTAGTGGTGCGGCCAGGATCTGGTTCCAGTTTCTGGACTCGCTGTCTCCACACGCTACAGAATGGTCTCTGCAGCAGGCAGCATGTGCAAAGGCCAGGTGCCAACAACAGGGCCACCCAGGGACAGCCAATCGATGGTGGTGAGGCTGCAGTCAGCAGAGTGAGTGTTTGTTCACGCAGCAGGTGTGAGAGCGTGGTCAGCTCTCTGACTGACAGCTGGGCCTGAATTGGATGCCAACCCCAGCCTTTCCCCTAGCCCCAGCCTCTCCTAAAACTTCCCCCAGCTAATTGGGACAGTGGAGACTACCCAACCCACCAGGCAGGACTCCCCACCTGGAATCACCACTCACCACCAATTGCCCCTCACTCACCACTCTGACACCTGACTGGTCTGTTATCCATAACACATTTGCCCAACTTACGTATGCCCTTTATGGGATTTTTTTAATGTATGCCCTCAAGCCACATCTGGCTGATTTGCTAAGTGCTGGACAAAAATCCAAACTGGTTCAGCAGATAAATTAAGGGACAATTGTTCCTCTTGCAGGAGGATTAACCACGAAATTCTCCCAACAGAAACTCCTTTTCAGTGCCAGTGCAATACAGAAATAGTCTATTTTAAAATCAACCCACAAATGTTGGTTCCATTGATTTTGCTGATTTGTTTTTATATATAGTCTCATTCTGCAAAAAAAAAAAAGGCTCGAGGCAATTTTCTCAATACATGTAACCAGAAACGAAACATAATGTAGAGTCTGGATAAAGGAAAAGCAAGAGTAAATGAGGGGGCTGCTAAGTTATAAAATACCATGTCCTTTACAATCTGCTTGAGTTGGATCACTTTCTGAGTTCGAGCTTCCTAGTAGCCAAAGCAAGAAGGGCAAATATACTCAATAACCAGATTCCCAGGGTTTATGCAGGTAAAACAAAACAGTTGCTCAAGGAAGGAGGGAGAGAACGAAAGAGGAGTGGGGGTAGAGGTAGAAGAACGAGGAGGAGGAGGAAGACGAGGAGAAGCAACAGATGCCCAGGGTTTCTGGTCCTGGGATGTGTTAATCACACATTGGATTTGGCCAAGGTTTGGGGAGGAATGCAGAAGGGAGCCCTAAACCCAACCTGATCTGGTCTGAGCATAGCCCCCAAAGCAATGTACTTACTGGATAAAGACCATCCAAAGATCCGGTTCTGATGCTGCCTGAGAAGACTTGTCCAGGATGGCCCTGCCCCAGGTCGCCCTTCCTGAGTGAGCAGAATCAGTAGGGGGTGAGTGGATGCTTGTCTTCCTCAGCCCAGCAAACCCAGCCCGTGAACATCTCTTTCCCCTTGAGGTCCAATCCAGCCACACCTGAGTCAGATTGTTGTTGTTAAGCCACTGAGTCATGTCTGACTCTCTGCAACCCCATGGACTGCAGCATGCCAGTGTTTCCCATCCTTCACTATATTTCCCAGTGTTTGCTCAGACTCATGTCCATTGAGTCAGTGATGCCATCCAACCATCTCATCCTCTGCTGCCCCCTTCTCCTTCTGCCCTCAGTCTTTCCCAGCATCAGGGTCTTAGGGTTGAACAAATTCCAGCTTTGTTGGCTCTCCACAAACAGCTGGTGGTCCTCCAGTTACCCAGCCCTGACAGCAGGGCTTCTTGTCTCTGAGCTTGGATAGACAACGGTCTCCAAGGCCCACCAGGGTACCTCCCTGACCAGTGAGGTACCTTCCCCTGGACTCCTGGAAGTTCTTACTCTTAAGAAGGAGGTGGCTATCCTATTTTGAAGCCCTTCTAGACTCCAGGCATTGTGCAGAACACTCAAGGTCTGTCTTGCCTAACTCTTCCTCTATGAGGTCAGCATCTACAGCCCCAACAACTTCTTGGAGCCCAGACTCTTCCAGAAGTTGCTGGGTATTCAAACTCAACATTTTTGAGATGACCCTCACCGCAGTCTCCTCTCATCCCACCCTCTGGCTGCGTTTCCTGTCTCAGGGAATGGCAACTCCACCCAACTGCTCAGTTCACAACCTCAGGAGTCACTTTTACCCCACCCCAAGCTCAGTTCCATAACAAATCCATCACCAAGTGCTCAGCTCTGGTTCTTCTAACCTTCCTTCACCCTGCACAGAACAATCTTGCCAAGACACAAAGCACATCAGATCATGTCAGTCCTGTTTAAAATCCCTCACTGGTCTCCCATTGCTTCTAAAAAGTAGCCTACAGTCCTCAGGGTCGACAACAAAGCTTACCCCTAACCACCTTCCAGCAGCCCCTTGAATCCCCCCAACCCCCGCCCTAGCCCTTCTCCACTCTCACAGACCACCGTGCTGGGCTGTCCCCTCACCTGGCCAGGCTGTCCATTCTGCCCGGCACACCCCGTGCACCATTCCACCCAGACAACTCCTGATATCCTAGCCATCACCTCCTCCAGGGAGCCTTCCCTGAACTCCCTCACCAGTTAAATCCTACTCAAGCTATTAGTGTCCCTTCCTCCCTCTTGAGGTCTATATCCCAGTTGGGAGGATGGAAGCCCAGCAGACTGGCTTCAGAATCGGCACTACTGCCTTTGACACTATTTGTTGGGTATTTTATGAACAGTTAATAGGCTTCTAGGAGGCTGAATCATGGCTCCCAATGATATCAGATCTTAATCCCTGGAACCTGTAAATGTTACCTTCTTTCAGTTCAGTTCAGTCACTCTGTTGTGTCTGATTCTCTGTGACCCCATGCACTGCAGCACGCCGGCTTCCTTGTCCATCACCAACTCCCAGAGCTTACTCAAACCCATGTCCACTGAGTTGGTGATGCCATCCAACCATCTCATCCTCAATCGTCCCCTTCTCCTCCCACCTTCAATCTTCCACCGTCTTCTCCTTTTGCCCTCAATCTTTCCCAGCATCAGGGTCTTTTCCAATGAGCCAGTTCTTTGAATCAGGTGGCCAAAGTATTGGAGCTTCAGCTTCAGCATCAGTCCTTCCAGTGACCACTCAGGACTGATTTCCTTTAGGATGGACTGGTTGGATCTCCTTGCAGTCCAAGGGACTCTCAAGAGTCTTCTTCAACACTACAGTTCAATTCTTCGGTGCTCAGCTATCTTTATGGTCCAACTCTCACATCCATACATGACTATTGGAAAAACTATAGGTTTGACTATGTTGCCTTCTTTGGAAAGGGGTTTTTACTGGTGTGATTAAGTTAAGGATTTTGAGATGGGCAGATTATCTTGGATTATCTGGGTGGGACATCCACGCCATCATGGTATCCTTATAAGAGCTAGGGAGAGGGGGATTTGATCCATACAGGAGCAGGTAATATGAGGATGGAGCAGAGAGAGATTTAAAGATGCTGGTCTTGAAGACTGGACTGATGCAGCCACAAGTCAAGGAACACCCACAGCTGCCAGGAACTCCAAGAGGCAAGGGACAGATTCTCCTCTGGAGCGTCTGGAGGGAGTACAGCCCTAGCGACACCTCAATCTCAGCTCTGGGGTGCCGATTCGGGGCTTTTGGATGCCAACTCTGTGAGAGAATAGATGTGTGCTTTTCTAAGGCATGGGGTTTGTGCTGATTCATTATAGCAGTTGCAGGAACCTAATACAGGTTCATCAGTGATGAAACTGGGGCTCAGAGAAGAGAAGTAACTTTCCAAGGTCACATTCCTGGCCCATCCCAGTCCACAACCCTCTCCTGGAAGAGAAAGTTGATCCCCACAGTGAAAAGCCCAAGGGGGCTGAGGCCATCTGGGAGCAATGACACTGTGCAGCCCTCCGCGGTTGAGGGGAAACCAGTCCCTCTCGAGCCACCTGAGCGAGTTCCTGGCCTGGCCTGCATACGCCTCTTGCTCGGGGCCGCAGAAGATCCTGGCACATCCCTCCTACCCCCTTCCAGGAGGGAAAGATGCTCAGGAGTGGATTCTTCCCCAGCACATCCTCCTTGAGAAATCCAGCAAGTGGTAGCAAGGCGTTCCCAGAAAGCTCCCGGCTGCATCGCCTGACCGGTCACTGTGGGAAGCTCCTGGCCCCTGCCTCTTCGTCTCCTCCTTCCCTTCCTGCTGCTCCCATAGGAGGTTTGTAAAGAGGGACAGTCCTGGGTCACACAGAGGGTGACGCCAGAGAGGACATCACCCTGCCAGCTGGACTCACCAGAAGAAGCAAGGACTGGGAGGACAACGTAACCGCCCCGCCACATCCCACACACAGGTTGTGTGCTGTCACTTGAGACACCCCAGCAAGTCCCCAGCAAGTCCCCAGCATCCCTGCAGGATGCGTGGTCCTATTCCCATTTTGCTGTTAGGGAAACTGAGACTCAGAGAGGCAAAGAGCTGTGCTCAAGGTCATACAGCTAGCAAGGCTTCCCTGGTGGCTCAGCGGTAAAGAATCTACCTGCCCTGCAGAAGATGTGGGAGATATGGGTTGGATCCCTGGGTCAGGAAGGTCCCCTGGAGGAGGGTATGGCAACCCACTCCAGTATTCTTGCCTGGAGAATTCCATGGACGGAGGAGTCTGGAGGGCTACAGTCCACGGGGTCACAAAGAGTCGGACACGACTGAAGTGACTGAGCACGCACACATATAGCTAGCAAGTGGCCAAGATGGGATTCGACCAGGTCTGCTTGTTGCAAGTCTATTGCTGTCTGCACTCACCTGTGACCCCCAGTCCTGGCCTGGACAAGATTGCTTCTTCCTTTAATAAGGAGGGCCCCCAGGGGACCAGCCTTTGCAGCCTCTCCCCTACTCCACCTCCAACAATCCTTCCACTTGGTCTGAGTTTCCATTTATCATGCCCAAAATGAAGAGGCCATCCAAACCAGCCCAAGCCCTCTCAAAGCACACTCATGCACAGCAAATGCAAGACTAAATGAGGAGTTGTTTCGAAAGTAAAATTGTCGTGCCTGGGATTATTATTGTAAATACTGTGCACTCAACTCCTGCTTTCCCATGCTAATGGGAGGGAGCAGTGGTGCAGATAATTAAAAAATGCATTTATATTTGGCTGCAGAACATGTTTTTGTTCTCGTGTGTGGATGTGGGAGGCTCTGATGCTCCAGGAATCCAGTGTGACTTCGTAATCCTTCTGCAAAAAGAGAAAGACTTACACACACCTGCCTTGAGAAACACCAGACAGCCGCCCCACGCTCTGCCCGCCCCACACTCTGCCCATCCCATGGTGGCCGTTTCTGCTGACGGTGAGAAATGTCACTGCCATCATGGACACAAAAGTACCCAGCATAGCAGAGCTTCAGAATAAATGATTCTTGTCGTTTTAAGGCACTGAGCTGGGCGGGGCAGTGGGGGGGGTTGTTTATTACGCAGCAATAGATAACTGATGCATGTTCCTAAGAAACCCACGATGTCTCTCAGTTTCCTATGAATTCCTGTTCCCTTTGGGGTCCAACTTCCTGCTTCCTCTAATCCCTCCATCTGGCCCCCATCTTTCCTCCCTCACTGTTCCCTTCCCAGACCTGAAAGCCATCTTTTTCTCCTGATATCCTCCAGATAACTTACAGGGCTTCTGTGTATGGGTCAGACTTTACTGAGGGCTTCCCAGGGGGCAGAACCCAGTGGTAAAGAACCCATCTGCCAATGCAGGAGATGTAAGAGACCTGGGTTCCATCCGTGGATCAGGAAGACCCCCTGGTGGAGGGCATGGCAACCCACTCCAGTGTTCTTGCCTGGAGAATCCCATGGACGGAGGAGCCTGGCGGGCTACAGTCCATGGGGTCGCATAGAGTCGAACACGACTGAAGCAGCTTAGCACACACGCAGACTTTACGGAAGGTCTGAGGAGGTCTGGAGGCAGGCATTTTCAAATCACAGGATGTCAAAGGACTTGGGTTTGGGCACTAGGAATCGCTGTTCTTAAATCACAGCTGGTCATCCCCGGACAGCATTCTTCTTCAGCTTTAATCTGCCCATTTACCGCTCCCTCCCCCTGATCTCCTGTTCCCAAACTCCCATGCCTCCAGTGTTCCCACGCAAATCATGGACTGCTAGTTTAGCTATCTGCCGCTTGCAGACACTTCATGCTCTCTGAGCTTTATCTTCCACCCTCAGAAGATTGTCAAACGACCCTCCGAAACAAAAATTGTTTTTTCCTTAAGGGAACTCTGAGGCCAGATGTTAAGTTGACAGTTGCACTTTTAAATTCCGCTACATAAGTGAGGGCGGACATGTCGAGCTGTCCATCCGATACCCCTGCTTTTCTTTCTTCTTCGATTAATCAGGACAGTTAATTCTCCAGCCTCCTTTGCAACCCAAAGTGGACATGAGACATAATTATAGCCTGCAAGATGCAAATAGAAGTCTGCTGGGAATTGATGAGAACGTTTATCCCTTCCTGATATAGGCACTGCCCCCTTCCTCCTGCGTCTTCCTGCCTAGGAAGTGGACACAATGTCTGGTGGTGCAGCAGCCACCTTGTAACTAAGAAGATGAAAGTCACATGTCCAGGATGGCCGAGTGGAAAGACGGAATGTGGCTGCACTCTCAATGACTTTCCTAAGCTGCACCTGGACTGCTGAATTCTGGACTCTACAGTCATTGGGGAAAATAAACCCCGGTTTGTCGGGTTTCCTGTCTCTTGCATCTAAATGCAATCCTACCTGTTTCCGTAAGTGATGGCGTCTTGATTTCAAAACCCCTTCCCTGTAACTGCTGCCACTTCTGGTAAATGGACGACGGTGTCAACCGCAGAGTAGATATTTAGCAAAGTTGGCGATGACGTCAATCAAAAGTGCTCGAGCGGTATCACCCGCCGCGCTGGAGAACTGTCTGTTAGCGGAGTGCATGTGGGAACCTCAGGCCCATCTCAGTGCAGCCGGAGCCCTCCTGAGGGGGGAGACGGTGCCTCTGTGCAGGTCACACCCGGCACAGAGTGTACGTGGTGCTCATCCGTGGAACACGCGTGTGACAGCTGAACACAGAGGCGGAGGGGTGAGCTGAGAGAAGGCTTGCGGCATTCTGAGCAGTCGCTTCACTTTGGGGTGGCCCGGGGGAGGTGGGTTCATCTGGGCACTTGACCAACAGGTAGAGCCCGGGGAAGGAGCTTGGCAGCCGTGGGTCCTCACGTGGCTCCCATCCCAGCTCAGCCACTGGGAAGGTAAATAACTCCAGGAAGGCACAGTATCTCCTCCACAAACCTCGTCTTCCTTGTTTATGAAATGATGATATTAGTCGCTCCGTCTCACATAGTCGCGAGCATTGCCTGAGACAGTGGGCGCGGAGCACGTGCTGCCTGCTCACAATAAGTGCTCAATAAACGCTGGTGTCATTGCGGCTACCCTCAAGGAGGGCGTTTCGCTGAGCAAGCCAGGAGGCCAACGCACGATGGTCACTCAACAGAGAGCACCCTGCCTGGGCTCTGGGGAGAGCTTGGCCGCGGCAGGTCGGGGGGGGCAGAGTGGGACATCCCTTCTTGGAGCTCAGAGCACTCAGGTATTCCCGACCCCTGCCCAGACCCTCCTCTTCACACCAGCGTGTCCGAATTTGTCTATGTGTTCACCTGTCTCACCCGACTGGGAGTTCATCTCAGTACCTCTAGGGTCTGGCACAGACCAGGGGACGATGTATCGTCCCAGAAGGAGGAACAGACAGAGACAGCCACGTGACTGATCGAGTAGAAACCTGGGTGACTCTGAGCTGCCCCCAGCTCCCTGGAAAGAGGACCTAATGTTGGGGGACCCATCAAGCTGCAGAGGACTTTGGGGTGTGGAGAGGGGTCATGTCAGTGGGGGACAGAGGCAGACAGACGTGGGAGAGGGCGGAGAGCAGGTCCAGCAATTCTAGGGGATCTGAGAGCTGGACCATAAAGAAGGCTGAGCGCCGAAAAATTGATGCTTTTGAATTACAGTGCTAAAGAAGACTCTTGAGAGTCCCTTGTGCTGCAAGGAGATCAAACCAGTCATTCCTAAAGGAAATCAACCCTGAATAGTCATCGGAAGGACTGATGCTGAAGCTCCAATACTTTGGCCACCTGATGCGAAGAGCCAACTCGTTGGAAAAGACCCTGATGCTGGGAAGGGGAGGCCAGGAAGAGAAAGGGACAAAAGAGGATGAGACGGTTGGATGGCATCACCAACTCAACAGACATGAGTTTGAGCAAACTCCAGTACAAAGTGAAGGACAGGGAAGTGTGTTATGCTGCAGTCCATGGGGTCACAGAGTCGGACATGACTTAGCAACTGAACAAGAAGCCAAAGATGACTGAGACGCACAGCAAGACAGGCCCCACCAGCAGAGGGCGAGTCTGACCGCCCCCAGAAGCAGGCTTGTTCAGACCAGGGAGAGAGCAGGGGGCTTGGAGGCTGGAGCCTCTGGCGACCCCGAGTCTACCCTGTGCCTCAGTTTCCCCATCTGCAGAATGGGCGGCTGAGCAGGATGACCTCTGAAGGCCTGTCCAGCTCTGACAGCTGGGATCCAGAAATGGGCTACACTCAGGGGCCAGACAGAGACTCCTGCTAGAGCCCAGGCCTGGCCCCCTCACACGGTGCCCCAAGACCCCCAGGGCCACTCTGGCCTTGAAGGGCACAGGGACCCCACCCCAAAAGGATGTGAACAGAAAACCCCCAGAGCATCAGGAACGAGGGGAAGAAAATATCAACAAACAAAAGACAAGAAACTTTCTGCTCTAAGATACTCAGGAGCTAGAAGGAGCTTTGCCTCCTGACTCATTCACTCCCTCCCTCACTCAGTCCTTCATTTCTGGTGAGTCAGGCAGGTGGGTGATAATTCATCAGACTCAAGTGCTGTGTGCCCGGTCCTGCACTGTCATGATTCAGTTCAGTTCAGTCGCTCAGTCGTGTCCGACTCTTTGCAACCCCATGAACCGCAGCACACCAGGCCTCCCTGTCCATCGCCAACTCCCTGAGTCCACCCAAACCCATGTCCATTGAGTCGGTGATGCCATCCAACTGTCTCATCCTCTGTCGTCCCCTTCTCCTCCTGCCCTCAATCTTTCCCAGCATCAGGGTCTTTTCCAATGAGTCAGCTCTTCGCATCAGGTGGTCAAAGTATTGGAGTTTCAGCTTCAACATCAGTCCTTCCAATGAACACCCAGGACTGATCTCCTTTAGGATGGACTGGTTGGATCTCCTTGCAGTCCAAGGGACTCTCAAGAGTCTTCTCCAACACCACAGTTCAAAAGCATCATTCTCTGGCACTCAGCTTTCTTTATAGTCCAACTCTCACATCCGTACATGACCACTGGAAAAACCATAGCATGAATAAGCTGCTCCAAAAGCCCACATTCTACAAGCAAAACTGACCATTGAAACAAAGAATTCTAATTTGAAGCAGTGATGGGGGTCAAGAGGTGTGTTCTGGTGAATTGGGGTGAGGCCCTACCTGCCCAGCCCTCAGTCCAGTTTCCCCCAGACTGTTCGGCCATCAGAATCATTGTGGAGGACTCCCCTGGCATTCCAGTATCAAGACTTGGTGCTTCAATGGAGAGGGTGTGGGCTTTGATCCCACATACTGGGCAGAGCAGCCAAAAAGACACCCAGAAATTTAAAATTGTGCCAGGAGCTTCCCCTAGTGCCAGGTATTCCAGGATGGTCACTGTCATTGGAGGAGGTGTCCCACACCCCAGAGCTTGTAATGGAGGAGAGGATGGGGGAACCTTCAAGTGTGGCTTTGGGGGGGGGGGCAGAAGTGGGATGAGGTCATCATTTCCTCCCTCCACCTCCTGGGCTCTGCATCTGCATAGGGTCCCCCCACCCCTCTGAGCAGGACTGTGAGCTTCCAACTGCTGCATCTGGGGACCAACAGGAAGCTACAGTCTAAGCATCCTTCTTCAGCTGAGAGCCCAGTGGGTGCTGAGAGCACATGCTGGCTTCACCCTCCTATCTCTGCCTTTCCTCGCATTGGTCCCAGGGTGAGTGGGGTCTCTGCACCCAGAAACCCCCCAGCTGGGTACGACAGCCCTCACAGGACCAGCACCTCCCCACGCTGAGCCCTGCTGCACCAGCCCCAGACCCCTGGGTTCTCTTGGGGGAACGTGACCCACACTGGCCTCCTTGTGCCAGCCTTCGGCCTCCTACTGCTGCACCTTGATATACTGGCCTAATATGCCCGGAATTATGCTTTGCTCTGTGTTTTGTTTTCCTGAGCAGCCCCTGGGAGGCCTCATTATTTTGCTTTGAGCGTGGAGACCTATTGCTATCTATTCCCCTGATAACTCCAGCAGAGCCAGGACGATGCCCCGAGCGGATGGCCTGGATGAACTCAGAGCCCAGGGCCCAGCCACCCTGAGCGTGCTCAGCTGGGGCCCTTGGACGCCTGGCCTGTCCAGGGGCCCGCCACCCACCATCTCCTCCTTCATCCCGCTCCAGGAGCAGAGGTGCAGAGACCTGGCCTGGCCAAGCCGAGGGGCCAGCTCTCCTCTGACTTGATTGCTTTCTTCCTTTTTCCAGGGTCTTTGCTTTTAAAAAGTGCTTCTCCAAAGGGCCATATGCCGTTCTCCTTAACCCCCTCCACCCCCTGCTACAATGCCGTGCAGCCTGGTCAAGACTCCCCACCTTTTGGCATCTCACTTTGCTCCTCTTCAAAACAAGGGTGCAATTTCCTTCCTGCTTACTTCTTAGGTATTAAATATTTAATGAGCAGCTACTACGTGCTAGGCTTCACGCCAGGCTCCCACGCCTTAAGGCTGTTTTAAAAGAAGAGTAACAGTGATAATAATAACCGAGCTACCATCTGCCAGACACAGCACTAAACATTTCTCCTCCTCCTTCATCACCTTCCTCATCATCTGCCAGGCTGACACTTACCAGGTGCATGCCACGTGCTATCCGCTGCACTATGGAGTTTTTGTTCACTTTTGTTTCTTTGCTTTCGGCTGCGCTGCATGGCATGTGGAAGTGCATAGTCTTCATGGCCGGACCACTGAGGAGCTCCCAACACTGCACGGTACTGACAGCGGAGTTTAGTTCTTCTATCCACACAGCAGAGCTATGAGAGGTAAACCATTAGGATCCTTACATTGCAGAAGAGAAAGCTGAGCCTCAGCGAGGCCGCGTGACTCCCCCCAGGGCATGCAGTATCTGGGTATCAAGGCGCGGAAATCGGAAGATGCTTCGAGTGGCAGCTGGAACTGGGGAGATGCAGCGTGATGAGCCAAGGAGCTGGATGCCCTCCTGGTCTGGCCGCTGCCAGACGGGATTGAGGCCCCCAGACCAAACCTGCAGGATGCTGAAAGGCAGTGCTGAGCCATGCGTGCCCTCTTAGGGAGGAAAAAGACAAGAGCCTTGGACCCTCAAGCCTTCAGCCCCTTTCTGGGGCACCTGCCAGTTCCCTGCCACTGGGCCGCCAAGGCACGTTCAGCGGTGTCAGTCCTGCTGACCCCGTCCCCGTGGAGAGAGCCACACTGGGGAATATGCCGTGGGAGGCACCCTCAGGAGGCCCCAGGCCTGTGGGAGAGGCTGTTGCCTTCGGGAGGCAGTGGGGATGAGAGGTTAAGGTGGCCCCTGTGGGGACTGACAGCCCGGCCTGCAGCACACCCCGCCACCTCCCTAACCAGGGGACCTGGGGAGAGCCGCACCCCAGACTGCCAGTTAAGTCACCTCCCCTCCCCGCCCCGTCCATTCCCCACCGCTGAGAGCCAGGTGGAGGCCTGGACCCTGATATGGAGAAGCAAGGTCCACACCAAGCCCTGCCCTCCGTGAGGTCAGCCGTGGTCAAGCCCCCTGGCCTTCCAGCATCTCGTTTTGCTCTTCATTAAAACAAGAGTGCAGGGACTTCCGAGGTGGTGCAGTGGCTAAGTCTCCCTGCTCCCGATGCAGGGGGCCCCGGTTCGATCCCTGGGTCGGGAAGATCCGCTGGAGAAGGGATGGTCTACCCACTCCAGTATTCTTGGGCTCCCCTTGTGGCTCAGCTGGTAAAGAATCCGCCTGCAGTGCGGGAGGCCCCGGTTCCATTCCTGGGTCGGGAAGATCCGCTGGAAAAGGGATGGTCTACCCACTCCAGTATTCTTGGTCTTCCCTGAGGCTCAGCTGGTGAAGAACCCGTCTGCAGTGCGGGAGGCCCCGGTTCCATTCCTGGGTCGGGAAGATCCGCTGGAGAAGGGATGGTCTACCCACTCCAGTATTCTTGGGCTTCCCTTGTGGCTCAGCTGGTAAAGAATCCGCCTGCAGTGCGGGAGGCCCCGGTTCCATTCCTGGGTCGGGAAGATCCGCTGGAGAAGGGATGGTCTACCCACTCCAGTATTCTTG
Organism: Okapia johnstoni; assembly: GCA_024291935.2. Lineage (NCBI taxonomy): Eukaryota > Metazoa > Chordata > Mammalia > Artiodactyla > Giraffidae > Okapia > Okapia johnstoni. The sequence goes on along the minus strand of JAGTYA010000024.1, from coordinate 15,404,733 downwards.
GTCTTCCCTGAGGCTCAGCTGGTGAAGAACCCGCCTGCAATGAGGGAGACCTGGGTTCGATCCCTGGGTTGGGAAGATCCCCTGGAGAAGGGAAAGACTACCCACTCCAGTATTCTGGCCTGGAGAATTCCATGGACATGACTGAGCGACTTTCACTCACTTAGGATACGCTAAAAGTCAGTTTCCTTCAATCAAAGCGTGGGTGAGTGGCTAAGATCCAGGCATGAGGGTAAAGCCCTCTCTGCTACTGCCCTAGCTGTGCGATCTTGGGCAGATTGCCTACCCTCTCTGTGCCTTAGTTTCCTTACCATAAAATGAATGTGATGGTAGCTCCCCTCCCGCCGGATTTGAGGGTCACGCAGCTCAGGGCCCCAGCACAGCACCTAGCTCTCTGTGAGGCCCAGTACATGGCGGCCCCTGCAGTTAGAATGGCTTTTCTCTGAGTCCCGCAGGACAGGGCATTGAACAGCACTTAGAGGGGGGCAAGGAACTGGGGTGTCCTGCCTCCACCCTCTCTTCCACCCTCCCCCTGCGGCCCTCCGTCAGGCCTGTCTTCTCTCGGGTGAAATTGTGCCCCAGCCTCCTAACAGCCTCCTGGTCTCCAGCCTCATCCTCTCTGCTATGGGCTGGACTGTTCCTCCCACCCCCATTCATACGTTGACGTCCCAACCCCAGTAGCTCAGAATGTGACTGCAGTTAGAGATGAGATCTTTAAAGCTGGAATTTGGGTAAAATGAGGTCATTCTAGGGCTTCCCAGGTGGCGCTAGTGGTCAAGAACCCGCCTGCCAATGCAGGAGACTTAAGAGACGCAGGTTCGATCCCTGGGTCAGGAAGATGCCCTGAAGGAGGGCATGGCAACCCACTCCAGCATTCTTGCCTGGAGAGTCCCATGGACAGAGGAGCCTGGCAGGCTACAGTCTATGGGGTCGCACAGAGTAGGACATGACTGAAGCGACTCAGCACACACACAGACATGAGGTCATTCCATTGAGCCCCATTCCAACCTAACTGGCGTCCTTATAAGAAGAGATTAGGACACAGACAGATACTGAGGGAAATCAGTGTGGGGACTGAGGTGGACGACGGCCACCTGCAAGCCACGGAGAGAAGCCTCAGAGGAAACCAGCCCAGGCACCTTGGACTTCTGGGAGGAGATCAGTTTGTGCCGTTTCAGCTCCCTGGTCTGGGGTACTTTGTTATGTCAGCCTGAACAAGCTAACACATCGTCCAAGCCATCTCCAACTCACCCACCAGGTTGATCCACCTCTTACGGCAGACTGTCTCGGGATCATGTCTGTTCTGAAGCAAAACCTCTCTGAGTCCCCAGGATAAAGGCCACCCACTTCAGCCTGGTTTTTGAACTCCCTGGGGGCTGATGCAACCTCACACATGCCTCTGCCACTGCTCATGTTCCTGCCCCAGCAAGGCCCACTTCACTGCCTGGGGCCCCTAGAGAGGAAGAGGGACAAGCCCCACCACGGTCTCAGGGAGCCAGGAGCCAGCTATGTGGATATGAGAAACTCCACCCTGGGGGGAACTGGGGTTACACAAGGATGGGGGCTCCCCATGACAAGCGGCAGCTTCCTCCTGGCTTCTGGTGGTGGCTGGCAGTCCTTGGCTTGTGGCTGTATCCTCTTGATCTTTATCTCCTTGGTCACAGAGCCTTCTTCCCTGTGTGGGTCTTCACATAGCATTCTTACAAAGACACAGTTCAGTTCAGTTCAGTCTCTCAGTCATGTCTGACTCTTTGCAACCCCATGGACTGCAGCACCCCAGGCCTGCCTGTCCATCACCAACACCCAGAGTTTACTCAAACTCATGTCCATCAAGTTGGTGATGCCATCCAACCATCTCATCCTCTGTCATCCGCTTCTCCTCCCACCTCCAATCTGCCACCCTCTTCTCCTTTTGCCTTCAATCTTTCCCAGCATCAGGGTCTTTTCCAGTGAATCAGTTCTTCACATCAGGTGGCCAAAGTACTGGAGTTTCAGCTTCAGCATCAGTCCTTTCAATGAATATTCAGGATTGATTTCCTTTAGGAAAGAACTGATTGGATCTCCTTGCAGTCCAAGGGACTCTCAAGAGTCTTCTCCAACACCACAGTTCAAAAGCATCAGTTCTTCGATGCTCAGCTTTGTTTATAGTCCAACTCTCACATCCATACATGACCACTGGAAAAACCATAGCTTTGACTAGATGGAACTTTGTTGGCAAAGTAATGTCTCTGCTCTTTAATATGCTGTCTAGGTTGGTCATAGCTTTTCTTCCAAGGAGGAAGCATCTTTTAATTTCATGGCTGCAGTCACCATCTGCGGTGATTTTGCAAAGACACAGGGCCCACCCAATCCACTGTGACCTCCTCTGAACTAGATTACATCTGCAAAGGCATTATTTCCAAATAAAGTCACATCCTGAGGTTTCAGGGCACACACTAGTCGACCAAATACAGCAGGTAGTATTTCCCCCATTTCATCAAAGAGGAAACAGAGGTACAGGGAGTGACTCGCTGGAGGTCATATCATTACGCAGGGGCAGGCGCAGGGGCTTTCCTGGTGGTCCAGTGGTTATTGTGAATCTGCCTTTCAATGTAGGGGATGTGGGTTCCATCCCCGGTTGAGGAACTAAGATCGCACATGCCACGGGGCAACTAAGCCCACTCGCCCCATCTAGAGAGTCCATGCACCGTCCCACGTGAGGCAGTGAAGATTCCATGTGCTGCACCTAAGACTCAATGCAGCCAAATAAATAAACATTCAAAAACAAAATCCAAGGGGGCAGGTCCAGGAGCCAAGCTCTGGTCTGCCTGACTTCCAGACCTCGCCCCACCTGCCCATCACCTCAGCCCCTCTGAGGATTGTGACTGTAGCTGTCACTTACTGGTGGACCATATCATCCCTGTCATTTCACTTAGCCCTTGCACCAGCCTTCCAGGGCTGGGGACATTGTACTATTTACAGATGAGGACACCGGGGCTTAGAGAGCCTAAGGGACTTGCTCAAGGCTACACAGCAAGTCAGTGGAAAAGCCTGGAGTAGAACGCGTGTTGGTCTGATTTCAACACGTGCGCTCAGCCACTACTTGGAAACGCCTCTCTGTCCTGTTCCTTCCTGACAAGCTGAACCTGGACGAATCACAGACCCGAAACTCAAAGGCCTTCATCTGAAGCCAGAGAGCCTCTCCCTCCAATCCTTGCTGAAGGGGGCGCTCCCATTCCTAAGGACCTAGGAGAGAGGGGTGGAGAAACCAGGAGCTCCCCAACCTTCCCCCAGACACACACACAGAGACAGCACATTCACACACACGCACACACACTCCCTGCCAACCCGCCATCTCCCAGAGCCAATTAGCGAAGTTGGGTGGTCTCGGGGGAGCCCCGCGAGGTGATCTGCTTATTGATCAGCTCAAGCGGCAGAGTGTCAAGCAGGAGAGAGGAGTCATTTAAGCAGTCTTCTCCTCCTTCCGAGTGTGGTGGGGACTCCGGGCATGGAGAGCAAGTTGTATTTACTGTGACGGTAATTGAAAGGCGGCGGCAGCCACCCCACATTGTCCCCGCCAACGCCTAATTGCTGCACCAAAAACTGCTGGAGAACTTGGGCTTGGGGGGGGAAGCCGGGGGTGGGGAAGTTAATACATCCCAGAATCAATAGAGAAAGCTTTCACAGTGTCAGGCACAATAAATGGAGCTGAACTACTAGAAGCTGCAGAAAATTAGCCTGCAGGCTGACTGCGTTTGAAAGCTAAAAGCCGGTAAATGCAGAAACAGAAGGCAGTTCTCAGGCCCCCCTCTGTCAGAGCATTCTCTGACGGCAAGCGGAGGCCCCACGTCAGCTCAGAGCATGCAGGCTTGGCTGAGGATGGAACGGGCAGATCCTAATTTGTCCCCCAGGAGAGGATTCAGGGCATGGAAAGACCACAGTAGCCCGTGACCTTGGACCAGTCACATCAGCTCACAGAACTCCGTTTTGCTCATCTGTAGATCATGCACTTTCCAATGGAGCGTGGCGCTCAGTGGTGGAAAAAATGTGAAGATCAGGGTTTGAATCCCTGGCATGCCACCTCCTCACTGTGAGTCACTGGACAAGAGTTAACCTCATCTAGAAAAGGGGAAGTGATGCCCTGCATCACTGGCTGAGAAAGGCACCCTCTAGGTTTCCCTGGAGGCCCAATGATAAAGAATCCACCTGCCAGCGCAGGAGACACGGGTTCCATCCCTGGTCCAGGAAGGTCCCACATGCTGCGGAGCAACTAAACCCATGCACAACGACCGAGCCTCGGCTCTAGAGCCTGGGAGCCGCAACCACTGAAGCCCACTCACCCTAGAGCCGGTGCTCCACCACAGAGGAAAACGCTGCAGTGAGAAGCCCCTGCACCACACCAGAGAGTAGCCCCACTCACGCCAACTCGAGAAAGACCGCCCGGCAAAGAAGACCCAGCACAGCCAAAAGTTGATTAATACATTGAAAAGCACCCTCTAAGATGTATCCACACCCCAATCCTGGAGCTTGTGAATGCTGCCTTATATAGCAAATCAGAAAGAGTCTGATTCAGATGTGATTCAGTGAAGGATGCTGAGATGGGGAGATTACCCTGAACTATCTGGGTGGGCCCTGTATGTGATCACAGGTGTCCTTGTGACGAAGACAGAATGAGGCAGGTGGAGATGGGACATACAGAGGAGACGGAGATACGAGGATGGAGCCGAGAAAGCAAAAGTTCAAGTCGCTCAGTCGTGTCTGACTCTTTGTGACCCCATGGACTGTACCGTCTTCGGAATTCTCCAGGCCGGAATACTGGAGTGGGTCAGTTCAGTTCGGTTCAGTTGCTCAGTCGTGTCCGACTCTTCGTGACCCCCTGGACTGCAGCATGCCAGGCCTCCCTGTCCTCACCAACTTCCAGAGTTTACTCAAACTCATGTCCACTGAGTCGGTGATGCCATCCAACCACATCATCATCTGTCGTCCCCTTCTCCTCCCGCCTTCAATCTTTCCCAGCATCAGGGTCTTTTCCAGTGAGTCAGCTCTTCGCATCAGGTGGCCAAAGTACTAGAGTTTCAGCTTCAGCATCAGTCCTTCCAATGAATATTCAGGACTGATTTCCTTTAGGATGGACTGGTTGGATCTCCTTGAAGTCCAAGGGACTTTCAAGAGTCTTCTCCAACACCATAGTTCAAAAGCATCAATTCTTCAGTGCTCATCTTTCTTTATGGCCAACTCTTACATCTATACATGACTAATGGAAAAACCATAGCTTTGACTAGATGGATCTTTGTCGGCAAAGTAATGTCTCTGCTTTTTAATATGCTCGAGTGGGTTGCCATTTCCTTCTCCAGGGGATCTTCCCAACCCAGGGATCGAACCCAGGTCTCCCACATTTCAGGCAGACTCTTTACCAACTGAGCCACCAGGAGCAGAGATGCTGGCCTCAAAGACTGGAGTGAGGTGGCCGCAAGCTAAAGAATGCCTGCAGCCATCAGCACTCAAAGAGATTCTCTCCCAAAATGTCTGGAGGGAGTGTGGCCCTGGTGACACCTTGATTTTATCCCTGTGATGCTGGTTTCAGCCTCCAAAACTGTGAGAGGATGAGCTTCTGGTGTTTAAACCACAAAGTTGTGGTCATTTGTTACAGCAGCTGCAGAAAACAAATGCATCAGCTTTGCATAATTGGAAAGATGAGAATATTTATGAAAACACCTGGCACAGAATAGACTTCCGAGTTCAGATGGCACAAATCTCACAAGACCAGCGGTGGCCATGTTGGATCCCAGAGCCCCACTTTAAGGAAAGGTCTTGAATTTCTCCGTGAAGCATCTGAAACTTCTCCAGCAGATCCACTGAGCAAATTATTTGTCTCCTTTGACTAGGATACAAGTCCATGAAGATGGGCTTCTCTATTTTGTTCATTGATGTAAGTGCGTGCCAAGTCACCTCCGACTCTTTGCAACCCCATGGACTGTAGCCCACCAGGCTCCTCTGTCTGTGGGATTCTCTAGGCAAGAGTACTGGAGTGGGTTGCTATGCCCTCCTCCAAAGGATCTTCCCAGCCAAGGGAATGAACCCCCATCTCTTGCATCTCCTGCACTGGCAGGTGGGTTCTTAACCACTTGCGCCACCTGGGAAGCCCTCACTGATACACTCAGGTGTCTAAAACCGACCGGCACATGGTAAGTGTTCAGTAAACATGTGTGACTAATAATAATACAAAAAAAAAAACCTGGCACATAGGAGGAGTCAAAGGTGGTGGCTTCGGTGTCACTGACAGAAGGCTCTTGGGGGTATCTTTCCTCTCTGGGCTTCCATTTCCTAACCTGGGGGATGATGACCAGGATGACACGGGCCCCAAGGACGGGTCACGCAGTGACCATCCAGTGATGGAGAGGAGAGTGCTTTCAAGTTGAAATGTTGTTCAGAGACCCTAATCAACCATCCTGACCTCAGGTGGGACTCTCATCTCCTACCCCCTCCCCACTCCAGTGCCTGAGACCCTGACAGTGTCCTCTGGCTGCCGGAGAGGGCCAGGAATCCCCACAGCTGTGACAAACTGCCCTGCTTAGGTGCCCTTTCCCTTCCTTGGTTAACTGTCCAATTATTTTCACATTCTCAAAGAGAGTGTCCCACCTTTGAATAAAGGGTATAATCCCGGGGACCATCTGCCTCCCACATCTCCAGCAGCCAGCCCCTGAAGCTAGCTGTGAGACCACCCCTGGCTAAGCCCCCAACACAAGGCTCTCTGGGGGACAGGGTGCAAAAATCTGCCTTCCCTGAGCCACGCGTGCAAGGCTGATGTGGGAGACAGGGGTAGGGGTGGCTCCGGAGCACCAGAAATCCAGGGAGAGGCCCAGGGCTGCGCCGGGGGTGGTCTACACCTGACCCTGAGACAGGCTTATGGGTCTCTCCCCCCAGTTTCGGAGGAGCTTGAGTGGCTTTCCTGAGGGTTTACACAGTGGAAATTGGAAAATGCTACAAATCAGAATTTATCTTTTTTTTTTCCTGAAAACTGGTTGTTAAACATTGCCCCAGCACATGACTAGAACCCTCCCCCCCCCCCAGCTTGGAAACAAGCTATGTCTTCCAGGGCTTTGCAAGGAAGCCCCTCCAGGTAGCCCCATGCAGGAAGCCTGTGGCCGAGAACACCACGTGGCACCTCGGCCGTGAGAGCCCAGCCTTCACACCTTCCTCCGTGGCAGTCGTGAACTTTTGCTGTAGAGACCCCCAGCCTGACTGCGGCAGCTCCAGCCCACCCTCCCCAGGGAAAGTCACTGGTCCCGGGTTGATTGCCGGCTTGGGGGCAGGAGGGGGCGGCCCGAGGGGGTGGACGTCCAGTCCGAGCCTCACCACCGGGCGCCGTGGCTTGGCCTCCCCAGCACAGATGGCGAGAGCGGGGCTGCTGGCTGAGTGCTGCAGGCCCCACTGCTGCCCGCCGACTCACTAATTGGCACGGCCTCGTTAGAGCATCTCACTGAGATGAGACACATACATGCGTGTATGCGTGGTGGTGATCAGCCGGGAAGGCTGAGATATCAAATTAAAGGCGCCAACTCCCCCAGATAGCTGCAGAAATGGAGACAGCGAGGGGGGGCGGAGGGAAGGGAAGAGGCCGGGGCCTCAGCAGCACGCGGTCCGAGCAGGTGCATCCCTTCCGGCTGCAGAGGGTCCGCACGAGAAAGCTCAGGGAATTAGCAAGAGAGATGCTTGTTCTAAGTGCTCACAGCATCCGCAGAGCCGCGGCTCAAGGAGATGCTGGCCGGCTAGACAAAGTGTGTCTTCCTGGGAGACCGCTAGCCCAGGTCACCAACACACTCCTGCACTGTCCATGAGGGGCTTCCAAGAACAAGTGTTTCAGTTCCTGACCTGTGATTATAAAGATCCGGGAACAGGTTCCAGCACCTTCTGTGAACAAATAGCTATCACCTTGGAAAGTAGAGACAATTGACTCTGCCACCTAAGCAGTTCAGCATCCAGACTCCAAGAGGGAACAGAAGAGAGAGTGGGTATCCTTTATCCATCCATCCATCCATTCAATAAGCACTGAGGTCTTCTCTCCTCAGGGTTTTTGCACATACTGTTCCCATTGGCTGGAACACCTTTCCCTTCACGTGTCCACAGGAAGGACCCTTTTCACCATTCTGGCCCCAATTCAGATACTACCTCTCTCTCTCTTTTTGGTTTTTTTTTTTTGGGTGGGGGGGTTGGTCCGTGCCATGCGGCATGTGAGATCTCAGTCCCCCAACCAGGGATTGAACTCGAATCCCCTGCATTGGAATCACAGAGTCTTATCTAATCTATTTTATCTAATCACAGATCACCAGGGAAGTCCCTCAAATGCTACCTCTTTAAAGAGATCTTTCCTGACAGTCTAATCAGAGCAGCTCGCCTCCTACACCCCAGGTTGAATGGCCTTCTCAGCCCTTGCTTCCATCTAAAATCATCTGTGTTTGCTGTATTACGTGCTTATTGTGGAATCCTCGCTTTTGTAGAAAGCAAGCTTCACACTTCCTACCGCATTCCCGATGCCTAGAACACTGCTGGGTACCAGAGAGGATGAGTGAGCAGGTGGGCGAGCCAGAAAAACGTGTGCTGAGCGCTGACTGTGTACCCGGGCTGTGCTAGGAACATCTAGAGAAAATACCCTGACATAGTTCCCCCATCCAGGAGCTCTCAGCCTGGAAGGAACCGCTCAGGTGGACCCCTAGTTGTAAGTTTTGTAACAGAGGCATGAACACAGCACTCGGGAGTCCTGGGGACATCAGAGAAGTCTTTCCATAGGAAGTGGCATTTGAGGTGAGTTTTGGAGGAGGAATAAGGATTTTTTCAGGCAGCTGTGGGATAAAGAAGGTTCTGGGGAAAGGGAATGGCATGGGCAAAGTTTTGGGGGGACTCACATGTTGCTTGGTGCATCTCCAGCACGGAAGAGTGTGATGGCTCACAGCTGGCAGCAGCAGTGTGAGGGGGTGGAAGGGAGGGGCTTTGGCATGATTGGCAGAGAAAACAGAGAGGAGGCAGCTGTTGCAGGAGATAAGATGGGCGGAGGGAATGGTTTTGAGAGATACTGAGGGGTGGGAGGGGAAGGATTTGGGGGATGGCAAATGGAGGAGCCCATGATGGCATCCAGGGTACTATTCTGTGCAACTGGATGGGTCCTGGGGCCCCTCACTGAGGTAGGGAAGCCAGAAGCAGGAGCCAGTGGGAGGAGGAATTCCGTGCAGGGTCTGCTGAGCTTGAAATGCCTGGAGAACAAGCCCCTCACCCTGTCCTCTGAGCTCTGCCCAGCTGGAGGAAGGATGGGACCTATTGGCTTGTGGGGAGCAGGGAGGAGAATGAGACAGGGGCCCCTGGGGGGATACGGACAGAATCCTCCTGATCCCTCTTTGGGATGAAGGGAACCTGGAGAAGATGGACCATCTCATCCAACCTGTCATCTTCCAGATAAGGAAACTGAGGTCCAGAGATAGGAAGGAATTCTCTGCATCAGTCTGCAAACTAATGCCTGCTGTGAAAACAAACAATTCCAAGATATCAGTGGATGCAAGCCACAGCAGTTACTTCTTACTTCATTAACTTGTCCATGGAAGGTGCTCTGGAGGTCTGCTCTGCGTCCCCCACCTCCTTCTTGAGAACCCGGGCCCAGCAGCCAGTCTTCATGGCGAAGGCAGACAAAGCCCCTGGAGGGTCTCACAGGGGTGATGGTGACTCCTGGTTACTTCCCAGCTCATGGCTGCACTTAGTCGCTCAGCCGTGTCCACCTCTCTGCAACCCCGTGGACTGTAGCCCTCCAGGCTCCTTTGTCCATGGCATTCTCCAGGCAACGATACTGGAGTGGGTTGCCAGCCCTCCTCCAGGGGATCTTCCCAAATCAGGAATCGAACCCCGATGTCCCACACTGCAGGGGGATTCTTTATCATCTGAGCCACCAGGGAAGCCCAAGAATACTGGAGTGGGTAGCCTAACCCTTCTCCAGAGGATCTTTCTGACCCAGGAGTCGAACCAAGGTCTCCTGCATTGCAGGCGGATTCTTGACCAGACGAGCTACCAGAGAAGCCCTCCCAGCTCATTAGTAAGATGCAGTCCACATCTCCGCCCAACCCCAAGGGGACCAGATGTACTGTCCTGCATGCGCCCAGAAGGAGAAGCTGGAACTGTTCGGGGAATGCACTGATGTTTGGAGACTTGCCTGTTAGGGCCACTCCTAACAGGACACACTCGGGGCTGGGCAGCACACTGAATATGCCCCCGCAGCACCCTATTCATCCTCACACCTTCGTGGAAAGCGTGTGTTGTGGGCAGCTGACCGTCAAGAGTGTCAGGGCTCAGACAGGTGATGTGTCTCGGCTATGATCACACACCGGTAAGGAGCAGATCTGGGGTCTGAACTCTGGGTTTCTCCCTCTGGGGAGCTGGCTCAGAGGCTGGACTACCCAGAGGAGGAATTCAAGGACCAGCCCCACCCAGTAGCCCCAAGCATTCTGCTGTCTCTGCTGCGTCCCGCTCTGTTTTTCCTGAACGCTGCAGCCACCTCCATCCTCAGCTCTCAGGGGGAGTAGAGAGTGAGAGTGAATTTGATCTGAAAATCTGTCAAGTTGTGTGTGTGGTGAGAAGAAAAGTGCCATGCACTTCCCAGGTGTTTTTATTGGAAAAGAAAGGTGTAAAGTCCAGAGTCACGCTGTCTTCGTAAGTGGGACGAGGCGAGCCTGCTGGAGAAAAGACAGCTCCGGTCCAGCTCTCGGTGTTAATTGCATCACAGCCGATAGCCCCAGCTGGAGAAACACGAATGCAATTATCAGGGAGCCCCCGAGCCCCCAGGGCCTGTTCTGTCATCACATTTGTCCAGCGGAACGAACACCCCGCGGCCACCACTCCTCACAAGACGGACCCCGCCCTCCTAAAAAGACAAACTCACCGTACTCTCGGGGTGCCAAGCACTGTGTGAGCCTCACATATGGGGCCGGGTTACCCACTTGGACACCTGCCTCCTCCGTTTTGCTCATCTGTGTCCCTGGCAGAGTGTGGGGCACGCACCGGGTGCTCAATAAATGTCCAGGGTGAGTGACTGGTGCAACCAAAGCTTCCAGCTTTATGGATCTACCTACCTTTCTTATTTCATAGCATGGCTCCAGGCACAGGCAGGTGACCGGTGCTGGGAAAGTCTTGCTCTCATTCAGATTTCCTCCTGGGGTCCTTCCCGCCTCCCTGCCTTGTGCCAGCCCAAACTGTGGGACACAGCAAGTCCTTTGCCTTGGTTCTTCCCAGGTTCCACGGGGACAAGACACACGTGTGTATCCAAGGTTTGCTGAAGGCTTGGGGGAGCGGTAATGGAGGAAAATTGCACTGTCTTAAAATGGAAAACATAGCAGCCCTGTTGAGGATCCTCCGAGGGATGGAGGCTCTCTGCCGGCTCTCTCCACCCTCCCATCATCACTCCCTCGGCCCTCCCCGCCGCGCCTCGACCTCTCAGCCTCTCCCGCCTCCTCCCCTCTCTCCCCGAATGGCCTCCAACCCCCAGGAGCCACCTGCTCACGTCTTGTCCTGCCCCTTCCTAGAGTTCCCTCAGGCTGCCTTTAGTATCCAAAAACTCACTCAGGGGCTCTGCTAAACAACTCGCTCTTTGCCCTTCGCAGCCCAGAGTCCAGGAGGAATCCCTGAGTCTGCGATCTTGAGGGGTCGAACCCACCTCCCTTACTTCGCACGGCTGGTTCTTAACCTCTGGACCACCAGGGGAGTCCCAGACGCAGAATTCTTGAGCTTGGCTCTTGGGCTGCAGGCTCCACAGGGATGAAGGCTTCAGCAATTCTCTTCCAAACACAAATTCCACACCAGCCATGGCTACAGTTGGCTTCAGCGGTGTAAAGGCACCTTTTGTTTTCCAAACATGCATGGAGTCCTCACAAAAACGAGTTGAGGTCATGGTGTGATTCTTGCCATTTAAAGATGAGGAAATTGAAGCCCAGAGGAGTGAGGTGACCTGTCCAAGACCACCAAGTGAATAGGTGGAGAACCAGGGCTCAAGGGCAGCTATGTGTACCTGAGGTCTGTGCTGGTGCCCACCTGGGTACCTGCCACTCCACCCAAGATTCACATCCAGGACTTCCCTGGTGGTCCAGTGGTTGGGAATCCACCTGCCAATGCAGGGGATGCAGATTTGATCCCTGATTTGGGATGATTCCATCTGCCGCAGAGCAACCAAGCCCGTGCACCTCAGCTCCTGAAGCCCGAGTACCTGAGCCCCTGCTCTGCAGCGAGAGAAGCCGCCACAACGAGAAAGAGCAGCCCCCGCGCCTGCGACTCCAGAAAGCCCGCGAGCACCAGCAAAGACCCGGTGCAGCCATAAACAAAAGCTCAAAATACAAACCCAGAAACAGCAAAGGAACCACAAAACGGAAGAGTCTTCTCAGCAAATAAGACTCTGGAGGACACCCACACAGGCCTGAAGGGGCAGCGAGGCCCTGGGTTTGGGATTGAAAGAGAGGGCAGAAGCCAGAGGACCAGCCTTTACATGGTTCCTGCCGTGTGCCAGGCACCAGCTGGGCACTTAACGATCTTTTTGCCACCGTTTTACAGATGGGGAACTAACGTCCGTAGAAGGTTACCTGGCTGCTAAAAGGCCAAGATGAGACTTGAACCAAGGTCTGTCGGACCCCAAAGCCCATGTTCCATGTCTCCAAGAGGCAGTCATCTCAGGGCAATCCTGGGTGGAGACAGGTAGACAAATCTGCACTGTGGCAAATTCAGGTGACAGGTTCTCATAATACCCCTGTTCTCACTCAACCTCCATGGAAGGAGGATGCTACCCAGACATTGCCAGGCAACTGGTCCCCTGGACCTGCCTGTGTTACTGCAAGGAGCCCCTGGGCAAATCCACCCCTTGTGCCCTTTCCCGTCCATCTGTCCCAATAAACAGCTCTAGCAGCCAGCTCCATGGGCCACTGCACCTGGGTGGAAGGTAAAACGCTTGGTCTCATTCCGGTGGCACAGGCCTTAGAGTCAGACCAGAGTTAAATCCCAGTTCTGAAATAACCTAAGATAGCTGACGCATGACCACCAAATAGAGAATCAAGGAGCGATGCTCTGGAAGCTCACAAAACCACAGAATTTTGAAAGGGGGCTAACACCCACACACTCATACGCACACACACACTCAAACACCCACACACTCATACACATACACACACTCAAACACACACACACATATGCACACACACTCATACACACGCACACGTGCGCACACACACACACTCGTACACACACACACACACTCAAACACCCACACACTCATACACATGTGCACACACACACATACACACACACTCATATGCACGCGCACACACTCACTCATACACACGCGCACACACACACACACACTCATACGCACGCACACACACACACATACACACACACTCGTACGCACGCACACACACATGCATACACACACATGCACACACACTCACTCATACACACACATATACATATAGATCATCCGGTCCTGTCTTCTGTCTCCGCTTTGGTATGATTATCCCCATTTTACAGACAAGCAAGTCAAGTCCCAGAGCTTTGCCCTAGCACAGGGCAAAGGGGCGACTAGACTCTGGCTCCTACAGCAGTAGGCTCCACCCTGAGTCCAGAGGAGCCCCAGACTTCACAGAGAGGCCGCAGGGTCACCCCAGGGAAGAAGGGTGACGCCCCGCAGGCCGCTATCACCATCGAAACAGCTCTACTTTTGCCTGTACACGTATGTTGAGGCTCGATGTCGGGTATCGTTTGAAGAACCTGTTCGCTGCTTAAGGGGAAATCTGAAAGCCGAGACACAGCTGCTCCAGGGAGAGGCCCGGGTGGCCTTCGAGGGATGAGCAGGTCACAATGACAGCGGTTAAGCCTCAGGACATCAACTACCCATAAAGACCGCACCTTATTTCATCTGCAGAGTACCTTTTCCTCCCCTAAGACCTTTTTGTATTTTCTCTCCTCCGTCTTTGACTCACCTCACCAGGCCCACTGGCTCTCAGCAGGTGCCTTGCCTCTTATGTCTCAAAGAACCCAGAGGCCATCGCACTCAAACCCTCTCCCGTCTCACACCATTTCTTCTCCGCGCCCCCGGCACCTGCCCTCTCCGCTAAGCCCTCCTGTCCGAGGAGGAAGCTTCCCCACCACACACACGCATCCAGTGCAGGCCTGTCTCTGTGCTGGACGCTGGTCCCCCAGGAGCCCTGCTCTGTATCCTGTCCCTCCTGCATCTCTGGTCTCTCCCTTTCCTGGACCCTTCCCATTTGCTGTTGTTCGGCTGCTCAGTCGTGTCCAACTCCTTGCGACCCCATGGACTGCAGCACGCCAGGCCTCCCTGTCCATCACCAACTCCCGGAGCTTGCTCAAACTCAAGTCCATCAAGTCGGTGACGCCCTCCAACCATCTTGTCCTCTGTCATCCCCTTCTCCTCCTGCCTGAAATGCTCCACTTTCTCTCACGCAGCAAACACCTTCCTGGCCTCCACATCTCCTCTCGCTGCCTCTCCTCACCTCACTCTTCTGTCTTCCACCTCCACGATGGCAGGCTTGCCTTCCTAAGACACTTCCCACTTGCTGGGAAGAGCAAGCAGCTCTTGCTGAAGTCTGAATGGTTCCCACGCTGCCAAATCTAAGGAGAACCCTTCTGCGCCTGTGGGTCTCCAGCCCAGGTGATGTGCTCTCCCTTGAAAACGTTCTCTGCCCTCTAGTGTCTGAGACACTAAATCTCCTGCTTGCCCTGCCTTTCTCGCTCCGTCTCCCCCCAGCACCTCCATGCAGCCCCTAAGGAGGGGACCTCAGGACTGGGTCTGGAATGCCTTCTCTGTCCCCACTACACTTTCCCTTTTGATGATTTCATCCACCACGTGGCTTTTGCCACCACTTGCTGACTGAGGATGCGTTTCGTCTCTGCCCCATCACTTCTGAGCCACATGCGCGGGCATTCCACCTGCCTCCCAGTCCCGCCCGGACGTCTCCAGACACCTCGAACTGGCTGGTCAGCCCCAGAGCTCTCCACCTTCTCCTGACCCCTGGAGGCACCTCATGTCAAGGATGGCTTCTCCTGCCACCCAGAACACTGTCCGGAGCCCCGGGGTCACGCTCGATGCTCCCAGGCCCTTGGCCTGCCCCACTCACCTCTTCAGCTGCCATCTCTGCTTCCAGAATCAGGCCGGAGTCATCTGCTCCATCAAGACAGTCCGCACCCCAACCAGGCCACCATCCTCAGTCTCTCCGACACTGCAAAGACCCCCTCTCGCCCTCCCTGCAGCCCCTTCTGCACTGAGCAGTCAGAGGGCTGTTATGAAAACCAAGGGCAGCCAGCTTCTTCCTATGTCAGTCGCTCCCTGAGCCACAATGTGGCTTCTGAGGCCCTGCTGAGGCCTGTCTGCACCCACACCCGTGGGCTCACCATCCTAAAACACCTCCCACTTGCTGGCCACACATGGAGTCGCCTTCAGCCAGGCTGTCTCCTGCCTCAGGGCCTTTGCACATGATAATCCCCTTTGTCCTGCCTCCTTATCTCCAGTTTCAGAGGCTCACTGCTACTTATGCTTGGTAGGGACGAGGGTCTCACCTCCAGACTCAGTTAAACGACCCTGTCTTGCAACTTCTCCGAGGCCTTCCTTCCCATGAATGAATTCAAAAATGCCTGCCTCGCTCCGTGGACTGAGGGCTCCGTGAGGTCAAGAGCTCCATCTGTCTTATTCCTCGTCGTGGTACCCAACGCTTAGCCCATCAAGGGGAGCCAGTGAACCCCTGTTGGACAAATGAATGAGTTAGGAGCACCCTCAGAGCTCTCTGGGGGTCGCCTGGGGGCAGCTTACAGGGCCATGTGAAGAAGCTGAGCAGGGGACTTCCCTGGTGGTCCAGGGGTTAAGAAGCTGCCTGCCCATGCAGGGGACGTGAGTTCAATCCCTTGTCCGGGAAGGCTCCACATGCTGTGGGGCAGCTAAGCCCCTGCTCCGCAACAAGAGAAGCCACCACAGTGAGGGACCCACGCGCCGCAGCTAGAGAGCTGCCTGCCCTTGCCCTCCGAAACTAGAGAAAACCCGTGTGTGGCAATGAGGACACCGAACAGCTGGAAAAAAATAAATCAGCGAACATGTTAAAAAGTATGAAATAAATGTTTAAAAAAGAAGCTGGGCAGGAATTATCCAGGGAAACCGAGGCTCAGGCAGGACCACGGACTTGTCCTCAGAGACACAGCTGGGATATGTGGGTGTGATGCTGCAGGCCCTGGGTGCTCCCCCAGGCCTCCAGGACAGAGAATATTCTAGTGACCTCCCCCACACACACACCTGACATTGATGACTGGCTCCAATTAGAGTGGCATCATACACAGCGATAGATCCACAATCGGTTATGGATTTCATTAAGCAAACCGTGTCCCAAACCATCTATTGTGTAATTGGCCGCATAAGACACATTTTCCTTTCCCATTCAGTTACAACTTAATTTGCCAGGTCAGCAGTTCCGCCTAAAGTCACGGGCAGCAGCTTGGCTGTGAATACCAACTGTTTCTCCAGCATCATGCAATGAGACGGGGTTCCTCAGCCCTTCCCAGGGGCAGGTATTTGACAGAGGAGGAAACTGAGGCCACCTGATACGAAGAGCTGACTCGTTGGAAAAGACCCTGATGCTGGGAAGGATGGAAGGCGGGAGGAGCAGGGGGCGACAGAGGATGAGATGTTTGGAGGGCATCGCCAACTCGATGGACATGGGTTTGAGTAAGCTCCGGGAGTTGGTGATGAACAGGGAAGCCTGGCGTGCTGCAGTCCATGGGGTCACAAAGAGTCGGACACGACTGAGCAACTGAACTGAACTGAAACCGAGGTCCAGAGACAAAGGGACTTCCTCCATGCCGCACCACCAGGAGTGGCTGGGCTATCGCTGGAATTCAACCCGTGCCTCTTTGACCTCACACCTCGTGCCCCTCTCATTGCCCGCCACACCCTACCCGTGGCTGGTTGTTCTGCTGCTTGTTTGTTTGTTTAAAGCAAACATACAAAGCTTCTCTGAAATTTACCACCTCACTCCATCCTAATTCCAGAATACAAGTTTCCCTTTATATATATATGGAGATCACAGGGTCTATGGTGTATTCAGAAGTGTTTGTCTCTGCTCCCTGTTGCTGCCCACAGCCTCCCAGAGGGAGCTCCTGGAGGTCAAGGACTGTGTTTTTCCTGGTGTTGAAGGAGCCCTGCACAAGCCTGGACCAGAGCAGCCGATCATCCGCGAGCGCTTCCTGAACGGAGCTGTTGCTCTCAGAGCAGTCACCTTGTAGATTATTAATAGTGTGAGCGGTGAAATATTTATGGGTGGATGATGTGATGATTGAGATTTGCTTTAAATGAATAAGGGATGAGGTGAAGGGGAGTGGATAGGGGTGTAGGTGGAGCAGGACTGGTCAGGGCCTGGTGGTTAGAAGGGCTGGACTTGGGTAGATGAGGCTTCCTTAGAACCCATTTCTGTGAAAATCCAAAATTCTCCACAAAAAAAAAAAAAAAAAACTTTTTTAAGTGAATCCATCCATCCAGTATTCAGCTGTGTCTGACTCTTTGCAACCCCATGGACTGTAGCCCACCAGGCTCCTCTGTCCATGAGATTCTCCAGGCAAGAATACTGGAGTGGGTTGCCATGCCCTCCACCGGGGGTCTTCCTGACCCAGGGGTCGAACCCACATCTCTTACGTCTCTGGCAATGCAAGTGGATTCTTTACCGCTTGAGCCATCAGAGAAGCCCCCCAAAAGTAAATACCCTCCCCCAAATAATACTAACCATGGCCATAATAATAGCTGGAAGGAGAGAGTCGAGTGATCCTTTATTAATCACTTACTATACGCCAGGCAAAGTGCCGAGAGCTTTACGTGTCATCTCATTTGGTCCCCATGCTAGCACTATGAATAAAGGGTCTAGTTTACACCCAGGAAGCAGGGGTTCAGAGTCAGAGACAGAGAAGCCTGGACTCAGGCCAGCACCAGGGTCTCTAACTTCAGGCCACCGTGTGTCATAGTGATGCTGGCAGTGCCTGGGGTATCTTGGCATGTATTTTGGGAGGGTCCCTAGGAACCTACATCTCATGCCATGGGCCAACTTTAATATCCTCTACAGGAAGAGAGGCTGATTTTCAGAGTCATCCAGGAGTCACTGAAGCTAGAATCATCTGGGCCATGAGGGCTGGCAAATTGGAAATCTCTGCCTTGGGTCAAAAATAAGCTGCAGCTGGAAGTCTGTTTCTGTTTTATAAATACATTCATCTGTATTATTTTTTAGATTCCACGTATAAGCAGTATATCATATAATATTCGTCTTTCCTTGTCTCACTCCACTTAGTATGATCAGCTCTAGGTCCATCTATGTTGCTGCAAACGGCACTATTTCATTCTTTTTATGGCTAACTAATATTCCTCTGCATGTATGTACCACACCTTCCTTATCCATTCATCTCCTGAGAGATTCACAGGCATAGAAGCAAATTTATGTTTACCAAAGGGGAAAGAGAGAAGGGGAAGGAAAAATTAGGAGTATGGGATTAAAAGATACACACTGGTGTCTACAAAACAAATAAGGAACAAAGATTTATGATATGACACAGGGAACAATATTCAACATCTGTGATAGCCTATAATGAAAAATAATCTGAAAAAATATATATACATATAACTGAATATACGGGGCTAACCAGGTGGCGCTAGTGGTAAAGAACCTGTTTGCCAGTGCAGGAGACATGAGATACTGGTTCTATCCCTGGGCTGGGAAGATCCCCGGAGAAGGAAATGGCTACCCTCTCCAGTATTCTTGCCTGGAGAATCCCATGGACAGAGGAGCCTGGCGGGCTACAGTCCATGGGGTCACAAAGAGTCAGACATGACTGAAGCGACTTGGCGCGCACACAACTAGATATATGTCTATAACTGAATCACTTTTAATCTCCTGAAACTAACGAAACACTATAAATCAGCTACACTTCAATTTTTTTAAAAAAAGGAGCTGCAGCCGTAAAGTTACAAGCACGTGGCCTTCCTGGGCAAAGTGTTCCTCCTTCCTGGTTCTGAAGTTTGTCCCCATCTCCTGGCCCCTTAACGAAGGACAGGGAAGCCTGGTGTGCTGCAGTCCAGGGGGTCACAAAGGGTCAGACACACCTGCCCCTGAACAACAATGCTAACAGCCTGGGTCCCTGCCCCCCTTTGGTTCAGGCCTTGGCCTCACTCACCCAGATCCCCTCCCTCGCGGCCCATCTGCCTGCCTCCCACCATCCCCAGTCTGGTCTGACCTCGCCACAGTCTGCAGGTAGCTCAGTCTAGACTCCAAACCTGACAGGCTCATCCCTTACCACTGGCTTCCCACGCCCCGGGGATGACGCCCAGACTCCTTACTGTGGCCCTCTAGTCTAGGGTGATCTACCTGCTCCCCACTCTCTCACTCCTGACCTTTCAACCTTATTTATCTCACCGCCCCCAGCTCCCTAATTTCCAGGCACTCTCCTTCCCACCCCAGCCAGACTGAACATTTTCCAGGCAAGCAAAAGTGCCCCATTCTCCTTTAGGAAAGGAATTGCATGTCCTGTTACTTTATGTAGCTTGGACAACACCTTCCTCCTCAGCCACTGTCTTCCCCAACTTAACAAACTCTTACTCATCCCCTGAGACCCAACTCAGGTATCACCTCCTCCAGGAAGTCTTCCCTGATGCTCCAGACTAGGTTGCATGTTCCCACAAGGCACCATGCCTGTCTCCAGGCCTGCACACAACCCACTGGATTATACATATCTTCTGATGTGTCTCCGCAACTGTTCAGGAAACTTCTCAAAGGCAGGGAGCCATCTCTGTGCCCTCGACCTAGCATATAGTAAGTGCTAAATAAACCTTGGATACATAATCATGGGCTGGTCATTTAATCTCCTAACCTGTAAAACAGATTATTTAATGTTCATTCATTTAATGTTCATTATTTATTGAGATCCTACTATGCACTAAGCTTGAATCTAGCCCTGTATTCACAGCTGAGAAAAAATCCAACAAAACTCTCCTGCAACTGACATTCCTGCAAAGGGTGACAGACAAGACATAAGAATAAATAAGCACAATGTATAGCACGTCATATGGCGAAATAAATTAGGAGGAGCACAAAGTAGATATCTTAAATAGTTTGGTCATAGAAGTCTTCCCTGGGAAAATGACAGTTTAGTAAAGTCCTGGTGGAGGTGGTGAATGAACGAGACAGTATCTTGAAAGAAAGAAAGAAAGTGAAGTCGCTCAGTCGTGTCCGACTCTTTGCGACCCCGTGAACTGTAGCCCACCAGGCTCCTCCATCCATGGAACTCTCCAGGCCAGAATACTGGAGTGGGTTGCCATTTCCTTCTCTAGGGAATCTTCCCAACCCAGGGATTGAACCCGGGTCTCCCGCATTGCAGGCAGTTGCTTTACCATCTGAGCCACCAGGGAAGTCAGATCTTGGAGTCATATCTTGGAGGTAGTATCTTGGAGAAGTGCAATCTCTGCAGCCAGAAAAACACCTGCAAAGGCCCTGAGGTGGCAACGTGCCTGTTGAGAGCCAGGGCAGACAAGCAGGGGAAGGAGGGTAGGGAGGAAATGCAGGACCAAGGCGATGAACCTTGTATTCGGAGTTTGATGGGAAATCGGTCCAAGAGGCCGAGTAGCGTGACCTGATTGCCAGACGCATGGAGGGCAGACATGGAAGCACTTAGCACCAGCCTGGCACAAAGAAATCACTCAACAGGCATTGGCTGTGGGTCATCAGCCTGGTTATTAAGGCGTGAATGTTACCTGGTTCTGATGTCACTTCCCAGAAACGTCCCTCCAGCTTCTCTTGAAGGAGCCCTCAGCCCTCAGAGGGGGCTTCTCTGAAGGACAACCAACCATGTTTCGAGCGGAGAACACCAGTCTTTCCTCCTCCTGCAAAGACTCTGCTTGTAACTGGGGCTGGCTGGGGCGGACTCAGCCTTGCCAAGTGCCCAGGCAGACGGAATGCAAGGCAAGGGCCAGGAGCCCCCAGGGAGGTGTCTCCTGGGGCTGCGCTAGTCCAGGGCAAATGAGGCTCCTCCTGTGCCTGGGAGGGCTGGAGGAGGGGGAGGGAGGGGTCACCACCCTGCTCTCCTGTGCGTTCAGGCTGTGGACGCTTCTGCCAAGGAGACATGGACCCCCGCGTGCCAGGGCTGAGCTTCACCCAGCACAGAGGGGAAAGGCTCCCAAAAGGAGGATGGGGGGAAGGAAGAGAAGGAAAAGAAAGATGAGAAGAGGGAGGAAGAGAGAGAAGGGGCTGCTCCCAGAGCAGGAAGCACGCGGCAGTCTGATGGAGGAGACACAGCCCCTTCCTGGGAAGCTCCAATCTGATGGTGGAGGTCCACCAGCACCATCATCCCCAGCACCATCACTGTTACCTGCCCTCCTTCCTGAAGGCATCCCAGGGGACTCCAGAAGAGGAAAAATGTCCCCAAATGAACAGTCCAAATACAATATCTTGAATGAACTCAAGGCCAAGAAGCAAACAAAGCAGAAATGGAGGCAGCGGCTGGATGCTGACTCCTGCAGAAGTTTCTCCTAAGGGGGCGATTGCAGTTTATCTTTAAATTCCAAGGAGAACCACAGGAGCAGAAGTTAAATGAGCCTCAGCCAAGCCCAGAGTGATCTTGAACAGACTTGCAGCCAAGCTGTGTCTTCATAAGGCTTAGCTCTTCTTTTTTTTCCTAACTACGAAATTAAGACACGCTCTTGCCAGAGCCCAAGAAATAGATAACAAAGAAGTCGAGCTGGGTGACCTTTTCTCCCAGCTTGACTTCACGCATTTTTACACTGTTGAATCACACCTCCCACATCCTCGCATCTCTTCATGCCAGGAGTGTTCTGGCCACAGGGTATTCCACAGCAAATAAGACAACAGACTCCGGTCCTCCTAGAGCTGGTGGGGAAACTGGCAAGAAGCTAGTAACTACATGCATCAGTGGGTCCAGCTGGAGATAAGTGGAGTGAAGAAAATAAAATACAATGGCAGATAGAGTGACTGGGGTGTGGGGCAATGTGATCAGGGCAAGCCCCTCTGGAGGGAGAATATTTGGGCTTCCCTGGTGGCTCAGAAGGTCAAGAATCTGCCTGCGATGCAGGAGGCCCAGGTTCAATCCCTGGGTGGGGAAGATCCCCTGGAGACGGGAATGGCAGCCCACTCCAGTATTCTGGCCTGGGAAATCCCATGGACAGAGGAGCCTGGAGGGCTGTGGCCCATGGCGGGGTCACAAGGAGTCAGGCACGACTGAGCACTGAGCAGGTGTGTGTGTACAACCACGGAAGGGCCGACCACCAGACCAATCCAGAGAAGGTGTCCCAGGAAGAGGGCACAGAGGGACAAACTCCCAGGAGCTGACTCTCACTTGGCATCTTCAAGGAGCAGAAAGAACGTCAGAGTAGCTGGAAGCACGTCTCTGTGCTATGGAAAGCTCAGGATGAATTTCTTACACATCAAAGGGCTACCAGCCTGGACTGGGTGACCAGGGGACTTTGTCCTTGAGCAGACGCGGGCCTCCCACAGCCTGAATATGTCCTAGAATCGTAGCATGAAGGAGACATTTAGAAACTGCTTTCCAGGTTTTCCAGTCAAGGTGAGGGTGCACATCGGTGTGCTGGCGTGATGCTGGCTTACAGCCGTGGAAAGCTGCCTCTGGACCAGGCACTGTTTTAGCTTGATGAAACTCTCTTTGCATTCACACGACAGCCCCATAAGAAAGGTCAGTCTCCCATTTTACCAATGAGTAAACAGAGGCTCAGAGATGAGAAACATCTTGTCCTGGGAGGCCTGGAGGTTACATGGTGGGCCAGGATTCAAATCCAGGCCATCTCGTTCCTGAATCCACGGGGGACTATTAACCACTGCCTCCTCGGTGGGGCTGGGGGGATTAAAAAATGACACTTCTTCCTGGAGCTCCCATTTTGCTTGATGATTTGGGAGAAAGATGCTAAGTAAAGTAACTGATAAGCTCCCCAATACATTATTTTTGTACCAAAACAAACATGAGTTGATGACAGAATTACAAGGCAAAACGAACGTGCATTTTTCAGGGAAAACTCAAAACTTTGACAGAAATTGTTAGCTTCTTCCAACTGCCTGAGAGCAATGTACCATTACACAGATGAGCAAACTGAGGCCCAGCCCAGAAAGTAGAGGGGACCCACCCCTAGGGCTGTCTCCCAAGGCAGCAGGTGGGTCCCTGAGACCCTGAGACCACATGACCAGTCACCAGGCGACCTGAGAAGTTGTAGGAAGCTGAAAGGAAGACAGTAGGCACCAGCCCACCTGCACTGACTGTTTGGATGCCCCAACAGCACAACCAGGACAGACCAGAGACGCTAACATCAACTTCTGCTGGCCAGCACCACGTGGTGTCCGATCAGGAAGACCTCACCCAGAATCAGGGGCTCCGAACCTACGGTTATACGGTCAACACAGCCTGCCCACCCAGAGAGGAGCCATCCCATAGGCCCAGAGGAGAGCAAGCAGGCATTGCGCCCAGCCATAACGCCAGCCCAGTGAGCCCTCCTCCCACCACACAGAGAGGAAAGGGTGCAACGCAGCGGTGAAAAGCACTGGACAGGACTGACCTGGATCTGAGTCAACACACGGATGGAACAGACAGAGAGGCGAATGGACAAGTGGGTGGATTTCAAATAGGGAGCTAGATATTATGACAGACAACTATCAGAGATCAATCAGAGAGGGGGAGGAGATTGCGTATCCGTGTGCCAAGTCACTCAGTCATGTCTGAGTCTTTGCGACCCCATGGACCTCCGTCCACGGGATTCTCCAGGCAAGAGTACTGGAGTGGGTTGCCATTTCCTTCTCCGTTGTGTACCCTTAGACATGTACTTATTTTTATATATTGCATAGTTCAGTATGATTTCAATATGCACAGATTATATGTTTTAGGTAGGTGGATAAATGCCGTGGTAGGCTACAGTTAGTCCATACCAGCTAGAAGGAGCCAATTAGACACATTTCTCCGTAACTGGGTGCAATGATAACATGTCGGTTACTTGAAATCAGTCTTAGCGGGATTGTTTACACCATGGAAATACACAAGTCAGGTCTTAAGTTTTTTTTCAGAGTTGATTTCCCAGTACACCACTCATTATACATGGTATATGATGAGTCAGCTAATTGTACATACCTCAGGTAGACTATATATATGTGTATGTATGTTATATACATATAAATATATATACATGCATATACACACACACATATATATAAGGGACATTTTATGAGCAAGTTAGATGGATTATTTAACAGATGAAAGATAAATATATATATTTTATCAAATCTGTAATTTATACTTGGCTGAACCTTATGAAACTGCTGTTATTCAACTCTTTTAGGTCTACCCAAAAGAGGCAAATTCATACAATTGTGAAAGAATGTATGTGTGTATGTGTGTGTGGTCACTGGAAAGCACCCCAGACTGAGGGTCCGAGAGGAGACCCAGGCCCCAGGAACTATATCACCTACAAGCTGTGTGACTCCAGGCAAATGACTTGCCCTCTCTGAGCCTCCATTTCCTTGCTGGAAACATGAAGGCACCAAGACCCCGTTCCAGAGCAGCTGAGAGGGCTGTGAAAGGGGAGAGTCCAGAACTCAGTCCAGGAAAGGCCTCCAAGGGGACCCTCAGGCCTGAACCAGACCCACCAGCACACCCCCGCTTCCTGTCAGCTCTGAGCATCCTGGACCCCACTCCAGAGGACTCCCCTGCATGCAGAAACAGAATCTCCCACAAGGAAAGAAGCACCTTTCCTGACCCCCAGCCCTCCCCCCAGCCTCCCAGCTCAAGAGTGACGTGGCGCCACTGACAGATGTCACGGGCCGGCGCCACACCGGAGCCTGGCTGTGCTGTGACCTCCCTCGACCATCAGTCAACAGAGCGGTGACCAGCACTTATCCCTGAGAGAATCCATCATCTGTCCCCTGCTCACCCGTCTCCTTACAGCAAACTCCCTCGGGAGAAGGGCCAGGGGGAGCCTTTCCAAGGGGAGAGACAGCGTGGACCCTGAAGCCTTTCCACGGGGAGAGACGGCGTGGACACGGGAGCCTTTCCACGGGGAGAGACGGCGTGGACACGGGAGCCTTTCCACGGGGAGAGATGGCGTGGACACGGGAGCCTTTCCACGGGGAGAGACGGCGTGGACACGGGAGCCTTTCCACTGGGAGAGTGAGCGTGGACCCGGGAGCCTTTCCGCGGGGAGAGTCAGCGTGGACACAGGAAGGACCCCAGGGTCTCAGTGTGGCCGGTGTCACGGGCAGGCCCACTGCCCCTCTGGGCCTCAGTTTGTTTTCTGTACATTCAGTCTACAGGTGTTAAAAAATCAACCAAAACAGAAAGAAAATAAAACAAACCCTGTGCCAGCCAGAGAAAGCGGCCTCTGGGTGACCCGGCCCCAGACAGAGAGACCGCACCTCTGCCCTCGACAGCATCCGCTCTCAGGATTCTTGCCTCAGCAGCTAGCGTTAAGGAACACACGGAGGTTTCCGCTCCAGCTCTGTGACTCGCTGTGTGACTTTGGGCAAGTGACCAAACCTCTCTTAATCTCAGTTTCCTCATCGGTAAAACGAGGATAACAACCCTGCCCCACAGGGTTCTCATGCTTGCTTCTAAGTCTCTTCAGTCGTGTCCAACTCTCTGTGACCCCATGGACTGCGGCCCGCCAGGCCCCTCTGTTCATGAGATTCTCCAGGCAAGGATACTGGAGTGGGTTGCCATTCCCTTCTCCAGGGGATCTTCCCGACCCAGGGATCGAACCCCGGTCTCCTGCACTGCAGGTGGATTCTTTACCGCTGTGCCGCCAGGGAGGCCCCTCTTTACCACTAGATTTTTTTTAATAACATAAAGATAACATCTGCCATTTTTAGGGCACTGGCTACATGCCAAGCTCTGTGCCATTAACTTTGTATGTTATCTAATTTCTTTCTACAATAACCCCATGAAGTAGATACTATTATTCTGCCCACTTTACAGAGGAGAAAACTGAGGCCCTAGGAGGTTAACTGATACTCCCAAGGCACACAGCTGGTAAGTGGCAAAATCAGCTTTACAAACTCAGGCCGTCTAGCTCCAGAGGCTATGGGCTCAGCCTCTATGTCACACCAGTAACAGATGTAAGATCCCTGACATAAAGTAGATGCTGTCCACACCAGTTATCGGATAATTGTCGTTAATTTTTAATCCTTCCTTTCTTTGACTAAAAGGACCTTCTGAACTGGGACATTTCCTCCAGGGCTATGCCTTGGGGCTTTTGGATCAAGTCTGTGAAGGGAAAGGCACTCTCCCGTCTCTTTTGAAGTAGATCAAAGCCTGGAGCAGATAAAGACCGTCCCTTCATCAGACACAATCTTGCTGTCCTCTGACGTGAGCCGGGTGAAGTCGGGGGCCCTCGCTGTGTCGGGGTACGTGGGGCTGTGCCAAGACCCAGGGAAGGACGCAATGAGGGGAGGGCAGCGGCGGGTGAGCCGGATGTGCAGAGCCTCAGGCTGGCCCCCCGAGCACCCCCTGGAGGGGAGGGCAGGGGTGGGAGGCATCAGAGAGACCTGGGACGGAATCTGGGCGCTCCACTGGTGAGCTGTGTGACCCTGAGAGGGTGAGCTGACCTCTCCGGGCCTCTGGTTCACAAGGTGCTGATGCTGAGAAGTGCCTGGCACATAACAGATGCTTAAGAAACGGTAGCTGTCACCATTTATTACTTTGTTTAGGTAAGCCCACTGTTTCTGAGCCAATTGCAGTCAGCCAGCTCCAAACTCAGTGGCTGTTGGCCAAAATCTGGCTGGCTGGTTTCACTGTATCCAGGAGTTTGAAGGCCAAAGCTCTGGGGAGAGTCAGCTGCGTTTCACTGCTGGTTATTTGCAAGGCGTCTGGAGGCTCCAACCCAGCCCAGGCAGCTCTTCGGGGACCATCTCTGGAGCAAAGGGAGCATGCAGGCTCTGTGCAGGAAGCCTAGCTGTTTCTTGCTCATCTGCAGAGCAGCCAGGAGGAAGATGGAATTTCAGCTCTTCCTTTTCAAAACAAGGGTCTGTAGCTGCAGTTAAAAATCAAGCCTGGCTTAGACCCAGAGGCAGTTAGCATGGCCCTCAGCCTACATCTGCAGAAAAGGCAGGTTGGGACAGCTCAGGGGCCCTGCTCCCAACCTGTCCCTTTAAAAGAGCCATCAGCCAGCCGAGCTGCAGCCTTCCTGTAGAATGTTCCAGTTGGGGTGATCAGATGCAAGATGCTGCTGAAGTCCATAAGCAATCCTGCAGTCATCCTTGATAGGCTGGCAGGGCAGCATGGGAACAGCCAGAGAAGGGCCAGTTCTCTGCTCTGGGCAGACCCCCAACCCCACCAGGGTGTGTCCCCACTCTGGCCGCCAGTCAAAATCAAGGATAGAGCGACAGAACGTGAAGGGGAGATGGAGGGGGACGTGGCCGGTAGGCTTAGGGCTCCATGGAGCGGGGTGGGGAGATGGGGTGGGGTACTGGGAGGGACCCACGTGGCTGGAGAAGGACAAAGCAGGAAACTCGAGGAGCAGTCGGGTTCTCCTTCCACCTCCGCTGTGTGACGCTGAGGACCCCTTTTGCCGTCTCTGGGCCTCTGCTACCTGATCTGAGAAACAGAACTGACGCGACTGTTAAGTCGCACCAGGTGGTAACTGGGCTTCTTTTCACGCCTGTATCCATAGCCCCCGGCTCCGTGCCTGGCGCACAGTCAGCCCCTATAAATAATTACTGAATGAAGCTGCCTCTCCCTCTATCCGCTTCTCCAAGTAATTCTCCCAAAGGCAAGCTTTTGATTAGAGAAGAGTTGTATGTGGGCACAGATTGTTCCCGATGCAAGAAACAGTCAGTGTACAGCAGATTTAAAAAAAAGCATCGATCCAGACTGTTCGAGGCTTAATGAGGCAGAGACGAGAGAAGCCTTGGTCCCTGCGCCCCTCTCTGGACTTGACCCCCCACAGCCACGGCGGGGCTGACGGCTACCGCAGCCAGGAAACTCCTCAGGCCCCAAAGCCTGGATGGCAAGCGAGACCCCTCCATGGCAGGGAGGCGCTGGGAGGGAGCGGGGCCAGGTGAGGACTGGGTCGGATCTTCCCGCCACAGGGCAGCTGCTACCCATCAATCATCGCCGGAGGAAAGGCACTCTTGGTCCAGCCAGTTCTCATATTTTTTGGAGATGAAAATCTAAACCTTTATGTGAACTGCCTGATTTCTAAGTGTTGGTAACTAATTCAACGTTTTTTCAAAAAATATTGGATGAGGCAAACAGAACATTCTGCAAGCTGGAGTCAGTCGGGCCTCTGAGGGCCAATGGGCTGTGAAGAAGAACGTTTTCAAAGAAAGAAGACTCAATCCCTTGCCCTAGGGAACCCATCAGTCTGGGGTGGAGACACAGCTCTGCCCTCGGGAACCCCCTGGTTCTGATGGGAGAAGCAGGAAGAGACAAAGTTCCAGATCCTTCCAGTTTTTGTTGCTGTTCAGTCAATAAGTCGAATCTGACTCTTTGTGACCCCATGGACTGCAGCACACCAGCCTCCGTGTCCTTCACCATCTCCCTGAGTTTGTTCAAACCCATGTCCGTTGAGTCAGTGACGCCATCCAGCCATCTCGTCCTCTGTCACCCCTTCTCCTCCTGCCCCCAACCTTTCCTTCCAGAGCCACGTGCAAAGACGTGCCGGGGAATCCCACGGGCACTAAGACCATGGGCACAGAGAGCCCCAGGACGGAGGACGTGTGGGCTGGCAGAGGAAAGAGTCCCAGGCGGGGCACACGGCGGATGCAGAGCCCAGAGGCAGAGCAGCAAGGTGCTGAGGTGGGAGGCGGGAGAACCTGGAGGCTGAGTGGAGAGACGCAGTCCTGGGACGTCTAAGTCAGAAGGACTCCTGAGGATCACTGGGTCCCACAGTCCCAACACACAGATGGGGAAATAGGGGCTCAAAGAGAGCAGGAACCTGCCCACGGCCATGAAGCGAGCTGTGACACAGGCAGGGCAGGAAGGGAGATGCAGGAGACCAGGCCAGGGACAGGAAGGGGTCAAACAGCCAGGAGGGGTGGCTACTTGGCTACGTGGATGAAGAGCGTCTGGCTGCACCCTCACCCCCTTCGGTCTGCGAGCTGGAGCCAAGTCGAGGTCACCGTCCTGGCTGCCCTTTGAATTAACCTTTAGACGGCGCCAATTATACGCTCCATCCGTCTTCCACAGAAGCGGCTCCAGAGGTCTGACGGGGGGGTGTGCATGGTCCAGAAGGGGCCCGGGGCCCAGGAAGAGCTCAGAGGATGGTCCAGACACAGGGGGCCTTACCTGCCAGGGCTTAAAGCCCTGCAGGGCTGGGGAAAGCTGAGCGGCCCCGACGGAGAGAGGGCCAGATGCCCGGGGCCAGGAGTCTCACTGGCCGCACATCCCCAATTCCTCTGGGCAATCCTTAGAGGCCAGGCCTTGGGGAACCCATTTCACAGATGAGGAAACAGAAGCTTTCCCAAGGCCACTCAGCCAGAAGGGCAGCTCCAGGATTCTGGGCTTTTACGAAGAGAAGCCAGGTGGTGTCACGTCCCTACTTGGAGCCTTTCCCTGGGCCCCACCCGTCTCTCCTGCCTCATCTCCTCTTCCTCCTGCCCTCAGGCCGGCCCATCAGCCTATCTGCACACAGGCTCTTTTATTTTGGCTGAGCTGGGTCTTCACTGCAGCGCACAGGCATCTCTCGTGGAGCACGGGCTCTAGAGAGCATGGGCTCTCCAGTTGCATCGCAGGGGTTTAATTGCCCTACAGCATATGGGGGTCTTAGTTCCCCAACCAGGGATTGAAGCCGGGACCCCTGCAGTGGAAGGCAGATTGTTAACCACTGGACCACCAGGAACGTCCCTGAGCACAAGGTCTTTACACTTGCTGCTCCCTCCTTCTGGAACACTCTTGCACCATCTTCCCTCCAACTAGAGGCTTTCATGAATCTGCAGTGCAGTGGTGAGTGCAAGGAGGTCAAGAACTTGAACCAGAGAAGACTAGAAGTCTGGGCCTGGATGGGCCTCGTGTGCCTGCCTAGCTGCTCAGACAATTGGGACCCAGTCAAGGACGTTTACGCCCTGTGTAATTGAAGTTGAATTTTCTTTGTCATGTTCTTTAAAAAAAATCTAATTGAGATATAAAATGCATAAGGGTGGGTGTGGAACTCAAGTGAACAGCTCAGTGAACTTCTCACACACATCCACGTCCATGTAATTTCCACCTTCTATCAAGGCATAGTTCATTTCCAGCACCCCAAAAGCATCCTGTACACCCCTTTCCAGCCAAAACCAGCTTCTCCAAGACAACACCATTCCACCTTCTGTCCCTATCAATCAGTTCTGCCTTCTCTTGACTTTCATATAAAGGGGGTCATAGAGTCCATGACCTATAGCAGATGGCATGTTCCAGACATGGCCGCGATGAGATTTCCTGTTCGACTTCTCACCATGTGACTCTGACCCTCCTCCCATAGAGCAGTGGAGGCTGTGCCCCTCTGCTGGATTCTGGATGGACTCTGTGCGGCAGCCCTGACTGAAAGAGCACGGTGGGAAAGAGTCTGTGTGACTCCTGAGTAGATCATGAAAATTCCATGCACGCGCTGTCCTGGGTCACTCACTCTTAGAACCCAGCCACCACGCTAGGAGGAAGCTCAAGCAGCCTGTGGAGAAGCTCATATGAGAGGAATCACAGCCCTGGCTGAGCCCCCAGACGACAGCCGGCAACAACCCACCAGCCACGTGAGTGGTCCATCTTGAAAGCAGGTTCTTCTGACCCAGGCGAGTTTCCCACGGATGCCTTATCGAGCAGAGAGAAGCCACCCCCACCACGTCCTGCCTAACTGCATCGTGTGAGTGACTCGAGCAAGCGTTTTTGTTCTATGCCACTAAGTCCACAGTGGTTCGTTATACAGCACCAGATACTTGAAATGTGGTCCATACAAAGGGTTTTAGCAGAACAGCGATGTTCAAGTAAGTCTTTAACCCTTATATACAATGAAAGTCAGTCCTAAAGGAAATCAACCCTCAACGTTCATTGGAAGGACTGATGCTGAAGCTGAAGCTCCAATACTTTGGCCACCTGATGCAAAGAGCCAACTCATTGGAAAAGACCCTGATGCTGGGAAAGATTGAGGTCAGGAGGAGAAGGGGGCGACAGAGGATGAGATGGTTAGATGGCATCACTGACTCGATGGACATGAGTTTAGGCAATGTCTGGGAGGCAGTGAAGCACAGGGAAGCCTGGCGTGCTGCAGTCCATGGGGTTGCAAAGAGTTGGACACGACTTAGAGACTGAACAACGATAACAATGAAAGACTCAACATAAATTGCCTTAAGGAAAAAAAAAGAGGAATTTCCCTGGTGGTCCTGTGGTTAAGACTTTGTGTTTCCACTGCAAGAGGTGTGGGTTTGATCCCTAGTCGGGGAACTAGGATCCTGCGTGCCATGTGGCACGGCCAAAAAAGAAAAAAACAATAACAAAATAAGTATTTTTAAAAGATTCCTCAGTTAAAAAAACAAAAAAGAAAGATGTGATGGTCCCCAGACCAAACGCTTCAAAGGGGCGATTGTATTAGTTTGCTCAGGTCGCCATAACCAAGTAGCACAGATCAGGAGCTCAAACAACTGAAATCTATTGTCTCAGGGTCTGGAGGCTGGAAGCCCAAGATCAAGGAGTCGGCAGGGCCAGTTCCTTCTCAGGGCTGTGAGAGAGGATCTGTTCTAGACCCTTCTCCTCGGCTTGCAGGTGGCGGACGTCTCCCCATGTCATCACGTCATCTTCCTTCTATGAGCATCTCCATGTCCAAACGTCCCCTTTTACAGGGACACCCGTCCTGCTGGGTTGACTAAGGGTCCACACTCCTCCAGTATGACCTCAGCTTGTTACATTTGGGTCGGGAAGATCCCCTGGAGGAGGGCATGACAACTCATTCCAGTATTCTTGCCTAGAAAATTCCAGGGGCAGAGGAGCTGGGCGAGCTATAGCCCATGGGGTCGCGATAGAGTTGGCCATGACTTAGCAACTGAGCAAAGTTACCTCTGCAACAACCCTCTTTCCAGATAAGGTCAAATTCTGAGGTTCTGGAGGTCAGGACTTCAGTGCATGAATCTGGGGGGTGGGGGGTGACCTAATCCATCCCAGGGTTAGTCTGGCCGTGGCCATTGTCACCATCAGCTTGCTTTTCTGTGTTTGAGTCACTCTCAGGCCCTGGGTGATGAGAGGATGCTCCGGGCCTGGAGCTCAAGGTCTGAAGTACCCGCAGAAGAGAGAGCTCCCGATAGCCCCGGCATGTGGCTCCTCCATCTCGTTTCCTCGAATCTGGCCATGGAGCCACACTGAGGGTGGTCACAGCGGCCGAGGAAGGCCGATCTTGAATCGAACAAGCCCGAGTCGCAGGCGGACTCCTGGGGAGGGAGGGGATGGGCATCAGAAGGCAATTCCCAGAGGAGAGGTGCGGCCAGAGAGCCCACCACAGAGAAAGGGGATGTACGGACCTGGACCAGAGCCCTCCAGTGAGCAGAAAGGGCAGGAGAGAGTGGGCGGCTCCGTGCCAACCTCCTCACTGGCCAGCAGCGCTCTTGCAGGACCAGGTCCTGCCATCCCCGTCTCCTGCGTCACGTTTCCATTCAAAGAATGACAGGCTCAAAGCCCAGCCCTGAGATTATGTGAAAAAATAATATTCCAAGGCCCGTATTAAAGATGCTCAGACGGCCTTTCGAATGTCGAACAGCTGTGAGCAAACCCTAATTTGATGATCTACGTGTTAAGGAATCCCAGATATACAGATTAAATTCTCTTTAAATTGCGCGTGGTTTTAAAATGCACTTCTCTCCAGTATGTCTGGTTCAAAATAAGGTAGCAAAACGCCCGTGAGGCAGGTCCACTGATCCGGGGACCGACAGAGCAGGGTCTGAAGACGGGCCTGGCTCGGCCCCTGGGGAGCTTGCAAGCTGGACATAGATAAAGACACGCAGAGAAACAGGTTAGTGACAGGTGGACCAGCGCGAGCCGGGGCCTGCTGAGAGAGCAGCTTGCTGAGCGTGGTTCTCCACTTAGCAAATATTTACTGAGCCCCTCGGTAAGGCCAGGCCCTGCCCAGGGCATTGGGAGTGCACTGGCCAGGACAGAAGCCACAGATCTTGCCCTCCTAAAGCATTCGGGCAAAACGGGATGATTGATAGGGAGGCAGATTGCTCATGAAGGTAATTTCAGAGATTAACAGTGCTATTAAGAAAAGAAACACAGTGATGTGATACTAGAATAGGATGGGAGGCAAAGGAGAGGAGGTTATCTGAGAAAAGGAATAAAGCATGGGAAGCCTGGGGGAATAGCAAGCGCAAAGGCCCTGGTGTCAGCACAGTCCTGGCCCACCAGGGACTCAAAGCAGAAGAGGGAGTGGCGAGGTGGCACTCAGCAGACACCCACAGCAGAAGACTCTGAAGCTGGGGGCATTCTCAGAACAGCAACACAGATCCACACAGTGCCGGGCAAGAGACGGAACAGAGCTCTAACTCAGCCACTACTGAGAAGTCAAACCTACATGCACATTCAGGAAGGAGGCATGGAGGGACTGTGGGCCGCTCCTCATGGTCCGTTTCCTGATCTAAGGCTGGTTACACGGGTGAGTCCACTTCCAGAAAAGTCCTAGTGTGCATTTTTCCATGGGTGTGTTGTTCCTCAGAATATTTACTGAAATTAATTCCCTGGTGGTCCAGTGGTTAGGACTCTGTGCTTTCACTGCCAAGGACCTGGGCTCAACCCCTGGTCAGGGAACTAAGGTCCCACAAGCTGCACAGTGTGGCTAAAACAAAATTAAATTTAAATTAAGACAAATAAAGTGAAAAATAAAAACTTACCTGCACAGGAAACAGCAATGCACTTTTTGCAAGAATGTATATCAAATAAAGATGGACCTAAGTGCATTAGAGCGGTCATCCAGGAGGGATGAGGATAAGATTTGTAAAAAAAAAAAAAAAAAATCCTCATGGAGGCGCCCAGACATGGTTGCAAGTGATGTAGGTGTATCAACTCACTCACATATTTTACTTTCTCAACAACTCCATGATCTTGGTAAAGTTTACAGCCAAGTGGAGAGGGTAGACCAGTTATCCCTACTTAACAGATGAGGTGATGATGAGTGAATGAATGAATCAGTGAGTCAGTGAATGAATAAATGAGTGATTCAGTGAGTGAATGGATGAGTGAGTGAATGAATGAGTGAATGGATGAGTGATTGAATGAATGAGTGAGTGAGCGAATGACTAAATGATTGAATGAATGATTGAATGAATGAGTGGGTGAGTGAGTGAGAATAGACAAGCTCTGCTGCCTCTGAGGGGCTCTTGACACGCATGTGGGAAGTTGCCAACAAATGCTTCAGAGGCCAGTGCTGAGCGTTTTCTCCACCTCTGCAAATAGAAGCCCCCGATGGACCCCCCACCTAAGACCACTTCCGGTCAACGTGGGAGCCAGCCCTTCCATCACTTCCGCAGCCTGCACATGGCCCGGGATGGGTGCCCCAACAGCCAGCAGCCCTCTGGAGCCCGGTGATAACACGACAGATTGGGAGCCTGACAACAGGAAAGAGACGTAGCTTTCCCTGCCCCCCATCTATTTTTATTTCTCTCTGAACCTTGAGAGACAAGGGTTCCAGCAAGCCGCTCCCACCTGCCCATAGAGAGTTGGAGTGTCTTGAGTGGCTTTATCAGCATCTGCGTCCGGAGTTCCAGACCCGAAACCCGACTGGGGTTGGAGAGCAAATAGCCAGGCCTGGGCTCTGGCCCCTTGGAGTGGGAGAAGCCCCTGCCGGGGGTGCAGGGGCGGCTGAGGGGAAGGGAGGGTCCCAGGCCACACGTGGGGGGCTCTTCTGTCATGGCCTGGCCATGTGGCCCCAGCAACCCCACCCACGGATCTCGTTTCCACATCCACAGAACAGGTGGGGTCACCCCAGGCCCTCCCGGTCACTGAGATGTGGGGAGGATGCATGAGCCCATGAGCCAGCAGACAACGTTTGTTCCGCTGTCTAAGCTGATGCTCTGAGATGAAATTGCTCCTGAGGGTCCTTGAAGGGTCTCAGTGCTTTTACTCCCTGACCCTGCAGCCAACCAGGGTCCCTACTGTGTCAGGGGCAGACTGCCCACATTTGAAATGAGGCCAGGCCGGAGTCAAACCCCAGTGTCCATTCTCCAGCCGTGTGACCTGGACAGATCCTTCCTCCCCCTGGGCCTCAGTCTCCTCTGTCCAATGGGGCTATTGCTGAGCATCACTGGTGAGAGGCGGGCACTCTTGCTACCAGGCATCTGGCACATGCTAGGTATCTGCAGGTGAGGGTCACTGTGTTCTTGCAAAAGGAAAAATTACCCTGGGACTAGGCAGAGCAAGTGAGTCCCCTGGGGTGTAAATTTTAAGGAGGCGCTTACTAACCACCTCTGAGAGCGAGCGTCTCCTTGAATTTTTACCGGCGTCACCCTGCCTCCGCCCCACCCCAGGGCCCAGAGGGTGGCCTGAGGAATGATGGCGGGGGTGCTCCATTATTTATTAGGCGCCTACTGGATGCCAGGCATGCTGTTTCCTGAGGGTCTTAAGGTTCGCTGTTACCTTGGGCATCCCCTTGGGAGGAGATGGGTGTCCACGCCCAGGGGCTGTGGTCCTCCACCGCCAAGGTCCCGCCTGGTAGGGGCGCAGTCCAGATCCGAGCCGAGTGCCCCCTGCTGCCAAAGCCGGGCCCTCAGCAGTGCGCTCTCCTGCCTCCCACCCCCGCTAGCTCCACTCGACTCCCTGGGGAGCGCGCAGGGGCACCCAGGGTGGCAGGGCCCTCCACACTCTCTCTCGTCCCCAGATTCGCCCACCTCTGGACTGGCTGGGGTCCCCTCCTGCTGCTGTGACTGTCCATTCCCCAGCCCCGGCCCAGAGCTCAAGGCCTTGGTGACGGGGCGGAGGCCACTGCTACCATCTCGATGTACCCCTGGGGGTGGACAGGTCTGTAGGTTCAACCACCTGCTACCGACCTGGTCCAGCAGCGAGGATGGCAAACTAGCATTGCTGAAGGGTCGCCCATGGCATCCTGTTTCTTTCCTGCCTAGCGCATCCTGTAACCCTTGGTTATCTTATTTATAGATTGGCTGACTTGTTAACCCTGGAGAAGGAAATGGCAACCCATTCCAGTATTCTTGCGTGGAGAATCCCAAGGCCAGAGGAGCCTGGAGGGCTACAGTTCACGGGGTCGCAATAACTGTTTCCGCACAGCAGGTAGGTTCCATGAGAGGAGGCCAGGGCCTGCCTCGTCACACAGGGTCCCCAGGGCGTAGATCTGCACCTGCCTTGTGGTAGAAGCTCAATAAACATTTGCTGAATGAGAGACCACCTCAGCGAAGGAGGTAAAGGGTCTTCTCATTGCATATGGGAACTAAGGTTCCAGGGAAGAGCATTTGAACCCAGGACTCGGAAATTACAAGCCCTGCCTGTTCTCCCTCTTGGATGCCAGGACTGAGGCCTCTCTTAGGGTCCTCGCTTGAGAAGGGAGGGTAAGGTATAAACTGGCACTTGCAAATAAAATGCAAACGAAAATGCAAATATCACAGGGCTGCTTCCATGACACCCCAGCCTCTGGGAGACGGCTCTGTGTACTAGCTGTCTGTGGAAAGCTCTGCTGTAACCTGGGTCCCTCCGGGTGGCAGCTGAGTGGGGGGTGGAGAACCCCCAGAGAAGGCAGGGTGGGCCAGGGGCCGGGTTAGGACACTGGTCCTGACCCCAGTCGGCCCCTGTGGTCTGAGGTCTTTGGGGTGGCGTGGACAGTCCTGTGAACTCAGGTCCCAGCCGTTCCCATCTGCAGAGAAACCCAAGTGCTGGAGTGAGGACCCTGCTGTGATGATGAGGTTTGGAGTCCTCACCCCTGCACCAGGCTTTACACCCATGATCCCACTTGATCCCCACAACAACCTCGAGCAAGAAAGAACTGTGTGCCCATTTTACAGATGAGAAAACCAAGGCCTAGCGAGTTTACATAACTTCCATGAGGCTACAGAGCTAGCAAGCCACTGGGCCAGATGTGCCTGCCACTGAAGCAGCCCATCTGAACCCCTGAACAATGCCATGCTGCCCATTCACGCCTTCATCCCCTGCCCTCCTCAGCCATGCATGCCCTTGTGGTTCCTGGCAGTGCTCTCTCTTTGCTCTCTTTCGGAGGTCTCGCCATCCTCCAGCCTGGTGGGAGCCCTCCTCCAGAGAGCCCTCCTTCCATCTCCCCCCTTGGGGAGTCCTGCAGAGGAGAGAGGCTGTGCCCACACACTGTGACTCCACTTCCTCCCCATCTTGCCTCGGTCATGCCTCCCTGTTTCTTCAGCCCTCGCCCTGGTGCAAACCATCATCGCCTGCCACGGGGACAGCTCCTGCCACCTGAGCCACGCAGGCCTCCTTTCTGCCTTTCTAGCCCAGCCCACCGTTTCTGCCCCAGGGCCTTTGCACCTCCCGGTCCGTCTGCCTGAAGCCCAGCCTCCGTCAGTGGTTACTCCCTCGCCGTGCCTGGAGTGACGCTTATGCCCCCGGCCCCAGAGCTGTTTCCTTGTCTCCTGTTGGTCTCATTTCCTTTCTTTCTTATGTTGAGCTGATTCCTTTTTCTCCTTAAATTTTATTTGTCTGTCTCTTTGGTTGCGCTGGGTCTTTGTTGCTGCTCACAAGCTTTCTGCAGTTGCGGCGAGTCGGGGCTGCCCTCTAGTTGCAGTCTGCGGGCTTCTCATTGCCGTGGCTTCTCTTGCTGCACAGCACCGACGTCAGGTGCGAAGGCCTCCATAGTTGCAGCACGCAGGCTCAGCAATCGTGGCTCACGGGCTCTAGGGTGCCGGCTCTGTGGTTGTGGCAACGGGCTTAGCTGCTCCTCAGCACGTGGGCTCTTCCTGGACCAGAAATTGAACCCATGTCCCCGGCACTGGCAGGTGGATTCTCAACCACTGGACCACCAGGGAAACCCCCATCTCGTTTCCTTAAGGTACGAGCCACATTGCATTCTTCTGGCACAGAGCAGGCACTCAATAAATATTCATTGAATAAATCAACCAATCAGTTGAACAATTAATCACAAAGGAAGGTTCTGTGTTTTTTGAAGAGGCACCATTCCAGAGCCACATGAAGACTCAAAGCCAGTATCCCAGAGCGCTAATGGGTATCACTCAGCCGGTCAAATAGTCAGTCAACAAACACTTGCCCTGTCCCCCTGAGTTTGCCTCCAAGAGAAGAGAGTCGCTAAACAGCAGGGGTACAAAGTTCACAGTGACTTGGGCTCCAGAGAGCCAGGCATCTTGACCACCTCTACCCTGCGTATCCAGCCTTTGCCACACACTAAGGCACCAGGCTGGGGAGCCCATGAATTCGTTCAACTTCTGCTCACAGGGAAGCGGTGAAATGACTTGCCCTGTGGCCCTGGGTTCAAATCCTGCCTCTGCTACCAACTGGGAGCACGGTTCTCAAGAGTTTGCTTTGTTCTCTGGGCCTCAGTTCACCCATCAGCAAATGGGGACACGATGGTATCTCCTGCGGAGTGGAGGGGCTGCCCGAGGCAGGGAGTTAACCCAGCGAGCAGCGCCACAGTCCCTGGCCCAAGGAGTGCAGCCTGCTCTCACCAGCACCCCACGAGGTGCCAGCTGGGCCCTGGGCATACAGAGAGGACCCGGATACTCCCCGCAGGACAGTCCTAGACCCACAGCAGAAACGCAAGAGAGCCGTGATGAGTGTGCTGAGCATCACAGCGGACAGAGGGGGGGACCTCAAACCCGTCCTGGGGACCAGCACGAGAGCCCAAAACTGTCAACCCCCACCGCACCCCGAGCTCCCTCATCTCTCCCGAGAGCTGGCGCTGTGGGCTCAGCCCTTCCCTGCCCGTGGTCCCCAGGGGCCCGGAGGCCCCCTTCAGGGAGCCGCAGCCCGCCCTCCCCTCTCTGCAGAAGCCCGGGTCCCCTCGGAGAGTGGCGCGGGTCTCCTGGATAAAGGGAAGAGAGATGGGCGAAGCCTTCATCCTGCCCCTGGCTCATGGGACCTCCCGGGCCTGGCTGGGGAGGGCTTCCCTCCATCAGGCTGCACAGGGCCTGAGGGAGCTTCTTCCGAGAGTTCCTTGTTTTAACGACCCGTATGAGCGGCTCAGTGGTAAAGAATCTCCCTGCCAAGAGACCTGGGTTCAATCCCTGGGTCAGGAAGATCCCTTGGAGAAGGAAATGGCAACCCGCTCTAGTATTCTTGCCTGAGAAATTCCACGCAGGAGACTGGTGGGCTACAGTCCATGGGGTCGCAAAGAGTCAGACGTGATTTACCGACTGAAACAAGAACAGCAGTAATAATAGAGGGGTGCGGGGCCGGCCCCAGATGGAGAGGGAGCCATACAGCCTTGCCTCCCCTCAGAGGGGACCACAGTTCAGAAACTCATCAATCCACCACTTCCTGCCAAAGGGGCCCCCGAGCCTCAGGAGGCCTGGGGGGTGACGTCCAAGGTCACGCAGAAACAGGGCTGGCACTCAAGGCTGCTGACCCCCTCAGGACACCCCGAAATAGACGGCGCAGCACTCCACTCCGAGTGCACAGTCTGGCAAGCATGGGGTCGCCGCCTGGTCCAGCCTCTGCCCGCCCTGGGTGCCCCTCTCCTGGCCCGACCATGACCACGGGCCTTGGGACAGGGCTGCGCCCAAGTCTTTGGCTCTGCTGCCCCCTGGCGGCCGCTGGCTTCAGTCTCCAGCGCCAGGTCTCTGACCAGCTGTTGGCTGGTCCAGGGACAGGCCCGCAGGAACAAGGATACGGGAACGAGGGAGCAGGAGTGAGGGACATGAGAGAATCACGGGCAGAGATGGAGGTCTGGCCTCCTCCTTCTATGGCTACACACACAAACACACGGAAAGAGCTCCCGTGGGAAGAGCAGAAGCTGGTCAGTGTGTGCGTGGCGGGGGGTCAGGACAACGCCAGGGCGGGGGTGCGCAGGTGAATCACAAACGGCAGCAAATCCTCGCTGCGTCTGCCACCCCGGGGTGGAGTCCGTGTCCCTCCCCTGGACTCTGCCCACCTCTGGGCCAGCTCTGGCTGGCAGAGTGCAGCAGAAGCCATAGCACGCCAGCCCCGAGGCAGGGCGTAGCCCTCCCCTTCGTCTCTAGGGCGCTCCTGGGAACCCGGTGGCCACGTTACCCGGCGAGGAGGCCACACAAAAGCACACAAAGGTGCCCCAGCTGAGCCCTCAGCCAGCCAGCATCCAGCGCAGGCGCAGCCGTCGCGGACGCACCAGCGCCGCCTCCACAGGAGGGCAGGGCCGGCTGTCGCCAGGAGCAGCACCTGAGCCCGGTCAGCCCGCGTCAGGACAGATAGCAGTGACGGCGCTTTTTTAAGCCACTAGGTGTGGGCGTGGCTTGGTATGCAGAGATGGATACACAAAGCACAGCCACCCCCCTCCTCAGCAGCTGTGTGTCCTTGGGCTTGTCACTTCGCCTCTCTGAGCCTCAGTCTCTGCGTGGGGCAATGGTGCCCTGTAGCTGTGGGGATTAAATGAGATGGCATGTGGGTGCACTGAGCTCCCGGGACCTACCGATAAGCAAGGTGCTGAGCGCGCCCCCAGGGCCAGGCGGCCTGCTCAGCGTCCTGTGAACAACATCTGCTTAACTCTCACGGCAGCCCTCGGAAGTCCTCAGATTTACAGTTGAGGAGGCAGATTTCCCAGGTAAACACCCCCAATTCACAGTGAGGAAGCTAAGGTGTAGAGGGGATAAGTAGCTTGCCCCAAGCCTTAGCTGGTTAAGAAACAGAGCCAGGATTCAAATCCACATGGTAAGGACAAACCAGAAAACAGCTGTCATCACCGTCACCAGCACCACAGGCATTTTCATCACCTTTTCCACCATCATCGCCAGCATCACCACCACCCACCTCTTCATCATTGTCCCCATCATAATCACTGCCTCCTTCTCATCATCTGCACGACCGTCTCGTCAGCATCAGCATCACTGTCACCGTCAACAATAAGTTGTGTGTCCACAGGACACTGGCGGGAAGAAACAGACATGTTCCAGAAGGCGACAAGGCCGGAGCGGCTGGAGCGGGGGGAACTTAGCAGGTGACAGAAGCTTGGCGGGGCTTTGGCTGTACACTGGAGCCACTGGCGGGTGTTGAGCAGAGCTGTACTGAGATCTGGCTCATTCTTAAGTAGTTCCCTCTGACTGCTCCGTGGAGGGCATGCTTGGAAGGTGGAAGCAGGGAGCACAGTGAGGAGGCTGCCCAGCAGCACAGGGTGAGAGGCTGCTGGCCAGGTTTGAGTGGTCCCGGTGGGGCGGGAGAAGCAGTGACGGCCCGGATATGCTCTGAAGATGGAGCACTGGCCAGGGCCCCAGGTTGAATATGGTTTGATTTCCACTTTCCATCCCCCCTGCGAATGGCTGTGATTATTCCCATTTTAGAGTTGAGTTGACTGAGGCCAAGCTTCACTCAGGGGGAGGGCAGCCCCACACAGCTCTGCAGTAAGTGGCGTTTCTTGTGTCCAGAAGCCCCAGAGATGAGCTCGGGGCCTCGGGCAGAGGGCGGAGAAGGGGGCCGACACCTGCTTGCCCAGCACCCCATTAAGCCAGCTGGAGCATGAATTGATGGGCCATTAATGGCTCAGCGCTCAGAGCAGCCGTGTCCTCAGCAGTTTATAAACTCATAAAAACGCCGAGTTCATGGCCACACATCCCTGCCTCCTTTAGCTGAGAATGAATGAGCTTTCCTGGGAAAAGAGGCAGCGAGCTTCTGGGGTGTCTCTGAGCAGGGGCAGGACCGGGCTCCCTGCCCCTTATTCCTTCCCTTCCAGCCGTGGCCAAGGGGTCCACCCACGGTCACGCTACATTTCCTATTCCTGCCTCTATTTCTCCTTCCTCACTCTCCAAGAAACCCCCCCTGGTGAGGGCGAGGGAGAGGATAAAGGAAGGAAATTCACATCTGGCAATTTACACCTTCTAGGTGTCAGGCACTACCTGTGGTCATCACAGCTTCCAGGTAAGGGCAACATCATGGCCCTTGTGGGACTGATGGACAAACTAAAGGTCAGATCACTGAAGTGACTCGCCCACGCTCCAGAGTCAGAGCCCCTAACCCTGCCCTCTGATCCATACGTGTTCCCCAGCCCTCGGTGCCCAGATGGGTAAACAGCGTGACGTGACCCTGATATGCATGTGTGCACCAGTGCACACCACCCAGATGTTATCCTGACCCAGGCGTGACTCTGACACCCTGGTTGCTGGGACCCACTGCAGTCGGCACCAGAATCCAGCTGGGACTGCATTTTCAGCTTTCGCTGGGGTATCTTCTCCCCACCCACTCACTCAAGGAGCGTTCCTCGTGTACTCTGCCACCACCCAGCACTTTCTCTACTGCCAGGCGCGCTTCCAAGTTCCTGTTCACTCATTTAACCCGCCCAGCAATTTCATGAGAGGTGCGGGAAACTGAGGCACACGAAGGTTGAGTAGCTTGCCCCCCACCCCCGCGGCACCTGGCTGGTGGCAGACCAGGCTTTGAACTCTTGCCTTTCCATCCTGAACCCACGGTAGCGCCCGGCCGCCCCCGCTCCCGGGTCTAGGCCGCTCGTCCCGAGACCCCGCACTCACTCCAGACGCCTGGGGAAAGCGGTGGCTGGGGCGGTCCCCACCCGCACCCCCAGGAATGTGTTTGGCTCTGCTCCCACCCCTGGGTGACCCCCAGAGGAGGCCCCGCCGCTCAGGAGCTCCCCCCAGGGTACCAGGAGGGACGTCTCGAGGGCGCGGGCATCCGCGGCCCCAGGAGGTGCGGGTCGGCTGCACCTGCGACAGGCGTGGCCCGAGCGCCCTCGTGCTCCTCCGCGGCCCCGCACCTGGCCCTGCACCTGGCCCCGCACCTGGCCGCGTGGCCGCCGGGCCGGGCCGGGCATGGAAACCCGGCGCCTCCTCCGATTTCTGCTCCTCCGCATACCCTCCGAACTGGGCTGTATTCCGCACGTTGTTCTCTAAATCAACCCACGTGTTTCATTTAGCCTCATCCATCAGACGCCAAGTCTGGTGCGGCAGTTGCCTTTTCTCCAAGTACGTTGTAAAGTAAATATTAAACCCACAATTTCAAAAACCGTCTTCACGTGCCTCATAAAATCGCCTCCCCCCTCGCACGTTGGACAACACCCCCCACTCCAGAGCTGACCGCCGCTGGCGCTGGTTTGGTCGCGGAGGGTGGAGCGCCTCCCAGATGCCCAGGGACGGTCCCAGGCCTCCCCCAACCTATAGTCCAGGAGCAGAGCTAGATGTTAACCAAAGACTTGCAAAGATAAAATTATGACAATGTTAGTGAATTATAAAATCCATTTGCTGTGAGGAAATACAAAACACTGGGTAAGTCCACATTTAAGGGATTTGATCTGATTGGGGAAGTTAAGGAGGGCTTCCTGGAGGAGGTGATACTTGAGTTGAGACCTGAAGGAAGAAGAGAAAAAACTGAGTCAAGAGGGAAAGAGTGTTCTGGGCAGAAGCACCAGCGTTTGCAAGATCCTCGAGGCAGGAAGGGAGCCTTTCCCATGAGTTCTTAGTCTTCATCTTGAAGCTTGGCTCCCTGCCCACAGAGTGGGAATTCTGCAGATTAGCATTCTTCCTTCGTGTCCCTGGCCCTCAGCTCCAGCCTAACTCACTCACCAACGTCCTCAGCACTGCCGGGTGCTTTTGGTCTATGCCCCTTTCATCCTCGTAACCATGCAGTTTTGCTCCCAGGATGCCCATTTCCAAGTCAAGGAAACTGAGTTTCAAAGATACTGAGTTACTTTCCCACAGTTGCCCAGCTGTACAGAACCAGAACTGGCACAGAAACCTGGTCACTGTGGTCTCTTCCTCCATCAGGCTGCCTCGCAATAGTGCCCCAATGCTTGCTCACATGGACTTCAAATCAGGAGACCTGGAAGTAACGTTTGCCTTAGCATGAACTTGCTGAGCAAATTTGAGCAAGTCATCGCCCCTCTCTGAACCTCGGTCTCCTCATCTGTAAAATAGTAGGAGTGCACAATAACAGCTAACCTCTATTGTTCCTCACACAAACCCTTTACAGCAAGCACCAGTGTTATTCCCATATTGCTGCTGCTGCTGCTAAGTCGCTTCAGTCGTGCCCAACTCTGTGCGATGTCATAGACGGCAGCCCACCAGGCTCCGCCATCCCTGGGATTCTCCAGGCAAGAACACTGGAGTGGGTTGCCATTTCCTTCTCCAATGCATGAAAGTGAAATTCCCACATTACAGGTGAGGAAATAAACTCAGAGAAGTGTAGCAACTTGTCCAAAGTCACACAGCTGGTAACAGAGCAGTATGGAGTCATCTCCCGGGTCTTTTCTGGCAATAACGTTCCCAGCCCGGCCTCCTCAAGGAATCTCAGCTTGTCCCTGGAATGTCAACCAGCCTCTGGCCCTAGCACGGTGCTTCATGCCCATTTAGTCCACTCCCGCTGTCTGTGAGTCTTGAGACTTCTGTCTCCAAAGAGGCAGGGGCTGAGGGAAGCCGCCTGCCTCACCTCGCCAGGCCCACGGGGTTCTGGCAAAGCCCATCACTGCCTCCCAGGCCGCCCACACAGCCTCCATCACAGGGATGGCTTGACCCATTTGGAGACCCCGGGGCAAGCCTTTGCTCTTCCTGGGGCATCTCATTCTTCTGACCTCCGGTCAACACATGGGTTTGTTCCTGGATAGAAAACATTTAATTGCCAG
Source organism: Okapia johnstoni (assembly GCA_024291935.2). Classification (NCBI taxonomy): domain Eukaryota; kingdom Metazoa; phylum Chordata; class Mammalia; order Artiodactyla; family Giraffidae; genus Okapia; species Okapia johnstoni. Next base: position 15,360,023 of record JAGTYA010000024.1, on the reverse strand, counting down.
CTCCATAGTGCTCTGTCAAAGCTGCCTGCGCTCCCAGGGCAGCCCTGCTCCTCTGGGAGCCCTGAGGCGCCCGGGCTGGCTTTCTTTAGCCCAGGGCCAGGCTGCCTGGAGCCCAGGCAGAGCCAGGCTGGGAGTCCAGCCCCGGCCGGGCCTCCCGCGGGCCCGGAGGGACTGACCCAGCACAAGCTCTAACGAAGCCATCGGGGACGGGGCGTGCAAACCCTTCAGCCAGCACAGGAGTCGGCCTCTGTGAGGCGGCACACTTTAAATTGGGATGTGGGAATTGACATATGCACCCTACTGATACTCTGTGTAAAACAGATCTCTATTGAGAACCTACTGTATAGCTTAGGGAACTCTACTCGGCTCGCTGCGGTGACCTGAACAGGAAGGAAATCCAAAACAGCGGGGATATGTGTGTGCGCATAGCTGCTTCACATTGCTGTGCGGGCACAACGTTGTAACGCGCTAAGTCACTCAGTCGTGTCCGACTCTTGTGACCCCATGGACTGTAGCCCACCAGGCTCCTTTGTCCACAGGATTCTCTACTTAAGAATACTGAGGTGGTTACCATTTCCTCCGTCAGAGGATCTTCCTGACCCAGGGAGCGAACCCGCATCTCTTATGTCTCCTGCCTTGCAGGTGGGTTCTTGACCACTAGCGCCACCTGGGGGCCCTCAAAGCAACTATACTGCCACAAAAATTCATTTTAAAAGATAATACGCAGTTCATAGTAAGTCCATTGTATCTCAGTAAAGCTCTTTAAGTAAATAGTGTGGTGTTAAGCAGCCCAGAGGAACAGAAAGATGCCCCCTGGACCAAAGTGATCTGAGGAAGGTACCTACAGACCCTCTGTGACCCCCATAACCCAACACTCACTGCAAAGCCTGGGGTTTCAGGAGGAGCCTGAAGTTAATTAGCCTAACCCCTTATGTTACAGAAGAGGGAACTGAGGCCTGTCTGTTACACCACAGCTGTCTCCAGGTTCAGCACAATAGATGCATCCTATAGGCGTCCCCACCTTTAGTATTGGTGATAAAACAGCACATGCCCTGGCCCTGGGCACAAGTCTCGTACAAGGTCACTCAGTGACCACTGTGCTCCAATCACTCTGAGCTTCAGTTCTTCACGTGTAAATGGGGGTAAGAATGTGGGATGGCTTTCTGAGGAGGCTTTCAGGAAACCCACCTCTAACTGCCTTAAACCATAAAGGGAATCCATTGGCTCATATAACTGCCGCCCAGCGTTGTCTGATCAAATGAGGTTCGATCCAGCAGCAGCTTAGAGATATGACCACCACACTGGTTTCTCTCCATTTTGTTTTCTGCCTTTTGCAGTGAGGATTGCCCAACAAGCTGGCCACCCACGTGGTTCCAAAGAGTGGCCAGCAATAGGCCAGCACCCGTAGGCATCCTTGTTCATGCCCTGCAGGAACAAGAAGGCATCTTTGCTCCAGCCCAAGAGGGAAGGCGTTAGCATTCCCTAACAGGGCAACACTGCTATCTGCGCAGGTGCCAGTCTCAAGGATCCCTGTCTGCTGGGACTGCAGGGCAGGGTTCTAGGAATGGAGGGCAGGGGAGGGAGACAGTGGCCTGTGGGCCCTGAGGAACGGGAAAGGGAAGGATGGAGGGCAAGCTGAAGCAGCAGCCATAACCGGCCACAGCCAGATATCTGGTTAATCCAGGAAGATTCCTTGGAATAAATGGGTACTTCCAGTTCGTGGGAGGAGGATGGCTGAGCCAGACAGAAACCACTCTCCAGGTTTTTGTTCTTCAGTGTCTGAGAGGGTGCGTCTGAGAACAGAGACTAGTGTATAAAGCATAATGCGCATCCTTGGGCAGTTTTATTTTAAATTTCATTTCATTTTAATTTTCGAACAGCAATCTCATCAACTTGCTTCAAAAACCAAAAGACGTAACAATGTACACAGTACACTGTCTTCCACCTCTGCCCCGCATCTGTCAATCCGCAGCACCCTTCCCCGACGGGTAACCACTGTTCGCAGTTTCTCAGGTATCTTTCCAAGGTTCCTTCTGCAGGCCCAGGCAAATAAGAATGTACATTCTCAGTCTTGACTCTGTTGACACAAGATGTAAACTGTCGACCATGCTGTCTCTCCACTTTTTCCTCTTGACCATGGTTTTCCATGTATGGATGGACCATAATTTCATTAACCAGTCTCTGATTGGTGGGTGTGGATTGTTTCCAATTATTTGCTACTATAAACAACACAGCAGTGAGCAACCTTGTAAACAGTTGCCACCTCATGTGCCTGTGAGTATTTCTGTAAGATGACTTCCCCAAAGGGGGATTTCTGGGTCAGAGAGACCATGCATTTGAAATTTTGATGGATATTGCTAAGCTGTCACAGAGCCCAGGCACTCAGACACTGGCCCACCAGCAACGCTGGAGAGGGTCCATTTCTCCCACAGACTCACGGACAGAAGGGCTCATCTTACCTTCAGAGTTTTGCCAGTTGATGAGGGAAAACAACCTGTGGGTGTCATCTCCACGGGCGCTGATCCTGCTACAAGTAAACTGAACTCTTCGTGTATGTTGAGGCAGATCGGGACTTCCTTTTCTGTCTTCCTTTCCTTTCTGAACTGTCTGTTCATGCGATTATCTGCCTTATGCTGTATTGTTTGACTTTCTCTAATCAATTTCTGTATGTTCTTCTGGAGGGAGATTAGCCCTTTGCCTCCGATATGAATTGCAAACATTTTTCCTAGATTGTCATTTGACTTTGCTCATGATGAGATTTTTTTCAGCATACAGAATATTTTTTATTTTTATATAAGTACATTGTGTATGTATGCTCAGTCACTGCAGTCGTGTCTGACTCTATGTGACCCCCATGGACTATAGTCCTCCAGGCTCCTCTGTCCATGGAATTCTCCAGGCAGGAATACTGGGATGGGTTGCCATGCCCTTCTCCAGGGATCTTCCTGACCCAGGGATCGAACCTGCATCTCTTACGTCTCCTGCATTGGCAGGCAGCTGCTTTACCACTAGTGCCACCTGGGAAGCCCATAAGTAGATTCATCGGTCTTTTTTAATGGCATCTAGATTTTTTCATTATAAACAGAAAGTCCCTGTGCACCCCTCCCCCCAGCCTTGTTCTTTGCAGTGTTATTTATAACACTTGAGACAAGGAAGCAACCTGAGCGTCCATTGATGGGTGAATGAAGGAAGAACGTGTGATATATACAGCAATGGAATAGTGCACGCCTGCATGTTCAGTCGCTTCAGTCGTGTCTGACTCTTTATGATCCTATGGACTGTAGCCCACCAGGCTCCTCTGACCAAGGGATTCTTCAGGCAAGAATACTGGAGTGGGCTGCCATGCCCTCCTCCAGGGGATCTTCCCGACCCAGGGATCGAACCCACATCTCCTGTGTCTCTCGTACTGCAGGTGGGTTCTTTAACCACTGAGCCACCTGGGAAGCCCAATGGACTCGTACTCAGCCATAAAAAAGAAGGAAATCTTGCTATTTGAAGCAACATGGGTGGACCTTGAGGGTTTTATGCTAAGTGAAGTAAACTGGACACAGAAAGACAAATACCACGTGATTTCACTTATATGTAGAATCTTAAACAAGAGCTCACGTAGAGAACAGATTGATAGGAGTGGGCAAAGTGGACGAAGATGTCAAATTTCCATTTATAAATAAATCATGAGAATGTAATATACAGCATGATGACCATACTTAATTACAGTGTATTAGGAGCCCGGCGGGCTGCCGTCTATGGGGTCGCACAGAGTCGGACACGACTGAAGCGACTTAGCAGCAGCAGCAGCATATTTGAAGATTGCTGAGGGAGTACGTCTTCAACGTTCTCAGCACAAGAAGAAAAGTTAAAGTGTGAAAAAGGAAAAGAGAAAGATACAAAAGAAAGTCCCTGCACTTTAAAATTATAGAGGCATTCTTCCACGTTTCCTTCTAAAATGTTTATGGTTTCATTGTCACATTTAAATCTTTGATTCCTTTGGGGTCTGTTTGCTCTGTTTAATTGTTTTGATTGAAGTGTAGTTGATTTATAATAGTGTGTTAGTCTCAGGTGTGCAGAAAAGGGGTTCAGTTTAATATTTATACACAAAACCTTGTCTTCATTCTTTTTCATTATCGGTTACTATAAGACACTGCACCATTCCCTATGCTATGTGCTAGTTCCCTAGTAAATCCTTGCTGTTTAGCTATTTTATGTATGTGTGGGTTAATCCCTCATACCTAATTTATCCCTCCCTCCCTTCCCCTTTGGTAACCATAAGTTTGTTTTTTGTGCCTGGGAGTCTGTTTCTCTTTTGCAAATACGTTAATTTGTACTAGCTTTTAGATTCCACATATCAGTGGCAGCACATGGTGTCTGTCTTTGACTTATTTCACTCAGTATGATCATCTCTAGGTCCGTCCACGTTGCTGCAAATGGCATCATTTGCAATTTAGTTCAGGGACAGAGTAGAGATCCAAAACTTGTTTTCTAAATGGCCATTCAGTCGTTCCAGTAATATTTATTGAATAATTCAGTCTTTCCCCATTGGTGATGTAGTAACATCATCAAATGTTAAATAACACCTATCTGAGTTGAGGCTAACTTCTGGGTTCCTGTTCTATTTCGTGGGTCCATGTGAGAATTCATGGGCCCAAACCACATTGTCTTGGTGACTGAAGCATCATGCATAATATGGTCATTTTCTTCAGGACCCTCCTTTTTTCCAGAGTTTCCTTGGCTATCCTCACTGGTTAATTTTTCATGCAAACTTTAGGATAAACACCCAGTTCACTGAGAATTGTTGATATTTCCCCCAGAATCAAAGTATATTATCAATTCGCTTAGAAAGAATTCGAGTTTCGTGGTGCTGACTCTCCTTCCCCATATGTGATGCATCTTTCCACTCTTTCACATCTTGTCTTTTAAGAGCCGTGTTAATTAAAGAATGTATTGCAATAGAACATGGATACAGAAAAGTCACAAACCGTTAAGGGTACAGTTGGGTGAATTTTCACAAAGAGCACATCCCATGAAACTTCCTCCCGGATTGAGAAACAGAAACTGACAGCTCCTGCTCTAAGCCTGTCCTCCCCCCAAGGAGCCACTTCCCCCAGTTCTGCCCTCAGAAGCGTTTTTCCTGGTTTTGAACGTCGCCGTTTAGATCATACTGTCTGTGGTCTCTGGTGTCTGGCTTCTTTCACTCGATAGTCTGTTGGCAAGATTCGTTCGCGCTGTTCTATGCGGCAGAACTTTGTTCAGTCTCATCACTGTATCACTTCTCGCTGCGTTCAAGCACCCCACGCGGGTGGGGATTTAGGTCGTTTCCCGACCGGGGCCGTTGAGAAGAGCGCTGCTGTGAGTGTTCTAGTCCACGTCTGCTGGTGCACATCCGAGCCCGCTTCTGCCGGCCCTCCAAGGAGAAGCAGGGCTGAGGCATAGGGTGTGTGTCTGGGAGCTTTGCCAGACACCACCCAATAGTTTCCTAAAATACTGGGACTCGGGACTTGCCTGGGGCCCAGGGGTCAAGAATCTGCCTTCCAGTGCAGGGGAGATGCGTTCGATCCCTGGTCAGGGAGCTAAGATCCCACACGCGGCCGGGCAACTAAGCCCACGCGTCCCAGCTAGAGAGTCTGTGTGCTGCATGGAGAGAACTTGCATGCCACAACTTAGAGACCTGAGGCGGCCAAATAAATAAATACGAGTTTTTTAAACAAACAAATCAAGTACTGGTACTCATTTATTCTCCACGAGTTGTCTACTTAAATCCCTTCCCTTCTTCCCGGGCACACAGAGACTACATCTCCCAGCCTCCCTTGCAGTTAAATACATCGTGTGATGCTAAGTCCTCATCAAGGGCCCTGTGTGTCCCTTCCAAGCTCCAAGAAGACTGAGCCTGCTCCATGCTCCCCCCCGCCCTTCCCTCCCTCTGGAACCCACAGGGACTCACGTCAGCCACATGAACGATGGCAACACAGTGCGGGAGGGAAAGGAGATGTTGGCTGGGATCTGGCTTCCCGACCCTGGGGCCCATGGCCCTCCTTGTTACAGACTGGGGAAAGAGTCAGGTTCTCCTGGTCTGACTTCAGGCAGCACCTGCCCCTGCGATATTTGAGAGACATGCTCTCCCTGCAGGGCGAGTCCCGTGCTGGCAGGAAGTATGTTTTTGCTCATGTTTCTGAGCCCTCTAGGAGCCAACAATCTTGCCATCTAGAACATCCTGTGTGGTTTCTATGACCCTTCCCCCCCGCAACTTTTCCACCAGTCGTAGCTGTGGTGGGCAGCCATCGTGTATTCTGAGTCTGCACGTTCTGATTTCTAGTTTTGCTGCAGATGGTGTCTGTGGGGACCTTTGTTTGCCTTTTGCGTGGTCTCCAGGGAGATAAATGAACATTGCCAACTCAGAAGGGACCCCTCCTACCCTGCTGGTGGGATGTGCATTGGTGCAGCCACGATGGAGAATGGCCTGGAGGTTCCTTACAAACCTGAAAACAGCACCGCCACATGACCCTGCAATCCCACTCCGGGCGTGTATCCAGAGAAAAACATGGTCTGAAAAGATGCATGAGCTCCAGGGTTCACTGCACCACTGTTTACAGCAGCCAAGACGTGGAGGCAACCTAAATGTCCGTCAGCAGAAGAAGGGACAAAGAAGATGTGGTACATATTATACAGCGGGGTATTACTCAGCCGTTAAAAAGAATGAAATAATGCCATTTGCAGCAGCATCAGTGGACCTAGAGATTGTCATATTGAGTGAAGTCAGACAGAGAAGGAGAAATATTGTATGACGTCTCCTATGTGGAATCTGAAAAGAAAGGGTACAAATGAACTCATTTACAGAACAGATACAGACTCACAGATTTAGAGAACAAACTCACGGTTTGGGGGAGGTGGGAAAAGGATGGGGGGAAGGGGCAGTTAGGGAGTTTGGGGTAGACATGTACACTCTGCCGTATTTAAAATGGATCTACCGTACAGCACAGGGGACTCTGCTCACTGTTATGCGGCAGCCTGGACGGGAGGGGAGTTTCAGGGAGAATGGATACGTACGGCTGAGTCCCTTTGCCATCCACCTGAAACTATCACAACGTTGTTAGTCGGCTATACTCCAATATCAAATAAAAAGTTAAAACATAAACCCACTGGAAGAAAACTGCCATCTTGTGCCGACAGGCACACCTCAGCATCCTGTCAAGTCATCCCAGCGGCCACCCCCACCCCCCACTGTTGCTCTGCGGGCCCCCAGCTCCCACCTCAACAAGGCACCCGCCTGTCTCCCCCAAGAGCGGGAGACCCCCAGCGGCAGACTCTGCTTCTCCCCCCTCATACTGGGAATTCTTAAAGCACCCAACCGACAGCTCCCTCTTCAGATCAGAAGACTTCCAAAGGGAGAGGCGACGCCTTCTGTTGTCTCACATAAAATCACAGTGTATAGTCTGTTGGGCTTCCCAGGTGGTGCGTGCAGTAAAGAATCTGCCTGTCAGTGCAGGAGATATAAGAGACGCGGGTTCAGTCCCTGGGTCAGGAAGATTCCCCTGGAGGAGGGCATGGCAACCTGTAGGATTTTGAGCAGAGAAAGTGAAAGTGATCGAACCCAGGTCTCCAGCATTGCAGGCGGATTCTTTACCAGCTGAGCCACAAGAGAAGCTCAAGAATACTGGAGCGGGCAGGCTATCCCTTCTCCAGCGGATCTTCCCAACCCAGGAATCAAACCAGGGCCTCCTGCATTGCAGGAGGATTCTTTACCAAGCAAGCTGTCAGGAAATCCCCTGACCTAACCTGAATCACCTTTCAGAGGATCAGCCTGGAACCCATGTAGGGGACAGACTGTAGAAAGGTGGCAAGTAGAAGCACAGTCAGGCTCTCTGGAGTGAGTTTCTTGCCTTTGACACTGACAGGCATCCGGCAGCTGACACCCAGCTGAGGTCTCGGAGCCTCAGACCTCTGCTCTCCCCTCACCCCATGGAATCCCAGCTGATGAGCAATTATTCTCCCTGAGGACAGAGGTCATGTATGGATGTGAGACGTGGACTATAAAGAAAGCTGAGCACCGAAGAATTGATGCTTTTGAACTGTGGTGTTGGAGAAGACTCTTGAGAGTCCCTTGGACTGCAAGGAGATCCAACCAGTCCATCATAAAGGAGATCAGTCCTGAATATTCATTGGAAGGACTGATGCTGAAGCTGAAGCTCCAAAACTTTGGCCACCTGATGCAAAGAATTGACTCATTGGAAAAGACCCTGATGCTGGGAAAGATTGAAGGCAGGAAGAGAAGGGGACGACAGAGGATGAGATGGTTGGATGGCATCACCGACTCCATGGACACGAGTCTGAGCAAACTCCAGGAGTTGGTGACGGACACGGAGGCCTGGCATGCTGCAGTCCATGGGGTCGCAAAGAGCTGGACACGACTGAGTGACTGAACACCAACAACACAGGCAAGGAGCCTGTACCCTCCCTGCTCACTTCTGTTTACTCTCCAATGATTGGATACAGAGGCCCTGACCGCTGGGAGCTTTAAGGGGCGGGGCAGTTGTTTGCAGAGGGGGCTACTGAAGTCTGGCTGAGCCCCAGCTTCCAGAAGAGAAAGGCACGGGAGTGACCACTGGGGGCCAGCATTGCTCCGCTGAGAAGGCAGCGCTCCGCTTCCGAGAGCTAGGTGCTTCTGTCGCAGGGAGAAGGGAGCAAAACCTCGCCCTGGCGCTCTGCTGGCCTTCAAGGAGGAGGATGATGCCAGTGAAGGTGGGGATTACTCCAGGGGTTTCCACGACAGTAGAAGCCTTTCACCGCAATCGCTTCTAGTGACTCACAGAAAATTCTGTGAGCTCACCCTATGAGGCCCTAGCTGTCCATTTTACAGGTGAGAAAAGTGAAAGTCACTCAGTCGTGTCCGACTCTTTGTGACCCCACGGAGTGCAGCCAGCCAGGCTCCTCTGTCCAGGAGATTCTCCAGGCAAGAATACTGGACTGGGTTGTCATGCCCTCCTCCAAGGGATCTTCTCGACCCAGGGATTGAATCTGCATCTCTTGCATCACAGGCAGATGCTTCACCTCAGTGAGAATGGAGGTATAAAGATCTCGAGGCCCTCCGACAGCAGGGCCTTGCTCTCCTCTGATCCTCCCACGCCTCCTGGAATCTAAAGCAGTGGCGGGGTGAGCCGTGGGCACAGAGGAAGCGGGGAAAGGTGCCTTTACTTGTCACGGTTTTTGGGTCCAAGGGGCTTAAGCACTTCTGAGGATGACGGGGGAGAGGAGTTGACAGCAGCCTATACTCTTGGGGACTCTTCAGGACAATAAGAACCTCAGTACATCAGCTTGGAGGGATAGCTGAAGTTGACCCACATAAAATCAAAATGGGATCAAACGTGATGGCAAAGCAGGAAAAATCATGTTTGTGATGGCCTAGCTGTCATTTGGAGAAAGAAATGTCTTTTGAAGAAACCCACCCAGTATTCTTGCTTGGAGAATCCCATGGACAGAGAAGCCTGGCGGGATACAGTCCATGGGATCGCAAAGAGTCAGGCATGACTGAGCCACTAACACCAGTATTCTTGCTTGGAAAATTCCACGGACAGAGGAGCCTGGTAGGCTGCCACCCATGGGGTCACAAGGAGTCAGACAGGACTGAGCGACTGAGCACACACCATTGTCTTTATAAACAATTAATGGTATTTGTTTGATCACTCAAAAGAGAGGGCATGGCTCCCTATAAATGCCTTCCCCTATCAACTCAGTCAAGCCCTGTATCACCTCCTTTATCACCATCTCAAGGACACCCGCTTAACATTCTCTTAAGTAATTATTGGATTAATATCTCTCTCCCTGATCGGCGTGTTAGCTCCCAGAATAAAGGAGTTGGTCTCTTTGGGCTCCAAATCATAGCCTCATCTCCCAGCGCTAGTGTGTGGCCCTCCAGAGGGGGTTCAAGAAACACGGATGAATGTGTCCGTGAATGAGTGACTGCACGCGCTGTCTTGGCCCAATCCTGTGTCCTCCAGGGGGTGTCCCTTCCCCCGAGCGTTGCTGTGCCCACAGGACGGGAGCGATCTATTGCTGCTTCAAGGGTGACTGTGTTCCGCAAACCCAGAACCCAAGTTGATTCCACGTCAAAAGCTTCCCCAGCCCAGCTTTGGACCGATTCCCCCATGGATGGGCAGACAGAGCACCGTGTGCGGTGACCCAGTGATGCCAGTCCCCAGCCCTACTCCTGTGCCCCCAGCCCCTCCGAGGGCTGGGAGCCCCGCCCGGGCTGCCGGGCCGAGGAGCCAGGAGAGCCTTGCTCATAAATTCCATTTCAGGCGGTCTGCTGGGAAGATTAGGATCGCACTGGTTTGGAGCCAGGGCTTTCCAGCGTCTCCCTGCAGGAGAAGTGGTTCAGGGATAAACAGACCCAGCAGTGAGGGAAGAGGAGGAGGGGAAGGGAGAAGCGGGGAGGGCTGGAAAGGAGGGAAGGGAGAGAGGCAAGATGGGAGAGAGGGGTGGGGGGAGAGCGAGAGACAGGCAGAGACACAGGGCAGAGAGACTGAGCAGCCGGAGAGATGAGCACCAGAGGCCACAAAGCGGGACCTGGGCCACGGAGCAGGGGACAGCGGGGTGGCTGAGACACCTGTGCAGGCAGGTCAGTGAGCACAGCCCTCTTACCTCTCACCTCTGCTGCCTCACTCTCCGGTGGGCAGGGAGGCTCTGATGGACACGCCTGTGTGTGTCAATGTCCCCAGCCCCCAGTGTAGGGCCCAGCGCATCAAAACCCCCACCAACACCAATTAAACACCGTCCGTGCCCCAAACCCACATGAAGCGTTCTATGAGGATTATCCCGTCTAATCCCCACTACCACCTCACAGCCCCCGAGTGTGTCGGTCACCTGATGGTGAGAGATTTACCTGCTCAGGGCTCGTCTGCCTCCCCCACTGGGTCACACGGGGCCGTGGCCAACCCTCCTGTCACTGCGGTCTTTGAGGCTTGGGGGAGGAGCTGGCTCAGACCAGGTGCTCAGGCCGTGGTTGGGGAGGGAACCTAGTACCCGTTATTGCCCCCCTTCTGCAGGTGAGGAAACTGAGGCTTACAGAGATCAAGTCAGTTGCCCAAGATCTCACAGGGAGGATATTTTGAACCCCAGCATCCTGACTCCAACACATCATATTAGCCTCCACCCTATACCGTGGGAGTACAAAGCGTCATTGATGAATACGCACACACGTAAATGAATGAATGAATGAATGAATGAATGCACTACCCTTCCTTCTCACCCCGTCCCCTTAGGCAGCCTGTGCTTTTTCAGCAGCGTGGGGCAAAGCAACCCCTTGAAATCTGGAGGCAAGAACTAGACCTAAGACCCTGACCTTGGAGCATCAGCTCACGGGTCCTACTCAGAGACAAGCATCAAGGGTCCTGAGTCACACAGCCTGGTGGTTGGCAGCGGACAGACATCTCACCCCTCAGGCCTGCCCCTCTCTGAAACAACCCTGTGCTTGGTGACCCGGCAGAGGCTGGGGGTCAAACTCCTGCCTTGCTCTTTGCTCGCTGTGTGACCTCAAGCGCATCCTTGCCCTCTCTGAATCTCCCACTGCAAAATGGGAATATTGCTCCCAAACCCCCTGGGGCTGTTCTGAAAATTAGGACGTGAAATTCTGGGCCCCCAGCTCAGTCGGAGAATAGCTCTGCTCAGCAAACCCCAGCAGTCCCTCCTGGCCTCTTGGCCTCTGCCCCACAACCACCGACAGGGGCCCCGCAAACCCCAGAGCCAACCTGAAGTCTGAATCCCAGGAAACTAATTGCGGTTAATTCCTCAGCATCTCACACATACCACCCACCTCTCCTCCCAGCAGGCCGGGGAGGATTTATGAGTTAACAACGGCATTGTCATGTAAAGGGCTTTGAGATCCTTGGAGAGAGAGCCCCAGGGACAAGGAAAGTATGAAATAGGAGGCATAACGGTATTAGCACCCAATTACTCCAGGATGATCCCTCCAGCTCCCCCGGAGTTGAGGCTGAAGAGCCATCCTCTCCAGGACCAGGTGGGGGCAGGCAGGTGCCCATCTGTGGGCTGCGTGGCCCTAGGAAGTGCCCACACTCTCTTTGGGTGTCTCTGGGTGTCCGGCCTCATGACCTGTCCTGAGGGTCCTTGCAAATCAACAGGCCGGCGATGCACTGAGCCTGCTCCTCTGCCCCGTGTGGCCCCACAGTGCGAGATCAGGCCACGTCGGTCATGCCTGGGTGTCCACCCAGGACAGAAGCCGGGGAGCTGGCTCCCAGCCCAGGTTCCTTCCCCACCCCTCCACCTTGGACATCCCCTGAGCACACGTGGTCAGATGGGTCCCAGAATCTATGATGGATACTTTCCACTTAACACACTGCCACTGAGTACCTTCCATCCGTTCAGTTCAGTTCAGTCGCTCAGTCGTGTCCGACTCTGCAACCCCATGGACTGCAGCACGCCAGGCCTCCCTGTCCATCACCAACTCCCTGAGTTTACTCAAACTCAAGTCCATGAAGTCAGTGATGCGATCCAACCATCTCATCCTCTGTCATCCCCTTCTCCTCCCGCCTTCAATCTTTCCCAGCATCAGGGTCTTTCCATAGTCCTTTCAAGAGTACCTTTCATAGCAACACATTTAATCCTCACCGCAACTCTATAAAGTACCTACCAATAGCATCCCTAATCTACGGATGGGGAAACTGAGGCCACGTCCTTGCCAAGGTTCCCACGCTGGGAAGCAGGCCGGCCATGGTTCACCTCCAGGAGAGCCAGCTCCTCCCCCGCGTTCTCATACTCAGGGCTTCCCGGCAGGAGCCTCTGCCAACTTTGCACTCACCCTTGCTGATGAAACATGAGCAAAGCTGTACTGAGCATTTACTGCAGACCAGGTTCTGTGCTGAGCACTGGCCCTTTAGACCAAACTCACCTCCTGGAAAACAGGGTGCTTCATCGCTAGTTGACGGTGCAGGATCTGAGGCGCAGGGAGCAGTCCTGCGTCCCTGGTCTCATGGCTGCAGTGTGACGGATCCATCGTCTACGACGCCCCCTGCTCTCACGCCCTTCACAGGGCTTCCCTCTTAGTTCACCTGTGGGCACGTTCGTGTGCCGGAAGGCATTTATTTCAGCTGGCCCTGACTGTGCATCCTCACCCGGCTGCACCCGTCCTATTCTCTGCCATGCTCCCAGTGCCAGGAAACGTGCCAGGTGCGCAGTGAAGTGAAGTGAAAGTGAACATTGCTCAGCCGTGTCTGACTCTTTGCCACCCTGTGGACTACACAGTCCATGGAATTCTCCAGGCCAGAATACTGGAGTGGGTAGCCTTTCCCTTCTCCAGGGGATCTTCCCAACCCAGGGATGGAACCCAGGTCTCCCGCATTGCAGGCAGATTCTTTACCAGCTGAGCCACCGGGGAAGCCCAAGGTACATAGTAAGTGCTCAACAAACACTGGATTGGCCAAAATGTTCATTTGGGTTTTCCACACCGGCTTGTGGCAAAACCGAACGAACTTGTTGGCCATCCCATTATTTCTGAATAAAGGCTGGAAGGAAGCATTTTGTAGCCCTGGGCACCCTCCGCACAGGGGTGGGAACCTTAGATTTGGCCTTGAGCAAGCTAAGGAGGCTGGGATGGGGGTGAGCCTGCTCAGAGGAGGACAGTCAGCAAAATCATCAGGGCAGGGATGCCTCCCACCCGAAGCAGCAGGATTTCTGGGACAAACGTGCAGCCAGATTGGCACCCAGAGGGGGTCTCGGAGCCCCCCCTCACAGGCACCTGGGGGGCTCGGGCTCCCAAAGCCCTCGCCACCCGCTGCTCCTTGCCCAGGACTGATCGCCCCACGAGTCTTTCCCACTGAAGCCACACACCCCTTGCAGATGAACATATGCGCTTCCCTCTTGCTTCCTCGGGTGCAGCCAGTGCTGCCAGCGTGCTCCCTGCCTTTGCCCACCCACCCCCACCGCACCTCCTCCACCCATCAGAAGTTAATTCCTCGGAAAACTTTCCTTGGGAGCAATTTCCACTTCTTATTATGCCCGCTGCATGGGCCCAGCTCTTGCTATCTGGCTCGCTACAGCAGGGAAGACGTCTGACGCTTGCCTGGAATAGCAGAGGTGACGGAGTTGGAGGGGGCCAACTCCTGGGATTACGATAAGGGCTGGCAGGCCATTTGGTATGCCAGCCCAGGCCACATGCTCTCCCTTCCATATTGGGGTGATAAAGATGATTTTCCATGCTGGTCCCTATCTGCTATCAAGACCAAACATTCAGATGCAGCCCTCCATTTTAAACTCCACCCCCCCCTACAAGATACCACTTCCTCCAAAGAAAATTGAACCTTCTGATTTGAAAGAGGAAAAAAAATTAATTGAAGTAGCCAGGTCATTCCCTCCCTAGGACTCTCGGATTTAATGAAAAAATGGAGAAGATTTTGAAGCCAGGTGTGCTTGTGGGATGCGAAGGAGGGAGAGAGAAGAGGACTGGGAGGCGTTTCTTGGGTCGGTTCTGAGGAGGCCCTGCTCCATCGGGAGGGTTTGGGGCAAGGGCACCGCATCCCAACCCACGTGCCGGACGCTCTGACCTCAAAATTGTAACATCAGACATCACTTCTCGACTCAGGAGGAAGATCTTGACCCAAAAGAGAGGTGCCGGGTGGGGGGATGGGCAGGGAGGAGGCGTGATTTCACCTCCCATCTTAATAAGATGTTACCCAAAGAGAAAGAGGCTTCGGGAGGGTTTGCATTCTCTCTCTTTATTATTATTATTTTTTTAGAGTTTCGGAATTGTTTCCTGGGTTTGGAGGCTGTCAGCAGAATACTTATGGTACTTTATGGTGCATTAGTAACGAGATTGTCTTCCCTTCCCAGAGCTGGCTTCAAACCCCCGTCAATCTGGAAGGAGAGTGTATTAAGCAGGAGGATTTCTTTTTCGCCAAAGTCAGCATCTAGAGCAGAGAAGCCCCAACTCGCAGAGCTCTGGCGGCTGCCTCGGCCTGGCCCATGGAGGCTTGGGGGGCAGGGAGCCTGCTGGACCTGGCCCCCATGGCCATCCACCCTGCCCCACCCCAGCACGGGCGCCCCAAACTCTTCAGATGGCCGCAGGAGGCTGCTGCCCCTCAGGGTCTCCCCACCCACCCCCCAGGAGGGTACCACACCCCAGGATGGCCTCAGTACTAGCTGCAAATTACAGCCCAGACGTGTGCGGATTCCTGGCCCGCAGGGAAGGGCTGGGGGGGGGGGGCGGGGCTGCAGGCCAGGAGGTGGCCGTCCGCCCCCTTCTGCAGGAGCAGGGGGACAAAGGACCAGAACTGAGAGGCTGGCGGTTCAGCCACCACCCTGCCCACAGCTGCTTCCCATACAGGTTTTACAGGTCTGCCACAGAGGCGGGGAGAAGCGTGGCCACAAGCCATTCATTACAACTTGGTTCAGGGAGGGCAAGACTGGAGAAGCTATTTACACACACCCCCGCCCCAACCTCAGGTGGAAATTCTCTGCTACAGACAGGATGGGCCCCAGAGCAATCAATGGGCTGGGAACAGCATCTCTTTCTGTTCGCTGGGTGATGTCCAGTGGGTCCCTGCCCCTCTGGGCCTCACTTTTCCCCATCTGGCAACCAAGCTGTTGGATTGGATCAGCTCTAGCAGTATTCCTGATTCTGATCACGTCTGTGTTAGTCGCTCAGTTGTGTCCGACTCTTTGCGACCCCATGGACTGTGGCCCACCAGGCTCCTCTGCCCGTAGGATTCTCCAGGCAAGAATACTGGAATGGGTTGCCATGCCCTCCTCCAGGGCATCTTCCCGACCCAGGGATCAAACCCACGTCTCTTACATCTCCTGCACTGGCAGGCAGCTTCTTTACCATAAGTGCTACCTGGGAAGCCTGATTCTGATCATAACAATCATGAAACAGTAACAACAACAAGCAGTGATAACAGCAGTGATAACAAGTCTCACGTGGTGAGCGCTGACCGGGAGCCAATGCCGCGCTTGCACGTGTAGTATCTCATGGAATTCTCCAGCAACACCGTGGGCTGGGTATTATTATCCTCATCGCTCAGATGAAGGGGCAGGAGCTGAAGCAGCAAGTGCAGTGGCCCAGGAGGTGGAGGATGCTTTGTCATCAGGCCCCCATCAGTACCCGGGCCCCCATCCTGCCTGACTCCAAATCCCGACTCGTGACTCTCTCACTATAACCACCTTGGGGAGTCCTGCAGGTCTAGGATGATCCATTTATCTTCCAACTTTTCCTCCGCAATTAAAAACAAAGAAAGAGATTTGTCTAGAATCTTAAGACTTCCAGAGGCTTTCCTGGGCTGGATAGGACTCAGCCATGCCTATGCAAACATCAGCTGAAAGATGGGGAAGTCCAGGTCTGGGTCTTTGTTCTAGGAGGTGGGGAGGGTGCAGAGAAGGCGCCCACACCCCGTGAGTGGAGGCCCCACCCACCCACAGATCATATTATCACTCTCCCCATCTTCTCTCCTCCTCCAGGACACCCGCATCCCACTGGGCTCACCTCTCCTCCCACTGGGCCAGCATCTAGAGCAGGGTTTCTCAGCCTCAGAACCACAGACCCACTGGGCTGGCAATGCTGTGTTATAGGAGCCTGTCTTGTACGTTGCAGGACATTGAACAGCATCTCTGGCCTCTGCCCACTAGACCAGAGTGGCTTCCCCTCACTTATCCCTGCCCCCATCATTGTGACAACTGCAAATGTTTTCAGGTATTGCTGAATGCCCTTTGGTGGACAAAAGCATGCCCCAATTGAGATCTATTGCTCTGGTTGCTAAAAGTACAGAGGCCAAGGCACCCTGGTTCAGATGTCCCTCTGCCACTGAGAGGATCCCATTTGGTGATCCTCTCTAAAGATCAGTCTCCACATCTGTAAAAGGGGGGTGGTAAAGATACACAGGGACATTGTCTGAGGAGCCCATGAGATAAAACCTGTGAAGGGTATATGAGGAGCTTAGCCCGGCAGCTGGCAAACATGCTTCACCAAGGAAACGGTCCCGGGATGGGAGGAACAGCCAGCGTCACCCAGAGAAGATTAATATCAGTGATGGAAGTCACCAGAGCCAGCTGGGAACAACACAGGCTGAAAAATGTGTGGACTTTGAGACTTGATCCTGAAGACCCTGCTGGTCACATTGTCCAGTCCTTTATCCAAAGCCCCCACATCAGGGATGGTTTCCTTTCACTAGATCATCAGTACCCAACCAGGGCAGTTTTAACCCCCAAAAGACATTTGGCATTGTCTGGACATATTGTTAGTCTCACAACTGAGGGGAGGTTCGGGGGGTTGTTTCTGGCTGGAGGTGCTGCTAAACACACCACACAGCACAGGACAGCCCTTCACAACAAAGAGCTATCAGCCCAGCATATCACTGCCACCCAGGTTGAGAGATCCTGCATCAGATTGATTAAACCCACTTGCTTCCCCTGGCCACCAGGAAGCTCAGAGCAAAGTTCTGATGAGCCAGCCCCATCGTCGCAGTCCTCCACCACCACCACCCTCCCTTCCATGCCACCAGGCTGCCCGATGGAAACACCAGACTCAAAATCACAAAAGTAAGTGTACCCATACAGTGGAATATTATTCAGCCGTAAAAAGGACTGAAGTCCTGATTCCTGCTACAACACAGATGAACTGGGAAAGCGTTATGCTAAGTGAGGGATGCCAGGCACTTATGGAGACGTATTGCATGATTCCATTGATAGGAAATATTTGCAGTAGGCAAGCCTATAGATATGGAAAGCAAATTAGTGGTTGCTAAGGGCTGGGGTCAGGCTTCCCAGGCAGCACTAGTGGTAAAGAACCTATCTGCCAATGCAGGAGACATAAGAGATGCGGGTTCAACCCCTGGGGAGGGAAGATCCCCTGGAGAGGGGCATGGCTACCCACTCCAGTATTTTTGCCTGGAGAATCCCATGGACAGAGGAGCCTGGCAGGCTACAGTCCATGGGGTCACAAAGTGTCAGACACGACTGAAGCGACTTAGCATGCACACACGCCAGGGCTGGGGTCGGGAGCGGAATGAGAGGTGGCTGCTGATGGGTATGTGGTTTCCTTCTGGAGGAGGGAGAATGTTCCAGAACTGCATAGTGGTGGTGGCTACGCGATGTTGTGAATGTTCCACACGCCGCCATGCTGTGCTGTTTAAATGGTTAAAACGTGGCGCGCTTCATATGCTGTTGTTGCTTAGTCA
This sequence comes from Okapia johnstoni, assembly GCA_024291935.2. Taxonomy (NCBI): domain Eukaryota; kingdom Metazoa; phylum Chordata; class Mammalia; order Artiodactyla; family Giraffidae; genus Okapia; species Okapia johnstoni. Next base: position 15,341,853 of record JAGTYA010000024.1, on the reverse strand, counting down.
CTAAGTCGTGTCCAGCTCTTTTGCAACCCCATGGACTGTAGCCCACCAGGCTCCTCTGTCCATGGGATTTCCTAGACAAGAATACTGAAGCGGTTTGCCATTTCCTTCTCCAGGGGATCTTCCTGACCCAAGGATCGAACCCACGCATCTGCATTTGGCAGGCAGGTTCTTTACCACTGAACCACCAGGGAAGCCCTTATGTGTTCCATGCATGTGTTTTCCCACAATTGTTTCAAATGTAAAGAAAGGATGGAAAAAAGAGAAAGAGGAGGAAGAAAGATTGAGAAAGGAAGGAAAGACAGGAGAAAGAGATGGAGACTAGGACCAGTCTGACTCCTCTGGGCCAGGAGTGTATGTGAGCATCTTTTTCTTTCTCTTCCGTCTTTCTGTTTGGGAATATCAAACGAACCAAGGAAGGAGGAGGAGAGGGGGAAGAGAAGGAGAAGGAAGAAACCAACAGCCCCAACCACTGGAACAGCTGAAGTCTCGCTGACGTGGTGGGGAATCAACAGGTCAAAGAGGTGATCCGATCGGTCTGTCAAAGGGTTATTTTGTCTACACAACACGGCACAGCTGGTTCCAAGTTTGGGGTTTTGTTTTCTTTTCCCTCGCTTTGACTGGCTTCCTTAACTTGGTGAATAAGCAATTTGAGAATGACTGGGGAAAAATAATATTTTTACTCAAGCCCAGGTTTCCAAATTGGCCAATTAATAGAGGAGGGAGAAAGCTCTCTTTGAAGGACTGGCCTCAGGCATTTGGAGTCAGAGTGACTTGGTCCCTCTCCAAGCGCTGGGAAAATGATGCAAGGGGCTTGGCTCTTCCCTGGGGCCAAGAGAGGAGGGTGTATATAACAGGTGTGCCGGGGGGCTCATCACAGCCTTCTTTCTCCTGGGGGAAGGGAAAGCAACCGCAGAAGCCTCAGCTGGGCATAGCTAATGGAACTGCAGTATATCCGTACAATGGAAGATGATGCTGCCTGGATGAAAAAACAACGGTGAGCGTGAAGGTATACTTCCTATAGATTTGAGTGAACAGTGCGTCGTAGATGGCAAATGTCGGCACAGGGAAAATACTGGAAGCAAACACATGAAAAGAAGAAAAGGCAGTGAATGATTTCGTGATGGGCAGTCTTCATTTCGTCCTACATCGCAAAGAGCGAGCATTGCTTTTATAATCCAAAAACATTTTTTTTCCAAACATTTTCAGGGAATATCAAGGACCAGCCTTCCCTTTGAAATGGCTTCCAGCTTGCAAACGGCCTGAACTCGTCTCTGCTCTCCGCCTGTCAAGGCAGCGGCGGGAGTCGGGGGGATTCAGATCACTCCCTCCCAGAGATGCTGCCTCGGCAGAGAGCAGTCGAGAAACCGGTGCTAGGGAGGCCGTGGTGTCTGAGGGCTGGGGGCGGGGGACACACAGCCCCCCTCCAGGAGGACGCGGTCCTCCCACTCCCTGGCCCCGCCCACCCATGGTGGACTTCCTTCTCAGAGAGAATCAGCACCATCCTCTCCGACCTGAGGGTGGGTGGTCCTCCCCTCCTGCCTCCCACCCTGGCTTCTCTTGCATGCTCTCCGCCCCTACTTCGATCACGTAACTGGTCGTGTGTCCTTGGGCAAGTCGTTTGAATCACCGCTGTTGAAGAGAAATATAGGGACTTCCCTGGTGGTCCAGTGGTTAGAATCCACCTTACAATGCAGAGGACTCGGGTTCAATTCCTGGTCAGGGAACTAAGATCCCAAGTGCTGCAGAGCAACTAAGCTTTCCCACAGCAGCTGCTGAGCCCACATGCTCTGAATGCAGGCCACAGCTGGAGAGCCCAAGCACCACAACCAGAGATCCGCAGCGCAGCAAGTAAGACCCCATGCGGCCAAACAAATAAGCAACAAAGAAACCCACTCTGTCGCCATCGATGCTGAACCCACGGATACAGAGGGTGAGCTGTATTTTGCTGCGCTGCACCGTGTCATATGAGGGACTCGAGCATCCGCAACGTTGGTACCCATGAGGGCTGCTGGAACCATTCCCCCAAGCATGCTGAAGAGAGATAAATGTAGTTGTTTCAGTGAGATTCAGATGAGCAAGTCCTCAGAGCTCCAGTCCTGCCTGTGACTTTAACCCTGCATTCAGGCCACTCTGGTCCACTTAGTCACCTACCTGGACAACTCCTTGGGGCAGATGGGCCTGTACCAGTGAGGAAAGCCACACAGCCGGAAAATGACAGAGTCGGGTTTTGAACACAGACCTTAGGCTCAGGGCCAAAGCCGCTTTGAACTGTTCCTCGTTTTTGTGTCCACACTGTCCCTCTGGCTACGGTGTGGCTTGGCAATAAATGTCATATCTGGTTCAGTACACGCGTGTGACGAACCTTTAAGAATAATAAACATTGATTATGCAACTACTAAACGTCAGCGGCTGTGCCAAGTGCCTTTCACACACCACCTCATCCAACATTTCATCAGCGGGGGTCATCAGCCCCGTTTTACAGATAGAGACATGAAGTAACAGAGACCCCAGTATCACACAGCCTGGTGAGCCAGGGCATCTGAACCCAAGAGGGCTGGAAGTGCTGAAGTTTATTAGCTCTGCGGCTTGGGATTTGCAGCTGGGGCCTGTATAGGTGGCTCAGCGGTTAAGAACCTGCCAATGCAAGAGACACAAGAGACTTGGGTTCATCCCTAGGTAAGGAAAATCCTCCAGTATTCTTACCTGGGAGATCCCATGGACAGAGGAGCCTGGCAGGCTACAGTCCATGGGGTCACAAAGAGTCAGGCATGACTGAGCACACACACACACACACACACACACACACACACACACATCTATTAATATATAGGACCAGGGGTAATGGGTTCTATACTGACCATCCTGGGTAGGTTCAGACAGTAAGGCCACTGGAAACCTTGACCCCAGGTTCTGGCTTAGAGTTAGGCAGCAATGCCCTGAGTCTGACGCTGTTAGTACCTTGGGTCTCCCGTTACCCAGCAGAGACAATGGAGGCAGGGAGCACTAGCCTGCTGTGGACTGGGGGACGGTAGGACCCGGCTGTAGGTCAGCAGACATCGCCTGGTTGACAAAGACAAGCTATGACGCTCTTTACTTTGCAGCCTAAGCACGTGCCGCACTAATAGAGTGTAGCTGTTCACTCTCCAACCTTTCACACATCATGGCATGCACAGAAACTGATAACAGCTGGGATGAATCAGGCTTGGGGATCCAAATCTTGGTACACAAAGTGGGAGGCTTGGTTCAGGAAGCTCTCTCCACTGCCCTCTTCCATTCCTGCCCTCTAGGATTTACTTTGAACTTGAAGGGAAAATCAAGAATTTGCCTCTGAAGGGGTTTTAAAGGACTCCGAGTTCATCCCAAGGAAGCTCTGCTTTCATGCCAATTCCCAGTTTTCCTGCAAAAACTTTGGTGTCCATGAGCACTTGGAGAAATGTTTGACTTTCCAGTGAGCACATCTGAATGGCTCACACTTTGCAATTCACAGCGACCAACCCAGGACCAGTCAACACTTTTTGGTCAATATATCTTTCAGGGAATAAAGACAACTGAAGTCTGCTCCTTTTATCTGTATCTGTCTACATCTTCTATGAGTTCCAGCCCACAGCAGTCTTTAGGGCACCGACATGCACTCTAGCCATGAAATTAAAAGATGCTTGCTCCTCGGAAGAAAAGCTATGATAAAACTAGACAGCATTTAAAAAAGCAGAGACATCACTTTGCCAACAAAGGTATTTCAAGTAGTCATGTGTGGATGTGAGAGTTGGACTATAAAGAAGACTGAGCACTGAAGAATTGATGCTTTTAAATTGTGGTGTTGGAGAAGACTCTTGAGAGTGCCCTGGACTGCAAGGAGATCCAACCAGTCCATCCTAAAGGAAATCAGTCCTGAATATTCACTGGAAGGACGGATGCTGAAGCTGAAACTCCAATACTTTGGCCACCTGATGCAAAGAGCCAACTCATTAGAAAAGACCCTGGTGCTGGGAAAGATTGAAGGCGGGAGGAGAAGGGGACGACAGAGGATGAGATGGTTGGATGGCATCACTGACTCGATGGACATGAGTTTGAACACCAGGAGACAGGGAAAGACAGGGAAGCCTAGTGTGCTGTGTAGTCCATGAGGCCACAGAGTCAGACACAACTCAGCGACTGAACAACAAACACACAAGTGCACAAACACACATTTTCACTTTACAATTCCAGGAGTTTCTTCCCTAAAATTAATCAATATAGGAAACACAGCTCTGTGAATCTTCTCAACCCGACCCAGCTCTGGAAATTCAGAGCAGAAAAAAATTTTCAGGTTCCAAATCCCGGATACAAGCTTACAGGGACCCTCAGACCCTGTAATTAAACCAAGGAGCCCACTGAGGCCCAGAGGGGAAGTGACTTGTCCAGGGTCATCCAGTGACTCTGTGCTGGAGCCCAAGTGGGTCCCAGGCCCCTTGGCTCCCAGTCCAGCACTGCCCAGAGAGGTACAAGAACCAAGGTCATTGTCTCAACCACAAGGAGACAAATACTCTCCCCCATCCCCGAGGAGAGCCAATGGAGGGAATCTTCGCAGGCACAATTGCCGCAAAAAGTTTTCAAAGCCTTTCCTAACCTAATATATGTAAAGAAATCTTTGGAGAGTCATTCCCCATTAATCAGCTGTCAGCAGCGTTCTGGGCGGGGGAGGGGGGGGAGGGAGGGGAGACTAACTCATCCCCAGAGCCCGTCTTCAGGATTTCAAAAACGAGTTAACAGAGCCAGTCACTTCGGGGGCATCGGAAAAAGATGAGAAATGCCTCTCACTCCCCCAAATACATGTCCCCCAATACCAGCACCACGGTCCCCCTCACGCCCCCAAACACTCTAACCCGGCACCACAACCCTGACCTGGTGACCCTCACCCTCTACATGAATCAGAATCATCTGGAAGGCTATTCAAACACATATCGTTGCCACCGCCCCCCACCCCCAGTCTCCCATCCACCCACCAAGGGCTTCTGACGGAGCAGGTCTGGCGTGGAGCCCGAGAAGCCACACTGCTAACAAGCTCCCCGGTGATCTGATGCCGCTGGTCCAGGGAACCACAGTTGGAGAGTCAGTGTTCTCTGCCCCTGAAGCTGCTGGGACAGTCTAGACAAAAGAGTCGGGGGGGAAATATGTTATATTTCTGAGAGCCAAATAACACAGCGGTCAGGGTCCAAGACTCCAAGTCAAACAGGTATTGGCACCTGACATCCCCAATTGCGGGAGTGCGGTCTGTCCGCTGCTGCTGCTGCCTGCTGTCTGAGGCATATCGTGGGTGTCAGGTGTCAGGGAAAGAGGTGTTGGGGGTGCTGCCTTGGTTGCCAAGTGGAGGTAAATCAAGTGAGTGATTCCCCACTCCCTACGTGGAGAGGAAGGAAGTCATGACCCAAGGGTCTAGGGGAACATCATCTAGGAGAACATCTAGGAGTGACCTGAGGGGCTTCCCTGGAGGCTCAGCAGAATCCACCTGTCAATGCAAGAGACACGGGTTCAATCCCTGATCTGGGAAGATCCCACAGACCGCAGAGCAACTAAGCCCAGAAGCTGCAACTCCTGAGCCCACGAGCCACAGCTACTGAAGCCCGAGCGCCCACGAGCCCATGCTCTGCAGCAAGAGACACCACCACGAGACGCTCACTACCGCTACAAAGAGAAGCCCTCGCCAGCCGCTACTAGAGAACGCCCACACAGCAACAAAGACCCCGCATGGCCATAAGTAAATAAACAAATAAAGTTATTAAAAGAAAAAAAAAAGAGTGACCCGAGAGTCTCATTTCTTTGCCTTGATATTGGCTTGGGGGGTAGTTAGGTGCTGAGACACCAACATGGGCCCAAAGTCTGTTTCTTCCCATTTATAATAATTTGCAAGTGGATGTCTTTCTTTTTCACCATTAAAATCCTCATGATACAAAATCCAGAAAGTGCCTGAAGGCAAAAAGAAGAAAACTATCACGAGTAATCTTACCCTTTAGTAGTGCTTATGCATTATTTGGGTCAACCTTCCCCTGTATTTTTCTACGCATAAGTTTTGCTTTTTTTTTTTTTTAATGTAGTATCATGCTGTTTTGGAAGTGACTTTTTTCACTCAATATTTCATAAACGTTTGGCCAAGTTATTAAAAATCCTGAGAGGTAGCATAGTTAAGACAGACCTTGCATCCAGGTGACCTGAGTTCACACTGAGGTCTGCCCCTCACCAGCTAAGAGACCAAGAAAAGTTAATGTCACTGTGCTTCATGTTCTCCCCCAGCTGGGATGACAATGTTAGCAGCTGCCTCAAACAGTTGTAGGTATTAAATGAACTAAGCATTTAGAGTGGTTGCTAGCATGGAGTGAAAGAAATATTATGCAAATGTTACTCCCTTTAGTCTATGTTCCTGTGATGGTTCTGTGCCACTATATGGCTGTTTCATAACATACTGGCAATATCCTCTCATTAGAGGGTTCCTTTCTTGTTTTTCCTATTGTAAAAAAAAAAAAAATGTGACGAACACACTTACATCTTTGCCCATATGCATGATAAATTCCTAGAAGTACAAATCAATCGCCCAAGGATGGTTCTAAACATTCCTAAAGCTTTAGAAACGTGCTCTCCACATTGCCCTCCAGAAAACTGATACCAATGCAGTCTGCCACAAACAGTATATGAGAGTCCCAGCTTCCAGACCCTCAGTGACCGTGGACAGTACCATTTTCCCCCTCATAACTGCCACTGTGATGCATGAGCATGGTAACTTCTTAATTTCGTTTCTTGGATATCTGGTAGTCCATGGGATTGCAAAGAGTCAGACATGACTGAGCAACTGAACTGAACTGACTGGGTATCTGGTAAGACCAGCAATTGACGGCTCAGACAGGAAAGAATCTGCCTGCAAAGTGGGAGACTCAGGTTTGATCCCTGGATCAGAAGATCCCCTACAGAAGGAAATGGCTACCCACTCCAGTGTTTCTTGTCTGGAGAATTCCATGGACAATACAGTCCTTGGGGTCACAAAGATCAGACACGACTGAGCAACTAACACTTAACAACTCGTATATATGATATATGTCTTTAATAAACTGCCTGTCTGTGTCCATTGACCAGGGGTTGTTCGTCACCCTTATTTATTTGCAGGAGCTCTTTGTATAGCAAAGACGTGAACAGCAGAGATGTTGCAAGTATTTTCAGCTTGTCCTTTACTTCTCAGCTTGATTTTCGGTGTGTTTCCCCACCTTGTGTGTCACTTTGTTCTCCTTGGATCCATTCGGTAATGAGCCAGGGGAGTGACAGCTTCCTCTGAATCCGCATCTTCCCTGCCCAGTCCCGCCAGCCTAGGGCCCTTTTCACTTTGTAGCCTGGGGCAGTCCCTTTGATTTACTGCCCTCTACATAATGAAAAAACCCAGATTGGAAAGTGGTCTCTCAGATCTTTCCAGAAGTCCTAGATGACCCCAAATCTCCTGGGCTCCTACCCCTGCTGGTTGCATAGGTCACAGGTCATCACGCCCCAGTGACCCCCAAAAAAGGGATAACTCAGGCCCCTTGGTGATAGCAGTGGATGCCAGCCAACTGGTTTGGCGGCTTGTGTCTCTAAATTTCCCTGATAATTTTTGGTGGAATGTAGGTTATAGCCCAGGACTGAAAGAGCTAAAACACGATTCAACTGAGGAAAGCAACAAGAGCTGCCCCTTACTGAGCCCCACTGATCGCCTTCTCTCCCCAGGAATCCCCACAACTTAAGTGTTTCTGTGCTCATTTTTAAAAGAAGAAATGGAAGTTCAGAAAGGTTATGTCACTTGCCCCAAGAAACACAGCTCCTGAGGACCAAAACCAAGATGAAAATGGAGGTCATCCATTTCTCCAAAGAAGACATACAGATGGCTAACAAACACATGAAAAGATGCTCAACATCACTCATTACTAGAGAAATGCAAATCAAAACCACAATGAGGTACCATTACACACCAGTCAGAATGGCTGCTATACAAAAGTCTACAAGCAATAAATGCTGGAGAGGGTGTGGAGAAAAGGGAACCCTCTTCTTACACTGTTGGTGGGAATGCAAACTAGTACAGCCACTATGGAGAACAGTGTGGAGATTTCTTAAAAAACTGGGAATAGAACTGCCATATGACCCAGCAATCTCACTGCTAGGCATACACACCGAAGAAACCAGAATTGAAAGAGATGCATGTACCCCAATGTTCATCGCAGCACTGTTTACAATAGCCAGGACATGGAAGCAACCTAGATGTCCATCGGCAGACGAATGGATAAGGAAGCTGTGGTACATATACACAATGGAATATTACTCAGCCATTAAAAAAAATACATTTGAATCAGTTCTATTGAGATGGATTAAACTGGAGCCCATTATACAGAGTGAAGTGAGCCAGAAAGAAAAGCACCAATACAGTATACTAATGCATGTATATGGAATTTGAAAGATGGTAATGGTAACCCTATATGTGAGACAGAATAAGAGACACAGATGCATAGAACAGTCCTGTGGACTCTGAGGGAGAAGGTGAGGGTGGGACGTTCTGGGACAATAACATTGAAACATGTATATTGTCATATGTGAAGCGGAACACCATTCCATGTTCTATGCATGGGACGGATGCTCAGGGATGGAGCGTTGGGATGACACAGAGGGATGGGAAGGGGAGGGAGGTGGGAGGAGGGTTCGGGAGGGGGAGCACATGTGAACCCATGGCTGATTCATGTCAATGTATGGCAAAAACTACTACAATATTGTAAAGTAATTAGCCCCCAACTAAAATAAATAAAAAAAAAAAAAAAGAAAGAAAATGGAGGTCATCAAGATATAAAGCTTATGTCCTATTGCAGAATCCCACTCACTGGACCTACCTGGATTCTGCAAACTGGCTTCCCTCATAGCTCAGCTGGTAAAGAATCTGCCTGCAATGCAGGAGACCCTGGTTTGATTCCTGGGTCAGGAAGATCTACTGGAGAAGGGAAACGCTACCCACTCCAGTATTCTGGCCTGGAGAATCCCATGGACTGTATAGTCCATGGGGTCACAAAGAGTTGGACACGACTGAGTGACTTTCACTTTCACTTCACTTTCACTTTGCACCTGCTTGCTCTATGACACCAGGAAAGTTGCTTCATGCCTTCATCCTCAGCTTTCCTTCATCTTGGGAGAATAACAGCCTGCCTCTATATCACGCCGCATTAGGAGAGAATCAAGTTTTTTTCTTTTTTTGGTGGGTCCTAGTGTCTTCCCATCGATGGTTGTTCAACAGCCAGCTGTGATTCTGGTGCTCTGGCCGGGGAAGATGAGCACACGTGCTTCTACCCTGCCATCGTGAACCAGTCTCCTGGTTTTCTTATTCAAGCGTATTTGGCTTGGATCCCAAGCTCCCGAGAAGCCGGGGACGGGCGGGAAGCTGCTCCACCTCTTCAGTACACCTGCTGGCAGTGGTTCTCAGCAGAGAATCAGATTTTCAAAACATCATCATGAAAACTCCATAAACTGTAAAAGTGTTCAAATGAGGTGAAAACCCTAGATGAATTTCACAGAAGTGTTTACTCACAACCGTACAATTTATACCAACGTGTATCAACTTGAATCCATCATACATACTACAAACATATAGGACAGATCTCCAACCGGTTCCTACCCTCACACTCATTCATTTGCGTAACAAATAACCATTGTTTCCTAGGTCTTGGTGGGGGTCCTGGGGGAGGCGGACTGTATCTGTGACCTCAAGGAGCTCACAGTAACACACGCAAGTGCACACGTACTCATACACACATCATGCACACGTGCACACACATTCTCGTCTCCACTTGAGTGTTCCTTTTGAGTGTCTTTCTCTTCTGAGGTCTCAGAGGCACGGAATCCTTAAGTTCACTTGAAATCACGTTCCATAGCTTCTGCCTGCTGCAATGATCCCAGCCTTCCCAACACATGACAAATCTGTGTTCATCTGGGTCCCCACGCCTGGAGGTACAGGGAGGGCAAGTGTGGGCCTGCCCTTACAGAACACGGCAGCCAGAGACAGCTCAGCTTCTACCCCGCAGAACATTTCACAGAGGTGAAAATCAAGCCACTCCAGATCCAAGTGTATTTGCCCAGCGTATTAGATACGTCTCTGTCTTTGAACTAACACTATTTGGAACTTCTTTGGTGGTGCAGGGGATAGGAATCCACCCGCCAATGCAGGAGACACGGGTTCGATCCCTGGTCTGGGAAGATTCCATGTGCCTCGGAGCAACTAAGTCCACGCATCCCAGAGCCCTTGGGTCTAGAACCTGTGCTTAGCAACAAGAGAAGTCACCACATGAGATGCCCACGCACTGCAGCAAACAGCAGCCCCACAGCTAGAGAAAAGCCCACAGAACCAGAGCAATGAGGAGCCAGCACAGCCCCCAAAACCAAAAAACTGACAACTACTGATGTCAAGAAAGATGAATTTCAAAAACATTATGTTGGGAAATAAAAGCAAGTTTCGGGATGAAACCTACTATAGCATACCATTATATAAACTGTAAAAACTACATATTTCAATGTAAAAGCTAGTAAGATTATAAAAGGATGTAGTTTAGTTTCCTGTGATTGTGGTAACAGATTTCTACAGATTTGGTGGCTTAAGACAACAGGGATTTATTCTCTCACGGTTCTGGGGATCACACTGTCACTGGGCCGAAACCAAGGTGTCATAAAGTACGTTCTCCCTGAGAGCTTTGGGGGAGAATCTCTCCCTTACTTCTTTCAGCTTCCAGTGGCCACCAGCATTCCTTGGTTTATGGCCATATTGCTCCAGTCTCTGCCTCCACAGTCACAGCAAGCCATCCTCCTCTGTCTGAGTCAAATTTCTTTCTTCCCCTCTCTTCGAAGGACATGTGGTATGGCATTTAGGGCCTTCCTAGAAAATCCAGGATAATCTCCCTGTCTCAAGATCCTTAGCTTAGTCTCATCTGCAAAGATCCTTTTTGATTTTAAGGTAATATTTACAGGTTCCAGGAATTAGGACCTGATATACCTTGGACTGCAAGGAGATCAAAGCAGTATATCCTAAAGAAAATCAATCCTGAATATTTATTGGAAGGACTGATGCTGAAGCTGGAGCTCCAATACTTTGGCCACCTGATGCGAAGAGCTGACTCACTGGAAAAGACCCTGATGTTGGGAAAGATTGAAGGCAGGAGGAGAAGGGGGCGACAGAGGATGAGATGGTTGGATGGCTTCACCAACTCAGTGGACGGGAGTTTGAGCAAACTCCAGGAGATAGTGAAAGACAGGGAAGCCTGGAGTGCTGCAGTCAATGGGCTCACAAAGAGTCAGACACGACTGAGTGACTGAACAGCAACAATCTTTGGGGGCTTTTATTCGGCTTCCTTCAGCAGGTACAGAAATAACAGCAAATCCATGACTGTGTTTCTTCTGAAGGAAAAGAAAGGGAATGATTCAATCGAGGAGAGCATGAGGAAGGTCTAGAGGCTCCCACTCTATTGTATCTGCATGAAATACTTAATAATTGTTTTAAAAATTTAAAACCCTGCCACCTCTGAGCACTGCAACCCTGGGCAATTTATTTCACATTTCTGGACTTTCATCTCCTCTTCTGTAATATGAAGATATCGATCCCTCCTTCGTGAGAGTGTAGGAGCTTTAAAAGTATCATGTTTACGAAGTGCCTAGTAGGTGTCTGGCTCATCATGAGCCATCATTATTATTATCGCTGTTGTTGCCTTCCTGAAACTGAGCAGCATCTTCTACAGCACACTCATGGGCGCATGCATACATGCGCACGCACACACACACACTTACTGAGTGAGAGAAATAAGTTTTTCTGCTCCAAGCCCTGGTTTCTGAAACCCAGCATTGGTGGGGGTGGGGTGAGCAGAAGAGCTGAAACCACGGTGGTGGAGGCAGGGGGGGCCCTGTGCAAAGGCCCTTTTTGATCTCCTCTAACTGCCACTATAGAGAATTAGATGGAATTCATTTCTATGATGAAGGAATTAATGGTTATGGAGAGAATTGGGTTCAGGTGGAAGACTTGAATCCAAAGAAGGGAATAAAGCCTTGAAATTCAAATGAAAAATTATTATATAAGCATAAAGAGAACCTATTTTACACCTGTAAGACTAAATGTATAAATATGAACCAACTGCTCCCTCTGGGAAATGGGGATTGTGCTTTTAATTCACCTAGACAAATATGCAGTGCTCTCTCCCTTCCGTCTATACATCACAATGAAGGCCGGCACTTGCTGGAGCTGCAGAGTAACCCCCCCCCCCAAGACTGGCCACCTCCTCCCTTGGTCTAAGCATCTTCTGGGTTCCCCAGGGCCCCCAGGAGGGGGCTGGGCTCCTGAACCTGCAAACTGCTCGGACAAGGTCATCTCAAAGACTCCCTCCCAGCTGTGGCATGCTTTGGTCCTGCCATCCCCTCCCCACCCCTCCTCACCCCCACGGACCGTCATACAGGACATAATGCCCTATGGTCATTAGGATGTTTCAATTTCATTCACTTATTCATTCAGTGGCATCTCTGAGCACCTGCCATGTACCAGTCTCTGTGCCCAGTGCTGGCGATCATCCAGTTTACCAAAGGGGAAACTGAGGAAGCCTTTAGAGTCAAGGAGGACTAAGTTAAGATCCTTTCCCTATCACCTGATGGCTCCTTGACCTGGAACCAATCTCAGTTTGACCTTTGTTGTTCAATTGCTAAGTCATGTCCGACTGTTTGAGACCCCGTGAACTGCAGCACATTAGGCTTCCCTGTCCTTCACTGTCTCCTGGAGTTTGCCCAAAGTCATGTCCAGTGAGTCGGTGATGACATCCAGCCATCTCATCCTCTGCCACCCCCTTTTCCTCTTGCCCTCAATCTTTCCCAGCATCAGGGTGTTTTCCAATGAGCTGGCTCTTCACAGCCAGTGGCCAAAGTATTGGAGCTTCAACTTCAGCATCAGTCCTTCCAGTAAATATTCAGGGTTGATTTCTTTTAGGATCAACTGGTTTGAAAAGGCAAAAAAGATGTGACACCAGATGAGCCCCTCCAGGTCAGCAGTTGTCCAATATGCCATTGGGGAAGAGAGAGAAAATAGCTCCAGAAAGAATTTGACCTTGGACCTCCCTGAAACTCAGCTTCCCCCTCTGTACAATACAGATGCTGGTATCTACCACCAGGAGTGGCTTTCAGATTAAACAGGCTTTCCTGAGTGCCTGGCATGGGGCTACCATTCAGCACTACTAGTTACTCACACTGGGGCTCATGGTCAAAGAGTAACATGGTCACTCAGTTTAGCCCTTTCTTGAGCACCCTGTGTTCTAGCTCGGCCCCAGAACTGCAGGGATAAATGCAAAGGAACCCAGTGGCCAACTGCATGGAGGAGGTGGAAAGGAATGGAGCCAGTACCCACTGAGTGCCAACTGCAGATCCAACACTAGCCTAGGTGTTTGCACCCAACTCACCACTACTGCTCAGGACAGTGCAGATCAGCCATGCTCTGAGTTCCATTTGAGCGTCTTTCTCTCTGCACGTGTGTCTAGTTACCCTTCTCATGCTCCAAGAGACTGAGAAAGACTTGGTGCACAGAAGCCACACCAAAGGTTCAGCATCCCAACAAATCACTGGCCTCAAAAGATTCAAGCCCAGGTCTCCCAGCCTTTTCTCAAGTCCAGACATCCTGCTTGTGCTGGATTCGTTCATCCACCCACCCATTTATCCAATGAGTATTTACTGACCATCTACTAAGGAACTTAGTTGACAGGAGTAAATACACAGAGTCAGCGCTCCTGCATCCAAGAGAAGAAAGACCCCTCCCCACATGACGGAGGAGGGGCCTTCTCCAGGAGAGGAGGCCAGAGAAACCTTGGGGACCAAAGGAACTCAATTCCACCAGCTTCCCCTTAGCAACAAGCCCACCTGAGGTGTTTGATCTTTTCATCCTCAAGCCGGTCCCACTCCAGCCCTCCAAAGCCCGAGGGCCTGGAAGGAAAGTTCGTCTGGGCTTGTGGGCGTCCCTGGAATGTGTGCAGAGCCACAAGCTGCAGACAGGCTGGAGCAGACCGCCACCACCCCTTTTGGATTTGTTTAATGAAAACGCTTTGCCGGTTCCATAGATGCTCAACTGTGATAAGGTAACTGTCTGAGCACAGTAGACAACCCGTTAACGCTGGACTCAGGGCAAGTTGAACTTGGAGAAATGAAATGAAATTAAGGGGTCAGTGAAGGCAGCCCATCTTCATCTGACACATGGTCTTTTGTTTAGACAGCCCTGGGGCTTGGGAGGAGACGTCCCTCTGCAGGCTCCTCAGTGGATCCAGCACACAGGGCTTTCTGTTGCACACTCACTTCCACCTCCTCGGATCTGTGTGTGTGCACGCACACACAGGCACACATGCCCACGTACAGACGTCCCACGCACTCTCATACACTCGTCCGGGTACCCACGTGCGCTCAGCCTCACTTGTCCTCACGCACACACTCTGACACACAGTCACCTCCATCCCACTCCATGCCCCTTAGGCCGCTGGGACCCGACTGGAGGGGTACTCTCTCTTCCTGCGGAGGTCCTTTGCCCACCCAGAAATGGCAAGGAAAGAGAGATTCACGGGCAGAGGGGAGGTGTGTACAGATATGGGGGAGAACACTGTGAAGACGGCCTTGACTGCATTTTTGAAAGTCAGTGGGAAAGCAGTTAGCAAGACAGGGAAGTCCAGAGGAGGAAGAGGAGGACGAGGGGGCGGTCCCAGCAGTCATCTCAGCACCTCTAAGCTTTGGCCTCACTGTCTTTCCTCCCAAACTTCCAGGAAGTAAGAAGGAGGCTGCCTGAGAGCCTGAGGAACAGCGGGCCTGGGAGAAGCCACATTATGAGTGTGTTGCTGTTGGATTCCTTGGGACCTGGAATCCAAGGCACCCCATTCTGTTTTTCTGGGGGAAATTAAGATGTCAAGCCCAGCAACACCCCCGTTTTCCTGTTCTTCCTCCTCGGGTTTGGGCAAATATTTCAAGGTCACTCTGAGAAGAGTGTTCCTTCCTAAGGGGAAAAAAATAATAAAAGATGCTGGGGAGTGGGGGGAAGGTGCTTTGTCTCAAGGGTGCCTCTTCCAACACGGCCCTGAGGAATTCTGGCCTCCGGAACCTGGAGGGAGCTGGAGCTGCCACCGGAGGGGCCTTTGTTGCCCATGTTCCATTTCTCTCCCCACCCCCACCTCCCTCATTATCAAACATTTGAAGACTGAATAATTCCATTTCGGCTGGAGCCTCTGAAAATGCAAAAGGCCCTGCCAAAATCAAAACCCTTGGTTTTCAAGGTGGATTTATCACCCTTTAAAGGAAGATTTATTGGGTAATCGCTTTCAAAAAGTGCTCATTGCACAGGGATCTGAAAGAGGTTGGGGGGAAGAGACCCTTGGCCCCCTAGGGGCCCAGGAAAGGAGCCCCAGTGGTGGCCATAACTGATCTCATGCGTCTTATCAATTCACAGCCAGAGAAAGACCAACTTCCCCAGCTGAAGCCAAGCTGGGGTCTTGCCCCTAGCCCTCGAGCCTTTGTCTTTCCAATTTTAATTGGGGTTGGAGGGTTCCATTTGGGAACGTGGAGGCGGGGGGTGGGGGGGGTGGATTCCTTATTTTAGCATTGTTGTGGCCCTTAATAAAGAGGTGGAGGAGATCTTAGATCAGACAAGGTGGCGGTAGAGAACCACTGTTCAAGCCTTTCGAGCATCTAGGAGAGAGTGGTTCCTGCAGGCAGCGGGATGCTCAGTCACACTGGGCGGGGTGGATGCCAAACAGAGGAAGGTGTCTTCCCAAAGGGTGCTGTGGATCCCAATCTGACCAAACGGTCCCCCAACCCAGGGACTCGGGCTCAGAGAGCAAAGGAGGACACTACATACTTCCGGAAATCATGGCGATGGGGGACGCGGTGGACAAAATGGGCAGAGGAGGGGAGGAGATAAGTCAGAAGGCCAAGAGGAAACGATAAAGGACTGGGTAAAAAAGACAGAGGAGCCTGTGGCACAGACTGTGGGGCGCAGGGAGGGCCAGAAAAGTGTATGTGAGACACACAGCGAAAGAGGAAGGGGAAAGAAACAGAGAGACTGGGGCGAGGGGCTGTAGGGAAAACTTTCGGGGCCACCTTCAGCCCAACAGACGCCCCCTGGCTTACAGCAGCGCTCTTGGGAGGAGGTTAACCCCGTGTGGGGGAGTGAAGCGGGGCAAGGGGGTCAGCCAAGGGAACCCAGAGGACGGGGAGGGTTTCCCCCCCTTCCTGCAGCGCCGCCCCAGCGCCCAGGTGAACCGCCCCCCTTTTCCCCTGCTGGATGTGAAATCGCCATTTCACCCGGCCACACTTCTTAATTGTTGCAAAAATCATTTGTGAAATTGGTCTCCAACAGGCGAGAACGGCCACACTCATTCCGACAGACACCCCCCTCTCTCCCCCTCCGCCCGCCCCGCGGGAGCCCACCGGATCCCCCAGCCACGGGAACCCAGCATTGGCGCCGCCAGCCCTGGTTGAGGGGCGCCGGCTGGGGGCTGGGGGTGGGAATCTCGCTCGCGACTGACTGAAGCCGCCCCGCTGAGTCTTCTGCAGCAGCGGAGGGCAGGGACCCGGCCAACAGTTAGACAGCCCCCGTGTGGACCGCCCGGGTTCCAACGTCCTTGGCAGCCACGGTTCGGGGGCGCTTGCCCCACTCTGTCCGGAGACGAGCCCACGCCCGCAGCCAAGTGCACCAGGAGACGGAGCTCTGCGCCCTCCAGAGGGCTTCTCTCCCCTGGGGGAATTGACCAAATCCCGACTCACACCTTCTTGATAGGCGCCTAGAGCTATGCTAGGACAACAAGGAAGAGACTGCAGAGCCTAAACGCCGACACTGACCCTCACTAAGAAGCACACACTCAGTGGAAAAACATAAGCCACAAACCCACCGCAGACCTACACACAGACCCACCTTCCCCAGGACTCAAACAGACGTGGGCATGAACCTGTATTTACACACAGACACATACAGAGGCGAGGTGGCTTAAACTCCTCCTCATCATGATGGAAATTACTGCAGACGCATGAATGAATGAACAATATATGTGTGTATGTGTGTGTGCATTACATAGGTATGTCTGTGTGTATACCTGTGTATATATATATACAGCCACCTCAGGAGGTCAAGGCAGGGAGACCCTCCAGCGAGATGAGATGGAAAAGGGACTGACTCAGGCCTGACTCATCGTCCCCAGACTCACACATTGCGGTGTAAAATGCCACCTTCTCATCTCTCTTGGGGGCAAGCGGATACAGTGGGGTAGCATCTCCAGAAAGGAAAGGGTCACAGAAAACCTGGCAGGGCCCCTGTAACTCAGGTAGCCTGGCACCTTGGTTTCCTAAAGGGCCTGGGGGTGGGGGGGGCTTTCCAATTTTAAAGCTACTTGGCCTTCCCCCCTCAATTCTGGGGCCCCTAGGGGGCATGAGTGTAACAGCTTTTCAGCAGGCCCCCATTTCTGGAAGGTCTCTCGCCACCCCCACCACCTCTGGCCGGAGCAGCCCCCAGTACTGGAATAGAGGGGAGAGGAGGAGGACTGTCGCATGCTGAGAGGGGCAAAGGTCACAGGTGAGGAGAGGGGGAGGGGAGGGGGCGCCCGGGGCAGCCTGAGGAGGCTCCCAGGCCAGGCTGGGAGGGGGCTGACCCCAGCACCGGGAGAGGGCGGGCAGGGGGCAGGCTGGGGGTGGGGGCGAGTTTGGGGGCTGGGTTTATTTTATTGTATCTGGCCTCCAGCGCTGGGCCAGAGACACTCTTTCTCGGGGGAGACAAAAGACCTGCAGTCCTGGCGTCCTGCCCCGCTGGGAGGGCGTTTCGCCCCCAGGACTCGGCATCCCCCAGACGGAAGGGTCTGGTCCTCCAGCCCTGGGGAAGGTGGGGAGAGCGCAGAACGGGAGGACCTCACTTCCACTCCTCAGTGATTAACTGTGGCTCCCTCCTCCCCACCAGCAGAGGACCTCGGAACTGGGGGGCTCAGGGGGGTACCCTCCCTCCCACGTCCCAGCCCTTTGGACCCCCAGATCCTGGGCACCGACTTGTGGTCCGCCTCAAGGCAGCGAAGTACCTGCTGGAGAGGGCTTCTGGGTGTGAGCTGAAGAGGGACAGGAGTTTAATCCTGGCTGGAGATGGGTGAGGACTGGGGGCCCTGGAGGGGAGGGGAGGAAGGGGTGGGTCCCTAACACTGAGCAGAGGGCTTTCTTAGCCCCAGACCCCGCCATCCTTCTGGGCTTCTCAGAGCTGCAGGAGGCCAGGCAAGAACAGGACACCCAGGCTCAGAGGCAATTTCACAAAGAAAGTCATAAGCCGCACCCCCACCTCCTCGGTCACCTAGGCCAGTTCCAGGTGGACCCCAGTGGCTGAAATGTCAGAGTGTGTGAGTGAGACGAGGGAGAAGAGTGAGATCCAGCTGGACTCCGACTCTGGGAGGCTAGAGCTGAGCCGAGAATTCGAGCAACCACCGACGGCAGGCAGGCATCCCCAGGCAGCCGGACTGCAGAGCCGGCTGTGGGCGACCGGGGGGCTGGGGGCTCGGCCGACCCGGCCCATCCGTCAGGGGAAGACACTGGGACTGGGGGGCCCCCTCCCCTTCCCCCTCGCCCCCCGCCCAGCCCCCACCACGCCCCCGCCCTTTGCTCCCTCCGTTTTAACGGGCGGTTCAGACGCTCCCCCCAAAGCGAGGTGAGTCGAGGATTAAAAAGCAGGGGGAAAAAAATAAATTCGTAGATTTCTTCTCGTTATTGGTCCTCGGCTGCCTTCCGCCCTGGCCCCCTGCCCTCCTCATGAATAAAAGAAAAGTCCGAACCCATCACGTCCCATTCGCCGCCGCCGCCTCCCGCGCGCGCTCAGCCAGCACTTCTGCGCAACTTACCCGGCGGGTCGCTCGCCCCTCGCCTCCCCCCGCCTCCCCCCAACCCCGCCACCCCCTTATCGCCCTCCTCCGGCCCCCGAAACCCGAGAGGTCCCTTCTTCCCTCCCCAGGTCTTCGGGGGGGGGGGGGCGGCGGGAGTGTGAAAGCCGGCGTGTCCGCGAGGAGCGAGTGCGGTCGGAGAAAGAAGGCGTGGAGAGGGGCCGGAGAGGAGAGGGCGGGGGAGCGAGGGGTAAATATATAAATAAATACGGAAACCGGAGTCCAGCCCGCAGCCGCTCGGCTCAGAAACTTTGGCCCGCAGCGCGGGAGCGCGGGCCTCGCCAGTCCGCGGCCGGGGGCCCAGACTCCGGCCGCGATCCCGCCGCCGCCCCCGCCAGCCTCGCTCGGCATCCGGGCCGCGTCCCCGGCCGCACAACTTCTGGCCGAGCGGGGCGGGCAGAGGAGGCCTCGGGGTGGCTGCGTTTGTTTGTTTGAACTTCCTCGTCGCCACCTCCCCTCTTTCCCCAGCCTCCCGACCTCCGCCCCCCAACCTCACCACCCCGCCTCCCCAGCTCCTGGACGCCCGCGGCTGCTGCCGGGGGTGGGGGGCGGGGAGTGCTCGCCGAGGGGAGGGGGAGGAGGTTTAAAAAAAAAGGAGACGAAGAAGAAGAAGAAGAAGAAGAGGGAAGAAAGAGATCGCGGCAGGGGGAAGGGGAGCGGACGGGAAGCGATTTTTGCCGACTCGGGACCCGCCGCCGGCGTGCGCGGAGAATGGCGGCGCTTCCCGGCACGGTACCCAGGATGGTGCGGCCGGCTCCCGGGCAGAACTACCCGCGCACGGGGTTTCCCCTGGAAGGTAAGAGCGCCCGGGGTGGCCTCCCTGCTCCGCCGGGGCCTCCGAGTCCTCGGAGAGGTGGCGATCTTCGCGGGGTGGCGGTGGCGCCAGCAAGTGGGGAGCCGGGGGGTTCCCTTCTCTTTCGGGTCCAAGTCCCGGCGCCCGACCCAGGAAGTTTCTGGGGACCCACACGTCTCCGTTTCGCGTGGGTTTCACCGACCGGCGGCTCCAGCTTCACAGGTCCTGGGTCCTGGCCTTTCCCCGCCGGGCTGAACTCCGAGTCGATCTCGACTCCTAGTCAGTTTCAAGTCCTAGTGGATCTCAACTCATTCCACTATTTTCAGATACTTTCCACCTAATACTTTCTTGGCTCTCCCGTGTTCTGCCAGCTACGGGGCTTTCTACTCTTGTTTTGAATTGTTCTTTTCACCCTGGGATGGTTTAACAATCCCTTTTATTTCGAAATACCAACAGTGTGTGATGTTTTATATGTCTTAACTAGGATCTCGTCTTCGAGGCTGGAAACAAACTAATGTGAAATAATTAACGATTTCCGCCCCCCGGGAACTTTCCACTCGGGCTTCCGAACTCGAGAAATCCCTCGGGAGAGACCTCAAGACTGCGAGAGGGCACGGAAATGTCCAGACAAGGGGAAAGCGTTAGTTTTCTAACGTGTCCTCCCTAAACACCCAGCACCGGGGATGAGCCGAAGGGACTGGCGGGCGGAACCGGTTCTCGGCGCCAGCAAGGGCTGGAGCGCACCGAGACCCTTTCCTGCGTTTTTGTTTCGTTTTCTTTTTAAACTAATATTAGGCCTCCGACCTGTCAACTGAGGGATCCCTTGGCTTCTGGGGTAGGTAGCCCCGGATGTCAGACGTGGTTAGAGATAGGTGCGACTTTTATTTTTTAATTACGCTTCTTATTACTGTATGAGCCACTTGTGCGCGAGGAAGGGAAACAAGGCAAGGAGGGGAAGGGTGGGCAGGCAGCCTGCGATCTGGGGAGGGGGGTCCCTCCGGCAGCTAGACGGCGCGGGCCCCGGAATTAGACCGCGGCGAGGAGGGCGGCTCCGTGATCAAGTGCGCGCGAGCAGCCACGCAGGCGGGAGAGCGCGCCGGCCCGGGGATTTGTCGCAGCGCTCTCTTGTAGCGAATGCAAGTAAAACAGCCGGCCGCGGCCGCGCAGCGGATTAGGACAATATTTGCCCAACATGACGGAGAATACTGAGGAGAGCCGAGTGCCGGTCGCTAAAGAGGCTCTTGAATGTAAAGTTGGGCGCTCAAGAGCTCTCCAGCGCTAATGGCATATCCCGCCACGGAGACCGAGTGACTCTGACTTGGAGACGCACGATTTCTGATTAAATCCGAGGGTGGCTTCAGGCACCCACTTTTTCAGAGCGGGGGAGGGAGGGGAGGAGGCGGTAAGAGCAGCTCAGCCACCGAGCCTCTGCTTGCCTCCTTTCTTCCAATTACACTGTCAGCTCCCTCCACTCCAGCGGCTGTGAAATCGTTCTAATCTACCAGATCTCCGCAGCCGCCGAGTCCCCAGATTGGGGGATCGAGGCTGGATTAGTGCACAGGGTGTCCCCACCCCACCGCCAACCTTCTGGGAAGAAATTGTGTGGACCCTGCATTAAAGCTTCCTCCGCGTGCTCCCCTGGCCGGCCCACACGGAGGAACCACGTCTGTCTTCCCGGTTCCCAGAAGGGACTCTTGCCCATCTGTGTCCCCGCCTCTCCCAACCTGCAGGGACAGTTCATGGGTGTCTGAGGCCAAATGAGTATTTGATTTAGGACCTTGCTAACAGTGGAGCAGATCACCCCCAACTCATCCCCAAACGAAAGCTGAACTGTGAGAGGGGTTGGAAGGAAGGGGAGTCCCTCGAGGGGCAGCCAGGAGCCCCCCGGGGCAGCAGCCAACGGCTTTCTGTCGCTGGTCCCTCTGCTGTGCCTTGACTGTCCAGTTATGGGTAGGACAGTTCTGCTGCACAAGCCAGGGCTGTAAACACTAGTTACCAACCAGCCTTTCCAGGGCCGATATCAAATGGATCAGACTTGACCACTCAGAGCGTGGAACCAACCAGATGGGCCCTGTCTCACCCATTATCAGCCTCTCTAGAAGGCAAGCTGCCGGTCCAGAGAGCCATGGGCTCCAGAGTCCCCAGGCCGCACCAGTCTCTAGGCTCTCCCCTCTCTCCTCTCCCACCCCTTCTCAGACACAGATCCCCCAGGTGTGTCCTCACCGCCCCTAGTGCGGCAGGACTGTGGACGCGGCATCTGGGAGGACTCTGGCAGCCAGCCCTGACCACTCTCTCCATCCCTGCCAGGCCTTCCCTTGGCTTCATGGAAGCTTTCCCCCAGACGTCTGAACTCCACAGCTCCAAATGTGGGGGACGGAGATCTGCTTACAGGGGTCTTGGGGCTCAAACAAAACTGAAGTCCAAAGGGCAGTACCCAGGGTCGCATACTCATCCTCACCCCGTGTCTCTCTTTTTCCTCCTCTCCCCCTTCCCTCTCCAGTGTCCACCCCGCTTGGCCAAGGCCGGGTCAATCAGCTGGGTGGGGTCTTCATCAATGGGCGACCCCTGCCTAATCACATCCGCCACAAAATAGTCGAGATGGCCCACCACGGCATCCGGCCCTGTGTCATCTCCCGCCAGCTGCGCGTCTCCCATGGCTGCGTCTCCAAGATTCTCTGCCGCTACCAGGAGACCGGGTCCATCCGGCCCGGGGCCATCGGCGGCAGCAAGCCCAGAGTGAGTGTCTTTGCCGCAGAGCTGACAGCCAGCCTTCAAGGGCTGGGGGTCCTGGCTGTAGCCCCTCTCTCTACCTTGTGTCATCCAGTAGCAGTAGGAAGTCTACATGCTACCTATGGGCAGTACAGTGGAAGAGGGTCCCCAAGCCCAGACCTCCTCCATTATTTGAATTTCTCAGGGATGGGGATAACTGGGGTCCAGATTGCACAACAGGCTACTGAGTCATTCCTGTGTTGTCCCTACATCTGCCCAGAAGCCCCGTTGCCATCTCAAATGAGGAAAATCTTTCTTCAGTCTTGCCTGGAATAGTGGAGGGGGGCTAATTAGGTTTCTAGTTTATTACCTATCACTATCCGATTCCACATTCCCCAACCCCAGCTGCCTTCCTGGGAGCCAGGAACAGGTTTCTGGAAAGGATGAAGCCAATCTCAGAATGGAGGCATGCTGACCAGGGCCATCAGCCTGGCCCTGGGGCTCCTGGGAGGTTGATGTTAAAAGTGTCTCCCTCCCCCCATCCCATCTTTCCACTCCGACTCTCCCACCTCCACCTCTGAAGCAGGTGGCGACGCCGGACGTGGAGAAAAAGATCGAGGAGTACAAGAGGGAAAACCCAGGCATGTTTAGCTGGGAGATCCGAGACCGGCTGCTGAAAGATGGGCACTGCGACCGAAGCACCGTGCCCTCAGGTGAGAAGGCAGCTGAGCCAGCAGAGTGCGCCCAGGGTCTTCACCCTGCGTCTTCTTTCTCCAAGTCACCAGGGCCAGGGCTCCGGTCGGTGGGGCTGGACCTGGGAGACAAGAAGAGATGACAGATGACAGGGAACTTGGAGAAAAAGTTGGGAGAAAAAGGAAGCGAGGCCACAGGGGGAAATTAAAACCGAAAGGAAGATGGGAACATGAAAGAAGGGAGGAAAAGAAGTTAGGAAAGGAGAGAGGAGGAGAAGGGAGGAAGGAAGAAAAGGAGAAAGGAAGGAAGGGAGGGAGCGGGGAGGAAGGAGTTGAGCAGAAAGTTTACAAAGTTGGGTGACAAGGGAAGATTCCCTTGGCGCCTTCGCAGAGAATGGCCTACAGAGATAAGTCCATCCTAGAAGGGTAGGTCACAAGCTCCCTGGACTTCTTTCTCCAAGTTGCCATTTCTGTTCTGTTGCTGCCACCAGCCACCAGTGGGTCCCAAACGTGGAGGCCCTGGGTCTTGCTGGCTGTGGGTGGGAAGGTGTCCCCAGGTGTATATGTGTGTGTACCTGAGCATTCGGGGTTGTATATGTATGGGTACCTGAGCATTCAGGCTTATGGGGCTGGGATGCCTATCTGAGTGTGGGGAGCAGCGAGCTGGCTGGAGGGGCTCCAGGGAGGTCCTGGGCGGTGGGGGTGGGTATGAGTGCTCTAGGGGAAGGTAGGCTACCCACTCCAGTGTTCTCTGGCTTCCCCGGTGGCTCAGCTGGTAAAGAATCCGCCTGCAATGCAGGAGACTCCGGTTTGATTCCTGGGTCAGGGAGATCCCCCGGAGAAGGGACAGGCTGCCCACTCCAGTATTCTGGCCTGGAGAATCCCATGGACTGTGTAGTCCAGGGGGTCGCAAAGAGTCAGACACGCCTGAGCGACTTTCACTGACTGACTGACTGAGGGTATGTGATAGTGCAAAGTCCAAGTGTGCACAGAGACGTGATAAGGAGGCACAAGGTGGGTGCCTCTGTCACAGCCTGGGGGAGTCCGTGCCCCAGGTGAGTCTCCACGTGCGTGACAGTGCTTCTGGCTCCCAATAAGGGCACGTGTTTACCTGCGATAGGGGTGGGGTGGGTGTGAGTCCCCCTGAGTGTGTTCAGGGGGGAAATGCGCTTCCGTGATTTCTCCCAGCGCCCCAGGCGGCCGGCCTGCGCGGCCCCAACGGCTTATACCCGCTCTTTTGCCTTTGAATTTCTGAGGTTTAGTGAGTTCGATTAGCCGAGTGCTCAGAATCAAGTTCGGGAAGAAGGAGGAGGAGGATGAAGCGGACAAGAAGGAGGAGGACGGCGAGAAGAAAGCCAAGCACAGCATCGACGGTATCCTGGGCGACAAAGGTAGGGGCGCCCGGGGTAGGGGCCGCCCGGGGTAGGGGCCGCCCGGGCCGGGGGCGCCGAGCCCGCGGGGCTCCTCGTGCGCCAGCGTGCGGGCCAGTGGTGGCGCCGTCCCCGGGGGCCCGGCAGCGCGGGGGGGATCCGGGCGCCGCGAACTGCGCATCCTGGCGCGCCCGCTCCAGCCGAGGACTCCGGGCCGTGTGTCCTCCGGGGCCGGCGTTGTGGCTGCTGGGTGTCGATCTAGTATTTATAGGAAACTTGGGCAAAGGGGCGGGGGGCGAGGAAGGAGGAGTCGGCTCGCGGCTCCCTAAATGAATTTGTTAACCAGACCCGCACATGCTCTTTAAACGGTCCCTTGAAACCCCGCCTGACAGTTGACTGACCGCTGCAATCAATAAAAATTAGCGCAAGCCGCGTGGGCAGCCGCCTCACTCTCCGACCCAGCGGTGCCAGGGCCGCAAAGACAGCGCGGAGGCAGAAGGGCACATTTTTAAGGCGCTTTCCTCTTGGGCAGCACCGGTGGGCCCAGGGGTTGAGGCCAAGTTCCCAGATGCCCAGGGTCGGGGGTCCCCGTGGAAGGGAGGGTTTCGGGCTCCACCAGGCCCTCTCCCAGCTTTTCGCGGGGCTGGAGTCGGAGCGCGGCCGCTTCTGGAGATGAGCTAGGGAAGGCATTTCAAGCGCTGCACGCCCAGGAAAGGGGGGTGTGCTTTTGTTTACTGATGGGTTAGTTTCAGGAGAAAGGAAAGTCCATCCCCATCACACTGCCTCCGCAGGTCTCTTTGAGGCTTGGTCGGTGTGCTTCAAGGAGGTGGGGGGGGGGCGTGTAAAAAGAAGTAAAAACGCAAGACCCAAAGCCACAAGGATGGACCAGGGAAAGAAGCTAAACCTCCAGACACACAACGCAGGGAGGCAGCAGGCAAACAGGAAAGGCAATGGCCATTCTGACCTCAAAAAAAAAAAAAAGTGGCTTTGGAAACAGTGGGGAGTATCTTGAACCCTGAAACTTGTTCAAGCGCAGAGTTTTGTTTGCATTTCCTCCCAGGGGTTTATTGAGGTTCTCTTCTCGTCGCCTCCCTGGAACTTCTACCCGAGTCTCCCTCTGGGTTTCAGTCGTCTCTCCCAACCTTGAAGATGAACTTCACAGACAAAGCCCGCTTCCAAAGACAAGTCCCAGGGAGGCCCAGCCCCCACAGGCCTGGCCCAAGTGGGGAGGGGGAGCAGGGGCAGCCCAGTGTGAGAGCAGGCTGGGGCTGGGGAAGGGGCGGGCTATTGACATTCAGGGCCCCTAGGAGAGCCCAGTCCCACCCGGACAAAAGGGCCGGAAAGAAAGGGAGCGGGCTGTGCCCGGCACCCCGCTGCGCAGGGCCTGCGGAGGGCCTGGGGTCTGCAGGGGTTGGGGGAGCTGCATGCCAAGGAGCCCCTGGCTGGGCAGAGGCAGCCCGGGATCCCTGCGTGGGGACCCACTCCTTATTTCAGTTTGGAGTAGAAAGGGACTTAGCTGGACTTCCTTTGTGGTGGGGGTGGGAGGGGACAGAGAACTCGAATAATCTTCCCTGGCCAAATACAGCACAGCAGACGCATCTTCTGAGAGGTACCATGGGAGAAAAGAGGAGGTTTGGTTTTGTTCGGAGAGATTTTTAGGTGTGTGTGTGTGTCTGTGTGTCTGTGTGTGGCAGAGGTATGTCCAATTCAGTCTGTGAGGAAGCACAACAGATATATTTCTCCTGAGACAGAAGAGAAAGAAAGGAAGAGGGTAGCAAGTCCGGTCTGATGATGCCTTTGGCTCAGAGGAATCCAGGGGTTTCTATTGCTGATCGGGGCTTACAGAACCAGCGGACAAGCAGTTTCGCTGGACAGAGGTTTTCCCTGAGTGGAACCAAGAAGCTCCAGGTCCCCAAGTGTTTAAGGAGGAGGCTGGCAGTTGCAGAGGACTGGAGCTTCTGGGAGTCTAGGAGCGGAGTTGCAGAAATGAAGTGAAAGCGGTGGGCCAGGTGTCCGGAAAGCCGTGTGGTTTTGGAGTGACAGGGGGCGTGTGGAGCCCTGTGGCTGGGAGCTGGAGGGCCGAAAGTGCTTGTGTCTCTCAGTGTGGCTGTCTGCCCACCGGTCTTTGGAACAGTCGTGGGATTCTGCGTGGATGTGTGGTGTGATCGCAGACGGGTGGAATGGATGATGTGAGAGTGGGGAAGAGAGGGCTGTCTTTCCATCTGTGGACAAATGGTATCTATCAGCTCTGGATTTGAGTACCTTGGCCAGTGGCTGGCATCCTGGTGAACCACCCAGTTGGAAACTCTCATCTCTCTCCCAGGCCCCGGATGTCAGTTTCATGGCCAAGTCAAAGGTGAAAAGACCTCCCAACCTCCACCCAAGTGGGTCAGGCGGGGAGAGGCAGAGATTCCCTTGGGCAGAGCAGGGGGAGGGGTGCACACCCACAAACTCTGTTTTGGCTTCTTGCTCTTGACAAATGCTTTCTCCGGGGGTTGCCCCTCTCATGGTGGGGAGTCGCCCAAAAAGGGGTTTAAGAGCTCTCCTCTTTAAGCGCTAAAGAGAGATCCCTCCCTGAGTCCGTTTTTTCCTATCGTCCGCTTGGCATTTAATAATGTTAAGACTTATTAGAGCTGGTAATGAAAACTGGGACTGCTGAATAGGAAACTGTGTTGGAGAGGGGTGTAATAGCTTCCAGGCATGGTAAGAAACTATTTATCCGCAATCAGTCCTCACTCTCAGAGTTTGAAGCACAAACGTTAAGTTGAAGGGTTTTAAAGCAGATTAAATTGAGCTTTTATTTCTGTGCACTTTCATCTCTGAACAGCTCACTCCTGCTCCCCTTGGGCTGATATTCATGAGGCTGTTCATATTTTTTTTTTTTTGCTCTTATCCTTGTTAAGACTGAGTTATTAGGATTGTTGGTTGTGAGAATTCTCAGACTGCTGTGGATAGGGGCTTCGGCCACACTCAGCACACCTGGAAAGGTTCCTTGCCCTCAGCCACTTGGCCTCTCTCCTCCTCACCCCTTCTCTGAGAATCAGGGCAAACCCAGGCAGGGACTCGCCTGGAAAAGGATTTGAGGAGGGACGGGAAAGAAAAAGAGTTTCCCAACCTGAGTCCAGGGAGACGTTTGTGGGAAATTTGATAGGGGTTTGCAGCTAGTCAAACCGTTCTTCTGTGAGAGCTGAGGGAGTGAGTGTGGAGAAATAATTGAGAAAAAGTAACAACAGTAATAATCAGAAAGAGGCCTCTTGCATCTGACAAGTTTAGGCTGAAACTGACCAGATCAGACCACAGTTGGTCTCTAGAGTAGCAAGCCCAGCTGGGTCACAGTTAATATGAAATAAGGGGGAAAGTCACAAGATTGAAAAGAAGAGTGTGCATTCTCCCGGGGAGAGGGGGCAAGTCCATCTGAGACTGTTGACGTCTGAAGTGGGGGCCAGGGGTGTGTGTGAGAGGCAGCTTTGTATTTCTTTGCGTTTTTCCTTAATTTATTTTTAAAGCGGCAAACTTACAGGTGTGGAGGGAAAAATGACGGAGAAGGATCGGAAGGAGGGGAGAGCCCGAAGTCGCGGTTTTAGACACTTGTAAAAGGAGGTGGGAAACAATTTAATTTGGCAGCAGCGATAGCTGCTAATGCGGTTTTCGGTCGTTCGCTACACTGGAGGAAGCTGTTTTGATTGTGTGTACAAGGACCTGCCAAATTTAATTAGGCTCCGGGGGAGCGAATGAATAGGGAAGGGGGGGCAGGGCTCCCCTCAGCCCGCACCGTTTTTTCGGCTTCACACCTGGAAGGGTCATTGTTTACCGGAGAGGCGAGAAGGGGAAAGGGGGGGCAGGGGCCCCCAGGGAGAGGGGCCCTTGGAAGCGGAGCGAGGGAGGGGTCGAAGAGAGTCCATTTATCAAGAAACAATCTGCATTGATTTAAACCAACAAGTTCCCTCCTCTGTAAATGTGTGTTTAGAGAAAGGTAATTGACACTCCACCAAATCAAAGGATTACCCCGGGTTGGCAATCTAATCAAACAGAGTCCAGGCGGGATTTGAAGCTGTTCAGAGTGGGATCAGCTTCGCATAATGGGGGCTCGGAGGAGGATGGGAGGGTGTCAGGCAATTCCCCGGCTTTAGGCAGCGCTCGGCGGCGGATATGCAGTGAGACCGGAGGGGGCGAGGGCGGGGGCGAGGGCTGCGCCGAGCCGGGGCGGTGGGCGGTGGGGGGAGCGGAGAGGGGGGCGCGCGGGGTGAGGGGGGAACCTACCCCGGCGGAGGGGGCCCCGGGCGAGGGGCGAGCCCACACTGGGTTGACAAGACTCCCCCTGTCTTTCCTCTACTCCCCCCGACCGAAGACGAGAGAGGGGGCGGAGGGAGCTGGGACTAACGAAGAACAACAATGAGATAACTATTACAAAGGCGAACCCCGGCGCGCGCGCGCTCGCAGCCCCAGAACCCACGGTAAATAAACAGAGTCGGCAAACTGTTTGCCAGATAAACTTGTGCCTAAATCGAGTGTGACGGGCAAAGAGAGAAGAGACAGAAGGAGATAAGGTTGGAGGGGGAATGAACGAACATAATCTAATAGAAGACATTTAGAAAACAAACTTGAAACAAGCGAGAACAGGCGAGCGGAGGGTAATTACCCGCCCCGGAGAGCGAGGGACGCCTTCGGAGGGCTGCGGGTGGGGTCTCGGAGACAGGAGCCGCCGAGAGCCGCGCGCGGAGGAGGAGGCAGGCCTTCGGGACTCCGCAGGGGACCAGGAGAGGGTCCCCCGGGCACGCCAGGGGAGGGGCTCGGCTCCCAGACTGAGGCTCCCGCGCGGCCCCCCGTCTCCGAACGCGTTTGGGAACAGGGTGGGGTCCCCCGCTGCGAGGGCACGTGGGTTTTCTGTTCACCCCCGGGCGCGCACCGCCACGCACCGGCTGCTTCCAGGCGTTTGTACCTAAAAGACTTGGTGTGCACGGCACAGCCGTTAAAGGAATTAGATATTTACCAGTTTGAAATAAGCCTGGCTAAGAAGAAGAGAGAAGAGAGAGAGAGACATTGAAAAGATGAGGCTGGGGGAAGACTTCAAACGAATTCATCATTTGGAATGGTGGAGAGGAGATTTACCAGACAGTACTGGGAAGTTATTTAGATATTAATAACACATTTTCCTGAGGCGCGACCACGGCGGCCATCTGCGCTGTTCTCCGAGCTATTTGGCTGGGTGAAATATGGGCGTCTCAAATGTTGGGAAGAGATAACGCAATCAGGCTAACCCTGGTCCTAAGACGGCATCGCAGCGTTAAACCCGGATTAACCTCCCCCCTCCCACCCCCGCGGCCCCCTCCCCTTTCACAGCTTTCCAAATTTTTCAGTGGAATTTACATGGAAGGATTTAAAAGCACATATAACAGTAGCCTTAAAGCAGTAAGGTGATTAGTTGGGCTTTTTTTTTTTAAAGGACGTCTTTCTGAAAATGATAGTTGTCACACAGATTTTATATAAATATTATATACAAACATTTTTTATATAGGGAGAGAGCACTGAGCAAATGAGATTTCCTTCTAGGTTGCCTGTTTGGCGTTTCTGTTTACCATCATCAGCAAAGTTGATGAGGCTTCATTCCTAATGGGGACTAGGATATAAACATGAAATGTACAGGATCCCGGGCTCTGGCTCTGGCCCTGGGACAAGCAGAGTCCAAAGCCAGAGAGAACTCACAAACCATAATAGACGGTCCCTGGTGCGGGGAAGCCTTCCTGCTATAAAGAGGGACACAGAAGAGACACCCCAAAGGGGACGCTCTCCAGGGTCTTTGGGGCCTTGAAGGCCATGACTAAGGGGGGCACATTCCAGGAATTCCATAAAAATAGTTCCTCTCCCTCTCCCACTCCAGACTAACGAGGTAATTAGGAAACCCAGTTGGGGTTGGGGGTGAGAGGGATTTGAAGGTTGGCACAATCCCCCCCTTCTCAGTTTTTGCTGTCGCGGACCTTTCTGCTTCTCCCCCCAACCCCTTCCCCCAGCTCTTGCTGAAAGAGGAAAGGTGGAAATGGGGTCAGCGCTTTCTGACCCGCTCCGGAGCGATTGGCCCCGGCCGGGGTCGGGTAGGGGGAGGGAGGGAACGCGCCTTCCCAAATCGAATCAAGGCAGAACGGTGACCTAGGGGGGAAACTTCCCCATTAGTAGATAGATCTCTCCAGAACTTCAAACAAAGTGGGGGGAAGGGAGAGGCGAGGCGGGGGGGGGGGGAGCAGTACTGAGAGCGCGCAGCGGGGACAAGGAGCTAGCCAAGGGGAGGGGCCTGCAAGAGGAAGAGAAGGGGTCGAGGGCAAAGGGGAGGTGGGGGCCCAAGGAAGGGGGTGCCAGGGGAGGGTGGCCGCACTTGAAACTTCAGCCCCCGGGGAGCGGTGAGGGGAAGTTGCCTACACCCCGAGTCTTGCTCCCCAGAGGCCCCAAGGGCATTCCAGGGCGCCCTGGCTGCTCTCTTGGGCAGCTGAGTGAGCGTGGGTTGCCAGGGGCTGGGGATGAATTGGTTCAACTTCCCTGAGGCTGCGGGTCAGCCCGTAGACGTTTCCAAGATGCGGTCGCCCAGGGCTTCGGGGTGTGCTGGGCCCGAGCCCGGGTCGAGAGGAAAGGAGGGATGAGTAGAGACCCGGGAGACCCAGAGCCACGGAGGGGACGTGCGGGGGGGACGAAAGACAGTCTGGAAGAGGGTGGAGAGCGTCGGAACAGAGGGAGGTCGCGCGAGAAAATTCAGAGAAAGACCAGCGCGGGAGGAAAGAGCCTTGCCTAGAGCGTTCGCGCAGGGCGAGGGAGGCGCGCAGCAGCAGGAAGAAAGACAAAGAGGCGCAGAGGCACCGAAAGGCGGGCCTGGGCTGGGCAGATCGGGAGGGACCGCGGGGCCGGGAGACAGCCCGCGGGAGAGCGCGGGCGGCGAGGGCGAGCGCGCAGGGCCGGGCGGCGGCGGGAGGCGGGCGAGCCGCTGCCGTCCTTTTTGATCCTCCGCGGCTTGCCCTTATCAGAAGCGCTTTCGGTGACACTGGCACAAAGGCAGTTCATCATATTACAGCGCGGACCGCCGGCTCGCTGAGATCCCGCCGCTTAATTAGAGGCGAGCAAGTTGGGCCGGCGGGGCGGGCGGGAGGCCGACCGGGTGCTGGAAAGAGGCCGGCTCGCTCGCCTGGCCCCTCCGGAACTAGCCGCGAGCGAGAGGGGGCGGAGGACCCTTCTTCGGAGCGTCGCTAAAGAAACGTCCTAGTCCGGGTTGCGCAGCCAGGAGAGGGAGGCTCACCGCCTTCCGGTTTTTAGCACCCGCCCCTTCAAAATTCCCAGCTTGGGGAGGAGATGGCGCCCAGGCCATCATCCCCACTCGCAGCTTCGGACGCGCAGACTGGAGAGGGTGAGCAGAGTGAGTCACAGAACTGGACGAGCTGCCGGCTTCGCGCTGCTCTGGATCCAGTTCTCACCCACCCGTTCCCGGCGGCTGAGAGGTGGATTCCCGCCTCCGAGGGCCTGCTCTCCCGATCGCCGCCTGAACCCAGCAGGGCGAATCCGGGAGGGGCCGAGAGCGCTGCGGAGGACCAAGGGAGAAAGGGTTCTGCTACCCCCCCGCCCAGCCCCCAACTCACTAGCAATGAAATCCTGAACAACTCTTTTAGCTCCCTCTGGGTCTTTTTTTTGTTTTCATGAAAAACCAGAGAATTGCACCAAGTCAAAGATTCTCATCCTTTGGGGGACCCTGGACCCCTCTGAGAATCGGATAGCACCTGAAATTGGCCATTCACAAAGGTTCATACAGGAGACATTTTACAGATGTAAAGCGTCTCTGGGCTGCTAGAGGCCACACCCCACTAAGAACTTCACAGACACATGTTTTCTGGTGACTCCGGTATTCTTGAGGGAGCATCGGATTCCAGAAGCAGGCGTCCAGGAGGAGGAAATGGATGGTGGGTGGGGTGGGGTGGGGTGGGGCAGGAGGTGAGGCTGAGCGCCTGCGGGCCTCTGGCCCTTGCTGCTTCCTCTTCTTTCTGAAACAGAGGCAGCGAATCCCACCATCCCATCCCATTTGATTGTTGGAGGGGTCCTTTAGGAGGCTGTTATGTGCAGAAATTAACCCAAACGCTGTGCTCCTCTTTTGTCCGTGGGAAAGAGAGAGAGAAAAGGAAAGGGAGAGAAAAAAGGGGGAAAAACGACATCTTCTCAGGGGGCCCAAGTCTTCATTCATTGTATTAAAAATTGTTGAGCATCTGCTATGTGCCAGGCATTGTGTTAAGTGCTCAGGATACCTGAGAAATCAGGAAGGCCCCCTGCCTTGGTGGAGTTCTGAGCCAGGTGGTAGAGACACAAAATAAAAGGTTGGTGATAAACAGATGTGCTTCAGTGCGTGTTACCTACCTGCCTGGCTACCTGTGTGTCTGGGTGTTTGTGGATACTGGCGGAGGGCGGGATGAAGTGTGTGTGGGTAGCTGGACGGGCAGGCACAACAGCAGAATGTGTTTGGGGGCCGTGGCTGAACTTGGCACGCAGCCTCCAACCTCATCTGGGCAGCCGCAGGCGTCCGCCGGTGCCTCGAAGCGCGCCGCGGGTTCGAGCGGGAGGAGGACCGGCCGGCAGCGGGGCCCGGAGCCGCTGGCCTTCCCTGTGCTCTTTGTCTGACCGGAGATCAAAGAGGCCCCGGGCCGGACCGAAAAGGGGGTGGGGCGCCGGCCCTGAGAAGTCGCTTGGAAACTCCGCCGGACTCTTCTGGGGTCTTTTCCGGGGGACCCAGACCCAACAGAGCCCCAGCCGAGTGGGCGGCCATCCTTCCGCGGGGCCCTCTCCACTCGGGTCACCCGGGGTGACAGGTGGAGAAGATGCGATGGCTTTGGGGCTGGAATTCAGACCGCCGGACCCTGGGCAGCTGGGGAAGGTGGAGAGACGGCAAGAGTGGGTGTTCGTGGGTTTGGGTGCAGTGTTGCCTCTACTTTTGCGTGGAGATGGGGCCGACCTTCCTGTTCCCTGGAAGTTGATCCTGGAAGTCCGCGCCGGATTTATCTGCGCTGTCTAGACAAGAACATGGGATTCACGCTAGAGTTTTCTTTCTAGAGCGATAGTTTCGGCGTTGGAGGGGGGGTCAGGGGCGTCTTAACGAACCTTCTGGGAGTCTTAAGGAAGCTTCTGGAACTCTCTCGTTCCCAGTGAAAGCCTGTAATAAGCCTGTATCTCCTGATCTCTCTTGTATCCACGGGTACAACTGACCCACGGCTGGTCCAGCTGCAGGACTAGAACCTGACCCCAGAATTTGCACTGAGCTCCCCCTCCCCTCCCCCTCTCGCGACCCTCATCCTTACAGTTTTCCTCCTAGTCTGGACTTTTTGAGCGCGGATTCACCCTTCGGAGGGTCAAAAAGTCCGGCAGAAATAAAGAAATCCCAGGGTCTGCGCTTGGCAGAAGGGGCGCAGCTAGTCTCCTTTCCTCTGCTGCTCCCCTCCCCCCCCGCACCCCCCCATCTCTACCCCTTCTGGTTCTTCCTCCAGCTGCCGGCAGAAGTCAACGTGCAGAATCTCTAACCCCCCCTCCCATCGTAGGCGATGGCGGCCGATTCTGAATTATTGCGCCCCCACTTCTGGGGTTTATCCGAAGTGTGGAGAGTGAATGCTAACACAGGAGGTCCTGGAACTTTCTTGAATAGGTGGGACAGAACTTCCCTCCCTCAGGGGGTCGCCTCGTGTTTGGGTCGGGACTTGGCTTTTGGTGGCCTGTACAGGCAGGTGACTGCAAGAGATGCAGCTGGCGCGCTCGGAGCTGAGAGCCCTGGGCGATTACCGCCTTCAGTGCCCCGTGGCGTCTCCCCCACACCAAAAAAACCCCAAAATAAACACGCAAACCCCCGTTTCCGCCCCTGGCTGCGCGGCGGGGTGAATCCGGGAGCGCATCTTCCAGCGCGGAGCCTCGGTTTCCCGATCTGATTAGTGGGGCCAAGACCCCTCCCCGCCTCGCGAGGCGGGCGGGAAGCGGGGCCGGGAAAGGCTCTTCAGAAACCGGTCCGCGGGTCCGAGCAGGGGGAGAGGGAAGAGGGGGAGTTCGTCCCCGCCCAGGCCGCCCCCTCCTCCCAGCGCCCTGTCGGCCCCGTCCCGCTCGCGCCTCAATGGCCACTTTAGAAATACAAACAACTTTAGAAATAAAGTAACCAAACCGCCGAAAGGGGCTTTGAGGGGCGAATGCCTGGTGGCGCTTCACTGTGGTGTGGGCCGAGGCCCCGCCTGATCCCGCTTTCATTTTCCCCGACGGCCGCGGGGGAGGCGCTCCCGGCCTCCCGGCCCCTCAGGAGGCTGATTAGGCCACAAAGAGCCCCCATTATCCCGAGAAGAAAACCGGGGGGCGGCGCGGGGCGGCGGCGCAGGGGGAGCGGCCCGCCCGCGCCCGGCCTATTGACTTAGTGGATGAAGTCAAGAACCGGCGCGCTGGGAGCCCGGGAGGCGGGGGCCGAACAAAGCAGGACGCGCAAAACCCCACCGCGAGCCCGAGCCTGGGGCCGGGGCGCTCCAGGCCCCGGCGGGCTGGGGGGCTTCTGCTGGGTCAGCCGCCCCCGGCGGCCCCGGGGCTGGGGATGTCCCACCCGAGCCTGGCGTCGCCGACTGTCTTGGGAGGGGGCTCGGAAGAAGGGAGAAGGGTGTCTGGGGTGAAGCGCTGCTGGCTAGGGACGCGGTCCTGGCTGTCAGGCCTTTCCTTCCGCCTCCTGAACCGAGGGGATTGGGTCCAGAGGCCTCCGAAAGTCAGCCCCCGCGGGTCCACCTGTGGCCTGTGATGAGTGAGTCTGGTGGGCGGAGGCCAGTCCTCGGACACGTCCTGGCGGAGGGGCCTGAGCGAGAGGCCGGGGAGGCAGGAGATGCAAGGAGAAGTCCTCCACTTCTGCACAGTCTGGGGAACTTTGAGTGAGTTCCCTTGAAAGCCTCAGTGTCCCCATCTGTAAAATGGCCCCATGGATGACGCCTGCGAAGTGCGCTGGGAACAGTCAACAATATAATGACATAAATCACAGGACCGTTTGAGGGACTGAATTGACGTTCCTCTCCAATGCCTTCCACCTTCCCTTCTGCAAGGCCTCTTTGCATCTACAGGCCACTATCCTTTGGCTTCAGAAATAATGGGGGCTAGAAATCTACAAACGATCACCTCATTTGGACTAGGCTGTGTGGGGGTGAGGGCAGGTACTCAGCTGGGCGCCAACAAATAGAATTCTTCCTTAACTAAAAGAAATCATCAGCCAGTGGGCCGCTCCTCACTCAACAGAGGCCAAAGAAGGCAAAAATAGAACTCAACAGCCTTGCCAGCTGTGGGGACAGACTTTCCTTTCTAAGGAACTCTGCCCTACTTCCACTCCCAGAGAAAGGCTGGGCAGCTCTGGCAAGTAAGGGAGGAAGGTGGCACCACGTGGTGACTGGGGAGGTGGAGGAGGAAGCACCCTCCAGGGGTGAAGGAAGCAGGCCCCCAAACACCTCCCCTCCCCAATGCCAGGTCCTCTCTTCCGAAATGGAGTAGGTCCAGACCCTGACCTAAAGGACAGGGAAGAGCTTCGAGGGCTGTCCGTCCCTTCATTCCACAAGTGTTTATGAAGCCCTCCTTCCTGCGAGCTGTGCTGGGGGTGATCCCACCAGAGCCCCGATTGCAGATTCCTCGAGGCAGAGGGAAGGAGGTAGGCCGCCAGGGCGGGGCAGAGCTGGAGTGAGCAGAGCATGTACTGGAAGGTGTGGAGAGACCAGCCAGGAGGTTAAAATGAGACAGAGGCACAGAGGATGAGTGGAGGAACTCTAGGAGAGGGGAGCCCCAGCCTCGATGGAGAGGCAGGGAGAGAAGCAGTTGTTTCCAGATTCTTCCCGCCTGATGCCCAGGTGTGCTGAGCCCATGGCTGGCTGGGTGAATTCAAGGGACCTTGGAATTCCTCTCTAGGCTGAGATCCCAAAGGATCTTATGACGATCCCAAACCGTCTTACGATGGTTGAGCCTGTGCATCTAAAATGGCCATCAGGTCATTCTACAGATGGGAAAGCTGAGGTCCAGAGGGCATAGCCAGAGAGAGCCCAAAGGAGGAAGAAATACCCCCAGTCCGCTGGCAGTTGCTTGGGTAAAGGGTCAAAATGAGCTGGTGGAAATCTCATTTCCAGGAATTGAAGGCTTTGGGGGTAGGGTGTGGAAATACAGCCCTTTCCCATCTGTACAGCACATCATTCTTTGTGTGCAACGTGATAACATGCTTTTAAGTTCTATTTCAGAGGGGGAAACTGAGGCATGGAGAAATGTGCCCAAGGAAGAAGGCAGTGCGGGCTTCTTCCCTAGTAGGGTCTACAGGGCTTTGATGCCTTTTCCCCCAAGAAGCCTGAAGGGCACAAATCCCACTGTGCTTCCTGCCACTTCTGAACAATGCAGCCCCCAGCAGCCTCCCCATCCTTCACAAACCCTAGATCCTCAGGCCCCAGGGAGACTCTGGCTTAAGCTGGTACCCCCACTGCTTCCCATGAGCACCTGCTGGGAACTTGAGACTTGAGGGATGCCACCGACTTGGCTTCTGAGGGTCTGGGAAGAGTCCTGTTAGCAGCAAGAGAAAATAAAGCCCCAAGGGAAAGTAACCACAGTATCCTGGCTAGGGCTGGAATTTGGATCCTCCCATGAAGAGGCCCTGGCTTCAGCACTAACTGCCTTCTAACTCTGGACACAATTTCTCTGGTCCCTCTTCCTGTCTGAGCAATGGCAAGGTGCAACCAGCCTAGCGGTTCTCTAACGGTGTTCCGTGGAGCCTTAGGGTTCCATGCAGGAGCGTCAGGGGTGACGCAGTCCGTAAGGATCCTTCAAGCGCTGATGCTCTGAGCAGGTCTGCACTGGAGGGTGGGAGGGTCGGGGGAAGAAGTCAGAGCTATTGATAGAAGAAACTCTGGTGAGATGGGGCTTTGTCTTGGAGAGGAGCCGGGACTACTGTCTTGGCTACTTTGGAGGGGAGGAGGGATGAGCTCTGTTTACGCCTGGAATCGGAGCCCCAGGCTGTGGTTATTGGTCTTCAGAGATAAGCTGATATTGCTTATCAGGTGACAAATGGTTCCCCCTCCACTTCTATTGCACTGATTAGGGAACTTTCTCTCCTGGCTGGGAGGTCTCTCTGGGAGAGCAGGCAGAGCTGGGCTGGATTCCAGATCATAGGGTCTACCTCTGGAGTCCCTGCCCAGCCTGCTGTGTGACCACGGGGAGGCAGTTGCCCTCTCTGTGCTTCGTTGGGATACTGGTGGTGTGGCTGGGTTGCAGCGCCGTCTTGGCTTGGTTCTGGAAGGAGGATTCAATACAGGGTGGGGGAGGTGGAAGGCCAGGAGAGCAGAAGGGTGTGCCCGAGTCACCCAGGCATTTTTGCCAAGCCTACACACCTGGTACTTTCTCGATTTGGGACTCCTGAGGGGAGTGGGTTTTGGGTCATTCTGATGGCCACCCCAGTTGAGAGCCATTGGTCTAGCGCAACGCCCTGCTTATAGATGGAGAAACTGAGGCCCAGAGAGGGAAACAGACTTGTTTCCTGCCGCACAACAAATTGAGAACAAAGTCAGAACAGAGACGCGACCTCCAGACCGGGAGACCAGACACCACGCGTGGAACATGCTTCCAGGTGCCTCACCTTTTATTTCTCACCTGCCGCCATTGAAGGGGTGTTCTGCCAAGGCACCATGCCGAGAACCATGGGGCTGAGGGCACTCCCTGCCTGCCCTGTGCCCAGCTCTGCCCACACCGTGGGAATGGCCTCCAGACACTCACCTTCATCTCAGCTCCGGGCCCCCAGCCCTTGCATCCCAAGGCAGCCGTTGCTGGGCCATGAAAGGGACGCTGGTCTCAGAACCAGTGAGACCCAGACACAGCCCCCGCCTGCCGCGTGTCCCCTGAGAGAGTCGCTTCACCTCCGTGAGGCTTGGTTTTCCCATCCAGCCAGTGGACAGTAAGAATTACAATAGGAGTGAAATGAGTGAAAACAGAGAAAAGATGGCTGGCACCCAAGGAGTGCATGATTAAAATGAGATAAAAGGCCTGAAAGTAATTTGTGTGGCGTAGGGGATCCATGAAAGTGGCTGAGAAGAGAGTTTCCCAAGCCAAACACACATTGTTTTATCAGGGGCAGGAAAAAAGGTATGCATGTATTTTTTCATATTAATTCAAAAATACATTACAAAAGCCATAAAATGCTCATAATATTTCAAAGCAGAAAAAAGTATACAGAATAAAAATGGAGAATCCTCTACTTCCCT
This sequence comes from Okapia johnstoni, assembly GCA_024291935.2. Taxonomy (NCBI): domain Eukaryota; kingdom Metazoa; phylum Chordata; class Mammalia; order Artiodactyla; family Giraffidae; genus Okapia; species Okapia johnstoni. The sequence goes on along the minus strand of JAGTYA010000024.1, from coordinate 15,303,132 downwards.
AGAGATAACGTTGTTGAGACTGGGGTATAGCTATCTCAGTGTGTATACATATATCTAGATTATATCAATATTCATAGATCCATCCATCTAGATACAGATGTATATTTAAAGGAAAGTGACGGCACATCAACTTAACCCAGGGACTACAGAGGCTTCGGAGGGGACCGTGGAGCCCCAAAACTGAATCTTCACTCATGGGTATCTGTGTGTATGCGTTTCCCTAAGGGAGAAACCCTTAGGTTTCCTGGGTCTGCTGGCGCTCAAGAGCCTCAGAAGGTTGAGAGCTCCAAGGTGGGGCTTTGCAGGTGTCTGTCCTCTCTGATGAGGGGCAGACAGAGGTGCCCCCTCCCCCCCAGGCCCCTCAGCACCGCCCCCCCTTCACTCACCTGCCTGGGCTTCCGGCCTCCTCGGCTTCAAAGCGGCAGGCTGGGCTTTACCTGCCTCGCCTTGGAGAAAAGCGGCCTGGTTTGAAAGGGGAAGTGGCATTTCAGGCACTTAATTAGACCCAGGACAAGAATGGAGGCTGGTTCTCAGGTCAGGCCAGGGGGGATTGTTGGGGGATTAACACCCAGGTAAACCCATCAGGGCTCACTGGGCCCCTTGGCAGGCAGCGGAAAGGCTGGGCCGGCAGGCAGCCGGGAATCGCATCCCTGGTTAGGAAGGGGGGCGGCGGGGCACGCGGGGGGTGGAGGTTGGGAGGAGAAGGAAGGGCCCCTCCACCATCCTCCTTCCCCTCCCTCACCACCTGTGCCCCAGGGGGTGGAGCGAGAGCTACCGCTTTATTCCCACAACGGTGTGCTGAGCACCTACTGTGTGCTGGGCACTGTGCCAGGGGCTGGGACAACAGCCTGGAACCACACAAAGCCCTGGTTTCCTGGACCTTGCACCTTGGGGGAAGAGAGGCAGTACGCTCATCCTCAAGTAAGGAAATAACTTTCAGAAGGTGGACAAAAGTTTGAAGAGGAAAAAGCAGAGTCCTGACAGAAAGCAACTGACTGACGAGGTGGGTGGGAGAGTGATTATCAGGGTGGCCTGCCTGGAGGAGGTGATATTTGACCTGAGACCTGGATGGCAGGAGAGAGGCAGCCATTTATTGAACATCTACTTAGGAGAATAGCCCATTGGGAGCTGACTGTGGGTCAAGCACTGGGTTAAGCCCTTTACAGGAATGAATGCACGAAATCCTCCCAAGAGCGCCTTGAAGGAGGAATTATTGCGATGCTCGTTTTTAGATTCAAAACATGAGGCACAGGGAGGTATTCAGCCTTGTGGGCACAAACAGGTAGGGATGTCTCATTGGAAAACTGGAAAACTGTGTTCTCAGCCTGTCCACCTCGTGATGCTTTGTCAGGTGTCTCATCTCACTTAACCCTCCAGCCCTGCCCTGTGGGTATTTATTACCCCAATTCTAAAGACGAAAGGAGAGCTCAGAGAGGTTTGCTGGATTCCCCAGAGACACGTACCCAGCAAATGGCAGAGCCAGAAATAGAATCCGGGCGCCACCAACTCTTCCTGCTCTGACGCACCAGCTTTTGGCAGGCATCTGACTTTGGAATGCCCTCCACTGATTCACAGGGTCCTGAGTCCCTGGGGAGTGTCTCCCCCTGTCTCTAGAGCCAGGGGCTTGTCATTAACAGAAGATTCAGCAAGAAGACAGCTTGATGATCTGTTTGTTTAATGGAGTACCCTGTCCACATTTCTGATTTGCATTTGGGATTCTGAACTGAGAAATCGAAGGTGGTCTTGGGAGTGTGTTAGAAGGTAGATGCTGGGATCTCTGTTAAGGGAGTGTTTTTTTCCTTGTGTGTATTTTGTTGTTGAGACTGTACTGTGTACACATGGTTGCTGATGGATCATATTTAGGAGTCAGGGCGAGGTAGAGTTGGTTCTGGTTAGATTGGGTCAGGTTTTCTTTTTTCTTTTTAATCGATTTATTTTTTGGCCACACTGCTCGGTATGTGGATTCTTAGTTCCCCAACCAGGGATTGAACCCAGGTGCCTGCACTGGAGCATGGAGTCTTAGCCACTAGACCTCCAGGGAAGTCAGGGCAGGGGGCTTTGTCTTGGGATGTTGGTATGTGTGCGTATGTCCTTGTGATGTGAGGTGTGAGGACGGCGTGTGAGTGTGTTCAGGGGTGTGTGGGTGTGTAAATGTGGGTATGCATCTGTTGGCGATGTCGGGGGATGGCCCTGGGTGTGTGTGTACTCTTGAGGTTGCATCGTTTCCGCTGGGCACGGGCGAGATCAGTGTGTTTCTCTGTGGTCTAAACGCACCTGCCCCCATTTTACAGATGGCAACTGAGGCTCAAGAGACTTGAGCTGCTGGAAGCCGCCTAGCTAGTTAGTGGCTGAGCCGAGAAAGAAAACCAGGGCTGTCCTGAGTTCCAGCCTCTCTCCTCCGGCCCCCAGGAAGGGTTTAAGGGACGACAAAAGGTTCACATGCCAGCGTGCATGGCGGCTGCCTCTGTCCCGGGGCCTGGCGGGTGGACGTGTGTGCGGTCACATGCCTGTCCCCCTCCTCACCCTGGCGTCTCAGCCTCTGCCCACTCCCTGGGCCCCCGGCCCAGCCCTGTTGCACGCGGGGCCTTTCTTTCTTGGGATTGCAAATACGCCGAAGATTAACGCCCACAGCTGGCTACAGCGCTGAACAATGGCAAGACCTAGGAAGTGAAGAAATCACTAGAGAGGCACCGCAGTCCTGTCCGGAGAGGCGGTCCGTAGGGTCTGCCCACTTGACTCGGGGTGACCCATCCCCCCAGCCCTCCCCCCTCGCCCCGCCCCCTCCTCCTCCCAGCTGGAAAGGGAAAACAGCCTGTAAAGAAATTCTAACTCCAGAGAACACTGCTCACAAGTTCACCGCCTTAGACCAGAGATTAGGGGAAAGTTAAAGACGGGGAGGGGCACCCCTTCCAGAGGGAAATATCCAATAAATAATCACATGTGGGAGAGAGAAGAGAGAGCTGGGCGGGGGGCGGGGGGGCGCTGGGATCCCAGCTGGGCGGGGGGCAGGGGGGGGCGTGCTGTGACCCCAGCTGGACGCTGTGACCCAGCCTGAGATGTATCAGCTCCAGCTCTGTCTGGGCAAGGGGCAGCGGGGTGCGGGGATCCCAGCCTGAGATGTATCAGCTCCAGCTGTGTTCTCCTTAGTGGACGACAAAACGCGGCAGAATAAAGCGAAACCAGCTCACCGGGACGCAGAGCCTTTCCTCTTCCTGAGTCTCTGCTCACCCGCTTCCTCCTGGTGCGCGGGGAGGTGGCCAGGTGCCTCCAGAGAACTTCACGGGCGGCAGGGGCTGGTGGAGAGAAGACAGCAACGAGGTTAGGTGGGCTGGGGGGAGCAGGACTAGATTGCAAGGCTGTGATAATTCCAGGTGGACAGGTCGGGCTCTTTTCCAGCTAAGATAAAGTAAAGGGTTAGTCGCTCAGTCGTGTCTGACTCTTTGCGACCCCATGGACTGGAGCCTGCCAGGCTCTTCTGTCCTTGGGATTCTGCAGGCAAGAGTACTGGGGTGGGTTGCCATTCCCTCCTCCAGGGGATCTTCCCAACCTAGGGATCCAACCCCAATGCAGCTCTGGAAAACAACCTCGGCAGGGTGGAGGACTCACCATGTGCCAGGCAATCGCCCTCCTTAAGGCCTGCAACTGTTGAGTATCACAGGTTTTATTAAACCCATTTTACAAATGAGGGAACTGAGGCCCAGAGAGGTTAAAGTCACTTGCATAAGATCAAGTCTAGAAAAAGAAGTGGAAGGAGTTTGATCCCAGCCTCTCTGGCTCTCAGGTCAGCCCCCGACCACCGCCCCTAACCATGGCTTAAGAGGGGCCAATCAAAGGGAGAACTGAGCTCGCTTTGCTCGTGCTTAGCGTGACACAGTCACATCAGAAGCGCATATGTATTCCTTTCTTTTTGGCATAATTATTATGATTTAATTTTAACTCTTTCATCTGGAGCTGGTCAGGTTTGTGCAAGCTCCTTCCTAATTCATCTCAACAGTGCAGAAAAAAGAAAGAAAAAATACTGTTTTAAAGGAGGATGACATAAGTCCCTTCTAGCAGCCAGAAGCTGTCTCCCTGGATTCCGGTTTGCACGGTCAGAAACAAGGGCTACCGCCCTGTCCCAGCCCTTGACTGGGAAGCTTAGAAATGCAGGTGGCGCGTCCCCTCCTCAGATGAAGCCACTTAATTACCACCCAATCAATATGCAAACAAGTGCCAAACTGGGTTTGAATCAAATTTCTCTTTGGGGACCCAGTGGGGGAGGAGAGTCCTGCAGAAGGGGGGCCCTCTGGGGTGGGCTGGCAGGGAGGGGGGCTGTGGAAACGGGGGCTTTGGCTGGACCCAGGCATCCGAGAGCCGCTCGGAGGCCCCCCGAGCCCCTGGTGTCTGGCTGGTGTGGGGCCGTGCTCCCATCTAGGGAGCCAGGGTCCGTGGCTCAAGGCCGCGGCTGCGGGAGGGTTTCCAGGCCTGTCAGCTGAAGTCTGGCGGCCTCCACTAATTCATTTGACTCGGAAATCTCAGTTTGACCAGGTCCCCCCTCCCCTCTTTAAAACAAACTCATTAAACTTGTCAACACTCATTAGGCCTGTAAAACATTGAACTGGAGCCACTGGGGAGGTTTCGAGGAGGGGTGTGTGTGTGTGTATGTGTGTTGTGTGTGTGTGTGTGTGTGTGTGAGGGGTGTGTGTGTAGCTCTCGGAGCCTGCACTGTGAAACTGAACCAGGACCCAGGACACCACTTCCAGGCTTGTCGGGGTAGAAGTCAGATTTGTTTGTTCATCTGCTTCCTCCTTCCTGCGTTTGCCTTCCATCGTACTGAAAGCAGTGTGGGGACCCAAATGGAGCCCCAGAGTCAGGACAGACTTGAGTGCAGATCTGACTTTGCCCGTTGGGCTGTCTGCCAGTTCTTTCTCCTCTGTGCCTCAGTCACCACTTCTGTATTATGGGTGTTATAATAAAAGGACCCATCTCACTGGGCTCTTGGGAAAATAATGTCCATAAAGTCTTATGACAATGCCCAGCACCTTTATAAGTGTGACTTCTGTAGCTATCATGACTATAAATAACACCTTAAAATATAAGAGGCAACTTTGTTTAAAACTTGAAAAAAAATATGGATTAGAGAAGACTTGAGTTTGGACCTTGGATCAGGAATCATTTCTCTGAGCCTCAGTTTCCCCAAGTAAAATGAGAGAAAAAAAAAATGTGTGTTAGAAAATAGAACAGTGGTGAGAAGTGAGTTAACACACAGAGTCAAAATTAGTGTAGCGTCCGCCGTGGTAGAAATGCTGAAATAGCCTTTCTTGTTCCCCCCAATTCAACCCACCCCCTTACCTCACATGCATCATGGAAATGGGGGGGTGGGATTCCTAGGTCTTACTCCTTTGGGGAGAAGCAGGGGGAGCACTTTCTGGGCTTCCCAGGTGGAGCTGGTGGTAAAGAGCCCGCCTGCCAATGCAGGAGACGTAAGAGACACAGGTTCGATCCCTGGGTCGGGAAGATTCTCTGGAGGAGGGCAACCCACTCCAGTATTCTTGCCTGGAGAATTTCACGGACAGAGGAGCCTGGTGGGCAACAGTCCATGAGGTCACAGAGTCGGCCACCACCAAAGCGACTTAGCCGCACGCATGCACGCACGTACGCACAGGGGCAACTTCCTACAACCTCAGCAGAGCTTTAGAGGGAAATGGGGCTGGGGATTGAAACTGCAGAAGGAAACATTGCTCGGAAGAGAAAGAACTGCCCACCCACCTCATCCCATCACTCTCTTGATTAACAAAACACACCAAACACACACCTCTTCCCACTTTTAAAAACCACCTAATGGGAAGGAAACCAAGTGACCCCAGATCTAACACAGAAGCTGGACAGAAGGCTCCTGCCTGTTATCCCTTCTAAGCCACACGTTCCTTCTAAGAAATTTCTTCTCTCACCCTGACTCCCCGCAGCGACAACCTCAGCCTTTCCAGCCGGACCCAGCGCCAGTGGCCCAGAGATGCTCAGATACAGGCAGGCCTGGGGCCCTGTGAATAGCGGTTTTGTCTGGGCGCCCGTCTAGGATTTGCGGCTGTAGTTGTGATGTGTTCTTTTTCCTTTTAAAGCGGGGTGTCCGCCGGCTTTCTCCTTGTCTCTCTCTTTTCCATTCCCCTTCTCATTGAGAATGCCTCCTTAAAAAAACGAAGAAGCCACGCCAGTCTTCTGCTATTTTTCTTCCCTCTCTGAAAATGAGAACATCAGCTATTGAAGCGGCTTGATGAACTCTTCCCAAAAGTTTATTAAGGGAAGGTTAGACAAAGGCCCCGAGGCCCGCGGGCAACTGAGCAGTCAGTACGTATACTGGCCCCTTTTGTCCCCCAGGGCCGACGCATGAATACCCCTCAATGGCCCTCTTCAGAGTGACAAGATCAAGCCAGACAACGGCTTGTTAAAAGGAGCTGTTTCTCTTCCCCCAGCCCGGAGCTCCGTCCCGCTTCTCCTGCATTAATGTGCATCTGCGGCGGGAGAAATAATCGGCTGGAATCCACCGGTTTTGTGTGGGTTTTTCTTTTTTCCTAAGTGCAGCCTTCCTCCTCCTCCTCCTCCTCCCTGCCCCCACCTGCCTTCCCGCCCCTCCCCCCGCCATATGTTGCCCAGCACAGCCTGCTGGAGTCTTCGAGGGGCCCCAGGGTGGGTGTTTCTGGAGAAGAGCGAGAGGCTGGGGTCTCCTCCTCCCTCACCACCTCCTGTAACCACTTTTATTGAGCATTTACTGCGTCCCGGGGGCTGGAGGGGGTGCGGATGTGTGTCGTTACTCAGGGGAGCTTTCATGTTGAGGGTGGGGTTACTCACCCCGAGTCGTGGGTGGGATGGGAGACAAGAGAGAAGGAAGATGCCACTGAGCTGTACTCCGAGCCTGGCTGACACTGGAGGCCTCGCCCTGTTTTCCAGGGTCTGCGTTCAGGGCGCAGTTTGAAGCCGAAAGCGAATCTTAGCCCCAGTGATAAGCAGGCTTCTGAGCAGGCTGGCTGTAACTCAGATCAGAGAGAATCAGTGTTGTTTTGGGAGAGCGGTCGTCTGGAAGAGGCCTGAATCTTGGGGCACTGGGCTGTGGGAGAAGAGCTGGCAGGGGCGCTGGACTGGAAGTGGGACCAGAATCCCTTCCTATCACCCAGATCAGCCGCCAGGAGGGGAAAAACTGCAGGTTCCCTCGAACTAGGATGGGGAGTGTGTATGTGTTTGTGTATGGGTCTGGATGTGTGCGCATAGTACACGTGGGCAATAGTGTGTGTGCGCGTGTTGTGTGTGTACATGTATGTGCATGCATGTGCGTATGCAAGTACATGTGGACAATAGTGTGTGCACTCATGTGTGTGTTGTGTGTGTACATGTGTGTGCGTGCATGTGCGTATGCGAGTACACGTGGACAATAATGTGCGCACACTTGTGTATATGTGTGTGTTGTGTACATGTACGTGTGTGTGCATATGCAAGTACACGTGGGCGATAGTGTGTGCACTTGTGTGTGCTGTGTATGTGTACGTGTGTGCATATGTGGGCAATAGTGTGTGTGCGCTTGTGTGTGTGTGTTGTGTATTGTGTGTACATGTACGTGTGTGTCCTGCAGATTTCACTGTCCTAGTGGGTTTACTTCTGTGCTTCCATTTCCAGTGCCAGATTAGAACTTTTTTGGAGGGCAAGGACTAGTTAACTGCATTCTATTTTGTTTTGACCCCCTTTGCTCGGTTCAGTACTGTAGGCAGAGCAGGTGCTCAAGACCTGCCCCCTAAATCTGGAACTTGCCTGAGACAGGTGGGCGCTGGAGGGGAGAGGGGCGCCCAGGCGTCTGCTGGGAGTGCGGCCAGTCCCTCCGCCCTGCCCCACCTTCTCTCCCTCCCGCTCGCTCCTCCCACACCTGTCTAGTCTGAGTACTGAGGGGGCCCGACAGGGCAGCCTCATGGTCATGGGCCGGAGAATCAGATGCGGATGCCTCGCCTTCCCCTTCTGAGCCACTCCCTCGCGGCAGCGCCAGGAGGGGTGTTGGCAGTGCCCCTCCCTGGTGGTGGTTCCCTGGAGAAAGGGATGGACAGGGGAGGGGAGGGACGCTTAGGCAGGTGGCAGGAAAATGCTGCTGCCTGGGAGCCAGGAGCCTGGCTTCTGCTTCGGGCCTCCCCTCCCTGGGGGCGCCTAGGCTGCCCTGGTTTGTATGGAGCTGTCCTGGGTCAGCACTGGGGCCCTCACATTCCCAGGGAAACTTCAGTCCTGGGCAGGCTGGGGTGGCTGGTCGCCCTCCTCCCTGGGGCGCAGGGATAAGTCTCTCTGAGGCTCAGCTATGTCGCCATGGAGTAGGGTCATCTCAGCCTCGTCCCGGCTTTGTGAAAGGGCAGGGTGGGAAGGGAAGCGGGGCTTCTCCTCTCCGGAGAAGCGTGGAGGGCTCTGTGTTTCTAGGCAGCATCTGGAGAGGCGTCCTGGGCATGCGTACTTGAGCTGAGTGGCTGAGGAGGGTTCTGGGTGCTCCTCGAAGTGGAGCTTGGGGCTAGGGCCTCGGGGCGGGGGAGCTTCCACCAGCGGAGGGCTCACCAGGGCCGGCCCGATTCTGATTTGGTGGTCCGGTCCTGACTTTATTTGCCCACACTGCGTGGCTTGTGGGGCCTTAGTTCCCTGACCAGCAAGGGGACCCGTGCCCGCTGCAGTAGAAGCCTGGAGTCTTAACCAAGCAGACTGCCCCAGGGGTCCCGACACTTAGCTTCAGACTGAGCTCCAGTCCCAGCTCTGCCACACGCCAACGGGTGATTTCAGCCGAGTCAGCCAGCCTGTGAAAGGGAGGTGAGACCCCCTCAAACCTCAGTCTGCCCAGAGCAAAGCAGGCCTCCAGCGAAGATCCCCTCCTCCCTTCACTTCTGTTCTGCTGGTCCCCCAGACCCCTTATTTCTTTCTGGCTGAAGGGTGGGATTAGAGGGAAGCAAACGGGAAATCCAGATGCTGAATCTACCCAGAGAGACCAAAGTGGGGTGGGAGGGAGTGAGGCCTGGAGGGGGCGAGATGGGGAGGTGGTCGAAGCATCATCATAATTTAAGAAATCTGCCTCTCCTCCCCACAGCCCGCCCCCCGAGATAACAGTCGCTATTTCATGGATGGTTCAAGTCAAACGTCCCCCAAGGAAGGGCTGTGACCTTCTGACCCCTGTAACCTGTATTTAGCACGTTCAAAAGTCCCTCCTAGCCCCAGAGAGCTGACCTGAGCTGGGACCCAGGCAACAGGGCAGGCAGGGCTATAAACAAGCCCGGCTCCCTGGACTTAGGAATCCTGAGTGAAAAAGCAGAAGGGCGCTCAGAGGTGGGGCGGACCCAGGCTGGAAGCACGCGGCCAAGGAGGGGCTGGGTTGGGGGGGGAGGGTAATCGGGAGGTGGAAAGAATTAGGGGAGAAGCAGTGGTCAGCCAGCTTCCCCCAGAGAAGAAGGTGTTTCTTCTCGCTGACCCTCAGTTTTCTCACCTGTAAAATGGAGCTAAGAATTCTGTTCTCTTGGGGTTTTTAATAAGTTTTCTGTGAAATAGTGTGGGTGAAAGCAGCCTACATGAGCTTGGAGCATATTAGGGGCTCAGGAGTGCTACAGGGGAAAGATCAAAAGAAAAATGTGATAAAGCCGGGGTCACAGAATGGCGGGGGGGATTCAGAATGGAAATAGTTGAGACCATGTTGTGAGTCCGTCAGTTAGTCCTTGTTGAGCTCTCACTAATTGCCAGGTGCTGGGCTGAAGCAGAGAACGACCTGGGGACATGCCTGCCCCCTGGGGCCCCTTGTTTGGTGTGGGGGACGGACAGACAGACAGGATATGCCCCTCCCATCGTGTGAGTGGTGCCTGAGGTGGGGCACACAGGATGAAAGGAAAGGGAGATGAATTTGTCTTTCCTTTTTCACGCTCACGTTTTCTGTGCCTCTTTCCATATCTTTCTAAGCCTCAGTCTTCTCATCTGTAACACAAGATGAATGACGCCCAACGGACAGTTTAGAAACAGTCAGAGGCCTGTTGCCGAGCCGGCGCACAGTGGGTCCTCAGGGTGCAGGCACAGAGGCCCACCTGGGGCCCACGCCGCCTTCCACCGCACGCAGGAGCCAGGGCTGCGGTCCGCGGCCGGCTGGCCTTTGAAGCGGAGGGCAGCTCCGTATTACCGCAGTTAATTACCCGGGACAATGGCGTGCAGCCCTGCCCTCTGCCCGCGTCTTCAGCGGCAGGGGGTGAGCGGAGGGCTCTGGGAGGAGGGGCTAAGCGGCTGCCTGTCTGTTTATGGGCACAGGACGCGTTATTGGTTTTACACTCCAGCCTGTTGTGGAGTCAAGGAGCGTCTCCAGGGAGGGATGGAAGCCAGCCTCCCGGGGCTCGGAGAGCAGCGTCCTTTAGTGTTTGGTCCCTGGTCGAGCACAGCCTGGTCTCGGGCGCACCAGTGTCCTCAGAGGCTGCCCTGGGACTGGACGGCAGGGACGGGTGCTTTGCCAGGGACAGGGTAGGCACTCAAGGGCCAGAGACACGACCTTTCTTCCTTGAGCTCCTGGCAGGCCAGGGGGAACCTTGAGTTGGGGGCTGGGGGCAGGGTTGACCCCCTGGGGGAAAGCCCTTGAGTTGGGGGCTGGGGGCAGGGTTGACCCCCTGGAGCCTGAAGTGAGCCCTCTGAAGCATGGGGCCTTGGCCAAGCCTCTCATTCTGAGCTCTGGCGACCTTGTCCTCAAAACAGACCCAGAGATGATGGCCGCGTGCCAGCACCCTTGTAGGACGCCCTGAGTGATGTGCTCTGTGTGTGGGGCGCGAGCCACTCACTGAGGTGCTTCTCGTGTTGCAGAGCCTCGGCTCTGGGGCCTGCAGGCTTCAGGAAGGGTGGCACATGGGGTTGCTCCATGGCAGGCGGGATCTTCCTGGAGCGGGAGTCAAACCTGTGTCCCCTGCATTGGCAGGTGAATTCTCAGCCTCTGGACCACCGGGGAAGCACCTGTTAGCTCTTCATTGTAAAAAATAACCTGCTTCATGTGAAAACAGAAGTCAAACATGAGAAGGATGTAGAAACTTAAGTTGTCATCTCCTTTCTATCCCCCAGAGTGAAATATCGTGAATAATTTGGGAGTCTGATCTTCTAGTGTTTCTCTGCAGGGAAATGTGCACATCCATACATGCATTTATTTTGACTAAGTGGGCAGCGTGCACTGTTCTAGGCTCACACAGTTCGTGTGTCAAGGACATCATTTTCTGGAGGCTGGTAGCAGGAGCTGCTTCCGTGGGCTTTGTCAGTTGCTTTGTCCCTGTTGATCTGACAGGTGAGGGCTGATGTGCCTAGCTCTGGGCCTGTGACTCTCACCTGCTAACTCCAGAAACCACTGCTGCCCCTGTTTTACAGATGGCAAGACTGAGGACCAGAGAAATAGAATGTTCCATCAAGCCTCTTGATAGAAAGTAGCTGAGCTGGAATTTGAATTTTCTAAGTCCTCTGAAATATTTTGGGGTGTGCGGAGGAATTGGCCCCATCCTAAAATACAACTGCTGAGTTCAGAGGACGGACTCCAGATAAGAATCGCCTGGCCCCATGGGAGAGATAAGCAGTGCCAGCGTTCTCCTGACAGGCCGGGAACTGTTCCAAGACTTTAACGTGGTCTTGACATTAGGGCCGGCTGCTATCAGCCCATCCTTGATGGCTCGTACATGGTGTCACGGGCTTTCCTTCTCCCTCCCGCTAAAGAGAGAGTGCAGAGAAAGAGAGATGTCCACCCACACCTTACCCATTGTGAAGAATGTGGGGTCCTGAGGCTTTGATTCCCTTTCCCATCCAGGATCGGGAAACTCCCAGCTCCCGCAGGTGGTTGCACTAGGATTGCGATTTGGAGCTGAAAGGAGCTTCCCCAGCGTCAGATCCATCTCATGTGTCAGCTCAGGAGGCATCTAGTCTGACCCTCTCACTTTCACAGGTGGAGGGGCAAAGGCCCCAGAAAGGTTAAGTGACTTGCCCAAGGTCACACAGCTAATTAGCGGCAGGGCCAGGCCCGATTCCATCTTGCTAAGATGATCTTGTTCCACTGAGGCGGTGGTGACCCCTCTCCTGGCCCCCCGGACGGCCTACAGCCACATCTGGGTTTCCCCTTCCCAACTGTTGAGAGTCCTCCAAACCCGGGGAGAGCGGGAGGCATGACAAATGGGGAGCCGGTGACCTGGAAAAGGGAAGACAAAGCTCGGAGGGGAGGGGGGAGAGGAGGTGCTCCCAGGGCTGAGGGTGAGTAGCCATGTCCGGAGTCCACTTACGGAGATACCACTGGCTTTTCCTGTGGCTCAGCTGGTAAAGAGTCCGCCTGCAATGCAGGAGACCCCGGTTCAATTCCTGGGTCGGGAAGTTCCACGGGAGAAGGGATGGGCTACCCACTCCAGTATTCTTGGGCTTCCCTTGTGGCTCAGCTAGTAAAGAATCCGCCTGCAGTGCGGAAGACCTGGGTTCGCTCCCTGGGTTGGGAAGATCCCCTAGAGAAGGGAAAAGCTACCCACTCCAGTATTCTGACTTGGAGAATTCCATGGACTGTATAGTTCATGGGGTCGCAAAGAGTCAGACACGACTGAGCGACTTTCACTTTCACTTTACAGTTCACAAAGCTCTTCCCTGGCTGTGACCCTCACTACCCTCTGTGGGTTGTCCCCCTGTTTACATAAGGGGAAATTGAGGCCTAAAGGGTGATGTCAGTAGCTCAGAGCCTCACAGGAAGTGATCGAGTGTCAGACCAGGGCTGGGGCAGGGAGCTTCGGGGTCAGCTAGCTCTCTGCCCCTATTATACAGATGAAAAGTGTAAGGCCCAGAGGAGGGCAGGCCAGGAGCTCTTATTCTGGGATCTGCTCCCCTAGACATATACTGTTCCCCTGGACATATGACAGGTGAACCCCAAATCCTGAGGGGAAACAGGACAGTGCATTGCCTTCCCCTGGGGACCACGCCAGGCTCTTGACCAGGCCCAGCCTGAGATGCCACCTTTTGCTTCCAGGGATTGTAATGTGGCAGCATAGGGTGGTAGCTGAGCTCCCAGGCTCCAGAGTCGGCTGGACCTGAATTCCAATCCTGACTCTGCCGTGTGTCCTTGGAAAAGTGACCTCATCTCTCTGGTCTCAGTTCCCTCATGTCCACTGTGGAGTTCCATCACAGACAGTGGCTGAGCAGGTTGGCTGGCATGACGCACGCACACAGCAGGAAGCCTGGATGCAGCTCTTGATAAATGTGGCGGCTGATTGTTTTTACTTCTGGGGCAGGCTGAGAGCGGTTGAAATTGGAGCTTTCGGCCCCACTAGCCTTGACAACACACCTATGGCACATGTCCTTCCCAGGACTCCAGCCCACGGAAGGCCGAGGGACCAGGTGTCTAGCGTCTGGAGCTAGACAGACGTGGGCATGGGCAGGCTTGGGGAGCGGGGCATTTCAGCTGCAGAAATGGTGGAGTTTCCTACAGGAGAAAGCAAGCAGTGGTTGTTTGCCCCTGAAGTGAAAGTCGCTCAGTCGTGTCCGACTCTTTGCCACCCTGTGGACTATGCAGTCCATGGAATTCTCCAGGCCAGAATACTGGAGTGGGTAGCCTTTCCCTTCTCCAGGGGATCTTCCCAACCCAGGGATCGAACCCAGGTCTCCCACATTGCAAGTGGATTCTTTACCAGCTGAACCACCAGGGAAGCCCAAGAAAACTGGAGTGGGTAGCCTATCCCTTCTCCAGCAGATCTTCCCAACCCAGGAATTGAACTGGGGTCTCTTGCATTGCAGGCAGATTCTTTACCAACTGAGCTATCAGGGAAGCCCTAAAAGGTGCAGAAATTTTGCACCTATTTTCTGCCAATTCAGAATAATGATTGTGTTTTGAAATGATGATTTAATCTGGAGGAGAAAAGCCCCCAGCTTTGCAATTCCAAACCTCAGGCCTGTCCCCCGCCCTATCCCGTCCACACACAGTGGTCTGGTTTCAGTCCGGGGGACCTGAGCACTCTGGCCTGTGGGGACCACAGGCCCCACAGAGAAGAGGTTGTCAGGTGTGGGGAAACCTCAGCAGGGCAAGCGGCACAGGTGAATACACCAGCAAGTGACGCGTTCCCTCTAACAGCTGCCTGGCAAGATCCTCCAGGGTGCCAGGGACCTTGCAGCCCACTCTGCCCATCTCAGGCCCCCAGTCGGAGTCAACTCCATGGCAGCCAGTGACCGCGGCAAGGCTTCGGGTGGGGGCAGGGTGCGATGGGGCCCCGAGCTTACTCTGGAAGGCACCCACCCAATCTCGGAGTTAGGACACCTCCCCATTCATTCCCTGGCAAAGTCCTTGGGGTTCAACCTTTTGCTCAGGTGGTGCATGGCAGCGTTCCACCTGAAGACAGGCTGTGAAAGTCAATTATTTGAAACCGGGGAAGCCAAGGCCTCACGGGCCTCTCAGAGCAAACAAGCTCTTGGCAAGTTCAGAGAAAAGGAAACAGGATTGAATTTCTTCTCCGGCTCACCTGGGGGGAAATTCAGACTGCTTGGTGGTGGGGGTATCTGGGAGCCTGGCTCCGGTGGTATGCTTAGGGGGCAGGCGTGCTTTGGGGGTCATTCAGAAGAGCCCCCTGAAACATCCTACCGCTCCCCCTTAGCAGCTGGCTCTAGGGCTTGGGACGTCTAAGGTTGGGCAGTCCTTCTTTTGGTCTGATTCTCTTCCCTCCTGCTGCAGATCCAAAGATGGCAGGTTCTCGACCACTTGCCCTTGATTCAGTGGCTGAGTTGAGGAGCTGGGTTCAGGTCCTGGCCCTGCCACAGCTAGCCAAGTGTGAGCTGGGGAAAACCGCTGGACTTCCCTGTGCCTGCTCCTCATTGGCAGAATGGGGGGCAGCAGCAACGCCCACTCTCAGGTGCTTGGGCAAGTGCTAAATCTTACAGAGAGGGAGAGGCTGGGGAGAGGTTTGTTCTGTCCTCTGCTAGAGACTTGCAAGGGAAGGAAAGATTCTCTGGACTAAACACATCCCTCACTTTGCAGCAGCCCCATAAAGGGAAAACCCTTTTCCCAGGAAGCGTAGATATATCCTCACACAACAATGGAACCCAGGGAGGACAGGTTCCAGGAGATGAATTCTGGAGGGTGCAGCTGGGAGGACTGAAGTTAGATTTAAGGAAATGCCCACCCATTCGTCTCTACAAGTCATGAGATCCTGGGGGGCGGGGAGGAAGATTAGCTAGGCGACAGGGTGGGATTTACTCCGAGAAAGTGGTGGAGGCAGGAGGATGGTGTGAATGATCTCCCCAGTCCAGTCCCAGGAGCTTCTGCCCACCTGTTACCTTCGGCTGGGGCCCCTGAGCCAACCCAGCCAGCACCAGGGTTAATTAGGGAGAGTCCAAACTTCTCGTCTCTTCCCCCAGCCAAGGTCAGTGGGATACATGCTCCCAGTCCTCATGCTGGTCCTCTGAACTCCCTTAACCTTCCATCTCTTCAACTCCAGAGCTAACTAGGAGATGGGAAATTCTGGAGCAACACCCAGGAGCCCTAGAGCAGCGGTTCTCAGTGCTGGCTGCATGGAAGAGTCACGTGCAGGAGCTTTCAAAACCCTCAGTGTCCACCCCAGACCATCACATCAGAAGGGAGCAGTATTTTTTTTTTAAAAAAAAAAAAGCTCCCCAGGGGATTCTAGTGAGTCGCCCAGGTTGAGAGCCCAGAATCAAAGCTGTGGGTATTCCATCACATGGATGCCCGAGCCACACCCTCCCAGCTTCAGCCTCTTCACCTGAAGACCAGGAACCACGAGAATCCTCTCAGACTGGATGGCAGCTTAGGAGGGAGAGCACGTGAGAAGGTGCCTGGTACTGAGCAGGTGCTTGTTAAATGCTTGTGAAAATAACTGTGGCTCCCATCATGGAGCACGTGCTTGGTGTCGGGTTGGCACGTCTTTTTCCGTGAGGAGGGTTGCCTTTGTCCTGGTTTTGGAACGGGCAGGTGTGTCTGGAGGCCCCGGAGGAGGACCCTGACTGGTTCTTGTTTGGGCACATCTTAGGTAACCATCAGCAAACAGTGACTCAGCCGTCACGGAGTCCCTTCCCCAGCCAGGCCCCTCTTCCTCAAGTTTCTTCCTGCAGCATGTCAGGGCCCATGAGGCTGTAGCAAGCGCCTGTGTCTGTTTTCCTCGGGGGCCCTCAGGACGGGTGGAGGTGAGGGACAGCGAGCATCTCCCTTGCCTTCCTGTCCTCAGACGCTTGCGTCACTTGGGCACCCGCCTGCCTCCCAGATGCTGGAGCTCAGAGAGGCCGAGGGGCCAGTGTGAGGCCGCCCAGGGCTCGGACTCCCATTCGCTGGTCTCGCCGGCCACCTCTAGCTCCACGTGGGAACAAAATAAGGGCGCTGCGGTCCCCAGCGTGGCTGGCACCGCTCAGTGTCTGGCACTTGGCCTCACTCTCTCTTTTTTTTTTTTTCTCCTTCCCAACTCCCAGGTCTGGAGCGTCCTCAGCCGGCGGTGGGGGGTGGGGGTGGCACCCAATAGTATCGCTTCCAGGTTGGCAGGGGAGGAGCTCAGGGCATCGTCTGGACTCAGAGCATGCGTCCTGGGTCAGTGACCCCAGGGCTTAGCTAAAACAGCAGCCGTACTGGCAGCGCCCTTTGCAGAGCCCTGTCCGGGAGGCCCGCTGCTGGCTACCCTTCCCCACATTGCTCACGTACCCAAGAGTGTCCAGGGGTCTCTAGAGGAGGGCCGGTCCAGGCTCTCCCACTGACTTGCTGTGTGACCTCAGGCAAGTCACACCCCCTCTCTGGTCTTGGTTTTTTTCAACTATAAGTTGAATCCTAATGAGTTGGGACTCTCAGGTCTCCTAGCTTGAACCAATGGACGCTCTTGACAAAAGGATTTCAAACGCTAGAGACCAAGTTCATCTGGGAAAGCCTCCTCTCCCCAAACAGGGAGGTTGGTGCCTGCCGCAGACCTGGGATTGACTCACGCTTTGCTTCTCTGAGCCTTGAGCTCTTCTTCTGTAAATGGAATAGTAGTCGTTGCAACATGTTGCCGTGGTTCAGGGAGTTCACTTATTCACATTGAAACAGCGCCAGGCACATAGGAAGTGCTTCCTGGGAGCAGTGATAACCGCTGGGAATGGTGTTTCCGCTTTCCAGAGCCCTCCTCTGTAAAGCGGGGGTAACAGTGCCTATCTGGATTAAATGAGACCACCGTAAGTGCCTGGACCTGGGTGCCTGGCAAATGGTCCCCGTTATTGTCAGATGAATTAGGTGCGCGGGTGTAGCTGAGTCGTTTTCCCATTTCCAACCCCCACTGTGGGAGCAGGGGCGGTGGGAGCTGGGGGGATGTAGGGGGTGTTGCCCTGCTTATGATGCCGGAGACGTTCTGTCCCACGAGTCCTGAGCGCCTGGCCCCAAGGCCCCACTGTGCCCATCTCCACCCTCTCAGCCCCTGGCTGTGGTCGTGCCAGCCACACTCTCGGCTCAGTCACACCCCTGGCCTTGTTCTGCACTCAGCTGCCCCTCCACCCTCCTGCCTCCCCTTGGGCGAGAGCTCTCAAGCCCTAATTTATGAAACCTGTCCACTCGGAGCCCGGATCTGCCATCCCCTAGGGGCATCCGTCTGTCTGCCCGACCGTCCGTCCGCCACATGTGGCCGCAGGTCCGGCTGAAGACTGGGTGCCCGCCGGCTGCCGGGGTGACACCGTCCACCTGGCCCCTCATCCCATCAGGCACCACTTATAGGGATGTACCCTTCAATGCGGAGGGCGAAGGCAGGGCCGGGATGCTTTCAGAAATGGAAATGGGATCCATTTGTTTATGATTTATTCCCTGACACGTAACGGGAACCCGATGGGACCAATAAAGGGCCTGCCCTCACCCAACTCCCACCTCAAAAGCGCTGGAGCCGGTCCAGTTCTCTGCAGGCAAAGAGCCTCTCAAAGTGGGGCAGGCCACTGCACCCCCTGCCCCCCGCCTGCCCGCTCAGCTTTGAAATGCTGCTCGCTGTTCCCGAGATGAGCGAGGCTGCCAGGCTTTCCAGGCTGTGGGGCAGGAAGGCAGGGGGGCCCTTGCTTTCGAGGTCGAGAAGGTTCCAAGGAGGGTTTGAGGAAGGGACTCGCATATTCTGGGCTCATGATCGGCCAGGAGCAGGGGCCAACGGTGGAGGAGAAATCCAGTTTTCAATTTTCCTCAAGAGAAAAACGAATGCATGAGAGACAGAATAATTTTCCAGTGTGCAGGCCCTAAGTGAAACCTCCTTGAGACATTGCGAGTTATTAAAGAGGAGGAAAGAAAAGAAATTGTAAAATCAGTTTGCCTTCAGCAGAACGGCACAATGCACTCTTATTTCCAGGGGAATCTAATTAGAAGGCAGGCGGCCCGGCCTGTGGGGGACGGGGGAGCTGGGGGCCCCCGTGGCCGGGTACAAGGAGGGCTGTGAGGGTAAAAGTCGGACTCTGGGCAGGCCTCCCCCTTCCCAGCATCAGCGGGTCTCGGCTGGCTTGGATTCAAATCTTGCCTCCGGGCCCTGCCTTGTCTCTGAGTTAGAGCCTTCATGTGATCATCCGTCCCCTCATTTCGGAATGGGAACGATACAGTTCCTTTCTGCTCAAGTTGTCAGGAGGGGAGGAGGGAATGTATGGGATAAGATCCAAGCTGGACACGGGGCCTCCCTGGTGGTTCAGAGGGTAAAGAATCTGCCTGCCATGGCAGAGACGCAGGTTCGATCCCTGGATGGGGAAGATCCACCAAGGTCTTCCCAGGCAGCGCTAGTGGTAAAGAACCTGCCTGACAATGCAAGAGACGTAAGAGACGTAGTTCGATCACTGGGTCAGGAACAATCGCATGGTGGAGGGCCTGGCAACCCACTCCGGTGTTCTTGCCTGGAGAGTCCCATGGACAGAGGAGCCTGGCGGGCTGCAGTCCAGTTAGTTCAGTTCAGTTCAGTTGCTCACTCGTGTCTAACTCTTTGTGACCCCATGGACTGCAGCACGCTGGGCCTCCCTGTCCATCACCAACTCCCAGAGTTTACCCAAAGTCATGTCCATTGAGTCGGTGATGCCATCCAACCATCTCATCCTCTGTCATCCCCTTCTCCTCCTGCCTTCAGTCTTTCCCAGCATCAGGATCTTTTCAAATGAGTCAGTTCTTCGCATCAGGTGGCCAAAGTATTGGAGTTTCAGCTTCAGCATCAGTCTTTCCAGTGAATATTTGGGCTACAGTCCATAAGGCTTCAAAGAGTCAGAAATGACTGAAGCAGCTTAGCACAGCACGCAAGCTGGACACACACCGGGCCCACCGGGACTGTGTATTTCTGTCTTTCATCTGCCGCCAGTGTCCATCTCCACACCACGGTCACTGACACCTTCCGACTCTCCAGGCACCTTGATTGAGCCCCTCACTTTCAGAATCCCTGGACCATCTCCCTCTCTTTCACCACGGGCCCTCTGAAGGTAGCCACCCAGTACCCTAGGCACCTGGTATTACCTGTCTAGTTCAGCCTTTGGGGTTGCCACGCCATCTGCACTCCTTCAATACACCTGCTCCTGACCTCTTGCAGGCCACGTCATGTTCTTTCAGTAAAAGATCGACTCTTTTGTTCAGGAATATCTAACAGGAAGTAAAGGTCCCAGGAATTGTAAGCACATGTGCTCATACCCAGCGGGACCGTGACTAACAGTGGGTGTGGGTCCTTCCACAGGACCCATGTTGCACGGGATCCAGACCTTCCCACCATGTTCCCCCCGATGGCAAGGGCTGTGGCCCTCCCCCAGCGCCGCCCCAGGCCAGACGGAGAGTGCTGGTCTCAGCAGCCCTGTATCAGGGCGATCTGGAGCGAGCCAGGATGGCACTGCGGGGAGACGGGGAGAAGGCAAGCGTGTAGAGAGAGAGGCACCGGCCTGCGCTTGTTCTGCGGTTTCCCGGCCCTTGTCGCTGCCCTCACCCAGTGAAAGGGAGACGGGGGCAAAGGGGTCCGACCATGTGCTCAGACTCCTGGTGGCCCCAGGTTCCAGTCCCGGCCAGCTGTGTGACCTTGGATAAGTCACTGCCCCTCTCTGAGTCTTGCCCTTGGAATCAGTTCCGTATCAGTGCCTGCCCGCTTTGAGTCTCGTGGGAGGATGTTAGTGATGCGTGCCAAGCGCAGCACTCGGCCCCAGGTAAGAGCGTCACGAGGGCCTGTTATCGCCGCTTCACCCTCATGGAGTTTTATCCCCACCTGCTCCCCAGAGCTGGGAGGCTGGGAAGCCCAATCCCTCACCATCTCGAAGCATGGTTTTGCCCTCTGAGAACCAGTATGTTTTCAGATTCCACTCCCTCCCTGCTGGTTTAATGTAACTAACCTATGGCTGGCCACGTTTGGGGAAAATAACATTATTTATTCTATCAAGACTCAGCAAACTGAGCCCAGAGCAGTAATTGTCCCAGGGTATGAGTAACAGACTTTATTTTTATTGATCAAAAAAATTTTTTTTATCAAAAACACATCAAACTTGAAAAGGCGTAAGCAGCAGGATCAAATTGGATTTTAACTCCTTTAAAAACAGGCTCCTCCAGCCACCCATTTCCAAAGGGGTCTGATGTTTGCAGGGAGACTCTTGCAGTCCAGGGTGGCCAAGGGGTTCAGTGGCAGCTGCGGAGGCTGTTTTGCAAGCATCCTTCAGACAGCACATTAGCATCTGGGCCGCCTCTGAGTGGCCCAGACATCTGGATGTAGATGAAGGGATTCAGTAGAGTACCTGTGTGTTGGTTTACGGAGCAGCGATCCTCCAGACCTCTTGGAACTGTTCAGCTGGCTAGCTGGGGCTTTCAGCGTGGTGCCAGGTGTCTGACGATGCATAAATACATTTCTAATGAGATCATTGTGCAAGATGATTCTAACCTAGTCACCAACGAGCACGTTGGCCTGAAGAGCAAGCCTTCATCAGCATCTGTCGGAGCATTCCAAGTTATAGCAGAGACCTGAGCGTATTGGAGGGGGCCCTGCCTTCATTCCATAAATGTGCATTTATTCACTCATTCATTCATTCATTCAACAAATCTGTGCTGAGCTTTTTGAATGGGCCAGGCTCTCTTCTGGGCATTGGGCATTAAAGCAGTAAACAAAACAGAGAAAGATCCTTGTTCTTCTGGAGCGGAAATAACAACTCTCCAAATAATTCAAGCTGGGAGGCTGGAAGGCGGGCCAGGGAGGAGGCAGGTGTGGGGCAGGGTCCCTGACTTTGAAAACCTTTTAAAGTCGCTGTTTTGATGTGTGGCAGGTGTTTGCCCTGCTAGTAGCAGGGCACATCCGATTGCTGATGGTGAAGGGAGAGATGGGGGCAGGAGGAAGAGAGCTTAGGAAGGGAGGGGGGTAGACAGGAGTGGGAAGAGGCTGGGGTGGAGCAGTGACCGGTAGGGCCCTGTTTAGGGTTCCAGGCATCCCGGGGGTCTGTCCAAGGTCTGATGACCCAGCCACGATGGCAGGTTGCAGGACCACAGAGAAGAAAGTTCACCTGCTGAGCTGACCCCCTGGCTGGTCCTCTTTGGGCTGACCATCTTCTCACTCATCATTCTGAAAAAGATCGAGGGTTTTGGTGCCATGAGGGTCTGCGGGCTCTTTCAGCCTGTCTACTTCCATCTGATAAGAGTAAGAAGACTTGTATGTTTTTCCATTTCCCTGGAGCAGCATGGTTTTTGTTTGTTAGCTGTTGCTACTTTTCTCTGAATTCCTGTGGAGCAGTGGTAGCAACAGCAGAGGTGGTGTCCCCAGGGGACTTGTTGGAAATGCAGCTTCTTGGGCTCCACATACTGAATCAGAAACTCCCCTGGGCGACCCAGCAACCTCTGTTTCATATCTGAGTCCCTGATAGCTCAGTTGGTAAAGAATCTGCCTACCATACGGGAGACCCCGGTTCAATTCCTGGTTCGGGAAGATCCCCTGGAGAAGGGATAGGCTACCCACTCCAGTATTCTTGGGCTTCCCTGGTGGCTCAGCTGGTAAAGAATCTGCTTGCAATGGGGGGGACCTGGGTTCGATCCCTGGGTTGGGAAGATCCCCTGGAGAAGGGAAAGGCTACCCACTCCAGTATTCTGGCCTGGAGAATTCCACGGACTGTATAGTCCATGGGGTTGCAAAGAGTCAGACATGACTGAGCAACTTTCCTGAGGATTCCAATCCCCTAAAGCTTGAGAACCACACTTGTAGGAGCTGCTGGCGAGGCGGTTTGGTTTACTTAAAACGCATTCGTTGGCTTTGGCGTGGGACCCACCTGGGCTGAAGGGAGTATCAGTATTTGCCACTTAGTATCCGAGCAGGTCTCCACCCTTTTCTGAGCGTTTACCAACGAGTTCTGGCTCCAAGAGATGACTGAGTATTTCATGCAAGGACACAATGCGTGTTGACTTATTGGCACAGAGCAGACCCTGAATAAACCGTAACTCCCCTGCTCCTTCTGTTACTGTATCACGTGACCGATGCGAACCATCAAAAGAAGATGAAAGTGTTTCACAGGACAGATGCTGATCACTTTTGAAAAAAACCAACCCCACCAACCCTAAAAATAATGGAATCACAGCATCTCAGGATCTCAGAACCGTGTGATGTTAGAGCCAAAAGGAGGGAAATTAGTCCTGCCACCTCTTTTCTCAGGGGAAGAGACGGGCTCACAGAGGTACCTGGCCCAAGTGACACAGCCAAAGCCATCACTCTTCCCCTGCACCACCTCCCAGCCCCCGCCTGCTGTCCGCTGCTGCCCTGCCTGCTGACTCATTGTGCAGGAGGAGCCCCAAATGAGCCCTCCCGCTTTTTGCTGACCTCTTCTGTAACTGGACATCTCGTCCGTTTCATCCTCTGCTGTATCACCCAGAGCTGGTTCAGAACCTACACGTGTTCAACCCCTATGTGTCAAGGGGATGCTTTACTCTCTGCGTGCAGGAGCCTGGACAGAGAGAGGGCATCGAGTCCTGGGAAGCCCCTTGCCCTCGATGGGGGCGAGTGATGTCCTCCCATGGACCCTGCAGCATCCCAGCCCCAGGACCCGGCTCTGAGCTGGTGTCTGCTTCAGGACCAAGTTTTCCAGGGCTGGGGCGTGCTTCTGACATAATACGTAACAGTAATTAAGAAATAAGCCGCCTTGCCCAGCTTCACAGCGATCATTTGGCTAAGTAACTACCATGGTCTAGTGCCTCAAAAATCACCATTAGAGTACGCTCCTTATGGCCATAAAATTTCTCATTTTCTGCCTTTCATCAGCCTCCCCCTGCAATCTTCGCTTTGCTTTATTTATGCATTCGTCCTCAAACAATGGCAATAAACCCTTTCCCCGAGTGTTGCAAATCAGAAATTTGTCCACATTTTTCCACCACCTTCCACTGTGGACCTGCTCTGCCTGGGAACGGCCCAGCCAGTCCAGCTGGAGGGGCCAGGCTGCCATAGATTGATGGGGACACAACAGGATGAGGTTGCTGGGGAGCGAGGCTGGGGAGGGGGCAGCGGGAGAATGCACCGTGAAAGGCCCGCTGCCCAGCGACCAGCCAGAGACACAGGGGATGGGGAGAGGGGAGGGGACGAGGCAGGGAGGGGAGGGCAGGGACAGGCAGGGGGAAGGAGGGGCGAGCCGGCCTCACCCCCTTCCCCTAAGAGAGGAAGAAGGGTCAGGGACCACTGGCCAGCAGGGCTGGCCCCAGGCAGAATGCGGTGTGCACCCCAGGGTCATGAAATCCATCCTTCCCCACCCCCACAGGAATCAGATGATCTTGGGGCATCCCGTAGCCCACCCTGCACCCCCTCCGTAGCAGCCCACTCCCCCTGGAGCTCCTTGCTCCCTCGACCACCAGCATTCTTCCACCTAGCCACAGACGCATGTCCCGAGCCCTACTGTATGCCAGGAGTTGTACTGGGTTCCGGAGAGTGAAGGAGTGAATAAATCAGATATCGTCTAGCCCCACTTCTCAGGTTCATTCTCAGAGACCCAGGATGACCTCTGGTTTTCAGGGATGGGCAAAAGGAGGCCCAGAGAGGGGTTGGGACTTGCCAGAGTCACCCAGCGAGGTGGAGGCGAAGCCAGCCACACACATCAGGGTTCCAATCTGGAAGGCCCCTGTCTTTCCAAACAGCTCACAGGCTCCCTGGGGACCCTGCTCTGGGTAAAGTAATAAGCCCTCCTCCGGCCGTGGTCTCAGCTGCCTGTGGCAGGTGTGAGGGGGCATGTCTGTAGGGACCCTCTTAATTCTAATCTGGAGTTCCCAGGGGCAGCAAGACAGGGAGACGGAACTCAGGTTGGGCCTTTGGTGCTGGTCTGTGGAGGGGGAGTCTGCCCTGTTAGGCAGGCTCCCAGGTAAAGCTTTCTGTCTCCAGGGAGGGAGGCCGGCCTCCATTAAGCAGCGTTGAAGGTGCAGCTTGTTTTCCCAGCGATCCAGGTTCACTTTCAAACGCGCATCCTAGAATCAGCTCACAGCCCTAAGAGAGTGGTTCTCTTCCAAAGGGGCGGGCTTCCGAGAAATCTGCTCGTTTCCATGGCGGTGGGCCTAACTGCCCTGTCCTTTGTCTGTGTGGGTCTGTGGGGCACCCCATGGGTGCCCCTTAATGTTCCATACGATGTTAGAGTTTCCTGGGAGGCCCATTCAAAGAAAAGTGAGGGCAGGGTCAGGTGGACATTGGACGGCCAGAAAGACTCGCCGGGGGAAAGGGATCAGTCCAGGGTCCTGAGAGAGAACCTGTGACTCGGGGGAAACTTGAGTCATTTCTCCTTGTTTTGCCTGCGATGGAAAGGTCCATGGTGTCTTTGTTTAACTGACGGCTACAGTTTGTATTGGATACTGTTATTAAGAACATTCTGGAGTCATAGGAACACAGAGCTGTGCCCAGTCACCCCGCCCTGGAGTCATGCCTGTTATAGTAGAAGAAATATGTTAATAGATTAGAACTTTAAGAAACCCCCAGTCTTATTGTGGAGGCATAACCTCTACTCTCCTCCAGCTTGATGGAGGAGACTTAGTTCCCATGTTCAAGCAGTTCAAATAAGCCTCTTACAAACTGGATGATAAGGCATATTGGTAAATAGAACACAGACCTTGAAAGTTAATTGTCTGTCCCAGCAGGAGTCAAGGCCACGTACTGAGAGGGTGGCATGGGGGGCAAATGACACAGGGCTTTCAGGAGGGTGCTCAGGGTGTGGCAGTCATGGAGGGCTTCCTGGACTAGGTGGACTTTAAGTCCAGACTTGAAGGATGGGGAAAGTGAGACAGTAGGAAGTAGTGTGAGGGCAGCATTCCAAGCCACCGCAGGGTACGAAGGCCTGGCAGTAGCCTTCAGGGGAGGCATGTTTGGGCCAGGACAAGGAGGATCCTGAATGCCAGGCTCACAAGGGTCACCTTGATGGTGAAGACAGGGCCTTGGGTGCAAGCTGCCCAGATTTAGCCATCAGTCTGCACTAAGTTCTCCTGAGCCTCCCCATCTGTAACACAGGACTCATGGAAATGCTCATCTCTTAGGGTTATTCTGGGACCATGTGACTCGCTACAGGAACGGCACACAGCTCAAAACACACAGACAACTCTTGTCACGTTTATTCTCCTGTGGCCTTCATGCCATAACAATAGTAACTAACATATATTGAGCACTTACTGTATACTCCTGCTGTAGGAGGCTTTGTGTGGTCACAGAGCCCTGTCTTTGGGATTCCATGGGCCTCGGGTTTAAGCCCTTTCTCAGGGCTGAGCCTGGAGGCAGGAGGCTTGGTGGATGGAACCAGGCTTTTAAACCGTTTTCCACCCCACTTCCTGTGACGGCTTTCTAGCGGTGGCAGCTTTCCAGGCTGCAGCTTTGAGGAGGGGGAGAGGGGAGTCGGGAGGTGGAGGAAGGAGGGTCCGGCAGGCTTGGCTCCCCAGGCATATGGCCCTTTCACAGCAGCTTTGTGGGGCATGGATGGGTGGCCAGGCTGTCTTTCCCTCCCTGCCACGCAGGGTGCTTCATCTGGCTCACCAGGGCCCCAGCTGCTGCTGTTTCCCCTTGGCTGGTTTTAAGGCCTCACCCCAGGCCTCCCCGGGCCAGCTTCCTGGGGGCCTGCCACCCTCCTTGGCCCCTGCCAGCGTTGGTGCCCCAGCTGGATAGCTCACCTGAGACCTCTGCACCCTCCTTTCCGTGGGCACCATGTGTGTCTGCGATGGCCCCCACACCTGCGGATGGGATGTGGGGTCTGTGGGTGTGACTGTGTTTGTGCGAAGCCCCCACCGTAGGAGAATGAGGGAGAAATGACAGAGAGGTATTCATTCGTCCATTTGTTTGTTTGCTCATTCATTGGTTCATTCATTCATTCATGGCCTTTGTGCTTGGTGCTGGGCACATGCGCTTGCCTCCAAGGGCTACCGAGAGATAGAAGAAGTTCTCTTCGTTTTCAGGCGCCGATAGTAACAGCAATAACAATAATAACTAACATATATTGAGCACTTACTGTATACATGGGAGTGTTGTAAGCCTTGTCTTATAGTCATTCGACTAATTTTCGTGTGTGACGACTCTGTGAGGTCCGTGCTATGACTTCCCGCATTTTGCAGAAGAGCAAACTGTGGCGCAGAGTGAAGTAACTTTCCTGAGTTAGCGGGGGAGCAGGCTGTGATCGGTGCATCAAGGGTGCCCCGTGGTATTTCTTGAAGTTTCTGTCTATGCAGCTGCATCCGTGCCCTGAGGGGCAGATGGATGGCAATTCTCCCAGGGGGCGGATGGGGAAATGGAAATTCCAAGGGTGCAACTGACATGTTCAAGGTCACACAGCAGGTTGAGGGCTGAGCGCAGAGGGCCAGCTCCCCACCTGCCAGGCTTCTGTCTGAATGAGAGGAGAGATGGGTCAGCTCAGCTGGGGGTGGTGGTGTGCTGTCAGCCACACTCCCGGAGCTCAGCCTCCAGACGGCTTTCTGTCTTCACTTCTTCCCTGACGCCCGTCACTGTGCCCATTGTAGAAAGGATGAGGACTAGGCTAGAAGGTCAATCACACTTTCAGCATCGATAGAATTCAAACCCAGGTCCATCTGATCCCACAGCTTCTGTTCTGCCCACCTCCTCTCAGGGTCTGCAGCCTTGGCCACACTCTGTGAGAAGAGGCCCCACTGGCAATCACCCTTGCTAGAGCAGGCTCTGCTGTCTGCCCAGCACCTACCTTCAGCTCAACCTCTTGCATTAAGGAGGTGAACCTGCTTTTAAACTCTGCCCCAGGAAGACTTCCCTGACTGAGTGCCCTTGGCTCAGACAGTTCCAGCCCTTTACCAACTCTGTCTTCTCCCCTAAACCTCATTTGTGCTTCACAACGTGTGGTTCACAATTCAGGGCAGCAGGATCTCTGGATCCATCATGAGAAAAAATATGGCTCTGAATTCTGGAACTACAACAACACAGTACTACTTCTAGCAGTACTACTTCCTTCTTCCTAGAGATGCCCCTTCCTGGCAGGAATGTATGAAGAGCGCCCTCTAGTGCCCGAGGACAGGACTATACTGTGAGCACAGAAATCACAGAGAATACCCCAATGGACACATTTTTTTATAATGCAAATTATCTGCCAAAGGTTCAGAGTTTCGTTTTGTTTTTTAAGGTAGTCTGCTGGGATTAGATGGACACTTCCCAGAGAAGAAAAAGTTTTGTCACATTTTCTTCCCCTCACTCTCCTCCTTGAGTTGACAGAGTGACGCTGGGCATCAGCCAATCGCTGAGAAATAGAATAAGATTTGGAGTCAGATAGAACCTATTTGGATCCCCACATCACCGGTGCCTCCAGCCCCCTCGGGAGGCCTCTGGGAGAGCAGGACTGAAATGAATCCATGTGGACAGTTTGGCTGAGCCCCAGCCACGAGGGCACAGAAGCAAGCGCTCCAGACTCAGATGGAGAGGTCTGGAAGGCTTCCTGGAGGAGTGGTCCAAAACTGATGGCAGCTCACGCTTGCTGAGCACTCACTTGTCCCTGGCACTCTTTCATGGCCTTAATAGACTCACTCATTACTCATTCAGTCATTGAACAAATGTTCGGGTGTCCACTTTATGCCAAGCCCTGGAGATTCAACAGAGAAAATGCCCACCTGCTTGGAACTTGGACTCGAGTGATGACCAGGATGATGGAGTGGGTGGGGACAGGCAATGAAAAGGAACATTTAGCACATCTGACTATGATGTGCGCTGTGGAAAAACCGCAAAGCAAGGAGAGTGGTTCTTGGGGCAGGGGGAGGGAATTCCCATTACTATCCATAGTTACACATGTGAAATCTACAGAATCCAGGCAAACTGTGTCAGGGGCCTGTGCTTTTAAATGCCCCTCTTTGGTGGCCTGCTGCAAAGGGCAGGCCAGAAGGGGGATGAGGAGGGTGCTTCAGGCAGAGGGCACAGCCTGTGCAAAGGCCAGCAGTTGCTGGGGCAGGAGACGACCGTCGGAGTCCAGGGAGAGATGGACAGACTCTGGGCCAGGACCAGGGTGGGGTGGATATCTGGGCTTGCAGATAAGAAGGATGCTGAATCTTACGGTTTAGGTGCTGGGCTGGCTGCTTGGGAGGAGTGATGGGAGAGCGAAGGGGTCATTAAGGACCCCGACAGTCTGCAATCTGGATGCCTGGGTGGTGCTGGGATGGGTACCCCTTAGCAGTTTGGGCAGAGGAGGTGGACAGGAGGGGTCGCTTCCAGGGAGGTGTAACTTGGGGTCCGATACCCGCCTCTCCGTCCACCCCCGGCCCCCCGGCCCCTTGTGAGCAATCTGGTCCGGACCCCGCAGAGGGACCCTGGGAGCTGCACGCACCGCACGCTGGTCACAGCTGAGCAGCTCGTGCGGAGGGGCCGGGAGGACGCCCGCCACGGCCCCTGCTCGCCGGGCCCCCGGCTGAGCTGTAAATGACTTTTCCATTTTCCGGGACCTGCGCCCAGGCCTGCTTGGTATTCAGGGACACCCAGCCCGCACCCGCCGGCTCTCGGCTCTGCCCGAATTACTTGATTAGAACGCATATCAACTATTATGCGATTCATTTCTCTACCGCGGCTCCGGGCCGGCCTATGTTAAACTGTAATAAAGACTGGGCTGGGAGGCTGAGGGGGTGGGGGTGGGGGGCTCAGGAGTGGGATGGGCAGGCGTCTCTGGGTTTGGGGGAGCTGAGATGAGGACCCCAAGTCTCAGGGTCTCGCTGTTGCCTTCCGCAGATCTGGGATGGAAAGGATTTGGTTTGGAGGTGGTCAGTTCCCTCCTGCCTTCTGAGAGAGAGGTGGGTAGGTCCAGAAATTGTGACCATCCTGTTTCCAGACTTTTCCTTTGGCAAACGGGAGAACAGAGAAAGTTTGAGGGTCGGGGGTAGGATGGAGCAGAAGCTGCCTTAGCTTTCATGATCCAAAATGGAATTCTCCATCACCCAGGAATTATAGCAAAGTTGGCTTCCAATGGGCTGGGAGTCCTGAGTCCTGGGTGGTCTTCCCAGCTTCAGTGACCTCTATTCCACCCACCATCTGTAAAATGGGGCTAATCCCGCCTGCCTGACCCTCCATCAGGAGAGATGGTGTGGGAACATTGAAAGGGCCTGTAAACTGTCGAGTGCGTGTGCAAGGGGAGAGTGGTGACTACTCCGGAGTGTCAGTCTGAAAGGGACTTTGTGATCATTCTGCTAACCCTTATCCATTTACGAAGGCTTTACAGAGCCCCTGCTGGGTGCCAGGCCCAGTCTCTGCTGCACACTCCACGATCTCCTGGTCCAGTGGGACCGAGAGACCCAGCAACAGGCCAGCTTGATGTCTCCTGAGAAGCTCTGAGAACTCCGAGGATGAGAAGCGAGTGAAACCAGCCTGGCCTGGATGGACCCAGGAAGACTTGTGGGGGGAGGGCACCGCCAGTCGGGTTCTGCTGGATGAGCAGGAGTGCGCCAATGAAGGGTGAGGCGTTGCAAGCAGAGGGGGCTGGGATTCAAAGGCAGGGAGGCGTGAGGCAGCCTGGCTGGGTTGTTTAGGAAGCCGAGAGCTGGACAGGGAGTGGGGGCTGAATCTGGACGTGTGGTCAGGCTGGAGGGTGGTAGGGCCTCCCTGGCATAACTGAGGCCTTCCCGGTAAGCGGCTGTGAAAGCCAGGGAGCTTCGGAGGTGGGGGCAGAGGCTGGGGTCGAGAACCAGAGAGCTGCCCCCAGTGATTTTTTTGGCCACTTCCATCAGCCTGGCCTGGGCTGGACTCTGGCCTGAGCAGACCTGTTGAAGCCTCTCCTCTCTTATTCTGTCCTCAGGCTGCTTTCACATACACAGAGTTGTCTCCCTGTTTTATGACAGTCTTGGCCCCAGCTCATCTGGAAGTAGTGTTCCCTCCATCACACTGGGAAGTTCCCAGTGCAGGGGTGATGCCTCCTCCATCAGATCGGGAGTTTCCTAAGACAGAGGCTGTTTCACCCTCCTAAGATTGGGAGGGCTCCAAGGGAGGGACTGTATTGGACTCCCCACATCCCCAAGTGAGACAGGATCTGGGAACCCAGAGAGAGGGTCCCTCATCGTATTCCTCACCTGGTGTCATCTCCAGACCCGTTCCAGGCTCTGTCCCGCCCGCTATGGGGCCTTTCCATCCACAGCTGCTTCAGAGCCAGAGAGGAGGAGCCGCAGCTGCCTGGGAGACCGCTCCCTTGTGGCCCGCCCCCCAAGTCCAACCTCTTTAATGGATGCCAGCCCATGCCCACGCTTCCCACGTGTCCCTGTCCCCATGCTGGCTGCCCAGGCTGCACCAGGAGGCTTTCAGTGCATGGAGGACTCAGCTCCAGCCAGCAGAGCCTCTCTGTGGCCAAGTCCACCTAATCCTTTTGATTAATTTAACTCAAAGGCTAAAGGGTTCCCGGGGGTGGGGATGGAGAGGGGCAGCGTGGGGGGAACCGAGGCGGAGTGGTGGCATCTGAGCTCTTTGTGTCCTTCCTCTCGGTCCAGTGGGACCTAGAGCACCAGACACACGCCAGCCTCCTGTCTCCTGAGGAGCTTTGAGAGCTCCGAGGATGAGCAGAGAAACCAGCCTGGCCTGGGTGGGCCGAGGAAGGCTCGCCAGGGGAGGACGTTACCCTGTGGGTTCAGCTGGATGAGCAGCAGTGCCCCGAGACTCCTTTTTCTCTATCATCATAGTCATGACATCATCATCAATAATTAACAATAATAATGGTAATCCTTCATGTGCCCTTTACAGGCTCCAGATTCCTCTGAAAGGTGTTATTTCATTCTGTTCTCAAAGCAATCCAGTGAGGAATGTGAGGATGTATCACTATCCTCATTTTTACCTCTGAGACAGTGGAGGTCTGGAGAGGGGATGCAGCGTGTCCAAAGCCACGCAGCAAGGGCGGAGACAGACCTCAGAATCCAGGGGTCAGGCCTCCCAGGAAAGGACTCTGGACCAGACCAGAGCTGCCCCAGGGGCCCCTGCCAACTCCCTCCCAGTGTGTCCTTCCTCCCCATCCCTCTCCAGGAGTGAGCGTAGCTCACCAGTGGTGCAGCCTCCTTCAAGTTACTGAACCTCCGAGCTCTGTTTCCCTGTTTGTGCAAGAGCCAACAGTGCCCACTCTCACCGATCTGCATGAGGCTGGCACACAGAGAAGGAGACAGACCTAACACGGTGGGGGGATTCTTCCCCTGGGAAGCGTCAGGAGGAGGCGGGAGGCCCTTTCCAGGGCCTGAAGTCACAGGCCCCAGCTCCGCTCTCCAGAGCTCTCCCTGCGTCCCCCAGCCCCTCTCTCCCCACTCAGCGTCCAGCAGGTTGTCATGACAACCACCAGCATCCTACTGCAGTCCCTCCATTCTTTTCTCTTTCTTAAAGTGATCGTATTTTTGTTTCTTCCTTTTACTTTTGTTTATTTATTTTGGCCGTGTGGGATCTTAGCTCCCTGACCAGGGTTTGAACCCGCACCCCCTGTAGTGGAAGCGTGGAGTCCTAACCCCTGGGCCTCCAGGGAAGTCCCTAGGTCTTTTCAATCAACGGAGACCTGTAGGGGCCTGCTCTTCCTTTCCCAGTCTAGGTTTCCACCCGGGCGTCTCTCTGGGCCCATGGAGTTCC
Source organism: Okapia johnstoni (assembly GCA_024291935.2). Taxonomy (NCBI): domain Eukaryota; kingdom Metazoa; phylum Chordata; class Mammalia; order Artiodactyla; family Giraffidae; genus Okapia; species Okapia johnstoni. Next base: position 15,271,198 of record JAGTYA010000024.1, on the reverse strand, counting down.
CAGATCCATGCTGAATAAGCGGCAGGAAGGACAGGGAGACGAAGAAGAAATAAATGCAAAATTCCAAGAGGCACTTAGAAAGCCAGAAGTCATTTGGATGGCAAGGCTTTGAGGCTAGGCAAGGTCTGGTATCAGAAGCACCTTGAACTTACCCCGCTCGGTCATTTGCTGATCGCGTGCATGACTTTGATTCCAGCCTGCCCTATCATTAAGGAATATTCTACTTGGTACAGAAGTATTTTTAAAACCGAATTCAAGGACACTGATCTTCTTGTAAAGGGAATACATGTATCACGTCCTATAAACAGGCGCATGTGTGCAAAGTCGCTTCAGTCGTGTCCGATTCTTTGCGACCCCACGGACCATAGCCCGCCAGGCTCCTCTGTCCATGGGATTCTCCAGGCAAGAACACCAGGGCGGGTAGCTATGCCCTCCTCCAGGGGATCTTATGGACCCAGGGATGGAACCTGCATCTCCTGTGTCTCCTGCAGTGGCAGGCGGGTTCTTTACTAGTGCCACCCCGGAAGCCCATAAACAGCTGGGACCCATACAAAGGAGTATCCTAAAAACAAACGAGGTCATTAAATTCTACCGGAGACTAGTGTGGGCAGAAAGAGCTTGAAGCCTGTCCTCTCCTTCTTAAAAGGAGAGACCAATGGTGCTAAAGGCATGCTGTCGTTTTGGGTGGCCACCAGCCCTGTGTGGCGATGTAAATTTGCAGGAAAATGAAATAACATGAAAAACTCAGATCTTCAGTTGCAGTAGACACATTGCAAGTGCTCGGAACCACAGGTGGCTGGCACTGCCATATGGAACGGCGCAGACCTGGAGCATTTCATCATCATCGCAGACAAGTTGTGTTTGACGGCACTGCTCTAAACTGCACTGAGACTTAATCAGGCTGGGGATTCTCCCAGGACAGGGCTGTGCCTCCTCCATCAGACCGGGGCTCTCATCTCCCCAGTCTGACCTCGCAGCTCCGAGTTCAATCTCTGTCCCTAGGCGTTGCCCTGGGCAGCCCTCCTCCTCATCTCAGCTGCTGTCCGAGCCCAAGGTCCCCACTGGAGGACAGAGCTGATTGTCCCTTCCCCATCTGCGGGCGGGCCTCCCTTCCTGCCAACCTCTGCTTCCTCCTTCTGAGGCCCCAAGGGCCCTCTCTCCTTGTCAACGTCAGAAAACTGAAGCTATGCAGTGAGTTTCAGGAAATGAATCCTTCGGATTAGTTGTATTTGGCTCTGAGCCCCAGCCGTTCTGGGGAAAGCACCCCAGATGCCAGCTGTGCCCATCGTGGCCTCCTCTCGGTGACGGGGAGCTGGGCAGCTGGGAAAGGGCAGAGGGAGGGGCTGGACCCACCCCAGGTCCCTGCCTTTAGGGGTGAGACAGGCAGCGATGAAGACAGGTCTCTCTTGCCATTGGTTCCTTGCTGTGTGGTGTCATCATCGGTGGCCAGTGAAGAGCAGGGATGACTTCTCAGTGGCCATGTGAGCTAAGTCCCTTCAGTCCTGTCCCACTCTTCCAGCCTCCCTGGACTCTAGCCCGCCAGGCTCCTCAGTCCATGGGACTCTCCAGGCAAGAATACTGGAATGGGGTGCCATTTCCTCTGCCAGGGGATCTTCCCGACCCAGGGATCGAACCCAAGTCTCTCATGTCTCCTGCATTGGCAGGCTGGTTCTTTACCACTAGCACCACCTGGGAAGATGGCCAGGTCAGCAGGATGGAGGGAAGGTGATCCCGGGGAAAAGGGACTTTGCCCAAGACCTGCCAGCTGTGGGTGCCGCCCTGTGATAACATGGATAGCATGATAGCATGATAGCATCACCCACTGCGCCCTTTGATGCGCCAGACTTTGCACACACCTTCCCCTGGCCCGGAACACCTGCTCCTTCACCTTCACTTGGCATCTAAGAGGCTACGTTAGGTGTTTTTTTGTTTTCAGGGTTGGGAGCAGGTTGTCCCTTGTGGGAGGAGTCTCGACCTATTCACGTAACCAACCTTTGAAGCCACTGGGTGAGAACAGGATGGGAAGCAGGAGAGCAGGGTCTGAGTGTGGATGTGGACACTCACAGAGACTCTGGGCACTTCACTTACTTCTCTGTGACTCAGTTCCTCCTATCCGTAGTGCAGGCACATAGCCTCTGAGGCTCTGAGGCTTGACTCACGTGAGCTCCCAGAACACAGCTTACGTATGTAATCCGTGCACATGGCTGGTACTGCATCAGTGCTCTGCAGAGTGAGTGAGAAAACATGGAAGCACTTCCAGGAACACTGAGGATGGAGATGGAAAAGGAGGGGAGAGGAAGTGAAGCAAGAAAAGGGAGAACGCAGGCGTGGGGAGGTGGAAAACCGTCTCTGCCTGCTTTCTCTCTTCCCTTCCTTGGTTTCCTCTTCTCACCAGCCCCCTTCTTCCCCTAGGACTCCTGAGGGTGCAGTTTCAGAGCCCCAGTGAGCCCCTTGCTAGCATTCCTTCTGCCAGATCAGGGATGGGCAAGAGGCCCAAGCTTTGTGGGCAGAGAGTCAGTTCAGTCCCCAAGGTACGTTCAGCCCTGCCTCTTGAGGAGCTTGATCAAACCCTTCCTGCAGCCTTCTTCACTCAGACGTAGCACAGGAGTAGATGCCTGGCCTGACAGCCCATCCAGAGTCAGGAGGTGGGCTGGCCCCAGACCCCCGAGCTCTCTCTGCAAAGGAAGCAAAGGCCTTCACCCACCCCTAGGCTCCAGGGTGGAAATTAATGGGGATGATGGGGTGGGGGTCATAGTCATGGCCAAGATCATCAGGTGAGGTCTCCCCCTCCAGCCTGGAAGATCACTCAGTGATCTTGGAACATCCCAGGAAGGGCGTGGGCATGGAATCACACAGTCTAAACCTTTCATAGAGAAAAATGGGAAACCGAGACCCAGGGCCAGAGTTCAGGGCGTTTGGGAGAGAACCAGGCCTGGAATCCGAGCTTCCTGACTGCCAGCCCTGGGCTCAAGCCTTCGCTCCCTTCCTCAGCCCTTTCCTCTCTTCCTGCTTCTTCTTTTACTTAGTTTCTGCAGTGATTTCCCCAAATGCAATAGCGTCATCGTCTAAATGATCATCATTTAAAAATATTAAACTATAAACAAATTTCAAAAAGAAGACCAAAGTTCCATCATCCTGAAGGTTTGCATTTGTTTAAATGCTGAGTGTAGCGTTCTATAATGTGTTATGCGTGCTTTCTCCAAAAGTGGGCTTCATCTCGCCACACAGGTTTGTACCTTGCCTTCTTCTTAAAGTCACGTTGATTGAGGTACAGTGAATATATGGGGAGAATTCTCCCCTTTTTGGAGAATTCAGTTCCAGGAATTTTGACAAATGTGCTTCATCTTGAAACCATCCCCTGAGTCCTATGTCACGGACATCCTTTCACGTCAGTGGTAATAACCTAAATGCCCAACTATAGGATTTTGTTTTTTAAATGGCTGGACCGTAAGGTCTTTAACCAGTCCCCCAGGCGGGCAGGAAGGTTGCGTGCAGGGCTTCGCTCTGATAAACAGCGCCGTGAGGGACGTCCTTCCTATGCTCAGGAGGGGTCTGACCCCCAGTGCTGTGGAGGCCTGAAGGCGGGCACACAGCTGCCCTCATCTCACTGGGCCCCCGCCCTCTCCTGCCCTCTCACTTGGCCGTAGGGAACCGTCTGGACGAGGGCTCGGACGTGGAGTCAGAACCCGACCTCCCTCTGAAGCGTAAGCAGCGCCGCAGTCGGACCACGTTCACGGCCGAGCAGCTGGAGGAGCTGGAGAAGGCCTTCGAGAGGACCCACTACCCAGACATCTACACCCGAGAGGAGCTGGCGCAGAGGACCAAGCTGACCGAGGCGCGCGTGCAGGTGAGGGGGCGCCGGGGAGTCATCTGGGGGGGCTTCCCTGGCGGCTCTGTGGGAGAGAACCCGCCTGCGGTGCAGGAGCTGCGGGAGACGCAGGTTCGATCCCCGGGTGGGGAAGATCCCCTGGAGGAGGCAGTGGCAGCCCCTCCAGTATTCTTGCCTGGAGAACCCCATGGATAAAGGAGCCTGAGGGCTACAGTCCGTGGGGTCACAAAGAGTCAGACACAACTGAAGTGACTCAGCACGCACCTTAGCACACATGTCATCTGGAGACAGGGATTGGGAGAGGGGGTGGCCAGGTCGGGGGCTTTAGTGGGCACCCCCCGGAGTGGGAGTGGGGATTTAGTGGCAAGTGGTCCAGGGGCTGTGTAGACAAGTAATGCCCCCAGCACTTGGTACAGAGTAAATTGGCAGCAAATGTTAATCGATTGAGTAACCAGTCCTTGGACAGCCCCAGGAGTGGCCGTGAGAACTTGGCTGCCTCCCTCCTCCTGCCGACAAGAACTTCTGGAGGATGAGGAAGGAGGGATGGAGGGAGAGACAGAAAGGGAGAGGAGGAAAGGGCAAGGGATGGAGGAGAGAAGGACATTAGTTCAGTCTAAGAGAGGGAGCTCAGGAAATAGAAAAACCTCCAGATCTCTGAGGAGGGGAGGAAAGATTCAGGGCAAAAATCTTCCAGAACAGACCTAGCTTCCTAGGATGGGTAGTGAGTTTCCTGTTATGGGAAGCATGCAAGCTGTCTGGGCACATATTCCTGGCTGGTTAGAAGCATCCGGGGCAGGGTGATCAGACTTTGAACACCCTCTGGACATCCACACCTGCAAAGTGCGTGGTGCCCGATCGGTGGGCCTGGGGAAGGTGGGGCACAGAGAGAGCCTGTCTGTCTGGGGTTCACGGCCTGCAGTGGCGATGGGGGAAGGACCTGCCTCCTCTCCCCGAGCTGAGTTCTCAGATTGCACGATGTCTGTAGTTCTCTAAGTCAGAGTCTCTGGGGGCCTGGCTGGGTCGGGGGGCGGGGAGGAGCAGAGGAGGAAGGGGGGCTGATGAACAGCTCTTGTGGGAGCCCGTCTTGGCCTGGCCCCTCCGTGAATGGGGAGCTGCGTCTGCCGAGGGGCTGCCCCCGGCTGCTCGCTGGGGGCTCTCGTATCTTATCCGAGAGGGATCAGCTTCTGTTGGGCATCTCTGCTGGGGGGGGCTCCTCCCACGTGTCTGAGGGAGAACCTCAGACCCTCTTGTCAGGCCAGGATGGTCACTCATCACAGGCACAGAAGCTGAGAAGTGATATGGCGTTGGGGATTGCGTGCAGAGCTCAGTGGAGGCTGAGCTGTGCCTGGAGCTCAGGCCTGTGGATGCCAAGCCCAGTTTCTTTCCATCTGGGAAGGAGAAAAGGGCTCAGAGCCTGGCATTTGAAAGCACTAAAGTGCTAGAAGCAAACGGGCATTTGAGCACTCCAGGAACCAGCATGCCTCCCTCTGCCCACCCCACCCCTCCTGGAGTTGGGGGCCCTGGGCCGCCACGCAGGGAGACCCCGGGAGACGCGGATGGGCCTCCACGGCCAGCTCAGCCCATCCCAGCCCCCTCCCCTCGGGGGTGACACCCGAGCTGCCCGGCCAGCCTGGGCCTCCCTCCTCCGCCTCTGATCCCCTTGCAGCTGTTCTCCTGGGCACATTCCTGGGTGCTTTCTCATTCCCACGTCTGGCGGCCACGGCTGCTTCCCACCACCTTGAAGCCTGACCGCTCCTTGTAAAACGTCCTGGCTGTCAGGGCAGTGCTTTTATTGGCCCAGGGGACTCAGAAACAGGTGTCACTCAAGGTCCAAGGGTGAGAGGGGGCTGAGAACGGGGTGGGGGGAGCAGCCAGAGCCCAGACGTATCCACGGCGAGGGGGCCAAGGCAGCCGATCTCCACGTGCTGATCCCCTCGCAGACCCTGAGTGCCTCCAGGGCGGGGCTGGCTGTCCCCTCGGGGCCTGAGAATTCGGGGCCTGATCCCGGCAAAGAAGGGATCGATACGTTTTGAGTTTTAAAGAATTAACAAAGGCTGACCTCCCCTCATCAAAACAGGAGTCCCCCCCATCAAAACAGGAGTCCCCCCCATCAAAACAGGAGTCCCCCCCATCAAAACAGGAGTCCCCCACATCAAACAGGAGTCCCCCCCATCAAAACAGGAGTCCCCCCCATCAAAACAGGAGTCCCCCCCCATCAAAACAGGACTCCCCCCCCACACATCAAAACAGGAGTCCCCCCTATCAAAACAGGAGTCCCCCCCCACATTAAAACAGGAGTCCCCCCCCATCAAAACAGGAGTCTCCCCCATCAAAACAGGAGTCCCCCCCACATCAAAACAGGAGTCCCCCCCATCAAAACAGGAGTCCCCCCCATCAAAACAGGAGTAATAGAGCACTTGGCCTGGAGCAGAGCAGGCTTGGAGGACGCGGTTGCTCTGAGAGGCCCTGGAGTGGGGCTGGGGAGGGGGAGACCAGGAGCCACAGGCGGGGTTCCCACTGGTTTCTGCCTCTGATCATCTGTATCTCCCTCAACAGATCAGTTTCCTTTCCCGAGACTTAACTTCTCATCTGTAAATAAAGGGACCAAACTGAAGAGCGTGAAGGCTCCTTAAGGTTCTAGGATCCTGACTTGCTGACGGTCAGAGCTGCCTTGAGAGGTGATGAGATCACCGTTACCAGAAGTGTTCAAGCCAAAGTGCAATGTCCAGTGGATCAGAGACCCTGGTGAGAGGGTTCTTGCTGTGGACAGAGTGGCAAGGGCTTTGAAGCCCTCTGAGCACTGCTTAGATTTTAGGGCTGTTTACTTTTGAGGTCTTGGCCTCTGATTCTAAGAGTCCGTAGCTCAAGGATTTGACAATCCTGTGTCGTCTCATTTCAATGGCACTGGCAGGTGCCAGAGTGGTTCAGATGCCTCGGTGTGGATTCCAGCTCCATCACTTACTGCCTCAGCCCTTGGTGTCCTTATCTGCAAAACAGAGATGCTGATGATGATAGGGTGCACTTTGTTCTGAGGACTAAGTGATAACATGTAGAGAGACTCACACACAGACTCAGGAAGCGCCCCGAGTAGGGCTGTGATTATTGAAGTTCACCCGTTCTTAGTGGACCCAATTCTGGCCACCCTCGAAACTCCAGGCTTATTCTTCTAGCAGTCATGCTGGGCACCTCCTGTGTGCCAGGCACTGTTCTAGGCACCAGGGATTTGGCAGACAGAAATCCCTGCTGTCACAGGGCTGGCGCCCAAATCAGCAAGGAAGCCGGTAGACACAGGTCGGGGCTCCGTCACCCGTGTGTCACCCCCTCTGCCTCCCCTCCAGCCCTGCCCCCCAGCAGAGGGTCAGGAGCCTCCCTCAGAAGCCTGCGGGGCATTATGTGCGGTTATATGGTACCCCCAGTGTCTAGCAGAGATGCCGCATCTCAGTCCGCAGGAAGCCCCGCCACTGTGAAGGGTGGGAAAGGGACGTGAGGCAGGAGGACACGTGCCTGGGGACCAGTGACTCCTTTCCCCGGAGGAGTCTTCATTTCTAAACAGCTGGGGGCCTGACTCCAACCTCGCAGACATCTTCCTTGCAGGTAAACAAATCTGTTTCGTCCTGAGCTCCAAGATTCCCAAGTCTGCGTGTTTCTTCTAGAAACAGAGGCTGAGATCTGATAGGCCCCAAGGCCAGCCCAGGTGTCTCCCTCAAGGCCTGGGAGAACATCCCGTGCTTCAGATGAGCAGCATCTGGGGACCAGGGCTGCATGTAGCTCATCTGGTCCCAGTTTGGAGCCCCGCTGTTTGCTTGGGGGCAGGCGGGCAGGAGCTCTGAACAGAATCCCATTTGGGAGGCAGCAGACGGGCTCGCTAATTAATAACTTAAGCTGAATCTTTTCGTTACACTGGATGACATTCACGCTGCCTTCCTCGTGTGCCAGGCACAACGCTCAACACCCTACATGCGTTATCTTCATCATCCTTACCGTGATCCTAAGAGGCAGGGACAGTCAGTCTCTCCATTTTACAGATGAGAAACGTGACATTTCACTAAGAGAAGCAACTTCCTAAAGACACAGGTAAAAAGCAGCTGTCCTAGGACCCAAGCCCAAGTCCGTCTGTCGCGTTCTTTTCCTCGGGGCTGCACTGGAAGAAGGGCTGGATGAAATGTTCGACTCAGTCATCAGACACTTCCTACAGTGTCATGCTGGGCAGTGTCATGCTGGGTGTCCTGTTCCCAGGGCAAGATGTAGAGAGAAGGACCAAAAATGAGGAAGAAAACTCAGCCTCTGTTTTCAATGGACTCAACCCTGATCAGAGACACTGGGTGGGGATCTGGGTCCACCACCGTCCCTCCGGGAGCCTCCGTTTCTCCACCTGTAAATAGGAAGCTTGCAGTCCATACTGGCTAAGAGCCCTTCCAGTTCAGACGTTGGAGGCTTTCCAGCAAAATAAGCGTTGGAGATGCTGTTCTGAATAAGCACGTCACCTGTGTTAACTCCTTTGAGGTCCAGAGCCCCCGAGGAGACAGGGACTATCATCTGTGCAGTGCTCAGTCACTCAGGTGCGTCCGACTCTTTCTGACCCCATGGACTACAGCCTGCCAGGCTCCTGTCTCCGTGGGATTCTCCAGGCAAGAATACTGGAGTGGACTGTTGTGCCTCCTCCAGGGGATCTTCCCCACCCAGGGATCGAACCCCGGTCTCCTGCAGCTCCTGCATTGGCAGACAGATTCTTTAAAACTGAGCCTATTAGCAACAAAGAAAGTGAGGCTCAGAGGAATAACAGAATTTGCCCATCTTAGCTAAGAGTCAGAGGCAGGATTCAGATTCAGGCAATTGATCAGACTCCAGAGCCCCCACTCTGTGTCATGTTACACTTTATGAAGATGGAGATGCCTGCTGGGTTGGGAGCAACCCTGTAGAAATAGGATAGTGAGGAAGAAGAGGAGAGAGAGAGAAAACAAAAGGCATGTCCTCTCCTCCAGGAAGTCCTCCTGGATTCTGGGAGGAGTTGGAAGCCCCTCCTCAGACCTCCTCATGGCACCTCGCACACCAGCCCTAAGCTGACTGTACTGTAGAGAAGCTGTCCTTTGACTTGTCTGTCACGTGGCCAGGCCAAGGCCATCTTGAGGGCTAGGACCGTGTCCTGCTCACCCTCTGTCCTTCCTGTCCTGCTTGACGCAGAGCAGAGTCTGGGAGCCGCTGGAGATGGGAAGGAGGAAAGTAAGGAAAGCAGGAGGGAGGCAGCCAAGGAGAGAAGGTGGGAGAACGTTTCCGCCTTAGCTGAGTCCTCTTTATCTGCAGATGACCCTCACTGGACAGACAAAACCTGAGCCGAGTGTCCCAAACATAAATCATTCTCCACCATCTTCAGGATCTGGTCCACTTTTGCATATCCATATCTTCATTTACTTTTTTTAAACAAATAAAATCAGTGTATTTTAAAATAAACACGCACATCACTCTCAGGGGCCTCCCAGGTGGCATGGTGGTAAAGAAGCACCTGCGAATGCAGGATATGTAAGACACGTGGGTTCAATCCCTGGGTCGGGAAGATTCCCTGGAGGAGGGCAACCCAGTCGGGTATTCTTACCTGGAGAATCCCATGGACAGAGGAGCCTGGCGGGCGCAAAGAGTCAGACAGGACTGAGTGACTGAGCACGCACACGTCACTCTCACAGAAGGAAGGCAGCTGCAAACACACACACAGGGAAAACGAGACAATATGGGAAGGTTTCTCAGGAAAGCGTCACCTGCCAGGGTGTCCTCCCTGGGCTTTAAAAAGGGAGGTTGATGAATGTTGTGTGTGTGAAAGCCGCTCAGTCACGTCTGACTCTTTGCGACTCCATGGACTATACAGTCCATGGAATTCTCCAGGCCAGAGCATTGGAGTGGGGAGCCTTTCCCTTCTCCAGGGGATCTTCCCAACTCAGGAATCGAACCAGAGACCCCTGCATTGCAGGCGGATTCTTTGGCAGCTGAGCCACCAGGGAAGGCCTGATGAGTGTCAGGAAGGCGTGAAAGACGTTGAGCGCCCAGCTGAGACCTTCTCTCCCACACACCCCAGGCCCGGGAGAGATGGGAGTGGTTCAAGATTATCTAATGTCTGTGACACTCGCCTCTGGGGAGGTCTGTCCACCTCCCCTGGCACAGGTCACGTAAGACCCCCAAACCTCTAGTCCGCACCTGCTGGCCTGCGGGGGGAGGAGTATGAACAGGGGTGGGGGGTGCCTGCGTCCTCTAGTACCATTCGTCTTTTCTCTGAGGGGAGAAACAGAATTCCGTTTTCCAAACTGGGTGAGCAGAGCTGCAAATCCAGACGGGGTTCTAGAAAGTCAGACTGACTGAAGTTTGAACCTCACATCCATTACAGACTAGCCATGTGGCCATGGGCAAGTGACCTGACCTCTGTGAGCCTCAGTTTCCCCATCTGTCAATGGGACTAGGAGGGCAGGCCTCATGGGTCTGTGTATGGACAGACACAGGAAGCGCTAGCACAGGGCTTGGAGGAAAGGGAGACTCAAAGATGTTAGATTATCAATCAGTCCCTGCGTTTGGGGGTGGGGGTGGGGGTGATGGGCTTTCCTAATTCAGGGGGCCTGTACAGCGTGAGCCAAGCAAGGCCTCAGACTCCAGACACAGAACTAGCTTTCGCATCTGAGTCTGGCAGGTGGGTCTCATTCAGGTGGGTTCTGGATGTGTGGCCTCCTCCTTGGGGGCTTCCTGGAGGAGATGAGGAGTGTGCAACATGGGTGAACAAGGATGGTCTCCCACTGACATCCTCGAGGGCAGGAGCAGCTGCAGGGAAAGAGCGCTGGGCTTAGAGCCACTTGCCCTGTCACACGGGCAAGCCCCCCACCCTCTCTGGGGCTCAGTTTGCCCATCTGTAAAATGGGGATCATAATAATGATTTCCTCCCTGGCTGGTCACAAGGATAGAATGGGCTCCTGCCCATGAAAGTGCTTTGCAAACTGTCCTGAGCTGCAGGAAGGTGGGGCTCTCCTCCCTCGGAGGAGGACACTGGCTGAACCCAGGGTGATGGCGCAGAGGCCCGGTTCTAGCTGTGCCTCAGCGCCCTGCCAGAAAGCAGGCTGAGGGCTCCACACTCGGCTCTCCGTCCCCCAGGTCTGGTTCAGTAACCGCCGTGCCCGCTGGCGTAAGCAGGCAGGAGCCAACCAGCTGGCAGCATTCAACCACCTTCTGCCAGGTGGCTTCCCGCCTACTGGCATGCCCACGCTACCCCCCTACCAGCTACCGGACTCCACCTACCCCACCACCACCATCTCCCAAGGTGAGTTGCTCAGCTGCATCCCGGCATCTCAGCCCCGCCCCCTCCATCCGCCCGCCCCGCCCCCCTTATCCCCCCTCCCCCCCAACCCCCACCCACTCCCCTCCTCAACAAAGAAGGAATAAAAAGCGTTTTCTTTGGCAGGAGGAGGGGACAGAGGTTATTCGTTTTCCTTGCTCTTTAATGACCGTTTGTCTGCTTTGATGCAGACAGTTAAGATAAAAGAGATGGTGTCCTGCTCTTGAACCTCTTCCCTCTGCATCCAGGCGAAGATAAACAAGGTCGCCTCCGTGCACACGTTTAACAGAGCTTCCCAATCTATAAAAGTCACATGAATCTCTTGGGTCTTACTAAATTTCAGAAGAGACGGCGGTGGGCCCTGAAGGTAGAGAAGGGTAGTCAGGATGGAGGTCCAGAGAAGGGGGCTCGGGACCTGCCTTCCAGACGCGAGGTGCCTGCGTCGCTTCGCCCTCCGGGGCCAGGCCGCTGGCTCAGGCCCTCTGCTGGCTCTCTCCGCAGACGGGGGTAGCACCGTGCACCGACCCCAGCCCCTCCCGCCGTCCACCATGCACCAGGGGGGCCTGGCCGCGGCCGCCGCAGCCGCGGACACCAGCTCTGCCTACGGAGCCCGACACGGCTTCTCCAGCTACTCCGACAGCTTCATGAGCCCGGCGGCTGCCTCCAACCACATGAACCCCGTCAGCAACGGCCTGTCGCCTCAGGTAGGGGGCCCCCGCCTCTCTGTCCAGGGTTCCAGCGGCCAGAGGCTTGCCAGCCCATCCAGCAAGGGTTCAGGGGGACACAGGTGCCGCTCCATTGGGGACGAAGCCCCTGGTCTCCGCCGCCTCGCTGGCTGTTGGCCAACTGGAGAGGGTTTGCTGGGAGCCGGGGTGGGGTGTGCCCCTCCCACCTTCACTTGTCATTGCTCTGCGAACCTTTCACCCTGGGTTTGTCGTCTTCAAGTCGCAGACATCAGTGAGCCAGTGGGCAGTTGCAGAGAAAAGGTTCCCATCACAGGTTTCCATACTTCTCACCAGCCAGAGCTTGTTAAACTGGCCCGTCGCCTGCTTCATGACTGTTCAGACCATAAAAGTCAGGCATTTTCAGTGCATTGCAAGGAAGGAAGCCTTGCACTAATTCCTGTGGGATGCGAACTGCGGTTGGGGCTTTGTTCTAGAAGCAATAGTCCTCTTAGAGTCCATCCTGGGCTCCATCTCCCAGCTTTGGTCACCAGGAGTGACCAGCGAGTGAAAGGTAAGACCATGTCCTACTGGTGGAGAGAATCCATAGGGTGGAGATGTGAGGTGGAGGGATGATTCTACCCCGGGAACTCTGCTCCCATTGGGTCTTGGAACTCTGTTCACTCACATGTGATTGGCTGCTGGTTAAGTCACTCCATGCCTGATGGTTAGAAGTGGCGGGACTATCTTTAGATGAAGCCGGAAAGACAAGGCTGGAGCTGATGTGGTTATTGGTGAGCCCGCGGAGGAGGACTCAGTGATGCTTGAAATCAGAGCGAACTGGAAGAACTGTTGAGTTCATTTTTGTTGCTATAACAGGCTCTCAGATATCCACAGGGAAAGAATTAATCCAAGGCTCATTTTACCCCTCCTCCCACCTTCTGAGACAGCTCTCTCGTGTCTGTGGTGAGAATACATGTGATGCAAACTTACCTGAACAGCTGTAAGAACAGGTGAGGCTTGGAGCGGGGCTGGATCCCAGCCTCACTGTTCAGGGAGTTAGGCTAGTGAGCATCTTTGAGCCTTGGTGTATCCCCCATTAAACAAGAGGAATTAAATAAAGACTTGCTAACCTCCTAAGAAGGGCCTTCTCTGCCTTCGGCATGCTAACAGGTCAAAGCACTCAGCATAGAGCTGGCACAAAATAGGGGTCAAATAAACCTTAGTTCTCTCCCTCCCTCCCCCCCCCACCATTGCCAGGACAATATAGTAATATCACAAATTGGTTACCTAAAGAAAAAGAGGGACCAAAGAGAAGGTCAGCTGCATCCCCGCAAGTCACTTCCTTCCGACGTGGGTTCAATCCCTGAGTCAGGAAGATCCCCTGCAGGAGGAACTGGCAACTCCAGTATTCTTGCTGGGATAATCCCATGGACAGAGGAGCCTGGCAAACTACAGTCCATGAAGTTGCAAAGAGTCGGAAGTGACTGAGCATGCACGCATGCATGAGGGCTAATTGTATTTCAGTTCCATCATTTGCGTATGGTGGGAGCCAGCATCATCCCCATTTCATGGATAAGAAAACTAATGTGTTCCTTCCCCTCTCTACAGGTCAGTTATCTCACTCACGAGATGGGGGTAATGCTGGCTCGTACATCATAGGGTTGGGAAGACTGACTGAGATGACCTAGGTAAAGCTCTTAGCCCAGGTCTAGCGCAGAGTTGTGAGTGCCCAGTGAGCGGAAGCAGTTGAAGGCAAGAGCTCCCCGTGGTGAAGCTCCAAGCCCTCTTGGGCCCACTTGGTCGGGGTGATGCAGTCTGCCAGCATAGAATGTTTTCCCAGCGGAGCCTGATTGGCCTCTTCGGGGTTCAGGGCCACCACCTCCATCTCATTGCTGCCGAGGACTAACTGGCCAAGCTAACCTTCCAGAGCCAGGGTTAGACACGACAGGATGCAGAGCCGGCCGGGTAGGGATAACTGCAGAGACCCAGGACGTCCATACCCGAGAAAGGGGCCCAGCCCCAGCCTCGTGATACAAAACAAATCGGAGGAAATCTGAGGAGGGTGCTGAGTCTGAGCGGGCCCTCCTGTGCCTTTCACAGAGGGGGGCACAGGACATGTTGGCTGGGCCGGACCCGCACCCAGGGCACCCGGCTCCCGCCCGCTGCTCTTCCCAGCCCCTGTCTCAGTGTGGGCTGAGCTTTAGCCCCGAAAGCAGCGCTTTCGTCACAGGGTGGAGGAGAGACTGGCAAATTAAGGGGCCCTAGTTCGGGAGCATGGTTCAGCACTGCAATTAAAGGGTAAGGAGGTTCCGGGTGCTGTCTGGGCCCAGAAATGTCAGTGGGGGGGAGGGGAGAGCCTGACCCGCTGCTGTGGGCAGCCAGACCCAAGCTGGCTGTTTCCCTGCCCTCCTCTGAGAGGCCCCTGGCTTCCGCCCCCTTCCTCAGGGCGGACAGTCTGTGTGGGACATGATGGATTGAGGGAACGTCAGAGACCTGTCTGGAGGTTCCCACCACAGGTGTGAAGACAGATGGGGGCTCTGACGGGCAGAGGGGACCGGGAGGTGAGCAGCGGCTGGAGGGCGGGCCGGGTGTGCTTCCGTGTGTGGCCCCCCCCGGGGTCATGCCGCAAATGCTTCCTGAAGGTGCGAGGGGCTGCCTCGGGGTCGTCCATGGACGTTCTTGGCTTTTCTGAGCTCTGATTCTCTATGCACGTCCTCCCGTCTGAGAGTCTTCACACTTCCAGCCCATCTGTGTGGTCCTGGGAGGGGGTGCGGGGGTTCTCCACCAAGACTGACACATCGTGGTGTCCCGTCTTCCCGACAGGAGGGGTTTCTCTGTAGCCTTCCCCCAGGCGACCGGGAGAGGATGGGCCCCAGCTGGGCTGTGGGGGCATGCTGCCCCCCATCCAGGACCACAGGTCCACCGTCCCCCAAGACAGCCTCAGCTCTTGTTCCTACAAAAGCCCAAAGGGATGAGGCTGGGGCCCTGCTGGGCTCCTGAGCTCCTGCTTGTCATGCCAGCCGGCCGCCTGGGGAGGACCTGCCTCCTCCCCAGGGCGGGGACCAGGTGCTGGTCCCGGACCCAGCCTGGACAGTGGGTACCTCAAGCCTCAGAGAGCCCATGGAGAGTCTTCTCGGCAGAATCTCATGGCAAAAGTCATGTGCCCACCTCAGCTCTGCACCTGTGCCCTGGCTCTGATACACCACCTAGTCACAGAGTGCCTGCCATGTGCCAGGCACTGTTCTCAGCAATTGGGGTAACTCAGTGCACGCAAGGGATGAACCTCTCTACTCTAGCGGAGCTGGCAGCGCAACAGGACAGACAGGCAACAAGCATCAGCAAACAGAACAGCGTGCAGCGTGTCTAATGCCAACATGTCAAACACCTCCAACGGGGTCAGCTAAACTTTCTGAGGCCCTGTGGTGTTCCCTCCCTGTTCTTGGCGTTGCCTCTATACTGATCTTCTCCAGGGACAGAGCCTAGGTTCAACCCTCATGTCTAGAGCCTGAGATTGACCCACCTACGTGCTCTCCTGCCTCGCAGAAATGCACGCCCTTGCTCTCTTTTTGAGAGACTGACGCGGTGAGGGGAAAGCATTTCGGGAAGCCAGTCCTTCCAGCTCAACGGAGAGAAAAGCTCCTTCAGCCCACGTCATGGATGAGAACACTGAAGCTGGGACCTCAGGCTAGGGGCCAACAAGCAGCTGAGTCATATGGGCAAGAGCCTCCTGAGAGGCATAGATGACCCTGAGGCTTGGTTCCCTTGGGGCCCAGGCCCTCACCCACCCCCCGAGGCCAGCCTGGCGGCATTAGGGAATCGGCAGGTGAACAGGCCCGGCTTTGCTTGGGAGCAGCTCTTAGAAACCAGCTGAGGACAGCTTAGGACCGAAGGGCCCTTCAGTGACACCCCTTCGAGTGATGCCATTCCTGCAGACGGAGCAGTTCGTGCCAGCCCTTGCGTCGGAGTTGTGAGCAGGGCACACTTTCAAGGGTGATGGGCAGAGAGGACGCTGGGGCCCGTGGAGTCCCCAGTGCGATGAGGGAGACACAGCCCCGCCCTGAGGAGTGAAGTGGAGACCCTGTGCTCAGATCCCAGAGTCTGACGGAAGAGAAGCCCCCTGTCTGTAGACGCCCTGGTCTGATGGTGGAAGCACCCACAGCTGTGTCTTGGAGAGCTCCCAGAGTAACGGGGGAGACAGGCCCTGGAATCATAATCAGTGCTGACCTATCCAAGCTCCTGAGCAGAGAATCAGGAGCACGGATCTGAGGACCGGAGGCCACGGCAGGCCGCCCTCTCCCGGGGCTTCCGTGGGGCCTGTTCTTCCATGTCCCGGGACAGCAGCCTGCAGCGGGGGCTGCCTTCTCCTCCAGGCTTTCTTAGAGGCAGCTTCTCATCCGAGTCGGAAGTGGAAACTGAGGCCCAGAGAGGGGGAGAAAATAGCCTGGATCCCAGTGTCGGGGTCACGGCCGAGCTGGGACCCCGGGCCCATGGCCCCCGCCGTGGGCACCTTCTCGGGAAGCAGGCGTTGCTGCCACCACACCTCCTCCTGCTCCATCACACCGCCCTGGGCGTCATCCCCTTTGGCTCCTCTCTGGAGCTTAACGTGGAGGAACCTGTAAAGGGATTTACATATTTACATTCTCGCCCCCATGGAACTAATGAAAAATGAAAAGTAGTCTCTAAGTGTGAAGTTAATCACATGGTCGTGATCACCGTATCTCCTGTAAGAGAGACGCTGATGGCTTCCACGGAGCGAGTGCTTATTGTGGGCCAGCTGTGCATGAGCTAAGGTTGCACCAGCTTTCATCCAGCCAGACTTGGCAGTTATCTGGTGACCGCGGTTTACAGATGAGGAAAAGGAGATATCCAGCATCGTCCTGGTGGCTCATTCAGTAAAGAATCTGCCTGCGATGCGGGAGACCCGAGTTTTATCCCTTGGTCGGGAAGATCTCCTGGAAGAGGAGATGGCACCCCACTCCAGTATCCTGGCCTGGGAAATCCCATGGACAGAGGAGACCGGCGGGATACAGTCCATGGGGTCACAAAGAGTCAGACACATCTGAGCAACTAACTTTCATCCATCTATCCATCCGTCTAACAGATATTAATTAAGCCCCTACCACCTGCCAGGCCCCTTGGTAGGTTCTGGAAAGGTGGCAGAGCTGGGATTCGACTGGTCTGGCTCCACAGCCCACTATGCTGTTCTCTTGTATCCGCCACAGAAGGTTGGTCCTGTGATCCATATGGGGAAACTGAGTTTTGAGGCCACAGTGGCAATTAATGGCATGGCCAGGTTCATGGTCTACAACTTCAAAAAGCCCAGCTTCCCCCTTCTTAGATCAGCGGGGACAAAGCCCAGAGCCTTCCGGTTCCTTATTGGTGGGGTCTCCTGAACGCCTCTCCAGGGTAGAATCCCACCACTACCCTCCTGGCATCCGTTGAGGCCTCCAGGGAACCTGATCCAGCAAGGAAAGACACTCCATCAGCTGATCATCAACGGATGCCATGTCCCTTATCAGCCTTTTGCTTCTGCAAAGTGACTCCAGCCCCCTGGAACTTGGGAAGACAGGCTCAGAGAGGCTAAGTGACTTGCTGAAGGCCACAGAGCAGGTGAGTGGTGGCGATGGGATTCTCAGGCAGGTGTGCCTGTCCCATGCATTTCACCTTCCCCTCACCCTCGGCGGGATAAGATCAAGGCGTTCCTTTGGCGCTGGGGACCTGAGCCCGGGCCCTCACGCAGTGGCCACTGTAAACTCCCTTTCGCCTTTTTCTCCCTCTCACTTCTCTGTGTGTTTTTTCCCCCCTTTATTGGCGACGCTGCGTCTGTAATAAGCATTTAAAATGAGTCTTGCTGGACCAGGGACGGGGAAGGAGGAGGGAGTAGGAGATTTGTAGGCAGGAAGACGGGGAGGGGGGTCGTGGGGTGTTAAATAGCCCAGAATTTTTAAAAACTGATGCAAATCACTGGTAGGAGAGAAAATTATGTGCAATTACGTCCTGATATTGGAAGGTTTTGCCTAGCCCAGGCAACAAGATCTCATTAACAAGCAGAAAATAAGATTGAAATGGTGTGTAAAAGAGCTGAAAAATGAATTTGAATGCTGCGTTTGTCCACAATTACCCCCTCCTTCACACATATTTTATTGCAATTTTTTTATTATTCTTAATCTCTCCATTCCTCAAAGCAGATTGGGGACATCCTGGCATTACCGGGGCGTCGGGAGGAGGTGTGAAGGATTTCCCGCTCCCCTGAAAGGAGACCCTTCTCTCGCACATTTTCCAAGGTTGGGTTTTGGAGGGATCAGAATTCATTTCTCCGGCTTAGTGGGTTGTAGGAACATGGGGCTTTAACCCCAGCCGAGTGAACGCTCCTCTGGGCCCCGCCCCGCCCTTCCTCTCCTCCCTTCCCAGCAGCTCCTCTGCCTCCAGCTTCCTTCCCTTCGCCTTCTCAGGGTCTCTCTCAGGCTCTCCCTTTCCCGGGAGGTCTCTCCCAGGAAGCCTGGGGCAAGGGAAACTGCATGGCCTCCACCAGGGAGCAGCCAAGTTGGAGTTCTGGTTCGGCCTCTTTCCAAGTTGCTGTGTGGCCCTGGGTCACTGGCTTAACCTCTCTGGGCCTCCTTTCATCATCTGAAAATGGGAGTGATGATGCTTACCTTTCTGGGGGTGCTGTGAAGACTAAAGGAGAATCTGAGTACAGTGCCTGGCAAATGGTGGTAGTGGTGGTGGTTTAGTTGCTAAGTTGTGTCTGACTCTTGCAACCCCAAGGACTGTAGCCCACCAGGCTCCTCTGTCCATGGGATTTCCCAGACAAGAATACTGGAGTGGGTTGCCTTATGGTAGGTGCCTAATAAATTCTCCACCCACCTCCTACCTCTGTTGTACTGGCACCCCATCTTTTCTGTCTTTTTCCCCCTTCCCCTCAGTACTGGAAAATGCCTGAGTTGCTTTCCAGCCTTGGGAAGAGAGGACGCCAGGGTGCAGGGAGTGGAAAGCACAGGAAAGGCCACCTGTCCCCTTCCACCCTCGGGCCCTGGGGAAGGATGAGCTGGGATGGAAGGAGTGACCAATCCTGGCTGGAAGGACACCGGCTCTGACACGGTTTTTCCCAGGATTAGGGGAAAGCTAACTGAGTCACCCCAGCCACCCACCCACACACCTATTTCTCACGATGACCATTGGTGACGGTGTAGGATCAGCGGTCAGCTTGTGGAAATGACCGAGAGTCTGGCCAGATTTTCCTGGACCTAAAGCCAAATGCCCTTTTGCAGTATCTGCCCTCCCCAGCTGGCTTTCACTGCATCAGTAACAGCCCAGCTCCCAGACCCCCCTGCCCCCAACCAGTCACAGATCTGCCAACCCTAGTCACAGCCCTGATCGGGGCACCAACTAGGGACCGTGGGGAGTGTCCACTCAGCTAATCAGGCCTCCTGGCAGCCCAGTGCCCCTTCCACCTGACTCCCAGCCAGGCCCACCGCAGGACAAGAATGAGCTGCGGGCTCAGAGAGTCAGCCTTGGAGTCCCGGGCATCCTCAGCCCTCCCAGCCCCCAGGGGGACAGACCCTGCCAAGATCCTGCTCTGACATCCAGCTTCCCTTTGTCCACGGTTAACTGACCTCAGTGGGAAGGGCTAAGTTATTTCCCCCCTGGAGGCTGCTCGCCAAACACAGCCACCTGCTCATGTCAGTCAGGGCCCAGCCCCAGCCCACAGGGAGAGGCACTCGTCGCCTGTGAAAACAGAGCCGTGTTTATGTCTCTGCTTTTCTCACCCCTTTTTCCTGGGTGGATGGGACTGGCGAGGGGAGGAGGATGGGGGACAGAAAGGCAAGACCGGGATCGGGACCTTTCCTGAACCTTAGTGATGGGAGCAGGTCGTGCCTATAGGCAGGTTCTGCTAGGAACTGGAGAGCCTGGTTTATTGCCTGGGTGACTTTGGGGTCTTTTTATCATTGAGGGCAACCCTCCATTCTTAGAGGACTGAACGGCGTTCTGGGAAGACAGGGTCTCGAACCCGCCTCCGAGTCTGGACGAGAGCTGTGGGTTGAGGGCTGCCATCCACAGACGCTTTGGTCCTCTCTATTTTTTGGTCCACCATGATACATCTGTAGTGATCAAGACCCTCTCCTTGAGAAGGTATAGGTGGGAGCTGACCTCTGCCCATCCCCATGGGCTTGGTGTCATCCAGTGGGGAAAGGGAGATGGGGATGTTTCCACGCACCGCTGGATGGAGGGACCAGGGTCTTCATACTGTGTGTATGATGATTCGTCCTGGTGACACAGAACTCAGTGGTCCATAGTGAGCCCCCCAGGCACACTGCAGGCCACACCACACGCAGCTTGGTCTGTACCCAAGGTTTCTGAGGCAGCTGGTGAGTCTGAATGTCATTACGTGCAAGCCCCTTCAAATCCATTTGTTTAACACCTGTTATTAACACAAAGGATGCACGCGTGCGTGAAGTTGCTTCCATCGTGTCTGACTCTTGGCGTCCCTATGGACCGTAGCCCGCCAGGCTCCTCTGTCCACGGGATTCTCCAGGCAAGAATACTGGAGTGGGTTGCCGTGCCCTCCTCCAGGGGGTCTTGCTGACTCAGGGATCGAACCCGTGTCTCTTAAATCTCCTAGCACTGGCAGGCGGGTTCTTTACCACTAGCGCCACCTGGGAAGCCCAACACAAAGTATAGGGAGACGCAAAAGAGAAGGATGCACGGCTGTCTCTGCTCTTTCCAAATCTCTTCTGGGCGAGACTCACCAAAGAACAATGAGACAATCAGTTATTGACAGTTGAGCAGGACTTCTGGTCAGACAGGAGAGCAAGAGCAGAGGAGCCCGGAAAAGGGAGGGCATGGTCAAAGACGGCTTCTTGGAGGAGGATTCCCAAAGGGGTACCTGTAGCATTTGCTCAGAGGGAAGTCAGTGAAGGAGTAGGAGGCTGGTGCAGACTGGACCGTTCAGTTCACTCGCTCAGTCGTGTCTCTTTGCGACCCCATGGACTGCAGCACGCCAGGCCTTCCTGTCCATCACCAACTCCCAGAGTTTACTCAAACTCATGACACTGAGTCAGTGAGCCCATCCAACATCTCATCCTCTGTCACCCCCTTCTCCTCCCGCCCTCAGTCTTTCCCAGCATCAGGGTCTTTTCCAATATGCAGCAACTAATACAGCAAATGCTGAAACGGTGTCTAATTCAGACGCATCCCGGGCTCAGTGAAATGATCACACAGACTGGGGCTTGGATCCCAGGCTGTCTGTACTTCCTTGCTGTGTGACCACAGGCAAGTTACATGAGCTCTCTGAGTCTGCTTCCTCATCCGGAAGATGGGGCCAGTGCTAGTCACCTGGTAGGATTTCGAGAAACAAGTGAGATGGTTCGTGTGACACACCTAACTGTGCCTGGCACAGAGGGGACTCCCTCAGTGACAGCTTTTCCCTCTCTGCTTCTCCCTGCTCTTATTAGAAATTGAGTGCGGGCTGGGGGTGGATTGGGAGTTTGGGATTAGCAAACTATTATATATAGAACGGATAAACAGCATGGTCCCATGCAGAACACAGGGAACTATATTCAATATCCGGTCATAAACCATAATGGAAAAGGGAAAAAAAAAGAAATTGAATTAGCCATTCTTTTCTGGGACCGGAGGCCTGGCTCAGCCTTGCCCAGGCCGGGCCACTGGCTTGAAAGTCGGGCGAGCTGAGTTCCCTCCAGACTTTACTTCTGACTCACTGTGTGACCCTGGTAGATGCCTCGCCCCTCTGGGCCTCAGTTTCCCCATCTGTGCAGTGAACGCAGTGGGCCACCCGCTAGTCAGGAACCACCCTTCCTGCGCAGAGTCCCAGAGTCCGGGATTCCCGGAAGTTCTTTGTAAAAGAGGCATACAGCCCCAGCCTCTCGGTCTCCGGGTGGGGGCCAGCCCTTCTCTCCAGCCTGTACCTCCTCCCCGCCCTCCCCAATGTTCTCGGGCCCCAGCCTGGGCCTGGCGGGCTTCCCACCAGGCCAGGGGTTCAGCCAACCAGACCTGCCTGGCCTAGTGGGAAAGAATGCAAAGGGAGGGATCTGTCCTTTCTGATTAGCACCGGGGCGGGGCGGGGTTGGGGGGGACGGCTCTGAACCAGACCATCCCAGCCAATAGCGGGAGGAAAATAAGAGAGATTAGCAATGGATACAGCAGGCAGACTCAGAGCTGCTCAGGTCCATCCCGGGGTCCCCGGCGGTGGGAGGACTCAGAGATGGCAGCACAGCCGGACCTCGGAGGCCAGGCAAGTCCCCAGATGGAAGAGGCAGGGGAGACTTTGAGGGTCCCCTGAGGGCCAGCCTTCTCCACCTCCAAGCCTTTGGACCTGCTGCACACCTGCCCGGGTCTCCTCCACAACCCTGTCATCATCTCATACCCACTCCTACTTACTTTTTAGGACTTGGAAGCCCTCCCTCACCCCCTCATGCTGGGTTAGCTGTGCTTTCCTTGTGCATTTATCACATTTTATCAGTGTACTAAAAGTACCTGTATTACCAGACAAATGTTGTTCGGTCGCTGTTGTGTCCGACTCTTTGCAATCTCATGGACTGCAGCATGCCAGGCTTCTGTGTCCTTCACTATCTCCTAGAGTTTGCTCAGATTCATGTCCATTGAGTTGGTGATGCCATCTAACCATCTCAGTCTCATTCTCTGCCACCTCCTTCTCCATTTGCCTTCAGTCTTTCCCAGCATCAGGGTCTTTTCCAATGAGTCAGCTCTTCACATCAGGTGGTCAAAGTATTGGAGCTTCAGCATCAGTCCTTCCAATAAATATTCAGGGTTGATTTCCTTTAGGATGGACTGGTTGGATCTCCTTGCAGTCCAAGGGACTCTCAAGAGTCTTCTCCAACACCACAATTCAAAAGCATCAATCCTTCAGCACTCAGCCTTCTTTATGGTCCAACTCTCACATCCGTACATGACTAATGGAAAAAGCCATAGCTTTGACTGACTGTACAGACCCTTGTCGGCAAAGTGTCACTAGACAAATACCCAGTCATAGTTCAATTTTGGGGGCACTTCCACCAGAGGCCAGGTGCTGCCCTAAGCCCGTTACCTGGATCATCCCATTTAATGGACATAACATCTGCTTTGGAAGGGGAGGATCTGGAATCATTTCTGTCTTACAGACGAGGTGGGGAACAGTGGCACCAAGCAGTTTAGTTAATTTGTCCATGGTCAGCTGCTAACAAGTGTTGGGGCCTGGACTTGAACTCAGCCTACCTGGCCTCAGAGACCATGTTGTTGGCCAGTACCTGTCACAAAAGTGGTCTGTCTTCCACTCGCTGGTGAGATCTCTGAGGTCCTTAAACCCTTTGATTTCAGCTTTTCCCAGGGCCCTAAGAGGCAGGAGGGCAGAGCCAGCAGGACAGCAGCTCTGGGACCCCCGGGCCTGGGTCCCACCCCAGCTCTGTCACTTTTCTGCCTGGACGATTCCGAACAGGTTTTTCTCTGCCTCAGTTTACCCCGTCTGTAAAGTGGGGCTAGTAAATAGTCCCCCATCTCAGAGCTAGTCTGAAGAATAAGTGTGCTGATAGACACATAGCAAGTCGGCATCTGGCCGCTTGTGGCATAGCTATTTGCAGATGGGGGCTCCCAAGGCCATAGACTGGTGTGGGGCCAGGCCCCAGACTAATTCTTCCTGGCACCTCTGAGTTTTCCTGCTCCTTCCTGCCTCTGGGTCTAGGCTCCTGACTTGCCCCAACTTCAGCCCCAGGGTTCCCCCCCCCCTCCTCGGCTGAGCCCCCTCTGCAGGTGGGAACCTTTCTCCAACGCCTTGGTCGTTGGGACAGGTGTTTGAGCCGCTTCAAGGGGGTTTTCTGTGGGATCGGGGTTGATGGGAGGAATCAGGGGGAGAAGGCTCCTCTCCTGAGGCTTCTGGGAGCATCCAAGACCTGGGCCAGGGTCCCCCAGGAGGCCCGAGTGTGGCCCCCGCCTCCCGTGGGTGATTGGGTGCTTCGGGCGCCGGCCCCACCCTCAGCCGTTCAGGCCGCCTCCCCCTGTCCCGCCGCTCAGCCGAGCCCTCTCTCGGCCCAGGTGATGGGAAGTGAGCGGCTGCTGGCCTTTCCGCCTCGCTTGTCTCCCCTCCAGCCCCCGTTCTCCGGCCCCGTCTGCGTCCCACTCTCCTTCTCTCCAATCCAGACCCTCCCCCAGGCTCTGTCCCCTAATCTCCCACCGCCTGTCCCAGTTTTCCCCGCAAACCCCTCTTTCCCTCCTTGCCCGACGCTCCCCAGCCCCTCCCGGTTCTGTCTCCCCACCCCCTTCTCTCCGCACTCAGCTCGCCGACGGCGGGCCCCAGGCAGGGGCTGAGCGCGGTTCGGGGCGCGGTCCCGGGCGCGGCGGGGGCGGGGGGTGGCGTGGAGCGGGGGCGCGGGCGGGGAAGGGGGGACCAGCCGGATCCGCGCGGCCGCCGCCGCCGCGCCTTTGATCCATGGCCCGAGGCCGCCTGACAGTGGAAAATGCGGGGAGACAAAACCACTCAGTCAAAGTGATTCCCAACAACTGTCTCCCCGAGATAAGGACGCGCGCGGGCTCGGCGGCCCGCTTAACTGCTGCGGCCGGGCCGGGATCGGGAAGCAGCAGCGGGCCGGCCGCCCCCGGAACGCCCGGCCGGCTCTGGGCGGCGGCGGCCAGTGGTCCCGGGCCGGGCGGGCAGCGAGCGCGCCCAGCCGACGGGCACTTCTTCCTTCCTCGGGAGCGCCTCCAGTGAGGCTTCCTTCCGCTCGCCCCCACCCTGCTTTCCTTTGGTCCTCGCGTAGCCAGTGATGCATTTGCTGGAACATTCTCACCGCTCCCCCCTCACTTACCAACGCCTCTTCACTTCCTCCGAGCAGCATCCCTCCTCCAGTCTGAGTGACCTGCACGCCTTCCCAGAGTAGCATTTTTGCCTCTGGATGCTTTCTGGATTCTGCTCTTTCTCCCTAAAGCAAGAACCAGGTTTTGGGGGGGCCCATGGCCTTCAGCACAAAGCCTGGCACATAGAGGGGGTCCGGTAAACATAGGTGGGCCTGCACCGGACGCTGAGCATCAGGGTTTCCCTCTCCCCGTGACCCCTGCCTTCAGAGGCTTTCCCTTAGTTTGACAATAGTCAAGCAGGCAAACCAAGAGCCAGAAGCCCCCAGAGAGGAGGGGATGCCCCAGATGAGGGGGAGTCGTGGCGGGAAAGCATCTGTGGTGCTCGCACCCCCCAGACAAGCACACGCCTTCCTCAGGGCCGCCAGGCTTGGCTGGACGGACCACCTGGAGGTCCAGCTCTGCCCTCCCACCTCCTTCCTTGGCCTCCTGGGGTCCACCTGGGAAATCCAGGAGGTGATGAGGTCAGATTATGTAACCTGAGTGCAAAAGGGAACCTTCACAGTCCCATCCTAAGCCCCCAGTGGTGTCTGATCTGTTTGAGACAGGGAGAGCCCGCAGGGTCCAGGTGATGCGGGAGTAGGGGGCTGGGCAGAGTCAAGGGGAGGCAAACCCTCATCTTGAGGGTATAGGCAGGATCTGGTTTTGTCAACACTATTGGAGAGTGGGTTCTTGGAAGGTTAGGAGACTCAATTAGTGGTTCCTAAAGCTGTGCATCAGAATGATCAGGAATGCCTGTTAAAAATAGAAATTCCTAGGCTTCACCATGATAGATCAGTTGTTGTTATTCAGTTGTCATCATGTCTGACTCTTTGCAACCCCGTGGACTGGAGCACACCAGGCCTCCCTGTCCATCACCAACTCCTGGAGCTTATGCAAACTCATGTCCATTGAGTTGGTGATGCCATCCAACCATCTCATCCTCTGTTGTCCCCTTCTCCCACCTTCAATCTTTCCCAGCATCAGGGTCTTTTCCAATGAGTCAGCTCTTCGCATCAGGTGGTCAAAGGATTGGAGCTTCAGCTTCAGCATCTGCCCTTCAGGTGACTATTCAGCGCTGATTTCCTTTAGGATTGACTAGTTTGATCACCTTGCAGTCCAAGGGACTCTCTGTTGTGGGACAGGAGTCTATATTTTAAAGAAGACACCATCCAAGGCAGCTGTTGTGAGGTCTGGCACATCCTGAGCAGTGGATGTGGGAGCCTTCACCTTGTCAACCTCTCGTCAGCACCTTGACCCCCAAACCCCCTTCTGTAGGGAGTGACTCAGGGGCAGGGCTGTTTGAATTGAGCTGAGACCCCTCTCAGCAATCTCCAGGATAGGTGACTGCCTTGAAGTAATTAACCCACTGGTTCCTTTTATGGTAGACACCTGCTGTAGCATGTACACTTATCACTGCTTAGAGAGACTCAGGAGTTAGCCGGCTTTTCGTAGGGCGCAGTGAGCGTGGCCATGCCCAGACCCGTTCAGATCTGATCAGTGGGCAGCGTGTGCAGTCAAGTTGCACGGGCGATCCCCACTTTGGCACAAAACCCTGGGAAACCTTTCCAAGCGCACTGAACAGGGACACCCACTGCTTCCCCAGCCCCTGTCCCTCCACCCTGCTGGGCTGTTGGGGCCAGCAGAGAGCATGAGAGCTCAGCGTGAGGTCGACCAGGGTCTGACCTGCGGCACTGGGGGATTAAGGTCCCATGAGGACACTGGCGAGCGTCTCACACAAAGGGTGCACATCCAGGGTGAAATTGAGACGCGATGCCCCTGGGCAGAAGTTCTTGGGCCTTCCCCCCGGGGCTGCCTTCTCCTCCACATCACACGTAATACCCATCCCCACCCCTGACTCCCCGGGCATCCTTCCCTGAACGCCCTGGATGCTGACTCCAACCCCAGCCAACTCCAATCTCCCTCTCTAAGCCTCTGGGGAAAGTGGCTGTCCCAACTGAGGTCCCACTCTGCTTTGACCCCCAATGAAATGGAGTTATCCTCCAGCACCTTTATACTGTCATCAGTAATGACAAGAAATCCCCCATCTGTTCAGAACCAGAAGGGTCAATGATGTACCTCCACCCCCATTAACTTTTTGGTCCTCACTGAGTTCCGAGGGCCCAGAATCGTCATACCCATTTTGCAGACTCGGAGAGGCAAAGCTCAAGGTCAGCAGCAAGGGACAGTGTCGGAATTCAAAAGCCCGGTCTGCCCAATGCCAGAGATTAAATTCTTCCCTCCATGCCGGGCTGTCAGAGCAGAACCCTTGCCTCTCCAGGTCTGCTCTGCACCTTGACAAGCTCCCAGGGGATTCCCACGTGCAGGAAAGTTTGAGAAGCACTGACCGAAATGACCTCATTGTGACTTCCCAGCTCTCAGGTGCCTCCTGAGCTTCTGGAGTGACTCAGCATGGTCCACCCTGGGCGGCAGAGGAAGGGGACAGGAAGGGGCTTTGGAGGAAAGTTGCCAAAACCCCTCAGGGGAAGAAGCAGGGGAGGCTGTCTGAGGGTTCCTCCAGCCTGGGCTGAGAACCAGCTGGACCAGGGTTCAAGCCTCGCCTTCCGACCTGGTGACCTCGACTCTGGCACCCGAGCTCCAGGGCTGATTCAAGGGGCTCTGCCTGCTGGAGGTGTGTAGGCATAGGGGCGAGGAAGTGGACAGACCCACAGAGAGGATTGGGCTGTGAGATGCTGATGGAGAGAGGGGAGGTGGGCTCAGCTAGGCGGGCAGGATGCTCAGGAAGAGGGAGGAGGGGAGGCCGAGGGAGGGAGGCGGGAAGACGGTGAGAGAATCTGGGGGAGAAGCGTACAGAGGAATGGAGACGGGAAGAGAGAAACAGAAGAGAGAAAGAAAAGGAGAAAGAACATCACGGACAGAGCTGCGCAGAGAGGGGTGAGGACCGGAAGCAGAAGGCAGAAACCAGGAGAGGCGGGGATGACGGGGAGCCGGGAGTGACGGCGTCAGAGACACAGCTGCGGGAGACGAGCTCACGGAGGTGGGATGGGGCCCCGGAGCCCAGACAGGAGAGGGACCCCGGAGCTGGAGGGGGCAGGTGCAGAGGGCTGGCGGGAGCAGCCAGACTCAGGTTTGATCTCCAGCCCTGCCACCTCCTAGCTGCGCGGCTTTGGGGAAGGAAGGCGCTGCACCTTGGGCCCCGCATCAGCGGGGTGTGGGAACCTGCCGGAGCCCAGCTGCCGTCCAGGCTCCCTCTCCCCCTCACGTGGACACCGATGGGCCAGGTGTCTGTAGCAGGGACCTCACTCCAAGCCCCGGCCTGGGCCCCTGATGCCCCGCTCCCAGCCCTGGCCTCCTGGCGTGGTGGTGGTTGGTCTCCCAGCCCCCGGAACCAGGGGTGAAAAGTCTTGGCCTTCTGATGAGTGTTTCTCTTTAGTTCCAGATGCCACCCTGACAGGGGCTCCCCTGTGATTAATGTCCCCGCTCCCAAGTCCTGGGACCGGCCCCCCCGCCCCACGCCAGAGCTGCTGGGGGTGTGGGCAGCACAGGCACTGAGCCTTCCAGAGTCCCCGCCTGGTCCTCCCTCCTCCTGGACCCGAGAGCAGGGAAGACCCTCCCTCAAAGCCACCCTCGGAGGAGCCACTGAAACTCAGACGAGCTGAGTTTTCATCCAAGTTCCTGTTCTCCTGTCTGTGTGATGTACAGACGGTTAGGAGGCCGTGCCAGCAAAGTGCCCAGAGCCCCTTGGGGCAAAGCACAGAGACCTCTGAGGGCCTGCAGGGAGGTCCCTACAGCCCTGATTACAGAGGCACTAAAGGTGGACCTGGGGCGCAGGAGAACAAGTTTCGCTCTGGCAGTTACCCCAGGAGGTGAACTTGACAGTCGTCAAACCACGTAGGGGGTATACGGCCTTCAGTCACTTGAAGGCTCTTATGCAAAGTGGCCGAGGAGGGGACTATGGCTATAGGGGATACTGCCAGGTGGCCTGGGGACTGCTGTCAGAGTGGGGGACCATTCTTGGAGACGCAAGTGGAGCTCTGATTGGTTGCGGTTGAATGGGAGCGCTTTAGATGATAACTCTCCAGATGGGAGCAGAGGTTACCAGCTGTGTGATCTTGGGCAAGTGACTTGACCTCTCTGGGCCTCAGTTTCCTCATCTATAAAATGTGGATGACAGCAGTGCCTGATTCGCAGGGATGTTGTGAGCGGTAAATAGGTAAACACAGGAAATGCTTAAAATGTTGCTTGGCATGGAGTCAGCGTTGAAGCCACATTATCTGGGATGGCTACCTTTGGAAGTGCAGTCAGTACAGAGTCGTGTGGAGCTGGATTGTATTGGGAGCTGGGAAACTTGCTGCATTGGGGTGCATGCCTTAGAGGATGGGGTGGGCACTCCATTCTGATTCCTTTCCCCACCCCCTTCTCAAACAACCCAGGGCGTCGCCTTCCCACCCCAAGCGCCAGCCGAAAGCTCCTATCTCCTCCTGCATCTCTCCCAGCCTGGGGCCAGCAAAGAGACAGCATCCCTCCGTGGCCCTCCCCAGCCTCTTGCTTGTTTGGTGCATCGGAGCCGTGGGCACGTTTCTGCTAATTTTGTGGCTGCCTTTATCAAACGGGGATTCACGGGCGCTTTATCCTCAATAAGTGGATTAGTCGGTGAGCTGAACAAGATGGCGCGGGAGCGGGGGCTGCTCCGGAGAAGATATTTGTTTCGCAAAGAATGGAGCTTGCGTCCCTGCCCTGTGCGGGCGAGGCAGGCAGGGCGGAGGAGTAGCTAGCGGGCCGGCCCTCTGAGCTCCTTCTCCCAAGGCAGGGGAGCGCTGACTCGTGGGAACTGGCTACAGCACGAGCAGGAAGTGGGAGGGAGATTGGGTCCCCATGGAGAAGCGGCCTCTGGGTCCTCTGGGAAGGCGAGGGTGGACCCCTGAGCTCCATTCCGCTCCCTGTCATCACAGGCCCACTGGGAACTGTCACCTCCCTGGGCACCAGCTTCCTCGCCATCTTCCACCTTCCGATGCCCTCCTCTTCCCCCCTCCCTTTCCTCCTAGCCTTTTACTTCCTTTTCGTTTCTTTTCTTTCTTCCCTCAAACGCCTCCGAAGGCTTTTTGCTAAGTGTTGTGAATCCAGACACAGATGAGACGTAGTCCTTGCTTTTACAGACAACAGACCAAACCAAACCCAGAGGTCCCCAAACATGGCAACAAGAAGCAACTCTGGGTGCACAATGGACTTCTGGAGGTTTACTCCAAAGTCCAAAATGTGCCCCCCTCCCCGAAGGCCCTGGGAGTGGTGTGTAACATGTCACAGGCTGCTCATGTATTATCTTTAAAATGCATGCTCATTTTGCCTGCTTTGCCACTGTGGAGCCATATTTGTTGGCCATCATAATAAAATTTACTAGCACCAGGGCAAGTCGATGCTCCAGGAAGTTGCGCCATGTCATCCTGTGACTTGGCATGGTGCATGATGCCATGCAACACCGTGGATGTCGAGGCTGGGAGAGAGGCAAAGATGACTGGACATGTGGAGTCTGGGTGACCAAGAGGCTGATGTAATCCTAGCAGATACAGGGCGTGCAGAAGGAGGACTTGGGTCCGAGTGGACGTGTGGAAGTCAAGGCCGGGGGTAGGCAGGCAGTGCCCAGGAGAGAGGTTGGGGCAGAGATGTGGATTTCAGTGGCATCTCTCTAGAGAGACCAGGAGATGGAATGCATGTTCAGAGGGAGAGGAGAGAAAGAGGCTGGGAGACGCTTGGCCCATCTGTCCCCCTAGGTGGGTGAGAAGGCGGGGGGACTCAAATGTTTTCTTTTTCCCTTCCGTTTTTAGTGTACTGGTGGCCAGGAGCTGGTCTCCTCTGTGCTGCAGCAGTCTGGTTGGAGGGGGGCGGGGAGCAGAGACCCCTCTCAGAAGGGAAGGAAAGGACGGAGCAGAGTGGCCAGGGTCCCCAGCTGGTCCTTGCAGCGCCCGTCCTCCCCAAGCTGCCTCCAGCTGAGTGTGATTTTGCTATTTATTTACATGTAATTATTGCTATGAGGTGCAGATATTAACGCTGTCAAGAGCAATTTGCTCTGACATTTTTCACTTGCTTAGTGCCCCCGCCACTCTCGATGGAGCCCAGGGCTCTCCCCGCTCGGGCCGCTGCGTGCTCAGTGGCCCAGCCGGGAACCACCCAGCCGGCAAGGAGTGGCGTCCGTGAGCTCACCCGGCTCCTCTGAAAACTCATTAAGCTTCGAAATTGAATTTGGTCCTGGAGAGGGCTGGCTGGGCCCTGCTCCACCCAGACGAGGCTGACTCAAGGCCTCTCTGCCCTGCCCTCCTCCAAGAAAACCGGACAGAGGCTGGTGGCGGAGGCTGGCAGAGTGCAGCTGATGAAGTGGGTGGAGGGTCGTTGTCAGAGAGGTGGGCGCACACAGCCACCAAGGGTCAGTCAGGGCCACTGACACCCTCTCAACCCCATCAGCTGCTCACCCAACAAGAAAACCAGGCAGCTCTAACTTTGAGGGACATTACTGCACCCCTCTAACAAAGAGGCTTCCTGTGGGACCAAGCAAGCGTCTTAGGCCGCCTGCAAAGGATGGCACCATGGGGTTGGGGTGGGGGAGGTACTGAGCTGGCCCTGCAGGAGGAAAATGCTAGAAAGAGAATCGACTTTGGAGTTACACTTTCTGAGTTCAAATCCCAGCCCACCACTTCCCAATTGTACAGACTTGGGCGAGTTTTTGAGTTTCCTTGAGCCTCAGTTTCCTGATCTGTAACATGGAAGAGCCAATACCTATACTTCATTGAACCTAATGGTTTGATCGGGTGTCCCTAGTGGCTCAGTGCTAAAGAATCTGCCTGCTAATGCAAGAGACACAGGTCCGGTCCCTGAGTCCAGAAGACCCCCTGGAGGAGGAAATGGCAACCCACTCTGATATTTTTGCCTGGGAAATCCCATGGACAGAGGAGCCTGGCAGGCTACAGTCCACAGGGTCGCAAGAGTCGAATATGACTTGGCGACTCAACAACAAGAAGATGACTTGAGGCTGGCCCTTTCTTTTCCTTCTCAGAAGGCCTCCACAAACACTTCGCACACAGCTAGCATCCTGGCTGCCGCAGGCATAGCACGGTGCTGTGGATGGGGAAATGCATTCCAGTTCTACAAAGATTGAAATCGCATCATTTGGACAGCTGTGCCAAGGAGTGAATGGCAGTGCTGGCCGCAGCCATAGAAGGTGCTCGGCACATAGTAGGTGCTTAAGAATGGAAGTGTTGGATCAGGTTTCCTTGTGAGCCTGTGGGTCACAAGGGGCTGCTTTATTCAGAAGAGAAAATTGAGGTTTGCTTCTGTTTTCATTCCTTCTTTCTGCTCCCAGAGGGCCTGAGCCATCAGGGTGGCGAGTCCCTAACGCATTGTGATGCATGCCAGCTTGTCTGCCCAGGTTCTAACGAGGCCTCTCTGCCGCCACTCACTCCCTGCCATGGCCAATCTGCGGCCAGTCTCGGGTAATTACAGAGGGGAACTCCCCCACCCCGCCAAGCCACCCTTGTCCCCCACCTCCTCTCCCAACCCGGGCGGCTGAAGTCAGGAGGCCCCCTCCCCCGCCCCCTCAGCCCTCCCGGCTGCCCCCTGCCCCCCCAGCTCAGCCAATTAGGCCCCTGACACCTGGAGCCGCTGACAAACTGCTTCTGTCACTTGCTCTCTGTCTTTCATTAGGGCCGCCAGGGAGGGGAGCGGGAGGGGAGGGGGAGGAGATGGCATCTTTCATGCTTAGTAAGGCCAGATACATTAATTACAAAACGGCCATTTGCCGCGTGAAAGTGTGCTAATTAAATTTATGCAATCATTATCTTTAAATAGTCATATCTTTCCCGGCGATCGGCCCCTTCCTTCTCCAACCCCGCCGCTGCTCCGAGCGGACTTGCGCTTATCCCGGACCCCATTATCGCGCCATCGGAGACGGTGTCTGAACCCTCGCACCCGCTCAGCTCCAGCACTCGCCGGCCCGGGGCCCGGAGCACGGAGCTCAGAGCCAGGAGCCCAGAACCCGCAGCCAGGAGCCCGCAGCCCGGGGCCCGCGTACCCATCCTAGCACCGAGCGCCTTCAGGCTGGGACCAACCCAGGGTCCACCGAGGGAGGGGGAAGCCCAAGCTGGCCCCCTCCCCACCAGTATTTCTAGATGTTTCCAGAGATACAGTTTGACAGCTTGTTGACCAAACATTGGAAATGTGTGTGAGAGAGGAGAGAGCACCTTAGCTCCTTGGACAATGAGTGGGAAGGCATCCTGTGCACCCCACCCATTTTCTATGCACCCCCATTTTCCAGACAGCCTTTAGCTAAGCCTGCAGGACCCCTGAGGTGAAGAGGGGGCTCTGACACCCACAGAGCTGAGGGGAGGAGAGGGACCTTGTCTTTCTTTTCATCCATCCAGTCTATGCCAGGCCTTGTGCTGGGGATAAACAGATAAGTCACTCACACATTCATAGGTGTGAATTCATGCTCACACACATATGCACACACAGGACTCTCACACGGCGCTCACACGAGCTCACAAGCACACACACAGAACTCACGTACCCCTGCGCACGTACTCTCATGTACACGTGTGCACATACACGGCACTCACGCGTACACACAGAATCCCCACACACTATGTGCCCACAGACTCACAAACACACATGCTGAGTTCTGGTGGGACACCCGCTATGTGATGGGCGGTGGGAATAGGACAGTCCATGTGCCTCTAGTAGCTCTTGGTCAGACCCAGGGTCAAGGTCGCTCTGCAGCCAGGGCAGAAAGGGGCCCCCAGTCGGGCTGCAAGTCTTCTCTCAGAGAGGCCCTTTTTGGCCTCCCCTGTCCGAGTGTCCCCCTCCACACACCAGGAGGCTCTTGCCAGGAGGTCTTGGCTGAGTCCTCCCTCCGCAGAAATTACCCTCCCTGCTTTCCTCTCCAATCAAACAGAGCCTGACTCCTGAGTCTTTTCGGGTCCCCTGTGTTGAATTGCGCTTCCCTCATAGCTCAGCTGGTAAAGAATCCGCCTGCAATGTGGGAAGATCCCCTGGAGAAGGGACAGGCTACCCACTCCAGTATTCTAACCTGGAGAATTCCATGGACAGTCCGTGGGGTTGCAAGGGTCGGACAGGACTGAGCGACTTTCACTTATGTTGAGCTACCCCACGGCGGGGAGAGAGGAGCCGGTGGGCTTGGGGGCGGGGCTGGAGATGGCAGCCCATGGCCCCGCGTTCTCCGCAGCACACTGGGAGCCTCTGAGGCCTCCAGACCCCAGCGTGCGCCCTCGCTGAGGTCACCTATGGGGGCAGGCCGGACCAGGCCCAGACACGCGGGCGGTATCCACAGCAACACTCACATGCGAGACTCACTCATGGTGCTCAGACACGTCACGCACAGCACTCTCACACGATACTCACATGAGCTCACCGACACACACAGAACTCATACCTGCACGTACTGTCATGGGGACATGTGTGCCCATACACAACACTCACACAGGCACACAGAATACCCACATATATGTGCACATGCATATGTGAACTCCCACACTAGTCTCAAACATGCAGTATCCCCATATGGGACCATATAATACACACACACACACACACACACACACACACACACACACACACACACACAGAGTTAAGAATGACCCAGAACTATCTATGGTAAATGACAACCACAGCCAGCGCAGGGCTAGAGCACTGGACTAGGAGTCAGGGGTCAAGTGTTCTTGCCCCAGTGCTGTCCCTCATTCCCTAGGTTATTCTGGTTGAGATCCTCCTGAGCCTCAGTTTCCTCATCTGAGAAACGGGGTTAACAGTTTCATAGAACAGGCTTAAAGGGAGATGGGTTTGGAAACTAGCATTCTGTGCTTGTGCAAGAGAATGGCCTCCCTGGAGGGCTGGGTGGGGACAAGTGAGAGGGGAACAGGAGTCAGGGGCAGGGGAGAGGCACTTGCTAGGGTACCAGCTCTCCTGGCTGGGGGCGGGGGGCAGTGCTGTGTAAGTTGTGGCTGGTGGAGGGGGTGGCGGGCTAGGGCCATAAAGCAGAGAGAGGCAAAGAAGGCAAAAGGCAGGCGGAGACAGGGAGACCTGCAGGAAATCTTGTTTGGAAGCTCAAAGTCAGCACCCGAAGCCCATTACCGCTGTCCACAGGGGGCAGGGAGCGGGGAGGGGGCCCAGATCCTCTTAGCTCAGAACTGAGCGCAGGAGAGGGGGGAGCGGTGGGGGACGGCTGCCTGGGTGGGTGATTTCTCGCTTGTACTAATCCCAGCATGGAGCTGGGAACAGGAGGCCGGACGGGTGGGGTGCATCTCTGTGATGTGTGTCTGGGCGTCCGTCGGCGGTGACGGGGGGGAGGAAGGGGCAGGGGTAAATGTCGGCACGGAAGCTTGCATTAGTGAGCTGGCGGTTATGCAGCTGAGAGGCTGTGGTGTGCATGAATGTGTTTAGGTCGGTCTGCCCGTGCACATCTGGGAAGTGTGTGCATGGCGTGGGGGCAGGCAGTGGTTCACGCGTGTCCTTCTCTGTGTATCCGTGTTGGTCTGTCTGTGTAATGCTATGCTTATCTCACTGTGAGTGTCTGTGTGTGTCCTGTGTGCAAGCCCGTGATTTCACCCGCATGGGTGTGGACGTGTAATCATATGGTGTGTGTAGCAATAATAGTGATGATCTGAGAGCGGTGATTCTCAAACCTGGCAGCATTAGAATTACCTGGGGAATGAGCTTTTAAAAATCTCGGTTCCCAGACCCTCAGGTCAACTATTCAGAGTCTCTGAGGCAAGGGGCCCCAATCTCTGGGTGGACTAGTACCTCCTATCCGATCAGTGGAGGCATTAGATTAGAAATAAAGTGCAGTCAATGTAAATGCGCTTGAGTCACCCTGAAACCATCCCCCCTTCCTGGTCTGTGGGAAAATTGTCTTCCGTTGGGACCCGCTGCTCTAAGGGACAGGGTGATGGCATCAACGTTTTAGAAGACCCTGCCGGTGTTCGTGCTGGGTGGCCAAGGTGGAGAAGCAGCTGTCTCTGCAGACAGGGGCAGTGGCCCCTAGTGGGACCACCCTGTGCCTGCTCCCTGGCCTTTAGCCTGCCCCTGTGGGATTTAACGGGACATGGGGATGGACTCCAGGCCCTGAGGGACTAGGGCAAGTCGCAAGCCGGGCTTCCCCACATCAGCCCCAGCCTGAGGCGGTTTTTGGCCCCAAGAGACAGACTTCATGTCATGCAGATAGAAATTGCATTGCGTCCCAGGCAAGCTGTGCCCTTACCTTCTCTCGTTGACGAGAGGAAGAGGCTTCCCCCCAAACATGCCCCTCCAAGCTCTTGTGGAAGTCAGAGGGATGAGCTTGTAAGAGGGTGGACCAGGCAGGGGTGCAGTTGGTTCTGAAACCTGGAGTCAAAAGTGTTCAGTGTGCCGAGACAGTTGGTCATTTTGGGGCCAAAAGGAGTGACTCTCATGGGTTCCCGGACCGTCTACACTGCCGGTCGTTGGTGTGACACTCTGCCTGAGTGCAAGCCGCTGAGCCTGTGTGAGCCTCAGTTTCCCCACCTCTGAAGCTGTGGTCCATCTCCAGGGTGCCTCCCAGCTTTCCTGTGTGTATTTGGGTGCATCTGCATTCATGCGTCTTGTGTACAGGTGCATTGACAAGTTTGAGAAAGGTAGGAGGGCACACGTGCGGTTTATCCTGGCAGTTTACTGGGTTTTGATGGAAGGCTGGTTGGCAATCTGGAGAAGAGGCATTTGAGCTGCCTCCCCTTCCGGGGGATTCAGGTGTGTCCCTGTGAGCGCTGTGTGTGTTGTGCGGGCACGTGAGTTCTGGGCCTTGCTAGTTCGCCGCTGGGGACTTCGAGATTCACCGTCAAGTGAGCAGGTTCGAGGACCCTCAGGGACCAAGGCAGGACATGAACTACCCCTCCACAGACCATCCCCCGGAGCGGGTGTGACCTGTCCTTGTGGCCCATCCTGCTCCTTTCCAGAGTGCAAGCAGAGTGACGCTTCGTTCAGAAAGCACCTGCTGGCTGCCATGCACCATGGGGCAGAAGAGAGGGAAAGGACAGGGTCCCTGACAGCGAGGAGTTCCTGGATCTGCCCTCTCTCAAGCCATGGCGCACGTAATCCAGGTGGAAGTTGGGGAGGGTGGAGAGGTGGGGGAGAGCTTGCATTTACCGAGAATCGTGTTCCTGCTGAAGCATCCTATGTGCGTTTACTCATTTAATCCTTCCAACGACAGTTCTTATCAGTTATTATCACTCCCATTATACAGATGAGAAAACTGAGGTACGGAAGGTTACAGAGATTGCCCAGGGTCAGAACTAGTCAGTGGCAGAGCGTGGATGGATGCTCATGCAGACATCCTGGCCTCCCAGTGCTGCAGGGAGACCCCTCAGAGCCCTGATTGGCCAAGTGCCCCCAGTGGAACTGCTGTCCCTCAGGACCTCGGGCCTCAGGGTCTCCTTCTGGCGTGACGAGGCTGGGGCTCTCGACCTACCTCCTGGTTGCTGGTCCTGTGGCCCTTGGCGTTGTTCCAGCCCCAGCCTCACCTCCAGGTCTGCCGTCCTGACCACACGCGTCTTGGCCCCTGCCCCTCCCTGCCCGCCTGCATCCTGCCACGGCCCCCACTCGCCCACCCCGAGCCGAGCCATGGAGCGCCCATGATGGCGATCGCCCTTCTAATTGCAGCCTCGCTCCCAAAGCCACGTTCGGTTATCACAGAGGGTGCAGATCTCACAGCTCAGCCTCCCGGTCCCAGGCCCTCGGGGCCAGCTCAGGAACGGAGGGAATTAATTACATTTTCCCATCCCCTTCTTTTAAAGTAGGGGAGTGCCGGCAGGCCCCCGGGGAGGGGGCGGTGAGCGGAGGATGGGGAAGGGGGGCTGCTGCTAGGTTCCCGTGGCCCCCACCCCCCAAAACCTGCAAGCCTCTCCCCAGTGGGCAGAAGGTGGGGGCACGGGGAGGTGAGGCCGGCCCCTCATTGATTTAGTCCGGTGGAGGCTGGGACTGATTTAGAGCAGAGGGGGCGGGGGGAGGGACGGCTGTCACTCAGCCTGACGGACAGCCCAGAGATCTGCCTTCAGATAAAACCTTACAGATGTGGAGGTTGATATTGATTTTGAGTTAGTAACGGTAAGGTACCAAGAAGTAATACATTAGTGAAAGCAAGGTCACTGGGAAGAAAGTAAAACCCACTGGGGGAGAGGCCTCAGCATTCTTGAGGGGGGCGATTACTGCATCAGATCAGGACTTCCTCAAGTTCAAAAGTTTGCAGGCCCCAGACCTTTGGCTGGGCCCCTAACTGTGGGCCAACACTTCCTGCTTCCCTGGGCGAAGGGGGGCCCGCGGGGGTCTGTGCGCCCGCCCAAAGCTGGCGAGGGCCGTGTGGGCCTGCGGAGCTCTGCCCTGTGGGGCTGCCACGGGCCTCGCTCCTCATGCTGTCCGGCTCAGCTTGCTGTGGGGACGGATCACAGCGAGGGGTGGGGAGACACGGGTTCAAGTCCCAGCTCTGCCACTTCCTGGCACTGCAATCTCAGGTGCTCCTTTTCGCATCCCTGTGCCTTGATTTCCCCATCTGCAGAATGGGAGTAAAACAGCTCATTTGCTGAAGTCATCCCATGCTCCACCTCTTTAGAGGGGTCTGACCGCATCAGCTTGGAAGCAGTCATGCCTTGAGACAGGAGGCTGGATGCAGGCAAAGCCCTCTGATCCCCACACTTCCGGGCACCCTGGAAGAGAGCAAGCAGATGCTCCGCACCCCCATTCACACCCAGCCCAGATGTGGACCTGATTTGCTGTTGCAGGGAAAATCCCACTGAACAAATCCCATTACCTGAAAAGCTCCCTGGGCCTGAGCAGATTCTGAGCTGTCTGTTAATGGCGCAGGGTCCAAGCCCCCCCAAGCCACTGGGCACCACATGAACCCCTTCTCATAGAGCATTCCAGGAAGGTTAGCGTTGACCTTGCTGTGTCTCAGACCTGCTAGGCATGTTCCAGCCTTTGCACTTGCTGGCTCTTCTGCCAGGACAACTCTCTGTTCTGTCTTCCCCTGGCTGATTCTTTGGTCTTGCTAGCAAGGGCCTCCCTGACTACTCCACATATTTTGTCTTTCTTCCATAGCACTTATCAGTAATTGGAAATTATATTCTTTGTTTTCATCTTCCTGCATTTGACTGACTGGCAGCTCCTGGAAGTCTTGGAGCTGTTACTCTTCATTACTGTATTTCAGTGCCTGGTGCAGTGTCTAGCACATATTAGGTGCTCAATAAATATTTGTTAAGTGAACATGCATGTATTTGACGGTATTTTCTGAACTTATAGTTTGTAGGAGGTACAGTGTAAACACTGGGGCTGCAATGATGGATGAAACACAATTCCATTCCGCCCTCAAAGAGCTCACAGCTGAGCCCTGTCTCTAGCCTGGCATATAG
The DNA here is from genome assembly GCA_024291935.2 of Okapia johnstoni. Taxonomy (NCBI): domain Eukaryota; kingdom Metazoa; phylum Chordata; class Mammalia; order Artiodactyla; family Giraffidae; genus Okapia; species Okapia johnstoni. The sequence goes on along the minus strand of JAGTYA010000024.1, from coordinate 15,232,186 downwards.
TCACACTCTGTGAAGTGTCTTATGAATGAATAAATGAATGAATGAAGGAAGGATGTCTCCAGGAAACACTATATGGTTTGCGATAGCTGGGACATAAAGTGCAAGGTAGGAAGGAGTGCAGGGAATTGGGACAGGCAGGTGGAGGTCCAGTCACACGAAGCTTTGCCCTGTTCGTCTGGGAGGTACCAAAGAGCCACGGATAACTCTTGAGCAGTGTAGTCAGATTTGTTGGGCGGTTGTCTCCAGGTCTCTGCCTTGCAGGGTGAGTATGGGTCTGTGCACGCCTCCCAGCCTGTCCTCCAGAGTGTCCCCCTTCTCTCCCCAGTACCTCCCCCACTTGTCTCCTCCATCCCACGCTTGCTGGGCCTGGCATCTTGGTGGTTTGTAAAGAGAAGGATTATACCAGAGGCTCATCAGTACTGAGACCCTCACAAGAGGCTTCCCACTTCACAACGATCCTTTTGAAGAAAGGGAAATGTGTTTTCCCTGAGCCTCTAAGTTTGTTCTTGGGGCCAGGGCTCCCTGAAGGAAGAGCAGTGTTAGTGTTTATATGGGGTAGACGATGGGAGGGAGGGTGATTTTCTTAGTTTAGGTGGAAGCGAGATCTAGACTGGGAAACTGATAGGCAACCTGGAAGAGAACCGGGTCTCCTAGCCCCAGGGCAGTGTTAGATTCCTGAGTGCCCCCCAGACCACCACACACACACACCCAGCAAATTCCTCAGGCCCAAGACCCCATCACAACAGTCAGGAAACAACAGACCCAGCTCCACCTGTGTTTTTGCATCTCATTGGGTTGACACCCTGCGAAGTCCCACCCAAACCTCACCAGCTGCGGTGGAGACAAAGTTCACCAGTAGACCTGGTGTCCTTGACTTTGGCTCTGGGGGTGGGGTGAGGGAAAAAAAGGACAGAGGAGGGGTGACCCCCAAGGCTGAGAGGCGCATGCTGGGTGCGTTGCGGGAAGAGTCAGGGGAGGCTGTGCTCGTGGTATTCTTGAGGAGCCAGGCCTTCTGGGGGTGTGGGATCCCACCCCACACCCCCAGGGCACCTACATCTGGAGTAAGAACCTCTACCGTGGTCACATGTCTAAAACCCATCCTTGAGAGTCAGACTTGACATTATCAGGCCAGAGGGGTCAGGCCCTGGCACATCCGCTGTGAGATCTGTGGAAGACGCAGCTCTTGGTGGGCCTTGGTTTCTCCATCTGAGAAATGGGAGTCATGACTCTGCCCCACACATCTCTGGAGGGCTCTGCACTGGCAGAGTCACACCGAGTCAGTTGCTAAGAGGAGGGAAAGATAGGGAGGGTTAGAGGATCTGGGGCCACTGATGGCTGAGCACGTCCCACGTGCAGAGCCCCTCTCGGCCTCCTGGCCACGCTCTGAGGATAGAGGTGGTCATAGGGTTAAGGGTTAGCACGTGCAGGAGCTCAGGATCTGGCCCTGGCCTGGGGATTCTACATCGGTGCCTTCTGTCTGGGCGATGCCTCATGCCTGGAGCAGGGATGAGTCAGACTCGGAAAAGTCAAAGTTTTCACAAGGTGTCCAGTCGGCCAAAAGTTCACTGCTCCAATGCGCAAAGTCCGCTTTCTTCCCGGGGGGCGGGTGGGGTCATCAGAGAGCACACCGTGTGCCCAGCATGGGTGGCAGTGAGGCCCTTCAGCTCCATGCAGAGCAGGCTGTCAGCAAGGTGGGCCTCGCCTGGGCCTGGGGTCTCCCTCCCACAAAAGGTGGCATTCCCAGGAAGTCACCAGGGTCCCGGGCCCGGCAGGTCAGACTCACAGGGACTGCTCCTCCCTCCTCTCCCCCTCCTCTCTGGATCGGCCAGGTCACCCCGGGCCCCTCACCTCCCCTGCTGCCTTTACTACCCTGTCTCCAAGAGCTGGACCCCAGGCTGCCCGAGTGCCCTCCCGCGGGCACCCACAGCCCCCTCTGTCATGCCCCTCGTCACTCCAGATCTTGATGGTCTGCCCACCCCCGCCTCAGACCCAGACCCTCTCCCCGGCCAAGGTCAGGAACCAGGGCTCTTCCTCCTCTGAAGTCCCGGGGCCTGGCCTGAGGCTTGGAGCCACAGTCATCGTCCGTGTGTGTTTGTTGAATGAATAAGTGAGCACACCAATGAACCAACACCAGGATCTTTCAGCTGAGTTTCTAGAGACGAGCCTCACTGTGTGAACTGGGGTTGCCATCACCGATAGTGACTTCCTGTTTGCCGAACCATGCCAAGCGGAGAAGGGGGTGATGGTCACAGACATCTGTGAAAGCACTTGGAAGCACTGGCCGTGTAGGGGCAGAAGTTCAAAGTTGAGAGTGTAGCAGGCCTAGCACAGGACTGGGGGGGTGACACTGGACAGATCCAGAGTCTTTAACCTTGGTGTCGGAAGATGGGGGCATCCCAGTCTGATGTGGGAGACACAGTTCCTGAGGGAGCTCCCTGTCTGATGGAAGAGAAATAATTAGCCTGTCCATTCATTCATTTACTCATACACCTATATATTCACTCATTCAGCAGATAAGCTCAAGTGCCCTTCAGAGCTGGGCCTGGGAACAGAGAAGGGAACGGCCTGCCCTGCCCCCAAAGCTCTCAGTGCAGGGATGCTCCCTGGGCCAGGATTTAACCAGACAGACCCCTAACCATCTTCCTCACAAACGCAAGTAAGCCAGGTAAACGGAGGATCTCAAGGCTGTAGGGACCTAAAGGGAGAGACTTCAGTGAAGGCCTGTCCAAGGCCAGCCTGGCATTGCCCCTGCGCCCTGCTTGCCTCTGCAGGGTCCCCCTGGGGGCCCCGCACGCTCACCCTGCAGGGCTGCCCTGCCCTGATGCTCTCTCCCCGCAGGTGATGAGCATCCTGAGCAACCCCAGCGCAGTGCCGCCGCAGCCCCAGGCTGACTTCTCCATCTCGCCGCTGCACGGCGGCCTGGACTCCGCCACCTCCATCTCGGCCAGCTGCAGCCAGCGGGCAGACTCCATCAAGCCAGGAGACAGCCTGCCCACCTCCCAGTCCTACTGCCCGCCCACCTACAGCACCACCGGCTACAGCGTGGACCCCGTGGCCGGCTACCAGTACGGCCAGTACGGCCAGAGTGAGTGCCTGGCGCCCCGGGCCTCCCCCTCCCCTCCCTGTCCTGACACCCCCTCCACAGGGACCTCCCACTTACATGTAGAGAACTGTGAGGTGGTGTTGGGTGGGGGTGCCCATTTCACAAGTGAGGAAACTGAGGTCCAGAAAGGCAGAACTGTCGTCCTGAGATGATACTGAACCAGACCCCCACACTCATGCTCCTCTTGTCTTGGAGCCTCACTATCCCGTAGGAACATAATATGAGCCACCGGTATCATTTAAAATTTCCTCCTAGCCACCTTTTACAAGTGGAATGATGTTTACTAATATTTCTTAGGTAACCCGGTATATCTAAAAGATGATCATTTCGATACCTAATCCACATGAAATGATGAGTAAGACTTTCCTACATTCTTTTTTTCATAGACTGTTTTTGAAATCCAGACCGTGAGACGCGGAATGTACGTGTTAAGAATACGTTGGCAGTTTGGCCCCCCGCCCGGCCCCCGGCAAAGGCGTCACCTGTGTGTGTGTGTGTGTGTTGTGTGATGGCCTCTTCCCTGTGGATGCGTGTGTTCACGTACGTGTATTTAGGTGAGCGCGAATGTACGTGTTAAGAATACGTTGCAGTTTGTGTGTGTGTGTGTGTGTTGTGTGATTTGGCATACCCAAGTTAGTGTCTAGGTGAGTACACGTATATACATGGATAGGTGAATGTGTGAGTGACACAGTGTATATGTGCACACGACGATTTACATGTGTGAGTATAAGTGAGCATATTGTGTGCACGTGGTTGCATGTGGGTTTGTACGTGAACAGGTGTACACATTTGGTCATGTGAGTCTATATGGCTATAACATAGATGCACGTGTGTTGAAATGTGCGTTCAGGTGTGTTCGTGTGGCTCAGTGTGTGTGTGGCTGCTTGTGTGTTTGACCTGCTGCGCTATGTGGAGTGAATGTGTGCATGTGTGTAAATATGAAATATGTGTGGCTGTATGTACATATGTATACATGTGTTTGGCATGTATGTATGCTGGGATGAGTGTGTGTATTTGGAGTCCAGGTGTGTGCAGAGTGTACATACAGGTATAGATATGCTTGAGCGTGGGTACAGGTGCGGCTGTGTGTACTGATATCCAGGTGTGCATCTGGGTGTGAACTCATCATGTGTGTATAACTGTGTCTGTGTGAGTGTGTGTATGTGCCTGCGTGTCTGAGAGCTGGGTGCGCATGCGGGCACGGTGGTATCTCCAGAGGGGCCAGGGTGACCCCGTGCCCCAGCCTGCGTTCCCGGGCACAGAGCAGGACACACATGCTCTTGATAAAGAGTTCAGCATGGCTCCAGCCGCGGCCCCGGCCCGGGGCGGGCGTTAGTCACACCCGGAGCCCATGCCCGACTCCAGGGGCGCCTGCCCAACTCGGAAATAAAATTAACCCCAAAGTCAGCATGGGGGCCACGAGGGAGGGGGGATCAAAAGGGAAAGGGCCCGGGAGGCGAGAAGGGAGTTTTGTTCCCCTTCGCTGGGGAAGAGCTGGCCAGAGTTTCCTCCCTGCCCACTCCTCACCCCCCACTCACCCCCCACCCTCCCTCACCGTTCCGACCTCCAGCTCCCCCCCAGTCACCCTCCTCCAGCCCCACCCTGCCTCCCTTGGCTCCACCAGGGGCTGCTCAGCGCTCCTCCTGGGCCACCTCCTCCAGCCCTCCCCCAGGGGCGCCCCAGCTCAGACCCCGCTCCCCTCCACCCAGCCCACAGAGGCTCCTGGGGCACACTAGCAGAGGACTGAGGGAGAGTCTGCCCCTCCACCACCCTGACGTGGGCAAGTCACCCGCCTCTCTGAGCCTCAGTCTTGTCATCTATGAAATGGGGGCCCAGGGATTCGATTCTATTGTCTTGATGTTTTCCCACGGTACCATCCCCCTCAGCTGGGACACCCTGGGACAGCCCAGGGACACACGTGGCATTCCCATTGCCCGCCTCCCCATGTCCACGGGCAGCTGAATTCACCACAGTACATGTGTGACAGCCTCATGTTCTAAGCCATGCTGCGTACACCCAGGGCCACCTGCCATCTGCCCACACCTGTTCTGTGCATGAGTTAGCCCACTGGGCACTGGGTGAAATGCATGTTCTTCATTTCATGTAATCCTCAAAAAGCCCAGGTTATTTGTCCTCAGGTTACAGATGCAAAAGCTAAGGCTCAGAGAGGCTGGGAACTTTCCCCATGGTCACACAGAAAGTGAAGTCTCCTAACTTCAAACCTAGTTCTCTTTGAGTCAGACCACAAACTTGTGCAAGATGTTGAGTAATGCACACTAGACCTGGGTGTGGAGTCCTGGTCACAAGTTCACATGTATCTGTGCATGGACAGAGATTTATTTCTCTGTGAGTATTCACTTCTCTGTGTCTGTAATGGCTTCAGGGCATCACTTTACAACATGCACGTGTGTAAAGAAAGGAGAAGCGTTCATTTCTTGAGCATCTTCTGTGGGTCTGGCATTCCATCCTCACCGCCATCCGGTGCAGGGTGCTGGCTTATTCCCTCTGGGCAGATGAGGAAAGGGGATCCCAGAGAGGTTGGCTGGGATCACCAAACAGTATCTATCCAGGTGCACAGGGCCACCCCTTTAACCGTGGAGAGCATCACTTTCAGGGGTGTCTGGGGTCAGGTGGACCAACCCTAAAGCAGGAGAGTCCACCTCCTCTCCTTGGTCCTCTCATCTTCCCAGGGACACCTTCACACCCTCCTCCCCTGCTCCCTGCCGTCATCCGTCCATCCGTCTGTCTCTCCCCGTCCCTAAAGGGGGTGGGGGCAGGGGGACAGGGACAGGGCGCACGGCAGATTAATATGGCCCTGGTGTTCCCAGAGGCCAGGGCCGTACTAATGATGGGGCTGATAGAATGCAGAAGTGTGAAAAGAATTTTAATAGATCTGACAAGTCTAATAAGAATTTGTGTCTAGAAGGGTCCTCCTCTGGGGCTGCTGGCTGACGAGACCCTGACGGCTGAGATTTGTTTACTGGTTGGCATCGCCACCACCTCTCCTGCCAACTCCTGATTAATCTAATTTGAGCCGTTGAGAGCCCAGGCTCGGGCACAAGGCAGAGGAGGGGAGACTTGGAGAGACAGAGGGACGGGACGGGCCACTGACAAGCTGTAATGAGCAATGTCACAGCCCTGCCCTCGCCGGACCCCAGCCCCACCCCGGGGAGAGGCCGGCTCTGAGGGATGACGGATGCTCTTGAAGTTGGCTGAGTCGTCAGTAAGTTTGGTGTTTCTTGGTGTTTCCTTGGTCATCTTGACAACAGGGCCTGGGGAAGTAGCTACAGCGTGCAGGGCCTTGGCTGCTGACAGGGAGAGACTAAAGAGGAAGAGACAGAGCAGAAGCAGAGTAAACTCAGGCTCCTCCAGCTCACGTGTGTCTGGGCCAGTGGCTCTTCCTGAACCTCAGTCTCCACATCGGTAAAATGGGAACAACTGTAACCTAAAGCATGGGGCTGTTGAAAGCATTAGATGAGATATCGTCTGCCTGGCACTTAGCAGTTCCCATCATTGTTATTCCAAGCCAGACCTTTCTGCCACTCCTGCAGGAAGAGCTGCCCTTCGACAGGTCCCTTACCTTGCCTGGAGTGGACAGTGGGGCCAGTCCAGGCTTCGGGTGGTAGGCTGTTTCATACATTCTGAAGTGCTATGTGGGGACCAGGGATGATTCTGCAGGAGGCTGCTGCATGGAGCTGGCAGGGGTGGTTAGCAGCTAGCATCAGACGGCCTGCATTTGAATTATGGCTCTACAGTTTAGGAACCCTGGGATCTTTCAAGTTATGCAACCTCTCAGGGCAGGGCCTCAGTTTTGTCATCCATGAAATTGGGATGGTAATAATCCCAGCCTCACAAAGGTATTCAGTTCAGTTCAGTTCAGTTCAGTTCAGTTGCTCAGTCGTGTCTGACTCTTTGCGACCCCATGAACCGCAGCACGCCAGGCCTCTCTGTCCATCACCAACTCCTGGAGTTCACCCAAACCCATGCCCATCGAGTCGGTGATGCCATCCAACCATCTCATCCTCCGTCGTCCCCTTCTCCTCCTGCCCCCAATCCTACCCAGCATCAGGGTCTTTGGGGAATTAAATGTGATGCTGCACGTCAAGTGCTTAGAGCGGGACTGGCACAGAGTCAGCTCTGGGGAGCTTTAGAAACAGCTCTTCCCTGCCCCCCACTTCCTGTTATCACTCTGACAACCTGGCCTCCTCTTGGACGAGACCTGGAACCCAGATTCGACAGACCCCGAGTAGTAGAGATGGTGTGGTCACAGCTGCTGGGTCCCCCTGAGACCAGAGATGGGAGGTTTTCTCCCCCTCACCCAGAGTAAGGGCCGGACCCTAGGCAAGGGTAAGGTGGGCCACCACCACTCAGCCCCACCAGCTAGGAGCCTGGAGGCTGAGTAACCCTAGAGGCAGCACCTGGGGGCTCAGCGTGGGGAGCTGAGGGGTGTGGAGTCCACGGTAAGGCCCCAGGGCATGCGAATATCCTTTAGGAATCCAGGGAGCTGTGCCCTGAGACCCCTGCGCCAGGTATCTTAAAGCACATTGTCTCATTCGGTCCTTAAAACAGCCCTTGAGGAGGCTGGAATTTGGCCTCACCATTTTACAGACGAGGAAGCAGGGCTGGAGAGACAAAGTGTTTTGTTTTGCCCAAAACCACGTGAGCAGGAGGTAGTTGGGAGTCTGAGTTCCCCTGTTCACTGTCCCTTTCCTTCTTTTTCCCATCACAGGGCATGCTCACTTACTACTGTGCCCCAATCCTGGGAACCCTCATCCATCCAACTCACTGTGCACCAGGCATGGTGCTGACTGACCACTTTATATACATTTTCTCATCTAATCACAATAACCCTTCAACTCAGGTGCTATTATTATCTTACAAGGAAACTGAGGCTTGGAAAGATGAGATGGTATGTCCCCAAACCACACACTGAGCATTGACAGGTGCAGAGTTCGAATGTAGGTTATTTGGTGTTACCTGGCCCCTCAGTGAGCAGGGGGCAGAGAGGGGAGCCCTCTCTCCAGCTTCCTCTTGCCTCTAGATCGGAGGGGTCCCAGAAGGTAGGATCGGCCAGAGCTGCACACTCTGGCTTGGGAGGCAGCCTGTCTGTGCCTCAAGGGGCCTCGGTCACATGCCAGGATGGTTTCTGCCGCAGCCCCAGGCAGGCACAGGACACAGGTGGGCCTCCCTGCACGCACCTGAGGCGTGAACCTGGCAGAGGTAGGACTCACCTGCGCACAGTCACCTGTGTTCCCTCTGTTCCCCTCACGCAGGTGCACACAGCTCACCCATATCTGTGCATACGTACAAGTGCAAGTATTGTTTGTGTCCATCCCTCCGTCAAGGAGATTCTTGTTTCCACGGTTCACACACATGTGAATATGCGCGCTCAGCCTCTCATCCCTCCCCTCTGGGTAACCCATACTGGCAGAGCTGAAGGTCCCCTTCTCCCGCATTACAGGCTCCCGGCCCTTCCTCCCGCGCGGACCCCTCGGCCCCCGGGCAAAACCGCCCTTCACTTTTGAGTGAGAGTCTTGCTCTGCCTCAGCCGTGAGCTGGGCTTAGTGTCCAGCAAAGGCAGAAGGACCCTGCCCTCACTACCACCCAGACACCAGGGGACTCGCCGGGAGTGCCTCAGAACAGGGCTGGGTAGAGGTGTGTGGGGGAAAGGGACAGTTCTTCACTAGACAGTGGGATACCCTATGTGCTTTCCTGCAGACCCCATAGGGGAGCTGGGTAAACAATGTGGTAAGTGAATATTTGCTGAATGATTGGAAAGGAAGTGAGTCTCATGAAGAAATTGATGGGTAGGTGGGTGGATGGATGAACAGGTGGATCGACAGACAAAAACTGGACAGGCGGACAGGCAGCCTGATGAATGGGGGGCAACAGGTAGATGGACAGAGAGATGGTTGTGGATGGACGGATGGAAGAAGAGATGGGTAGATGCAGAGAAGGATGGATGGATGAATTGATAAATGGACGGATGGATATGTGGATGGATGAATAGATGTGGGACAGATTGAATTAATAGGCAAAAAGAACCTCAGTTTCTAGGAGTCTCTCTTTTTTTCCCCAGCTGCTGTCGATTACCTGGCCAAAAACGTGAGCCTGTCCACACAGCGCCGCATGAAGCTCGGGGAGCATTCGGCTGTGCTGGGACTCCTGCCTGTGGAGACTGGCCAGGCCTACTAGGGCCCCTGGGGCGACTTGCCCCAGCCTGAGTCCCCAGCCTAACCCTTACTGATCCCTGAGCCTCCCATCCTCAGTCCCTTCATCGCCCTGGGGTCCCTGGAGGCCAGGGAAGGAGCCCATTCCCTTCCTGTGGCCAGTCCTCTGGGGACAGGCAGCCTGCCCACCATTCATCTGTGGTTAGGGACCTGGAGCGACCCCCTTGGAGTCTGCCCTCTCACGCTTCCCGCTGGAGGGTCTACTGGTCAACCTGCCGTCTTGCCCGCAGCCAGATTCTGTGATGGCCTCTGTCATCTCAGACCCAGAGGTCACAGCACACCCTGAACAGAGCACTTGGGCAACCAAAGGAGGATGCTGTCTGGGATGAGGCCCAGGAGCCCTTTGACCCCAGTGCTAGTGGGTTCCCTGGACAGAGGTGGAGCCCACGGGGCTGATCTTGGTGGAAGGGCTGGGAGCCAGCCCTTCCGGGTGGATCTCTGGCTCAGAGCCTGAACCACAGCTCATCCTCCTCTGGTTACTGGGACTTTAGCAAAGGAGTGGGGACCTTGGCCCTGGGGTGCCCCCAGGAATCACCCATGAATTCTGAGGGCTTCAGGACCCTCTCCACTCACCTCTGCCAGGTGGAGGGGGGAAATCTAGCCCAAGCAAGGGGACTGGGATGACCAGGAAGAGGCTTAGCCAGGGTGGCAGGGCCACACGGGTGGGTCTTGTTGGTAGTGGGCTGGCCCAGGGTACCAGGACCCAGGCCGGGTATTCGGAAGGAGCTTTCAGCTCTAACACTGAAGCCCCGGTTCCCACCTTGCCCACCCCGTGTGGGGTCTGGGAGCACACAGACCCTCCAGTTTTCTCATTTGCTGAATCAGATGGCAGGGGGCGGAGATCAAGTCCTAAGGACGTGTGAGTGACGAGGCAGGCTCAGAGGAAGGTGTCGTAACTGGGGTTGCTCTGCTTGTGGGCGGCAAACCTTTGTTGCCAAAGGCTTCAGCTGTCTGCCTTGAAGTCCACACCCCATGGAGCTTCAGTTTCTCACAAAGCCTCCTTCAGAGACCCATGCCCATCTCCTGAATGCCGTGCCCTCTAGGAAGGGTGCCTCCATCTGCTCTAGAGAAGGGTTCTTGGATCATCAGGGACTGCTTGCCCCACAGACAAGACCACAGAGTCCCCTTGGCATTTAGGGGGTGGGAGGGGCATCTCCCTGTCCCACCCAGACTGGCATCTTTCAGTGTTGACCCGTTCTCAGCTGAGATGGCTCTGTCTTCCGATCCAGCACACCTGGGCGTGGAGCTGTGGCCATCTTTGAGCCACTGCCCCTGGGCAGAGAGGGGCACCAAAGGTTCTGGAGAAGAGGGCACGGTCATCTTCCTTGGCCACTCCAGTGGTTCTCCCCAGCTGCCCTCTCTTTACAAGTTGAGACCTTTGGGGAGTGGCTCAAGCCCCTGACTACGGCCTCCCTTGTAACTTTTCACCGCCTTTACCCTTGATCATCTTCATCACCGTCGTCATAATCTACACGTGAATCACCTGCATCAAGTCCTACTGGGTCAAGGCGCTTGAGACGGGAGACAGCCCTGAATCTGCGCAGACCGAACCAAATTGCTCGGCCCCTCCTGGGCACCTGGCGCCACCTCTCTGCTCAACTCATGCCCGGCCCTCAGCTCACAGGACATTCCCAGAGGGAGAGGCTGCCGCTCTGGGAGTCAACCTGAGCTCCTCCCTCCTGGGGAGCCGGGTTGGCAAGATCCTAGGACACTTCCCTGCATGGATATCACCTCTGCGACAAACGCTCTCACCTGCTTCCCAGCTTCAGTCCAGTAGGCCCAGGCCTGTCCTGGACCGTGACCAAGGTGGCCTGTTTTTAAGGAACCCATGATTAACTGGGGACAAACAGACTCCAGTGGACACCCAGACACGTGTGGCCCATCAAGTTCAGCCAAAGTTTCAACGAGAGCATCCAAGGCAAGAGACTCTGGGCTCTTCAAGCTCTGGACAAAGAGGAAGGATGTGTGTTGTCTGTTGGTGACCGGTCTGTGTTTTTGTAGCTGTCATAGCCAGGAAACAGTTCTTCCTTAAGCTGAACTACAGTCTTCATCCACATTCCTTCAATGGTCAGTCTTTCCCTCTGGAAGCCGGTCTCAGCAATCCTCTGCATCTCCTTATACCCTAGGTTTTCCAGGAGCAGCAGGGATCTCAGGCTGGTGACATCAAAACCACCCAGCTCCCCCTCCGCCCCCGGAAGTGACATTCCAATGCTAGGACCAATCCAAATATCTGCCTCTGATGGCAAAATGGGTGTAAACCAAATGATTTCTCCTTACATCCATCTTCTTTGGAGTTCTCCCAAGCGACCATCTTGGTAGCAAATGGGACTTATTCCCCCAGGCGCCCCACCCTCCTCAGAAAGAGACCCTGACCCTGAGAGGTTTTTCCCTAAAACCTAGTGTATTAGTGTGTCTAACCAACTCAGTCCGTAAACTTCCATCTGGTGTTGGCAGATTGCAGCTTCACCGGCAAGATGGTATTGGATGAGAATTATAAAGCTTCCAACACTTGAGGGTTGACCACAGGCTGAGAAAGAAGGTCTGAACTCCAGTGGCGAGGCTGGCCAGAAACAATCCCCCTCCAGCCCTGTAAATAGAGTCCATAGCAAAATAAAACATACTTCCTCCAACTTCTCACAAGTAGCTGTTGGTCCTACCTATGGGGGCCCCTCTTCTGAACTCATTGTACATTAGTTGGAAACGTGGTGATGTGCTGTCCGTTTATAGGAAGTTGACTTTTATAAATATATATATAAATACTAAAAAAAAAGGAACGAAAACCCCCACAGTGCGTGTCGTGCTAGCGCCAGGGGCCATCTTAGGGATTACCCGCGTGTCGTGTGTTGCGGATCACACATTCCAGGCTCTGTTGGGCTCTTTCATTTTGATTGCTTTTTCATTTGGCATTTCTCTCTCGCTATGAAAAAAAAGTGACGTGTAAGAACCAAGCTATGTTTTTTTTTTACTCATATGCTTTCCTTGATTTACATTTGCCGTTCTTTTGCCAGAGGAACGTGAAGGAGGAGAGAGATGGGGGGAGTGAAAGAGAAGGAGAGACTAATCAAGAGAGAGGTTTGCCCAGAAGGAAACGAGAAGGTCAGATTTTCCATCTGGCCTGAGAACATGGCAGAGTCATGACTCCGATCACCCCACCGAAATCCTGTGTCGTTGGACATGGAGTGGGCGGCACGTCCAGAGATGTGGATCCAGGAACGTGGGAAGCTCCACAATGGCCCGAAAAAGACGTGATGCTCTGGGGCCTCTCTCAGGGTGATACTCTCCTCAAGCCCCCGATCGTGCCCTTCTCTGTTGGATGCTTTTTGAGGCCGACTGACCTTCTCCTTCCCCTCCTGCAGAGGCACCACAACCGAGGCCAAATGGGGGTCCTCCAGCACCATCTTCAAATGCTCAGAGACATCTCTGTATCGAATAAGGCCAATCCCGACCCGGGAACCACCTGCATAGCACTCTAGATCATTCCTTCTTCCTAGTAACGGCAACCTGGTTGCTTCCGTGTTTGACTCACAGCCATTTTCCTCCATGTGGGAGTGAGTGTGTGTGCGTGAGAGTGTGAGTGGGGTGTCGCGTGGGCACGAAGGTGTGTGTTTAAGTATAATCACACCATAATTTATTCAGCTATATGGAGTAGTAGACTAGAAAGAGAAACTGGCATCTGCTTTAACTACCTGCTTGTAAGCGCTTCCTCTGTAACTCAGGCGTAACTGTTACATATACATTAAAAAGAAATTAAAAGCATCTCCAGAGCTCCATGTGCTGTTGATCTCCATGTGCGGCTGCCCTAAAGAGGGACTGAGGGGCAGTCAGTAAGATCTTTGCCCTAACCTAGAGGGTGTATGTTGGGGGGCAGGAACTGCATTTCTCGTGCGCCGCACCAGGTCTCCTGGTGCCAAGCGGATGCAGGACACAGCAAAAGCCTCATCAGTGTTGGTTCAGTGGACGCACCTCTGGTGAAACCTCAGTTCTCTTCACTAGAACTTTCCTGCATGTAGACCCCTCTGTGGTCCTCTCCTAGTATCAATATACAGAATTTGCAAGGTGGGAGAGAGCTCACAAGTTTGCTTATTGTCTTTCAGGCAGAGCCTGATAAGAGAGATTTGGGGGCAGGTGAATTTGGAGAGCCTTCAAGAGAAATCCTCGAGGGCAGTGGCCCCCAAGTGTTCTGGCGCCAGAGATTGATTTTGTGGAAGGCGATTTTTCCACAAAGGACGGGGACAGAGGGAATGGTTTCAGGACAATTCAAGCACATTGCATTTATTGTGCACTTTATTTCTGTTATTATTATATAAGCTCCAACTCAGATCATCAGCCATTAGATCCAGGAAGTTGGGGAGCCATGCTTAAGGGAGTGAAAGGAGAAGGATGGGGAAGGAGCTGGGCAAAGAGGAGGTTTTACCTGGAGTCTAGCCCCAACCTGCTCCTGCAGAGAGCCCTGGACTGAGAACCAGAGAATCGAGTTAGCCTCACCTTGAGACGGGGGATTCTGCACAGATCAGTCCTTCACTGGCTGCTGGCTGTGCCTGGGAATGGGGTGGGATGGGTGGATGGATAAAGGGTTCACGTGGCCAAGCCCCTCTGGTTAAAGTGGCCCCTGTGGGCTGAGGGCAGTTCTCCAGAAAAAGGAATGGCAATGAGCCCTCAGCAGCAGCTTTCACATCAGTTGGGGGACAGGTGCGCTGGCCCAGTCAAAGGGCCTCTGGGCAAGGACTATCACCATCTACTCCACATGCATTCCTCCGGCTCTAAACCAGGGCGCCCGGGTCATTCCACGGCGCTGGTTTACACGGACCATCTGAACAGGGAGGGAGAGAGTTGGAGGAGTTTGGGGGGAGATAACGTACATGAAGGAAGATGCTGAGTCCACCCAGTCCAGCCAAGTTCTCTTCCCAAGGTCAGACTAGTCGGAAGGCTGCCAGCCATCCTTCTCTGCATAGAATCCCTTCAGTGCAATGAGTTCTATATCAGCCCCTACGGAATCCAGGCAGCGTATGTCAGAATCAGGGCCCTCAGCCACAGTTCAGCCCAGGTCTATCTCCCTAGCTACCTGCCACCCCAACTGAGCAGTTGTCATTCAGTAAATCAGGAAGATACTGGGGAGAGTCAAGAATTAGTCAAGTTCTACTCTGACCTCTGCATATGACTCACTGTGGGTTCTGAGACAATTTTCTCTCCCCATAAGACTCTATTTCCATATATTTTTTTTAAAAAGCAGGCTAGATGATATCTAAAGATCTTCCAGGTTACCGTGATAATAAACTGAGCCAAAGGCTGGTCTCAAAGCAGCCTGGAGAGTGCCCAGGTGGCTAGGAGCTGTCCTTCACCAGTGCTCGGGAAGCAACGCAAAGTGCTAAATGCTAGGCATATGATGCCAAGCTGCCCCAGACCCAGATCTGCCCTTGGGGCCCCCCAGAAAGCTCTCTGACCCCCTCTTAGGGAGCTTTCTGGGATCCCACTCAACAACCTTTGTTTGCACCCCAAAGAAAGCTGAGAGACATAGTCCTGTACCCAGGCACACACTTACTACCCAGAATAAAATCAGGTTTCTGTGCCTAAGGGAAAAGGGAGGAATGGATATTTATTATTAATGGACAAGTGTGTATCGGTCAGCTTCTGCTACAGCACTGCTGCGTAATATAGCCATCCCTGTGCCTGTCTCATTTATGAGGCACACATGATGGTGGGTGAGTTTCACAGCCTTTCCTTGAGAAAATTTACTCGTGAAGGAAAGAGTTTCCTGAGACAGGAGATAAATGGAGCCTTGACATGGCAGGGAACCCAGAACAGAAACGGGGGTTTCTGAGAACAATCCTGTCTGTTGCAAAGTTAAGTCTAGAATGTCTAGTCCTCCCAAGAATGCAGCTTCCACAACTCCATCCCATCCACTCCCCAGGCTGTCACTGACTTCCTCGGCACAGAGACTCCCTCCTGCTCCTGATCATGTGAGTATCTGGGGCAGGGAGCAGGTACTCACTGGCAAGAGGCGTCAGGAGAGGGCGTTCAGGCCTCCGGGCACCCCCACTCTCTCCCCTGGGATGAATCAAATGTGCCGTCTCAGGCGAAGCTCCACCCCTGGTTCAAGGTGCTCTCTGCGTGACTGTAGACAAGCTACTCCCCATCATCCTTCAGATGGAGATAAAATCTGTCACAGTATAACAAGGCTGGAAGGCAGTAGCAATGACCCAAATCTCGGTGGCTTAACACACCAAAGGTTTACATGTTTCCTTGTTCGTATTCATGTTCAAGACTCATCACAGTCAGCCTGATAGAGAATGGACATCATCTTGAGTGTTACTGTTCGCTGGTACCAGAAGGGGAAAGGTGGTGAACCGTGCACTATCTCCTAAAGCTTCCATCCGACGGACTCATCACTTCTCCTCACCCTTCATAGACCAAAGCAAGTGCAGTGGCCACAATGAACTTGAAAGGGAGCAGGGAAGCGTAATCTATCCTGTGTCTGGGCGGTGAGAGGTGGAACTGGTGGGAACAACCCTCCTGACCACATCTGCTGCAGGGGGTTTACACGAGGATTGAATGAGGCTATAGATGAGAAAGTGAAAGCAAACGTTCCCTTGAGCACCACCTCTGTGCTCTTCTCTAAGACGTCGGGGAGGGCAGGCAGTAGCAATAAAAGGACAGAGACAGACAGTCTCGTCTCTATGGGAATGGGAACTCCATCTGCAGAGCTCCGGTGATGGGCCCAGGCACACAGATCTTGTCATATCATCATCATAACAGCCTTGTAAGGTTGGAACCTCACCCTCAATGTTTGGGGAAGAAACTAAGGGTCAGAGAGTTGAAGTCACTTGCCCAAGCTCACACTGCTGGTCAGTGGAAAAGACCGAACTCTCCAAAAGAAGGCTTCCATGTCACACTTTTAAATTAATTTAAAAATTTAATGTGCTGGAGAGAGGGAGATGGGGTCTTGTATGAGGGTGGATATACAGGGTTTCTACTCCGCAGAAACCAAGGAGGGCTGCCTTCCACAATCCAGCTCAAACAGAGAGTCCATTCAAGGTCAGAGAGCCCTGGAGGTCAGCTCTCCATCTGGTGATGAGACGCCATCCAGGTAACCGACAGGCGTCAGCAGTGCAGTGGCCCCTCCCAGAATGCATTTCACATCCACCCTCTGAAGATAAGGAGATGCTGACTAGAAATATGAGCTTTAGAGAGATAAAACACTAACAATTGTGGAGCCTACTATGCGCCGGGTGGTCCTCATCCATTGCTTAGTTAACCTTCCCAATATCCCAATGAGGTAGGCATTGCAGACCCCACTATTTGGATAAGGAAACGGGCCCACAGCCAGGAAGAAGAGGAGCAGAGATTCAAACCCAGACCTCGCTGGTCCCAGTACCCTGCCCATCGTAGCAAACTGCCTCTCCCAAATGGGAATAGGACACTGTATGAACTAGGAGCGCAATGCTTCTTGAAAAGAAGTGTATCAGCCCACCATTGCCACAATGATCAGACAGCCAGTGGCTTACAATAAGCATGCATCACCTTCACAGTTTGGTGGATTAATGGTGGTTTGGCTAATTGAGGCATGGATGGTGCGGTAGGCAGAACTCTTTGAAGTTCACTAAGACTGCTACCTCTTGGCGTATATGCTCTGTATAGTCACCTGCCATTGAAGTTGGGCAGGATCTGTGAAGATGAGGAGATGGTCACTATCTTGATATGGTTATGTTATCTGGCACAGGTGATGGGATGGTCACTTATGTGATCATATTACATTACAGAAGACTTCATCACAGCAGACTGCTGTGAGGTCTCCTGCTGCATTTAAAGAAGCGTGCTATCAATGTTGTGGCAGCCTGGATGGGAGGGGAGTTTGGGGAAGAACGGATATATGTATATATATGGCTGAGTCCCTTTGCTGTTCACCTGAAACTATCACAGCATTGTTAATCGGCTATATCTCAATGCACAATAAAACGTTGCTTTAAAAAAAAAAAGTGAGCTGCTGTATTACAAGAGGGCCATTGCTAGGATGTGAGGTCACCCTCTGGGAGCTGTGAGTGACCCTTGACTGACAGGCAATAAGAGGAGACTTCAGTCCTATAGAAGGAACTGAATTCTGCCATCACCCTGAACAGACTCTTCCCCATCAAGCCTTCAGATGAGATCACAGCCCCTGCAAATACCTTGAAATCAGCCTGGTGAGATCCTAGGCAGAGGAGACCCAGCTATTCTGTGCCCAGACTTCTCATCTACAGAAACTGTGAGATAATTAGTGAGTTGTCTTAAGTCACTAAGTTTGTAGTAATTTTTTATGCAGCAATAGAAAAGCAAAACAGATGGGCAGCTGGACTTCAGGCTGCAAGTCTGACAATAATTTTTCTGGGAGGACCATGAAGAAAAGAGATTCTGGGATATGATTACAGATCACCAGAGTTCTAAGGGCATTTGGAAGAATGCCACTTGAAGGGAGAATCCCATTTCAAGCCCCACTTCAAGCTTCTTTCCCATAAGATCTACTAACAACCTATTGGCCATGGCAAGTTTCATGGGCAAGCCCAAAGTTAAGAGTTAGGGAAGTTCATTATGTCCATCTCAGGGCAGGGAAAAGGTATGGATGCCAAATTCTATTACAGGGGAGTTAAGAACTAGGACCCATTATACAAGAGATTTAGCAAAAAAATTATCTGTCTGATTCTACCTCCTCCACTTCTACGGGCACACAAGTGACCAATAAGCAGTTACCTCCATGATGCATTTGAAGTCCGTGAAGCCCTCTTCACCAGTCCTGAAAATTTACCTCTTGAAGAAAGCCTCCAAGAGAGGGAAGTGTGATCTAGGAGAAATCAGGGTGAGGATTAGGGGATCAGTACGAAGTTTGTGGGTCACCAGGAGCAGGTTTGGATAAAACTGGCTTCGGCAGGAGCATCCCCAAGTAGAAGGACTTAGGTAAGCGTTGGAGTAGGGATGGCCGGATGCCTTGGTTTGGGCTGGGGCCACACTCCCTCCTTTTGTGAAGCCAGGCTTGAGAGAAGCCCTTGAGTTGCCCACGCCATAAGGATGAGCATTTCTTCTGTGCCAGGGCTTCATATACATGATTTTTCTACTTGTTTACGAGGGCAGGCTCTGAAATCATACGTTCTGTGTTCCAGTCCTAACCTTGGGCAAGTAGGCTAACCTTCTCTAGAGACTCAGTTTTCTTGTCATTCATCAAACTGGCATGAGGATGGTACTGATTCCCAAGGCAGTTATAAAGATTAAATGACACAGAATAAAGAAAGTTATTAATTTTCCTCAGCCCTGTGTTTCACAGACTTACGTGACCACAAGATCTTTTACCATAGGAATGCTTATTAATATTATGGGGAGATTCTTGTAGCTTCCTAGAAGCCAGTGGAAAATGGGAAACCTGATAAGCAATGCAAGTACCTGTGTGAGTGAGAACTAGAAAACTTGCTAAGGGAGTGTTCTCCCTGATGTCTTCCTAAATAGGACAGTGTGATAAAATAAATAACAATTAAAGCATAAGCTCCTGAATACACTTAATGAAACGAATATAAATATGAAAGTGAAAGTGACTATTGCTCAGTCGTGTCTGACTCTTTGCAACCCCATGGACTATACAGTCCAGGGAATTCTCCAGGCCAGAATACTGGAGTGGGTACCCTTTCCCTTCTCCAGGGGATCTTCCCAACCTAGGAATCGAGCCCAGGTCTCCCGCATTGCAGGTGGATTCTTTACCAGCTGAGCCATATATAAATATAATAGACCATTTTCCTCCTTTTAGGTTCTTTAAACTATATGATTGCTTTTTTAAAGTGTTACATTATTTGGAAACATGTATTATATGTGTACACATGTACATGCACACATAACACACACAAGTTGGATTTAGGTCTATCACTTCGTTATTTTCTGTTTATAACTTCAGTTTAAATTTCCCGGTTCCTTTCTCCCTGCCTTATTCTGGATTTTTAAAAATATATTTTATTGTTTCATTTTAATTTATCTCTTGACTCTTCTTATGCTATTTTTTATTTGTTGGTCTAGAAATTAAGGGGCTTCTCTGGTGGCTCAGATGGTGAAGAATCCGCCTGCAATGCAGGAGGTTCAGGTTCGATCCCTGGGTTGGGAAAATCCCCTGGAGAAGGGAACGGCTACCCACTCCAGTATTTTTGCCTGGAGAATTCCATGGGCAGAGGAGCCTGGTGGGCTACAGTCCATAAGGTTGCAAAGAGTTGGACACGACTGAATGACTAACACTTTCCCTTTCACTCTTTCTAGGAATTACTATATATATATATACCTAAGTTCTTCACAATCTTCTTAGCTGTGGGAAATTTCCGTAATTTCTATATTAGTTTCTGTAAACTAATATTTTACAACTTCACATGAAACATAGGTGCCTTACAACCCTTGATGTTTTCGTTGTGTGTGTTACGTGTATATACATTGAACCTTCCCAAATGACAGAATGCTTTTTTAAAAAGGCAAGCACGTGTTTTAAAGAGCTCGTGAGGAGAAAAGCGGGCTGTTATCTTTACCCGAGTACTTCCCAGGTCTGCCGCTCTTCCTTTATCCCTGAAGTTCCAGTTTCTCTCCAGGATCAGTTTCCCTCAGCCAGGACTTCCTTTAGTCTTCCTTTTAGAGTGTGTCTGCTGGTTAGGACTTCTCTGCGTTTTCCTTCATTTAAGGATATCTTTAATTCATCTTCATTTCTGAAGGACATTTTTGCTAGGTATAGAATTCTGGCTTCGTGGTTATTTTCTTTCTGAAAAGATGTTGTCTCAATGTCTTCTGGCCTCTGTGGTTTCCAATGAATTCACAGTTCCTTAAATTTCTGTTGCCGTTTATGTAACATGCAGTTCTACTATGACTGCTTTAATGACTTTTCTTTATCTTTTATTTGCAGAAGTTTGATTAAGTTTGTTTTAGCCCTGGTTTTTCTTTTTTTTTCTTTTTAATTTTTACTACAGTGTAGTTGCTTTACAATGTTGTTAGCTTCTGCTGTGCAGCACTGTGAATCAGCCGTATGTACACACATATTCCTTATTTTTTTTATCTTCCTTCCCATTTAGGTCGCCACAGAGCACCGAGTAGAGTTCCCTATGCTATGCAGTAGGCTCTCGTGAGTCATCTATTTTATACATAGTACTGTATATGTACTAATTACAATCTCCCAATTCATCCCACCCCCTTTCTCTCCCCTTTGGTGTCGATATGTTTGTTCTGTATGTCTGTGTCTCTATTTCTGCTTTGCAAACAGGTTCATCTGTACCTGTGCCTGGTTTTCATTGGGCTTATCCTGTTCAGGGCTTACTAACCTCTTGAATCTGTTCAGTTCAGTTCAGTTACTCAGTCGTGTCCGACTCTTTGCGACCCCGTGAATTGCAGCACGCCAGGCCTCCCTGTCCATCACCAACTCCCGGAGTCTACCCAAACCCATGTCCATCGAGTTGGTGATGCCATCCAACCATCTCATCTTCTGTCATCCCCTTCTCCTCCTGCCCCCAATCCTTCCCAGCATCAGGGTCTTTTCCAATGAGTCAACTCTTCGCATGAGGTGGCCAAAGTATTGGAGTTTTAGCTTCAACATCAGTCCTTCCAATGAACACCCAGGACTGATCTCTTTTAGGATGGACTTGTTGGATCTCCTTGCAGTCCAAGGGACTCTCAAGAGTCTTCTCCAACACCACAGTTCAAAAGCATCAATTCTACGGCGCTCAGCTTTCTTCACCGTCCAACTCTCACATCCATACATGGCCACTGGAAAAACTGTAGCCTTGACTAGACGGACTTTTGTTGGCAAAGTAATGTCTCTGCTTTTAAATATGCTATCAAGGTTGGCCATAACCTTCCTTCCAAGGAGTAAGCGTCTTTTAATTTCATGGCTGCAATCACCATCTGCAGTGATTCTGGAGCCCAGAAAAATGAAGTCTGACACTGTTTCCACTGTTTCCCCATCTATTTCCCATGAAGTGATGGGACCAGATGCCATGATCTTAGTTTGATCTTAATTTGACGGGGATCACGTTGAATCTGTAGATTGTGTTTGGTAGTGTAGTCATTTTCACAGTATTGACTCTTCCTACCCAGGAACATGGAATATGACTCCATCTGTTCATGTCGTCTTTGATTTCTTTCATTAGTGTCTTATAAATTTCTGTGTACAGTTCGTCTCCATAGGTAAGTTTATTCCCATATATTTAATTCTTTTTGTTGCAATGGTGAATGGGATTAATTCCTTAATTTCTCTTTCTGATTTTTGATTGTTAGTATATAGAAATGCAAGTGATTTCTGTGTATTGATTTTGTATCCTGCAACTTTGCAAAATTCACTGATTCATTTCAGTTCAGTTCAGGTCAGTTGCTCAGTCGTGTCTGACTCTTTGTGACCCCGTGGACTGCAGCACACCAGGCCTCAGTGTCCATCACCAACTCCTGGAGTTTGCTCAGACTCATGTCCTTTGAGTCGGACATTGACTCATGTCTTTTGACTCATTGTCCTTTGACTCATGTCTTGAGACTCTCAAGAGTCTTCTCCAACACCACAGTTCAAAAGCATCAATTCTTCAGCACTCAGCTTTCTTTATACTCCAACTCTCACATCCATACATGACTACTGGAAATACCGTAGCTTTGTCTAGATGGACCTTTCTTGGCAAAGTAATGTCTCTGCTTTTTAATATGCTGTCTAGATTGGTCATCGTTTTCCTTCCAAAGAGCATCTTTTAACTTCATGGCTGCAGTCACCATCTGCAGTGATTTTGGAGCCCAAAGAAAGAAAGT
Source organism: Okapia johnstoni (assembly GCA_024291935.2). Lineage (NCBI taxonomy): Eukaryota > Metazoa > Chordata > Mammalia > Artiodactyla > Giraffidae > Okapia > Okapia johnstoni. The sequence goes on along the minus strand of JAGTYA010000024.1, from coordinate 15,210,088 downwards.
CTGTTACTATTTCCACATCTATTTGCCCTTAAGTGATGGGACCAGATGCCATGGTCTTAGTTTTCTGAATGTTAAGTTTTAAGCCAACTTTTCACTCTCCTCTTTCACTTTCATCAAGAGGCTCTTTAGTTCTTCTTCACTTTCTGCCATAAGGGTGGTGTCATCCGCATATATGAGGTTATTGATATTTCTCCTGGCAACCTTGATTCCAGCTTGTGTTTCTTCCAGCCCAGCATTTCTCATGATGTACTCTGCATATAAGTTAAATAAGCAGGGTGACAATATACAGCCTTGATGTACTCCTTTTCCTATTTGGAACCAGTCTGTTTTTCCATGTCCAGTCCTAACTGTTGCTTCTTGACCTGCATACAGGTTTCTCAGGAGGCAGATCAGGTGGTCTGGTACTTCCATCTCTTGAATTTTCCACAGTTTGTTATGATCCACACAATCAAAGGCTTTAGCATAGTCAGTAAAGCAGAAATAGATGTTTTTCTGGAACTCTCTTGCTTTTTCTATGATCCAACAGATGTTGGCAATTTGATCTCTGGTTCCTCTGCCTTTTCTAAATCCAACTTGAACATCTGGAAGTTCACAATTCTTTGGGATTAGAATGAAAACTGACCTTTTCCAGTCCTGTGGACACTGCTGAGTTTTCCAAATTTGCTGGCATATTGAGTGCAGCACTTTCATAGCATCATCAGTTAGGATTTGAAATAGCTCAACTGGAATTCCATCACCTCCACTAGCTTTGTTCGTAGTGATGCTTTTTAAGGCCCACTTGACTTCGAATTCCAGGATGTCTGGCTCTAGGTGAGTGATCACACCATCGTGATTATCTAGGTCATGAAGATCTTTTTTTTTTTATAGTTCTTCTGTGTATTCTTGCACCTCTTCTTAGTATCTTCTGCTTCTGTTAGGTCCATACCATTTCTGTCCTTTATTGAGCCCACCTTTGCATAAAATGTTCCCTTGGTATCTCTAATTTTCTTGAAGAAATCTCTAGTCTTTCCCATTCTATTATTTTCTTCTGTTTCTTTGCACTGATCACTGAGGAAGGCTTTCTTATCTCTCCTTGGTATACTTTGGAACTCTGCATTCAGATGGGTATATCTTTTCTTTTCTCCTTTGCCTTTCACTTGTTTTCTTTTCACAGCTGTTTGTAAGGGCTCCTCAGACAACCATTTTGCCTTTTTGCACTTCTTTTTCTTGGGGACTGTCTTGATCCCTGCCTCCTGTACAATGTCAGGAACCTGCATCCATAGTTCTTCAGACACTCTGTCTATCAGATCTAATGCCTTGAATCTATTTGTCACTTCCTTTGTATAATCATAAGGGATTTGATTTAGGTCATACCTGAATGATCTGGTGGTTTTCCATACTTTCTTCAATTTAAGTCTGAATTTGGCAATAAGGAGTTCATCATCTGAGCCACAGTCTGCTCCCAGTCTTGTTTTTGCTGACTGTATAGAGCTGCTCCATCTTCGACTGAAAAGATATAATCAATCTGATTTCGGTGTTGACATTCTGGTGATGTCCATGTATAGAATCTTCTCTTGTGTTGTTGGAAGAGGGTGTTTGCTATGACCAGTGCATTCTCTATAGTGTATGCCCTGGGAGGCAAAACTCTATTAGCCTTTGCCCTGCTTCATTCTGTACTCCAAGGGCTAATTTGCCTGTTACTCCAGGTGTTTCTTTACTTCCTACTTTTGCATTCCAGTCCCCTATAATGAAAAGGACATCTTTTTTGGGTGTTAGTCCTAAAAGGTCTTGTAGGTCTTCATAGAACCGTTTAACTTCAGCTTCTTCAGCATTACGGCCTGGAGCATAGGCTTGGATTGCCGTGATATTGAATGGTTTGCCTTGGAAACGAACAGTGATCATTCTGTCGTTTCTGAGACCGCATCCAAGTGCTGCATTTCGGACTCTTTTGTTGACTGTGATGGCTACTCCATTTCTTCTAAGGGATTCCTGTCCACAGTAGTAGATATAATGGTCATCTGAGTTCAATTCACCTATTCTAGTCCATTTTAGTTTGCTGATTCCTAAAATGTCGATGTTCACTCTTGCCATCTCCTGTTTGACCACTTCCAATTTGCCTTGATTCATGGGCCTAACATTCCAGGTTCCTCTGCAATATTGCCCTTTACAACATTGGGCTTTACTTCCATCACCAGTCACATCCATGACTGGGTGTCATTTTTGCTTTGGCTCCATCCCTTCATTCTTCCTGGAGTTATTTCTCCACTGATCTCCAGTAGCATATCGGGCACCTACCAACTTGGGGACTTCATCTTTCAGTGTCCTATCTTTTTGCCTTTTCATACTGTTCGTGGGGTTCTCAAGGCAAGAATACTGAAGTTATTTGCCATTCCCTTCTCCAGCTAATCAGATAATTCACTGATTAGCTCTAGTAATTTTCTGATACTATCTTTAGAGTTTTCTATATACAGTATCATGTCATCTTCAAACAGTTAGAGCTTTACTTCTTCCTTTCAGATCTGGATGCCTCTTTTTTTCCTTTTCTTCTCTGATTGCTGTAGCTGGGACTTCCAGAGCTATGTTGAATAACAGTGGTAAAAGTGGTCACCCTTGTCTTGTTCCTCATCTTAGGGGGAATGCTTTCAGTTTTTCACCATGGAGACTGATGTTTGCTGTAGGCTTATCATATATGGCCTTTACCATGTTGAGGTAGTTTCCTTCTATGCCCATTTTTTGAAGAGTTTTAATCATAAATGGGTGCTGAATTTTGTCAAAGGCTTTTTCTGGATCTGTTGAGATTATCATATGGCTTTTATCTTTTAATTTGTTAATATGATGTGTCACATTGATTGATTTGCATATACTGAAGAATCCTTGCATCCCTGGAATAAACCCAGCTTGATCATGGTGCATGAGCTTTTTGATGTGTTCCTGAATTCTGTTTGCTAAAATTTTGTTGAGGATTTTTGCATCTACATTCATCAGTGATATTGGCCTGTAGTTTTCTTTTTTGTGTGTTGTGTTTGTCTGGTTTTGGTATCAGGGTGATGCACAGCAAAGGAAACTATAAGCAAGGTGAAAAAACAACCCTCAGAATGGGAGAAAATAATAGCAAATGAAACACTGACAAAGGATTAATTTCCAAAATATAAAGCAGCTCATACAACTCAATACCAGAAAAACAAACAACCCAATCAAAAAGTGGGAAAAAGACCTAAACAGACATTTCTCCAAAGAAGACACACATATGGCTAACAAACACATGAAGACACCCAATATCACTCATTATCAGAGAAATGCAAATCAAAACCATCATGAGATATCACTTCACACCAGTCAGAATGGCCATCATCAAAAAGTCTACAAACAATAAATGCTGGAGAGGGTGTAGAGAAAAGGGAACCCTCTTGCACTGTTGGTGGGAATGTAAATTGATACAGCCACTATGGAAGACATTATGGAGATTCCTTAAAAAACTAGGAATAAAACCATCATATGACCCAGCAATTCCACTCCTAGGCATACGCCCTGAGGAAACCAAAACTGAAAGAGACACATGTATCCCATTGTTCATTGCAGCTCTATTTACAATAGCTAGAACATGGAGCACCCTAGATGTCCACTGACAGATGAATGGGTAAAGAAGTTGTGGTACATATACAGAATGGAATATTATTCGGCCATAAAAAGGAATACATTTGAGTCAGTCGTAATAAGGTAGATGAACCTATCATACAGAGTGAAGTAAGTCAGAAAGAAAAAGATAAAAATATCATATTGTAACACATATATATGGAATCTAGAAAAATGGTACTGGAGAATTTATTTACAGGGTAGCAAAGGAGAAACAGACATAGAGAATAGACTTATGGACATGGGGAGAGAGGAGGAGAGGGTGAGATATATTTCCATATATATATCTCTCCAAGAGCAAGATGGAAATCTACATTATGTGAAATAGATAGCCAACGGGAATTTGCTGTATGGCTCAGGAAACTCAAACAGGGGCTCTGTATCAACCTAGAGGGGTGGGATGGGGAGGGAGGGAGGAGGGAGGCTCAAAAGGGAGGAGATATATGTATACCTATGGCTGACTCATGTTGAAGTTTGACAGAAAACAACAAAATTCTGCAAAGCAATTACCCTTCAGTAAAAAATAAACAAATTAAAAAAAAAGAATTGGTTTAGTTTCTGGTTCTTGATATGTCAAGTAATTTTGGACTTTTTGAATACTTCATTCTGAGTCTCAGGAGCCTGCTAAAATCCTCTGGAGGATAATGTGCTTTGTTTGTTTTGTTGCTTTAATTTAGCAGGCAATCAGCATTTAAATTCAGATCTCAAGAGCTGCTTTGTCTTCTGGAATGGTTGTTTCAACTTCACTCCAGTGTTCACAGCCTTTGCTATGCTGTTTGGGTCTGTCCTATTCAAGGGCCACTTAGGGGCTGGTCTGGGACTTTGGTAGTGGTTTATATCCTCTTCAGTCCTCAAAGCCTTCGCTGTGTTTTGTTTTGTGCTTTCTCTTTCAGTCAGAACTATATTCTTAATTATAAAGCAAATGCTAATAAAAGCACTAAGAAAAAAACTTAACATAAAGGTGAGAAAATTGAACATAAAACTATTTTTGCTGCTGACAGAGAATCTAGAAAGCCAAAAAGACTCTAGCAAAAAAAATCACCTAGACTTAAGAGAATTTGTTAAGGTGGCTACATATAAGACAAATAAACACTAGACAGTAGATTTTCTTATTCTAAGCAGTGATTGCCTAAAAGCAGAAGTGGGAACACATTCCATTCACAGTAATGAAAACTATCATGAAATTATTTGGGAATAAACTTTAAAAGAAAGCCACAGAAAACTGAAGAAAACTGAAGTCTTACTGAAGAGAGAATAAGATTTGAACAGATGGAGAAATACTCTGTTTTGGGGGGGGAGGGTACTTCCCTGGTGTCTCAGACAGTAAAGAATGTGCCTACAATGCAGGAGATCTGGGTTCAATCCCTGGGTTGGGAAGATCCCCTGGAGAAGAGAACGGCTTCCCACTCCAGTATTCTGGCCGGGAGAGTTTCAGGGACAGAGGAGCCTGGCAGGCTGCAGTCCATGGGGTCACAGGAGTCGGACATGACTGAGCGGCTTTCACTTCATTCTATATTTTAAGTATTTCTTAAACCATTTTGAAGTGTGGTTAATTAATGCAACGTTGTGCTAGTTTCAGGTGTACAGAAAAGCGATTCACATATACCCATATCTGTAGATACATAGATCTAGATATCTATACAGACGCCATTTTCAGGTCCTTTCCCGCCGTGGGTTATTGTGTGATGCTGGACATCTTTCCCTGTGCTGTGCAGCAGGCCTTTATTGTTTTGTGTTTTCATCTGTGCTCCGTGCACACACAGCCTGCAGGTGAGTCAGTTCGTGTCAGTTCACACGTAGAATTAGGAATCCCCTAGCCTCATTGCTCTCCTCTTGGAGATTTCCACCATGTCCTCTGATGCCCAGGGGCCCCTCTTCTGGTCCTTCTAGCCAGAAAAACAGCGTTCTCTCAGCGTTCAGCCTCCCATGCTGTCACATAGCTGCACATGGCTTCACCCACCTTCAGGAAGACGGCACAAGAGATTTAAGAATAATAAAGCCCTGGGATTTCTCCCACACTTTTCACAACACCGGGCCCCCCCGCCTGGTTCCCTCATCCAGAGGAATAGGTTTCCCCTATTCTCCCCACCTCAATGCGGTGCAGCTCCTCTCCAGGGGTTGGCCTCAGGGCAGGACAGAGTTTTTAATGCAATAAAAAGGAAATAGAGGGCTTCCTGAATGGCTCGGTGGTAAAGAATTCTCCTGCTAATGCAGGAGACACAGGCTCGTGTGCGATCCGGAAAGATCTCACACGCGCGGAGCAACAACTCGGGCGCCACAACTACCGAGCTCTAGAGCCTGTGATCGGCAACAAGAGGAAGCCCTGCAACCAGAAGCCCGTGCGCTGCAACCAGAGAGTAGCCTCTGCTCACTGCAGCCAGGGAAAGGCCCGCACAGCAACGAAGACCCAGCATAGCCAAAAAGAGACAAATGAAACTATTTGTGAAAAACAGAAAATAGGGATTTCTCTCACCCTCTCTGGCTCACAGGGACATTTTCATCTGGTCCTATGGTTGGAAAGACAAGGTCTGTGGTCTTTCTACCTGCAGGTAAACGGGGTCCAGGTGGCTGCTGATCTGTAAACTTTCTGCCCATGGACCCCAGGCTTCTGTGCCTTCTTGGCCCCCAAGTTCTGCAGGCAGTTTTAATGCTTGCAAGTATCTAACATCACCAAAAGAAGCTGCTAAAAATAGTGGGTTTTTAATAATACCCTTTGGGGGGGTTGGGGGATCACACAGCTTTTTTAAGTTGACATATAGTTGATTTGAACTATTGTATTAATTCTGGGTGTACGTACACAGGCACTCAGTACTTTTATGGATGATGCTAATAGCACATTTTATGGGTGTTAGATACTGTACTGCAGAGAAGGCAATGGCAACCCACTCCAGTGTTCTTGCCTGGAGAATCCCAGGGACGGGGGAGCCTGGTGGGCTGCCATCTATGGGGTCGCACAGAGTCGGACACGACTGAAGCGACTTAGCAGCAGCAGATACTATACTGAACATTCTACATGTACTGTCAGTCCTCGTTCTCAAGACGGCCCATTTTATGACGAGGAGTCGGGGGTCCTGCTCTGAGACTCGTCTCTAGGGAGGAGTGGAGCTGAGTCAAGCCTTCTAAGCATGAGACGACCCCCAGCGCTTCCCATCAACCCAGGGACGGAGGACGGGTGCTGAGTGGAGAGCAGCTCACATGGGGAGCCCATCTGCACCCTGTCCCCAGCCAGAATTCCTGGAGGGCTCCCAACCTCTGGCACTAGCTCCCAAGAGAGTCTGAGAACATGGAAATAATTCAACCAGCGCAGACAGCTGATGAAGGAAAGGGGCCGTCCCCACCCTGGGAGAGGAGGGAGAGGGCCCAGTGGGCAGGAAGGGCCTTTCATCTGCAGCTTCTGCAAGGATCTTGGTGACAGTTTGGCTACCAGAAATTCCAGATGAGGCCTCGTCACAGCTGGGGCCGAAGGGGGACTTGCACGGACTTAGAGTCCTTCATGGGGATTAGGAGTTTTGTCTTCGCCTTGTTCTGTGGGTAACTCGGGGTGAGAGTCCCTCCCGGGCCGTCACGGGGCAGACAGCAGCCTTGGTGACCAGGGCAGGAGGTGGACCAAGGATAACTTTAGGAGGAGTTCTGTGATGAGGATGGGTCTCCCCACGCCCTTGAAGACATGGAGATCTTTGCAGTAAAGAAAGACAGAGCTGCTATGACCCCCAAGGAGCCCTGCTCTTAGCCGGGTCCTTCCTCTGCTCAGAAACTACCACGTATACTCTGTATTAGCTTATTTAATCCTCACAACAACCTGCAAGCTACCAAGTATCATCCTCTCACTTTGCAGATGAGGAAACCGAGGTCTAGAGAGACAAGAAAATTACCCAGGATGATACTGAAGGAAGTGAAGCTGGTATTTAAATCCAAACAAGGAATCAGTATCCACACCTTCTAAACATGTGGTATGATGGGAAATTCCACAGCAGTAAAGATGGAACCATCACCTGGCTTCAAGAATTATCAACTCATCACCAAGCTCATTTCATCTGTACCCTTGGCCACTTTCCCTCCACATCCATACTTAAGAACTAATCCCAGATCCCAACTCATCTTATCCTTAGATACTTCAGCAAGTTTCTCTAAAAGATGAGAAAGAGCCCAGATCCTTCACCACACATGCTCAGTTCAGTTCATTCACTCATTCGTGTCCAACTTTTTGCGACCCCATGGACTGCAGCACGCCAGGCCTCCCTGTCCATCACCAACTCCCAGAGCCTGCTCAAACTCATGTCCATTGAGTCAGTGATGTCATCCAACCATCTCATCCTCAGTCGTCCCCTTCTCCTCCTGCCTTCAATCTTTCCCAGCATCAAGGTCTATTCCAGCATGGAATAGGCATCACTAAATATTTGTTGAGTATTGAATGACCTTAAAGGGCCTGTCAAGCTGATAATATTTCTACAAGTCTTTAAAAGGCAGTTGGGCGAAGTGGGAAGATAATGGGCTTCACCATAAAGTTTGGGTTCAAACCCAGGCTCTACCTATCACAGCAGCTATAGGATACTGGGTGATCTCACAGAAACTGCATGAAGCTCAGTTTCCTCTTGGGAATCTGAGCGTCATGACCCTGTGACTTGCAAAGTTGCTAAGAGCGAATGAAAACATGAACGTGGTCACATGGGCAGCAGACAGCCTGGCTGTGGCAGGTGGCCTGCAGGAACAGAGGTCAAGGGACTCACATAAATTTCTCTGTGCCTATCTCTTCATTTGTAAAACAGGATAATACTAATATCCATCCCAAAGGGCTGTCATGAGGATTGCGTTAGTCTATGCCTGGCACTTAGTAGATGCTGAACATGAACTACCAAGCATTGGAAGCCTGATGTCTGGAAAATAACCATCTAGAATAATGGTTATCATCCTGTAAGAAAGATAAGGATCAAGCTATGCTTTGGGCTTCCCTTGTGGCTCAGCTGGTAAAGAATCTGCCTGCAATGTGGGAGACCTGGATTCTGTCCCTGGATTGGGAAGATCCCCTGGAGAAGGGAAAGGCTACCCACTCCAGTATTCTGGCCTGGAGAATTCCATGGACTGTATAGTCCATGGGGTTGAAAAGAGTCGGACATGACTGAGTGACTTTTACTTCACTTCACCTCTAGGATTAGAGTAGTGATTTGTGTGTGCACATGCATGCTAAATCACTCAGTTCCCAACTCTTTGCGACCCAATGGACTGTAGCCCACCAGGCTCCTCTGTCCACGGGATTCCCCAACTCCAGGGGATCTTCCCGACTTAGGGATTGAACCCAGTCCCTTATGCCTCCTGCATTGGCAGGCGAGTTCTTTACTACTAGCACCACCTGGGAAGCCCTGTATTCTGAACCAGGGGCATTTGGCAGCCTGGAGATCATTTTGGTGTTACATCTAGATGAATGGCCTGCTGCCATCATCTGGTAAGTGAAGACCAGGGGGCCACTCAACCTCCTACAGTGCACAGAACAGCCCCCGCAACAAAGAATTATCTGACTCAAATGTCAGTTGTGCCGAGGTTGTGAAATTTGGGATTAGGAGAGAATCAGAAGAGGGTTAGCTCCATCACACAGAGGCTGGGAGCCTGAGGCTTCAGTCATCCCACACTGTGTCCAGACTCATTAAATTAACGGAATTTTTCCATCTTTACAGAGTAGCAGTTGATCTGGTTCTTTCCGGAAGACAGCTGGATGGGCTACGTGCATGTTTTCAGCTGGGTACGCCGTGGCTTGGAAAGTGTCTTCTCCAAGCTTGTGCAGCTGGTCTGGGAGCAGCCAGGTCCCGGGGGATGGAGGGTTCTGCAGAATGAGGGGCCCCGGCTTCCAGCCACAAGGAAGGGGAAGGGGGAGGTCCCAGCAGCTGCTGGATGTGCCGCTGGTCCCAACCTGGAGGCCAGCAGAGGGGTCCGGCCAGGATGGGGGCACATTCAGAGCAGAGGCACAGTGAAAACTGGGCACGGGCTTTGTAACCAGAGAGACCTCTGTTCAAATCCTAGCCCTCTCGGCTACCACTGGGTCACCTTGGTAGGGGACTTAACCTCCCCAAGACAATTTTTATTCCATCTATGAAATGGGTATATATGTTTCCATGCCACTCTCTCCGTTTATCCCACCCTCTTCTTCCCCCTACCCCTGCCCTGTGTCCATAATGTGTAAAATAGAAAGCCAGTGGGAATCTGCTGTATGACTCAGGGAACTCAAACTGGGACTCTGTGACAGGCTAGAGGGGTGGGGAGAGATGGGAGGTGGGAGGGAGGTTCAAGAGGGAGGGGACACGTGTACACCTAGGGCTGATTCACGTTACTGTGTGGCAGAAAGCAAGACGACATTGCAAAGCTGTTATCCTTCAGTTAAAAATAGATTCTAAAAATGGGTGTAACAATACCTACTTCATAGGAAAGTGCAGTCCAACAAATATTGAAAGCAAAGTCCCAGAGAGGATGAGGAGTGGGCGTCCAAATTTGCAGAGTCATGAGAGCTTGAGTCCATGTCTTAATTCTCAACCCAGGCCCTTCCCAGAAAGTTCATTCATTCATTTCTTCATTCAGCCACCCGGTTGGTCACTCGCTTGCAGTAGGAGATTGGAAGGGTAAAGTGGGCTAGGGCCAAATAATGGGAGCCTTGTAGACTCTGGCAAAGAATTTGGATTTTATTTTAATAAAGTGAGGAGCAGAGATTCAACAGGCCTGTTCAGCCCCGCCACAGCCGAGAACTCCCAGGTAGAGACAGCACCACCTGATGCTCCAGTATCTAGAGAAGAGGGTGATGCTTCACGGGTGACTTTGGAAGTTTGGCTGATATTTAACGTTTTGCTGGGACCGTTGAGGGAGCGAGTGAGATAGAAGATAGAAGGAAAGAAGAACCAACAAATAGAAGAAAAGAGAACCAAGGACTGGCTGTGGGCTCTCCAGCCTTTAGAGGAATTTGGGGAAAGACTCAGTGAAGGAGCAGCTGGGCAGCAGAGGACAAACAGGGCAGGAAGGTGCTGGAAGCACGAGGGGAGGGCGGTGATGAGGCAACACGGGTACCCAGCGGGTCCTCAGTGAGACGATGTAAGCGAAGCCTCTAGAAGACAGTAGGCCCCTGGCTAAAGGTAAATATTGTCACTAACGCTTAAACATGTTGAGAAGATCGCCAAGAAAGCACCCATCTGCAGACCCCTCACCAATGCCCATCAGTCCACCATTAGCTCCTCTTCAGTGATGGGAATGCTCCCTGGCCAGGCATGCAGGCTCAGGGCCCCAGCTCTCAAGGCCCCAGATCCACTCTGTTGAATCATTTCAACATTCTCAGACTCTCAGGAGTTGGCACGCAGTGTTGGGAGCCCTCCAGGAATCCTGGTTGGCTATGAGGCATGGAAGGATTTGCCATGTGAACTGCCCCCCTCCATTCCCACACCTGTTCATTTCCCCTGGGGTGATGGGAGAGGATGAGGACCTCACGTCCAGATGCTGCTGCCTGGGGAAGGGCCTCCACCCAGCAACTATCCTGTGTGATCACAGGGGGATGGGTGGGCGGGGCAGGGGAGGAATGACAAAACACACCCATGTCCAGGTCCTCCCTGGACGCAGTAAATCAGAACCTCCGGGAATGAAGCTTAGACATCGTTACTAATACTATTATCTGTCACACAGCCAGCATTGACAATCAGTGGGGAAACTGAGGCCCTGGAACTCTAACCCTAACTCTCTCCTACCCCAAATTTCTCCAGGCAGTAAACAGAAGGCTGGCATTCTCTTCCCTTCATAGAATATATCCAAGGGGACTTCCCTGGTGGTCCAGTGGTTAAGAGTCCTCCTACGAATGCAGGGGACATGGGTTCGATCCCTGGCCTGGGAGGATTCCACTTGCCATGGAGCAACTGAGCCCAGGCACCACAACCACCGAAGCCCATGTGCCTAGAGCCCCACAGCTCCACACAAGACAAGCCGCCACAACAAGAAGCCCATACAACGCAGCTGGAGAGTAGCCCCTGCTCGCCACAACAAGAGAAGCCCTCTTGTAGCAACGAAGACCCAGTGCAGCCAAAAATAAATCAAACTTTTAAATAAGTAAATTTTTAAAAAATATTTAATTATTTATTTGTCTACACTAGATCTTAGTTGCAGCGTGTGGGATCTAGTTCCCTGACCAGGGATTGAATCCCCGGCCCCCCGCTTTGGGAGCACAGAGTCTTAGCCACTGGGCCACCAGGGATGTCCCTTAAATAAATAAATAATTAATTAATTAAATTAAATACATCCAGGGAGGAAGTGTGTCAGACGGTAAAGAGTCCAGGCACCTTTGTCTGCTTGGGCTGCTATAACAAGCTATAACAGACTGGGGCTTTAGCTGTAGACATTTTCTTGCACACAGTTCCAGAAGCTGGGAGTCTGAGGTCAGGGGGCCAGGATGGTCAGGTTCTGGTGAGGGCTCTCTTCCTGGTGTGTGGATGGCCGCCTCCCCACTGTGTGCTCACACGGCCTCTCCTCGGTGCACATGGAGCTCTGACGGCTTTTCCTCTTCTTATAAGGGCACTAATCCCATCGTGGGGCCCCACCCTCATGACTTCAGTTCAGTCGCTCAGTCGTGTCCGACTCTTTGTGACCCCATGGACTGCAGCACTCCAGGCCTCCCTGTCCATCACCAACTCCCGGAGCTTGCTCAAACTCATGTCCATCGAGTCGGTGATGCCCTCCAACCATCTCATCCTCTGTCGTCCCCTTCTCCTCCCACCTTCAATCTTTCCCAGCATCAGGGTCTTTTCAAATGAGTTAGTTCTTCACATCAGGTGGCCAAAGTATTGGAGCTTCAGCTTCAGCATCAGTCCTTTCAGTGAATATTCAGTACTGATTTCCTTTAGGATGGGTTGATTGGATCTCCTTGCAGTCCAAGGGACTCTCCAGAGTCTTCTTCTCTAACCCTAATTATTCAAAGACCTCATCTCCAAATACCATCACTTTGACAGCACACAAAAACCTGCAGTCCACAAATGAGGCATTAGTGTCAAATGCATTTGGTTACTTTTTAGCTGTGTGGTCTTGGGCAAGTCTTCCACAGCCTCAGTCCTGAAAAAGGTAAATGTTTAAATAACAGTCGTGTGACTCTTTAGTCATTTTGGCACACACCATCTCTGTGAATCCTCCCCCTTAATCCTATGACAGAGAGGAAAGTTACTAGTTTCATTCTCTGGTTAGGGAAATGAGACTCAGAGGCTCAGTCACTCACCAAAGACATTCAGCTTGTGTTTGAGAGTGAGGGTCCTTCTCCTTAGCTGAAGGGAGCCTGGAATTAAGAGGGACCACATGGAGCCTCCTCCAAGACAGCGCCTGGGACAACAAGATGCTTGGGAGTTGTGGGATGAAAGAGGGAAGGAAAGAAGGAAGTGAAGGAGAGAGGGGGAAAGGGAAGGTGGGAGGGGAAGAGGGAGCGGGGAGGCAGAAAGGAAGGAGCTGGACTAAAAGATGGGAGGGCATGCATGGTAAGTAAGGTACTCAGTCACGTCAGACTCTTTGCGTTCCCATGGACATAGCCCACCAGGCTCCTCTGTCCATGGGATTCTCCAGGCAAGGATATTGGAGTGGATTGCCATGCCCTTGTCCAGGGGATCTTCCCAACCCAGGGATCAAATCCAAGTCTCTTATGTCTCCTGCATTAGCAGACAGGTTCTTTATCACTAGGGCCACCTGGGAAGCCAAGTGGGCCTTTTCTGCACACAAGCTAAGCTGCTTCAGTCGTGTCTGACTCTTTGTGACCCCACAGACTGTAGCCTGCCAGGTTATTCTGCCCATGGGACTCTCCAGGCAAGAATACTGGAGTGGGTTGCCGTGCCCTTTTCCAGGGGATCTTCCTGAACCTGTGTCGCTTATGTCTCCCGATTGGCAGGCAGGTTCTTTACCACTAGGACCACCTGAGCTTATGGTTGGGAAGCCAAAAATGGAAGTAAGTGCTTCTAAACAGGACCCTCTAATGACCAAGGAATCTGTCACAGCAAAAGGAGAGCAAGAAATTTACCATCTGGGCAGCTGCTATCTGCCCAGGAGCATGCTGACCCTTTACACGTGCACGTGGCATGGGGGACTTGAAGTTGTACCTTTTGCTGGAAAGGATCCATTTTACATGGAAAATTAAGGCCCAGAGTAGGTGGATGGAAAAGCCCATCTTACTTCTGGTCCAGGACCCCTTCTAGTACTTCTCGATTTTTAAAAATGCAATGGAATTTTTCTAAACTCTGGGTAAAATTCCCCTGGGAAAACAAGGTCTCTCTCTCTCTCTCTCTCTCTCTCTCTCTCTCTCTCTCTCTCTCTCTCTCTCTCTCTCTCTCTCTCTCTCTCTCTCCCGCCCTCCCCTCCCAATTCTGGTTTTGCCCCAAAGAGAAATTCTGTGTATATGAGCATATGTAAACTGTTGGTAACTATTGTATAAAATACTGGTTGATAGATTGTCCTCCTGACACTCAAACTTCCTTAAATCTCCCAGCCTATACTAACTGCTAACAAGGACTGATGCTTCTGACACCCCAGAAGCTGGACTGAGCACTTTATTAAGTTATTTTGAAGGTTGGCAAACTTTTCCTATAAAGGCCCACAGTAAACATTTCAGGCTTTGCAGGCTATACGGGCTTTGTTACAACCAGTCAATCTGATACAGGGTGACAGCAGCTATACCTAAACCTATGAGCGTGTCTGTGTTCCAGAAAAACTTTATTTATAGACACTTAAATTTGACTCTATATAATCTTATGTCACAATATATTGTTCTGCTTCCAATTTATTTTTCAACCATTAAGAAAAACGTAGAAACCCCTAGAGGCCGGCAGGCGGATTGGTCTACTGGCCTTCTTTGCTGACAGCAACCAGGTGAAGCAGATTTTGTCACTGCCCCGTTTTAAATATGAGGAAACTGAGTCTCAGGGAGGTTAAGGGATTTGTGTCCGGTCACACAGCCCGCAAGGCAAAGACAACCAGACTCTTCAGGTCTTAGCTGCGGCACATGACACCTTCGTTTGGTCCTGCAGGATCTTGCGTAGCAGCACACGGACTCTCTAGTTGTGGCACACTGGCTTAGCTGCTCCGAGGCCTGTGGGCTCTTATTTCCTGGACTGGAGATCGAACCCACGTCCCTGCACTGGAAGGCGGATTCTTAACCACTGGACCACCAAGGAAATCCCAACAACCAGACTCTTAATTATCCTGTTGCCGGGTAAGCACAGATCCTTCACTCAGGGGAAGTCAAACCTCTGTCTTTACAGACAGGAAACTGAGGCCCAGAGCATGAATCAAGGCTGCAACCCACCCAGGGGTAGAACGCAAAATGGAGAGAGAGCCCTGCCCGGGGCCCTGACTCAGTCCCCGGCTCCTTCCTCCCCATTGTGCAGCTTCCTCATTTATTCCAACTAATTATCATTTGTTAAGCGGATCTGGAAATGCTGGCTTGAGAGTCGGAGGTGGAGGCAGCTGCGGGAGGGGACCGGAACGCAATGGGCAAGAGGACCCACCGCACCCACACGCATCGACACGCACCCGCACGCACACGGCTTCCATTTCCTGAGATGTCCACCTGCTTTTATGAATATAAGTGGATTTGGAACAAGCATTGCAGCTGCATATAAGGCATTCAGACATGGAGACAATTTTACTAGATAATGGACTATCGTGCAGGATACAATTTAAATTAAAAAATGCAATTTTCACCTTGAAATGAACAACTGATTACAATTTCTATACAAATTAAGGCGCTCAGCCTCTCTTTCAGTAGTGGCACCAGCCCATGAAATATGACATAATTACCATGAAATACATTTTCAAATATTTTGATTTTTGTCCGCCGCTTTTTAAAAAACATAGGCCGCCTTCTAGGTCTCCGAGTGTGTGTTGGCATTTCCCACCTTCTGGGAAAAACACATTAAAAAGAAAAGCCAAAGTCCCCGAAGATGAAGTTGGCCCCCCTGGCTGCCCTCCCGCCTCCCGTCTGCTCACCCCTCTGAGCTCCCTCCCCTCCCCCTCCCCCTCCCTTGGCTCAGAGATAAAATTGAAAAAAGGCAGACAGAGGAGAGGGGACGCAGGCGACCAGCTCCAAAGCCTGAGATTTATCTAAATTGCTACGCTTATCTGAAGAATCGCGTCTGTTGGTTATCTCAGCACCAGCCTCGCCAACCCTCCATCCCTCTCTGCTCTGGAAATCGCTTCCCCAGCCCTCCGCTCTCCCCCTACCAAGGCACCCCCCTTCCCCAACCTCCACTCTGATTTTTTAATTATTTTTCCATTCTGTGGTCTCTTTATGGCCGGAGACCAAAGGGTGAGCAGCCGCTGCCTGGGGCTTGCTCCATCCCTGGGGGCCAGGTAGAGAACTTCGGGGTTCGGCAGAAGTGGCTGCGGGAGGCGCCAGCGGGTCTTAGCTCCTGGGCGGGGCTCTCTGTTAGTTGCCCAAGCGGGGTGACCTTGATGAAGGTCATTCCGGCACTAATCGGCCTTCGCCCTGTGTCTGTGAGCGCACCGTCTTGAACAACCCATCTCTTTGGTCTGAGCTTTGGGCGGACCCCTTGGACCATTAGACCCGCGTGCAGACCACCTAAGCGCGGACCTCCGACGTCTCACTCGGTTCTCCGTCTTGGTTCTGAGCCTCCTGCCCAGATCCACCATCTTTGCGGGGGCTTTAGCCCTCCCAGTCCCCCAGCTCCTGTCCTCAAGACGCGCTTCTTACCTGCTGTGTGTTCTCACCTCATTCTCACTCGTGTCTCCCCCAGCAGCATCCTGCCTTCCCCTCCTTGAGGGTATCTGACTTATGCACAGCCCACCCTGGGCTAGCCAAGAGCCTGGCCCGGCTCTCCTCCCAGCAGCGTGGCCGCCCTCCCACGTTCTCCCTGAGATGTACAAGGGGCCTGAGGAGAAACGGGGATGCCAAGACACAGGGCTTTGAGCTCCTGGCTTTTTCTCAGCACATTTGCCTTTGTTTCCACGCACTTTCACTTGCTTCAACTGGGTCCCGTCTTGTAAGTGCTCTGTGTGGAGGCCTCACACACTCCGCACGTTACAAAAGGAGTAACCAGGTGCTCTAGACCAACGCAGGAAACTACCAAAGCAATTCCAGACCCATCGCCCTGCCACCCAGCTATTTGTTTGGAAAATACCGCCTGGGACTTGCTGAGCTTGGACCACATCCTCTCCCTCTGACCCGTCCTACCTTATCATACACCCTCTCAGCTGCCTCTTGACCCCAGGGCCAAGTGAAAACCAGGCCATGTTCAGCTCAGAAAGCAAAACGGGCTGTTCCAGGGGAAAGAAAACAGGCTTTTGAGTCAAGCATTCAGAGTTTCAGAACCTAACTGCCATCTCCTCCTTGTTCTCTGATCTTCACCAGATTAACTGGTTTCTGTGCCTCTGTTTTCTCGACTGGAAGTTGGAGGTAGCGACCCTTCTCCTGCGTAGAGGCTGTGAGAACTGACTTTGAGAGCACTTGGCAAGATTCAGCAGGTGTGAGTTTCCCCCTTCTCCTGCAGAGGCTCCCAGCTTGCTAAGGGATTTTAAGATATTAAAAGAAAAATTCTCCCGGTTCATCAAGAAACCCCAAGCCCTTTAATGTCTATCACTGAGAAACCTGTTGGTATTTGGGGCTGAGTTAAGTTACTCTGCCTGAAGCAGACACCAGGGTATGGAGAAATGAATTTGTGAACATCCAGGGAGGAGGTGGCAGGAGGTGAGGGGAGGCAGAAAGGAAAGTTTATATATTATTATAAATTATCACAAACTATCACTGTAAATAGAATAACATTTATTAAGTATCTACTCCCTGTTACAGGCACTAGGCAAGGGTCATTATCTCATTCAATCTTCACACCAATATTATAAGGCTACTATTAACTCCACTTAACAGATGGGAAACCTGAATAACAGAGAGGTTAGGTTTTTTGCCCAAGATCACACAGTTGGGAAGTGGCAGAGCTGAAAACGCTGGCTCTTAAGCCAGTACTCTGTGCCTACCTGGAGGGATGGGATGCGGAGAAAGGTGGGAGGGGGTGCAGGAGGGAGAGGACAAGTGTGTGTCTACAGCTGATTCATACTGATGTGTGGGGAAAACATCACAATATTGTAATTATCCTCCAACTAAAATAGTTTAAAAAAATTTTTTAACTGCCATAGTGTTCTAGGTAGACCAGATGACCATCTTTTCCCTACTGCTTACTTTTCTTGGCAAAAAAAATATTGCCAAATAAGATATGCCCCAGGAACCAAAGGCATGTCAGCAGCTAGTGGTTGCAAATGGCATGTACACAACTAGCTTTATTCCAAGGCAGAATTCACTGATGCCAAGTAGAGGAGACAGACTTACCCAGCAGTCTGATCAGACCATGCCCCAGGGAGCAGCGAAGCAGCAGGAGTGGGGAGACAGGGAGAAGGGCACGGTCAGGAGATCAGATTCCACCTGAGATTCTGCAGTGCCCACCCCCACCCCTACCCCTCAGCGCCCCATCCTCCGCCATGTGGTTTGACCAGATCACTTGTTGTCTCTGAACCTCCTCATCTCCACCTGTAGAATGAAGGTTTGGGCTGAAATCAATGGTCTGCCCATATTTCCACAAGCCTCCCAAGAAAAGGAAGAGGGACCTTGAATGCTGTGCCCAGGGCACTCAGGACAGACCAATAACCCCAAACAGCCCACCCCAAACTAACATTCTTTTAAATAGTCAAATTTTTTTAATCTTAAAAACATTCTAATTTTGAATTCTGTTCCCACATGCATGCCATAGCATGCTTATGAATATGATGCCAGTTCGGTTCTGAATTTTCCTTCTCACAATTCTAAAAGCACTACCACCAATCTGCCAAAAGTTATACTACCTTTTTTTCTCTGTGACTTTGTCTACCTACAGATTTGGCGAAAGACCAGATCCTCTTTAACAAGCCCTTCCAAAACCGAAGTTCTTCTAGTGTAATGTTCTATCGGTTATTATAAAATCCACACATTCTAACACTGAGTCATTTTAACATCCTAACATTGTAAGATTGTCACCCTTGATTATGACGTTATTCTAACATGCAGGCGTTGCCTCACTCTAACACTCAGTCTGTCTGGTCTCCAATGAAGCTCTGTAATCTTCAACTCCCCTGTATCTGATTCTCTCATGGACAGAGGGTGACCAGACTCTGGGGATGAGGGAGGTAGGCAAACAAGTCCCATGAACAAGCCCTGGAGAACCTCCTGGTAGGTACCCAGGTAACATCAGCCTCTGTCCTCCCTGTACAGTCACACAACTGGGACAGAGTTAAGGCAATTGGTCAACCTGAATATGGAGCCAGATGACTGTCTTACAAGTTGTTTGAGACCCTCATGTGCAATGAGCTAACAGTCTAATGATTACTACTATAGCTAACATTCTATGGATGCTTACTAAGTACACGTGTCATATATTTTAGGGGGCTCCAAAATCACTGCAGGTGGTGACTGCAGCCATGAAACGGAAAGACACCTGCTCCTTGGAAGAAAAGCTATGACCAACCTAGACAGCATATTAAAAAACAGAGACATTACTTTACCAACAAAGGTCCATCTAGTCCAAGTCATGGTTTTTCCAGTAGTCGTGTATGGATGTGAGAGTGGGACCATAAATAAAGCTGAGCGTCGAAGAACTGATGCTTTTGAACTGTGGTGTTGGAGAAGACTCTTGAGAGTCCCTTGGATTGCAAGGAGATCCAACCAGTCCATCCTAAAGGAAATCAGTCCTGAATATTCATTGGAAGGACTGATGCTGAAGCTGAAACTCCAATACTTTGGCTACCTGATGAGAAGAATTGACTTATTGGAAAAGACCCTGATGCTGGGAAAGATTGAAGGCAGGAGGAGAAGGGGATGACAGAGGATGATATGGTTGGATGGCATCACCGACTCAATGGACATGAGTTTGAGTAAGCTATGGGAGTTGGTGATGGACAGGGAGGCCTGATATGCTACAGTCCACGGGGTCCAAAGAGTTGGACACGACTGAGTGACTGAACTGAACTGAACTGAAGTACATGTGATATATTTATCATTTAATCCTTATAACCACCTTACAGCTACCATTATAGTTCCCAATTTACAGATGAGAAAACAAACACTCAGAAAAGTCCAATGATTTGCCCAAGTACCACACCCATGGCTATCTGACCCCAGCTCATGCCTCTGTTGAACCAATGAGTGTAAATGGAACTGTGGGGATGGGGAGTCAAATCTAGAACCTGACTCAGCATCAATTAAATAAGTATCAAGTAAATGAATGAGTGAATGCATAGTCCTCTTAAAACTGTAGCAACCTTAGGAAATCACCAGCTGGCATTCTGATGAAGTGGAGGATTAACTTTATTTTAAAATAATGGATGCTCAGAGTAGCTAAGCTCTTTTGCAATATCAGTTCAGTTCAGTTCAGTCACTCAATCATGTCCGACACTTTTGCAACCCCATGGACTGTAGCACTCCAGATCTCCCTGTCCATCACCAACTCCTGGAGTGTACTCAAACTCATGTCCATTGAGTTGGTGTACTCAAACTCATGTCCATTGAATCAGTGATGCCATCCAACCATCTCATCCTCTGTCATCCCCTTCTCCTCCCACCTTCAATCTTTCCCGTCATCAGGGTCTTTTCCACTGAGTCAGTTCTTCACATCAGGTGGCCAAAGAATTGGAGTTTCAGCTTCAGCATCAGTCCTTCCTTCCAATGAATATTCAGGACTGATTTCCTTTAGGATGGACTGGTTGGATCTCCTTGCAGTCCAAGGGAGTCTCAAGAGTCTTCTCCAACACCGCAGTTCAAAGCATCAAATCTTCAGCGCCCAGCTACAAAACGACAAGGATGGGGTGGTGTTTGGGAATGGGTGGAGTACATGTCTGCTGCACATGACTGAGTTTTCTACCCTCACTGAGCTGCCTTGACGGTGGGGAAGGGCCATCCTGGGTGCCTTGGAAAGTCATCTAAACCAAGTTCTAATGGTCCTTGATTCAGGGACTTCAGGGACACTTTAGGGGAAGCAAATGTGAAATCTATGCCTCTCGGGTCAGAGCCCTATCTGTTCTGGAGGCAGGACTGGCTAAGCCAACACTAAAATAAAACCAATTGGAGGAGAAAGAAACGGGGAAAATCAAGATCCTTGAACATTTTCATAATCTCTGGCCAAGGGATTCCAGCCGTGGGAATCCAAGCTTCAGGGGAAAAACACACAAACTTATGATGGGGACAAAGTTCTCTCTAAGTGAACACCCAGAAAACTGAAATAAAGTGAGGAAAACCCCGAAGTGCAACAATAGGGAGATAGTTATAGGAAATATGGTATTTCCACTCAATTAGCTATCCTGCAGCCGATAAAATGGACATTTATGACATTTTTAACAACACAGGGAAATGAATGTTCCAACGATGACCCAAACACTTTAGAACATAAAACTGGCTTTCTGATATGATTTCGAATGTGTTGAAGTGCAGAGAAGGTAGACAGGGAGGGCCAGTATAAAAGTGTTCAACGCTGCTGTATTTAAAATGGATGTGTGTACAGCACAGGGACTCTGGTCAATGTTATGTGGCAGCCTGGATGGGAGGGGAGTTTGGGGGTGAATGGATACATGTACACACATGGCTGAACCCCTTTGCTGTCCACCTGAAATTATCATGACTTTGTTAACTGGCTATACACCAAAATAATTTTTTTTTAATTTTGTTAAAGTGTTCATAAAAGTCTCCACTGAGAATGAAATTACAGGATTCAGTTTTTACTTTCCAAACAGATGCTCTATTACTCTGGTAGCTAGACACGCATGAAACAAAAAGCAGACAAGGAATAAACGCGAGGAGGAAGATCGGCTGGGAGGCCCGTTCTTCGTTTCCACCTCTTATTAATGACGGTTCTCCAAGGAAAGCAGACGTTGCCTCCCCGAGGAGAAGGGAAAGGAGCAAAAGAATTTAACAAAATCCAAAGAACTTCAAGCCTAAATGTGTTCAGTGACTAAGAACTGAAAAATGACTGTGAGGCTGCGCAGGAAAGCTCCAGCCCATTGTCTCCTGACGCCCCAGGAGGCTCCCTGGGTTCACTCGCTGGCAAAATGGGGGTAGGGGGTGGTGGATGGTCTCCTAGGGTCCTGCCTGCCCAGATGCACTAAGGCCACCTTCCACGAGCCATCAACATGGCTTCTTCTAAGCAGACGGTTCCGTCCTACTAAGTCGCAAAAAAGAGTCAAATGATGCCATTTGCAGCACCGTGGATGTACCTAGAGACCATGATACAGAGTAAGATCAGACAGAGATAAATGTCATATGATGTTGCTCATACGCGGAACCCAAATCATGATACAAACACACCTATTTACCAAACAGACTCGCAAACTTAGAAAACAAACTGATGGTTACCAAAGGGGAAGAGGGGTAGGGGAGGGATAAATTAAGAGGGTGGGATTAACAGATACAAACCACTGTATTCAAAATAGATGAACAACAAGGTCCAGCTGTATAACTCAGAGAACTATATTCACTGTCTTGTAATAAATCACAATGGAAAAGAATATGAAAAAATATATATGTGTGCATAACCGAACCAGTGTGCTGTACACCAGAGATTACACCGTAAATCAACGATACTTCAATTAAAAAAATGATAATAAACAGAAGGCTCTAGTTTCAACAGGATGCTCACGTCACAGTATCCACAACCCTCATCGCCCTGGCTGAGCAATTGGGACTGAACGATAATACTTATTTTTATAATTAATAATATTTGTCAAAGCAGCCACCATTTATTGAACACTGTATGTGTAAGAACCAAGACCCTGACACTCATGACCTTACTTAGTCCTGGCCACCACTCAGCAGGCAGATGCTGGGGTTGTCCCATTTGTAGATGTGCACGTAGGCTCCACTTAGGCGGCTCACTCAAGGGCCAGTGGCACAGCTGGGACTCAAACCCTGGTCCCCTGACCTTCATGACCACAAGGCTCAGTCACTAAGTAGGAGCCTGGTAAATACCAACTGGACCACTGCAATAAGAAAGCATTCTCCCCTCTCCACTGCCATAAGGAAATAGTGTGGATGCTCTTTAGTTATTCTCCATGGAAAGATCTCCAAGGTCTTCCGTTGGGTTAAAAAAATGCAGAACAATGCATTTGTTTGTGCATGATAGATCACCATTTGTATGTGTATGAAAGAGGGAAACTAGAACATATAGGAAAAAAATCTCAGGCAGCCACATGAGAAGCTGGTTACACAGGTTGCCACGTAGAAAGGGCAACAAGGAGAGATGTCTTTGTCCTTTTGAAATTTGAATTAGGTGGATGTCTGAGTCAATAGCTAAAATTTCTGACACTTAAGGAAAATGAAGAACATGTGGGTCTTGAAAGCACAGGTACGCTGTCATCACCAGCCACGTGCTGGATAGAACAGGCTCTGAACCATCTCTTCTGAGAAGCTTTGGGGTTTCACAGGATCAGGCTTGCATTTCATCGCTGTGGTTGCCTGCAAATCTTATATGGACCATTGCGCGGTTCTTTAAAGGAGGCTGAGTTAGTGAGAGCCTCGGAAATCCAAGGGCAGGTGAGTATCTGATGGTCAAGGTTTGAACTAGAGATGATAAGAGGAGAGAGAGAAGCTCCAAAAGCTCAAGAACCCTGGACAAACAAAACAAAACCCCATTAAAGAGGATTTTATTAATTCGGCAACTTGTACATGAGTTCTTACTACATCCCAGAGGTGTTCTAGGCACTAAGGTGCAACAGCGGCAATGCAGTCACAGTTCCTGACCTCAGAGGACTCAGGTTCTAGTAAGCAGAGACAGTAAGTAACCAAGCAAACGAAGATGAACAATAATAACTGCAGGTGTGCTAAACATGGTAAAGGAGCAGAGGGCTCTGGGAAGGGATGACAGGGCTGCACTGGCAGCCTCTGAGGGGGCTGAATTCACAGATGCCTGAACAGTGCAGAGAAGACAGCCACCCAGGAGCTGGGGAAAGGCATTCTGGGCAGAAAGAACGGAAAGTGCAAAGGCCCTGTGGCAGAAAAGGCTTGGCATGGCACGTCCAGCTTGAGTCTGGAGCAGAGTGAGGCCAGGGTTCCACATCGGCCTTTTTACGGGAGGAGGAGAACTGTTCTGTCTTTAATACACAAGCTAACACTTCATTTTTCCGTGATGATTCAAACAAGACAAGGCGACAGAGACCCCTTCATTCACTGTTGAAATTAGTCTCCTTGCCCAAGTCCATGCCTGTTAGGACTTGGGTGTTCACTCTTCCAGATTCCTTTCTAAGCATTCTACATAAATTTTTAATAACTTAGAAAATGTATTTACTTATTTTTGGCCACACCGGGTCTTCACTGAGGCGCGTGGGGTTTCTCCAGTTCCAGCAAGCGGCGGCTGCTCTCCGTTTTGGCGCATAGGCTTCTCATTGCAGAGAGCTGGCTCTAGAGCGCGGGCTTCAGTAGTTGCAGCTGGCGGGCTCTGTTGCAGCATGTGGAATCTTCCTGGACCAGGGATAGAACCCATGTCTCCTGCGTTGTCTGGCAGATTCCTAACCCTGGAGCACCTGGGAAGTCCGGCATTCAACACATATACACAGAAATGCGGTTTGGAGAGGGTGATTACGTGGGATCTCATCGTACATATTTTCCTGCCTGTTTCACTACCTATATTTGGAAGATCTTCATTTCTTAGTCCCTATAACTCTAATGCATCTTATAAAATTCACTCCTAATCTTTACTCCAGAAGCATTTATTAAACATCCACTAAAAGCCGGCCACAATATGGAGATAAATAAGACCCAGACTCTGCTTTCAAGGAACTTACATCTTAGGAGAGAAGCCAGAAATCAAGTGCATTTAAGAGCCCAAGAACTGAGCGCTTGGAGGGAAGAATCAGAGAATGTGTTGGCAGGGAGATGGGTGAGGAGGGCAGCTAAGACGACCAGGCTGTGAGTGGAGAACCATCACTCACAGGAGAGGGAAGGGTGGGCAAACAGGGGCAATTCCAGGTAAAAAGCAAAACACACTCCAGAGATCACAGCCTATGCAAAGGAATGGAGACAAGGAAAGGAACAACAGGTTCAGGGAGTCATAGTAGCCCAGTCTGGTTGCTGGACCTGATACACGGAGGGAAGGAGAAGGAGGGAAGACTGGGGGCGTGGACAGGACACAGGGGGGCGGGGACAGGAGGCAGGGGGCGGGGACATGACACGGGGCGGGGATAGGACACAGGGGGACGGGGACAGGACACAGGGGGCGTGGACAGGACACAGGGGGCGGGGACAGGAGGCAGGGGGCGTGGACAGGACACAGGGGGCCGGGACAGGACATAGGGGGCGGGGACAGGACACAGGGGGCGTGGACAGGAAACAGGGCGTGGACAGGACACAGGGGGCGGGGACAGGACACAGGGGGCGTGGACAGGAGGCAGGGGGCGGGGACAGGACACAGGGGGCGGGGACAGGACACAGTGGGGCGGGGACAGGACACAGAACCGTAATTTCTAGCACATATACGGTACACGCTACATGGCAGATGCTGTTCTAAGCTTTACTAATATTAACATCTTGACCCTCTTTCATCTCTGCAATGAGAAACGGATATTGTTATCTCTGTCTTAAATATGAGAAAATGAGACCCAGAGAGGTTAAGAAACTTATCAGAGGATGCGCAGCCAGCAAGCAGAGGAGCCAGGATTCAAACTCAGACTACGGGTGCTTTAAATCGGTTTATTTCGCCAGGTCGCACATGATGGGCCGGGGTTGGTATGTTGATGGCTACCAGGCATTTGTCCGAGTATAAAAGAGGCGGGTTGGCGGCAGACCCCTCTCAAAGAGCAGAGTACACACCATGTGGCTGGGGGTGCATGAGCGACACATCTGGACAGGGCATCTCTCTGCAGGCACCTCACAGGTATGTGGCCAAAAGCTGCTGATTCCAGACCAGGGAAGAGCGCAGTCAGTAACACTGGAGATGCTGGGGAGCAGAGGTCTTGAGAAGAGGGTTGTCTTTGTTCAATCGCTCAGTCATGTCCAACTCTTTGCAACCCCATGGACTGCAGCACTCCAAGTTTCCTTGTCCTTCACCATCTCCAGGAGCCTTGCTCAAACTCATGTCCATTGAGTCAGTGATGCCATCCAACCATCTCATCCTCTGTAGTTCCCTAGAGGAAGGGGGTTGTTAAAGGATGCCTCTGAGGAACTGTGGACAAGAAGGGCCTGGGGCCAGGAAGAGGAGGAGGAGTATGTGGGTCTGTGGTTCTGCTCGAGTTCCCAGCAAGCATCACCAGGAGGGCTTGTCAAAACGCAGACGGCTGGGCCCCATCTCCAGACCTGGAGATTCAGTGGGTCAAGGGCAGAGCTGGGCAATTTGCATTTCTGACCCGTTGCCAGCTGCTGCCAACCTCTCTGAGCATCCCTGATGCAGATAAGAGGAGAGCAGGCTCATAAAGGCCCTGGTGTGGTGCCAGACCCCTGAGAGGCCTCAGGTCATGGTAACTACTCTATTTCCAAGGAGCAGTTTGTGGCACGGAGAGGCTGAGGGACCCAAAGTTCAGTCTCCCACTCTGTCCCCCGGCGTCTCCCACAGGGAGTCTGGGAAGGCCAGGAGGTCCCTCCTGGCCTCAGCCCTCAGCCCTCCTCTGTTGAGTGGGGGTGCCCATGAGAGTCTGGGGAAAGTGGGTCAGACCCGGGGGGGGGTGCAGAAAGGAGGAAGCAGGAAAAGGACGGAAGACATCCTGAGGGTCACTCAGCAGACATCCGTGGAGCATCAGCTCTTCCCAAGATGCTTGGAAGAGGGCTTATGTTTCAGATAGGAAGCAGGGGCCCCTGGGGGAAGGGACTCAACTGGAGGTAGACCGCGGACTGGAAGCCAGGTCCTCCTGACCTGAATGACCCATCGGATGAAGGACCACCAACACAGACTCCAGGGGATGGCCAGCCCCTCCCTCTGCCTTGTGGGCGCTGGCCAGGGAGCCTGGAAGGCGAGAGGCGAGCACCTGCCATTGGCTGGACCCCTGTTCTGAGCTTGTTCTCCCTGAATCCCTGAAAGGCAGACACTGTTATCTCCATTTTATAGGTGAGGAAGTAAGTTCCAAGAGACGCTGTGAACCCTCGAGACTGTTTCGTGAGTACCTACTATGTGCCAGTCTCCCGTGCCCAAACAGCCCTTCCCTGTGCAGAGCAATCCGGTGAGATCAGAGCTGGTCCAGCAGGTGATGAGGTGGGTGAGGCTCAGAGAGGCCCACAACCCACGCAAGGTCACCCAGCACTTCGATCCTCCCCTGGGGAGATGAGGATGCTTTCTGGAGGCGGGAGGAGCTGCTTGGACCAGGGCTGCCTGGGCTGGGGTGTGTGTTCATCCCTGCACAGGCCCTGGGCCCTGGGCCGCATACCCCACATCCGTCCTCTATCCCAGCAGCTGCGCCTGCCCCTGCTGGCCCCCCGACTGTCACGGATTATCCCAGGGACCCTGGGGACAGGGGAGGGAACATCTGGATCCTGTTACAAGGCCTGGCTGGGGGTCTGGGGGCGGGAGTGCTAAGGCAGCAGAGCGCAGGGCCTAAATGAGTTTCAGAACCCCAGCGGGGCCCTCGAGTGGGCTGCTGGGGGCTGAGGGGCTGCGGGCCCAGGTTGAGCAGGAAGGTGGGATCAGAGCCGGCCAGGGAAGCCTTCCTGAGCCGCCGGGGCCAGGCAGGAGGTAGGATTATGGAATTAGTTCAGGAGGGTGCACCGGGCAGGGCTTGGTGAAGGTGACCCCAGGCGGAGGCCCAGCCTGGATCCATCCCCACCCCCCCAGGGAGCACTGGGCACTGGGGCCTCAGCAGGAATATGGTTTAGTTTAGGGGCTGGCCCCGCGGAACAGGTCAAAGCAAATTCAGCTTGAAATTCCAGGCCAGTCACGGCAGCCCAGGTGAGGGCCACGTGCCAAAGTCAACAGCAAGGCCGGGAGAGGTTGTGCAGGGCGCAGGCGGGGTCCTTACCAGACGGCATCCAAGGGGCTTCACTGCTGTGCAAGGCTGTTCCTCGGCGTGCAGCGATGTGTGCTGAGCGGCCGAAGAGGGGATCAGGAGAGGATGTCCCATAGTGACGGTTTTCAAAGTCCTTTCGTGCTTGGAGAACATCCAGTTTTCATGGAAACCCCCCAAAGTGGGCACAGGGGACATCCTCTTGGCCGATGAGAAAGCAGAGGCTCAGGGAGGTGAGGTTAAGGGACCACTTCCTGGAGAAGGTGAACCTCAACCTGGAAGGGGGAGAAGGCATTCCAGGCAGGGGATTCAGCCAGAGCCACGCCACCAAGGCAGGACGGGCCACGTGTAGGGTAGGTGCCTGGAGGAGTGGAGGGCTTGCCTGGGGCCGTGTGAGGGTCCGAATGGACGGGGAGGCTGAGGACTGTTTGTGAAGGGTGTGAGAGCCGGGGTAAGTGGTTAGGTCTTGGAGACAATAGGGAGCCACTGAAGGTTCCTGGGGACGGCATTGACAGGATCAGAGATGCGATCTCAGAAGACTTATCCGGACACCCCTCGTGAAACAGGTTAAAGAATGAATACGGCAAGGCAGGCAAGCAAGTAAGATGTAGGCAGGACCCTGACTGCATGGGCCTCAGGGCAGAGATACCTGAAGAGAAGGAAATAAAATAATGCTTATTATCATCTTAGCTTGATGTTTACTGAGATCTTCCAAGTGCAGACCGCTGTTCCAAGCACATGCAGTGCCTGCACAGGAAGTGGTATTATGATGCCCATTCTATAAATGAGGAAACTGAGTCCCAAAGGGGCCATTGGCCAGAAGGTCCATGTAAGCTAGTAAGTGGCTGAGCTAGAGCCTGGACTGAGGACTTCTCACTTCTCTCAGGGTGACCCCGTCGATCACACTGCCTCCCCGCAGGTGTGTGGCAGAGACGGCAAAGCCAGAGGTGAGGCTCAGGTAAAGGGCTCTGGCACCTTAAGGGTCAGGGCTGGACACCAAGGCTCTGACCTTCGTCTCCTGGCCTTCCTTAGCCTCCATGGGCTGTGCGTGCCCTCCAGATGCTCAGCTCTAAGTCATGGCCCTGAAAGATAAGGCTCAGAGTCTGTGAAAGACACACCTTGGACAGTGGGCAAGTGGGTCAGGTGATGGCAAGGGGGTGGAGCATTAATTCCCCCTCTCTTCTTTAATCTGGAAAGGCTTCTTAGCCCGGAAGATGGTCAGGGGTAGGAGGCAGAGATGGGGAGGTGGAAGGGAGGCCGTGCTAGACTGCAGTTAAGATCATGGGTTTTGGAGTGAGACTCCATGTTTGAATCCAGGCTCTTTCTTGTACCTGCTGTGTGACCTTGGGCAAATTGCTTAAGCTCTCTGAGCCCCAGTTTCCTTGCCTATCAAATAGGAATAGTGATGCCTTCCCCTCAGGGTTTTTGCAAGCCTTGCATGAGGTAATACACAAAGGACTCAGCCTCAGGACTTGGCATATAGTAGGTAATTAACAAATACTCATCTGGTCAGGGCCTGATGAGGGTGGTCACCTTGAAAGTGGTAGAGGTGAGGGCAGTGGAAGTGGTGAGGTAAGAGGTCATGATGGATGATCACTGTAACAAGGCCACAGTGTAACCCTAACCAGAGGGCCTCCCCGACCCCTCCTCATGCTTTATCTAGAAAAACCTAATATTCACAGTCACTGTTCTAAAAGCATTACATGTTGGCACATTGATCCTCCCCAGATCCTTATGAGGTGGTACTGTATCATCCCCATTTTATAGCTGAGGAAGCCAAGGCACAGAGAGGCCAAGTGGCTTGCTCAAGATCACACAGCTCTAAGTAGCAGATCCAAGATTCCAGCCCAGATCTGCCTGACTGCAGGGCCCACACAGCTCACGCTGCCTCCCAGCCCTTGTTCCATTCAAGACTTTACCCCAACACAGCTCAGATTTAGAAGTGGAGTCATAGGGAATGTCTCAGTGTTCATGGGTCCAGAAAGATGGGTTGGCTGGCTTTAAAGAGGGTCCTCATGATGCTATCTGCCTTTTTATGAAGTCCTATCAGAATGGCAGAAGATCTTATAGTTAAGAAACTGCATATAGAAGCCAGACAGTGGGTTCAAGTCCCACCTCTGCCATTTGCTGCTGTGTGTCCCTGGGTCAGTTGCCTAAGCTCTCTGCACCTCTGTTTCCTTCCATGAGGAAATGGGGTACATGATGATACCTACCTGACTCTCCAAGAGAGCTCATTGTTAAGTGTGTTTTACTGTTTTCAGTATATTTGCAATGTGGCTTGGCAGATGGCAAGCCTTCAATGGATGGATGTCCTGGTCTGGGTCCCAGCATGATATTAGGGTTCTGTGGCTCTGGGGGCGGGTGGGCAGTTGCCTCTTGCCTGAGGAGGAACTGAGACCTGGCCATCACAAAAGCACTGTCATCTCAGCATCTGCACTTTCCCTCCACACCCCTGCTCCATCCTACAGTGCCAAGAGGCCGCCCAGGCCTGACCGCGCCAGAGATTCCGAGAGTCCCAGACACGAGGCCACACACTGACCTGGAGGCCTGCCACCCTGGAGGTCTTTCTTCCTGGGGCCCATAGAGACCAGGGCCCAGCCTTGAGTGACCGTGACTGGGGCAGAACCTGGTTCATTGTTCTGCACGGGTAGGCTGATCCCCTACTGTGTGCTGGGCACTGTCCTTGGTGCTGAAGATCCAGCTGAGCCCAAGTCCCTGCTCTTACAGAGCTGTCACCCCGGGGACTATAAACAAACACAGTGTGGGGTGAAAGGAAGCAGGTGAGGACCTGACAGGTGCAGTGAGGAGAGCAGGGCGGGCCAGAGAACGGCAGAGCGAGGAGGGAGCTTTTTGGAAAAGAAGACTTTAGACGTCTGGGAAAACCACTTTAAAAACTAGCTCTTTGTGCTTCCACTCAACATTTGCTCAGTAAAGTGATAAAACTACACAGATTCACAATGAACATAGAAGCTGGATTCTTGGGAGGCAACATTTTATAAAGCCAAGAATCACTTGATAAAATGTCCTTGCCTGGGAACCTGCCTAAATGACAGCCAGCTGGGCTCTGCCTTGGCCTGCCTTGCTAAGCCCAAGATGAAACCCTCACGCTTCCAGACCTCAGTTTCTCCAGCTGTGAAATGGAGTCATAACCTCACAAGGCCACCTGGTAAAACGGCTAGCTATACATGAGGGAGTCCATAGAAAACCTTCAGATGGCTTGCCCCCAGCCAGGCAGTCACTGTGCAGGAAGCAGCATTGTTGAGCACCTGCTGGATACACTGCATGATGCTCACCACTGAGTCAGGACCTGAGTGCCCCTTCCTCACCTGACTCTGCCACCCTCCTCCACGTCCCAGTTGCAGGGGCGCTAGACTCTCAGCCAGGGCTCAGCCCCTTGGCTGCCTGGCTGGGCGTCCCCAGGCAGGAACAGGCAGGCGGCTCCTTTAAGGCAGGCCCCAGCTGGGCTGCCTGGATATTGGAGCCGATGAGATTAGGCGGCAGAGGCTCAGGCTCAGGCCGGCCAGATGCGCCTGAGCGGGGCCTCGTTATGTATTCATGAGCTGTGAGGAAAAGAAATAAAAGGATTCATTATCGCCCAAACTGTTACTAATGACATGTACCTGGAGTCCCAGCACCTCTGGAAATCTAATGCGACACACTCGGAGAGAAAATATATTCCCAGGCCCTGCGCGAGGCCGACGGAAAATGTCCCCTCCCTGCCCTTCCTCATTGCCATTCACTGGGGCGACATTTACAATTCTTCTGCCATTATGTCTGACCAGGGCCTCTGAGCCTCTGTCACGACCCGCACATTAGCTGAAAATTGGAAATTCCACAGCGTGGCCGTGGCCATGGTGGGCTAGGACACAGCGGGGCGCAGGGACCAGGCACGCCCCAGACTGAGCGAGAGGGCACCGAGGGGCAGGGGCTTGGGGGACGAGGACAGCAGTGCTGCCGGCCTTCGGGGTCCTGATCTGTACCCAGCCGGGTCAACATCCACAGCACCAAGCCCAGCCTGGGCTGCCGGAGCCCCTTGGGTGGCCAGGAGGATGATCCCTGCCCCTTTGACATATATGCTCTCACCCCCATCCTGCTGCAAGCCTGCTGAAGCCTCCTGCATAACCATCCCGATCCTTTGTTCCCTCAAGGCTCAGCAAAAATAATTAGGAGCAGCAGACAAGAGATGTTAGTCCAGATCTTAGTTTGCAAGCCAAGTGGGCACCAGGAGGATAGCGTACTCACCGTCTCTCTCACCCTCCAGCAGCACGCTCTGAAGTGGGTTCTCTCTGAGCCCCATCTTACAGGTAAGAAAACCCAGGCTTCGAGAGGTAAACTGGTTTGCCCAAGGTCACACAGCTAGGAAGGAGCATACTTGGGATTTGAACCGGGGCTAGGGTGCTTCTGGGAAATCCCGTGGACAGAGGAGCCTGGTGGGCTACAGTTCATGGGGTCGCAAAGAGTCGGACAGGACTTAGGGACTAAACCACCAGGGTGCCTCTGAGGAACTGGACCTTGCTCCAGCACCACAGGAAAACCCCAAGTTCAATGCTAAGAAGTTTTCTCAGGCAGACCTCAGTTCACCGTGATGAGACGTCTGGGATGGGCACCTCTAGACTGCCCTGGACAACGTGACAAACCACAGACTTCTGTTTAATGCACGTTCACGGAAAGAGGCAGCTGCCTGTCCTGACGGCTATGCCCCGAGGAGCAGGTGCCCCATCGCCTGGGTTTTCTGCATCCCCTGCAGAGTTTAGCACCCCTGGGAGACTTAACTGTCCCATGGGCTTCGGAGGCAGAGCTAGAATGGACTGAGAGGCCCAGAGAAGACTGCTGTGGGCCCTACCCAGGAAGAGTTTGGAATAGGAATTACAGATCAAATATAGTATTTCAAGTAAACAATGAATGACTTTTAGTATAAATATGTCCCAAATGTTGTTTACCTGTAATTCAAGTTGACAGAATGCTCTGTATTTTTATTTGCTAAATCTGGCAGTTCTTGCTTTGAAACACCACAAACTACCCCTCTGGGAGCCTGCTTTACCTGGGAGATACGGAGTTGGGGCCCCTAACCACTAGTTCCCCGGTTCGTAGACATTTCAGCTAGAGATTCTGTTTCCCAGACCTCCTTGTGGTGAGGCCTTGCCACACAGGTTAGTTCTGGTCAATGGGAAGTGAATGAAAATCACATCAAACCCTTCTGGGTCATGCATTAAAAGGAAAGAACAGATACTTACTCTTGCCCTTTCCTATTTCCTGTTTGGTGGGTTGCAGATGAGATGGCAGAAGCTGCAGCAACCAATATGGACCCAGAGGTAAAAGGCACGTGCTAAGGAAGGCAGAGTCGCCGTGGCAGGGCTGAACCACGGATTCCTGGAGTAGAAAAAAAATAAAAAAAAACAAACAATAAACTCAGTTATTTAAGCAGCTGTATTGACGGGTTTATTTTTTCCTAGTAGCTTAGCCTGTACCCCAACTAATACACTCTCTCACCAAAACGCCAGACCCCATGGAGGAGGGACTCAGACTTATTTCATGGTCATAACACCAATGTGTGTCACCAGGCAAGTCGTTAATAAATATTTGTTGTACAAGTAAATGAATGACTAACCTGGATGACCTCTAAGGGTATGTTAACAAACAGTTGATTAATCAATTAACTACAGTCATTAACATTTAATGAAAGTTTACTAAATCATTCTACGTATGTATCAGCCCCTACGATCCTACCCTAAGAGTAAGATCTCTACCCTTTGAGGTAAAACCATTTACATTCCCCATTTCACAAAGAAGAAGATGAGGCAACTTCTCCAGTTCAGAGAGCAGGTGGGTGGTGAAGCCAGGGTGCTGTCTGACTCTGGGGCTCCCTCACTTAACTTCATCCTGACTCCTATTAGAGGAAAAATGAGCAAATGGGTCAGTGAAAGGGCAACCGCATAACTTTATTTATACATTTACTCATTTATTCAACAAATATGCTACCAAGTATGTGCCAGGCCCTATTCTAGAAGCAAGGGATCAGCAATGAGCAAGACAAACAAAAAATCACTCCTACAGTTTCAGTCGGGGAGACAGACAATAAAGAGATAAATAAGTTAAAAAACAACACGGTGCTGCTGCAGATTCCATTTGTGTGAAGCTGAAGAACAGGCAAAACTGATCTATGCTGATAGGAATCAGAACAATGGTTGCCTCTGGAGGGAGGATTGGCTGCAAGGGGGGTGAGAGGGCTTTCTGGGGTGATGAAAATGTTGTATATCTCGACTGGGGAGGCGATAACATGGTTGCATACATATGCCCAAACTTTTCAAGCCATGCGTGTAAGATCTGCACATTTTACTGTATATAAATAAAGTCTTAGTAAAGAATAAGTAAAAAACGTGGATGGATGGGTTCCCCTGGTGGCTCAGTGGTAAAGAATCTGCCTGAATGCAGGAGATGAGGGATTGATCCCTAGGTTGGGAAGATCCCCTGGAGAAGGAAATGGCAACCCACTCCAGTATTCTTGCCTAGGAAATCCCATGGACAGAGGAGCCTGGTGGGCTACAGTCCACAGGGTCACAAAGGAGTTGGACGTGGCTTAGTGACTTCAGTTCAGTTCAGTCGCTCAGTCGTGTCCAACTCTTTGCAACCCCATGAACCACAGCACTCCAGGCCTCCCTGTCCATCACCAACTCCCAGAGTTTACCCACACTCATGTCCATCAAGTCGGTGATGCCATCTAACTATCTCATCCTCTGTCGTCCCATTCTCCCCTGACCTTCAATCTTTCCCAGCATCAGGGTCTTTTCACATGAGTCACTTCTTCGCATCAGGTGGCCAAAGTACTGGAGTTTCAGCTTCAACATCAGTCCTTTCAATGAACACCCAGGACTGATCTCCTTTAGGATGGACTGGTTGGAACTCTTTGCAGTCCAAGGGACTCTCAAGAGTCTTCTCCAACACCACAGTTCAAAAGCATCAGTTCTTCGGTGCTCAGCTTTCTTCACCGTCCAACTCTCACACCCATACATGACTAATGGAAAACCATAGCTTTGACTAGATGGACCTTTGTTGGCAAAGTAATGTCTCTGCTTTTTAATATGCTGTCTAGGTTGGTCAGAACTTTCCTTCTAAGGAGTAAGCATCTTTTAATTTCATGGCTGCAATCACCATCTGCAGTGATTTTGGAGCCCCCAAAAATAAAGTCTCTCACTGTTTCCACTGTTTCCCCATCTATTTGCCATGAAGTGATGGGACCGGATCCCATGAGCTTTGTTTTCTTAATGTTAAGCTTTAAGCCAACTTTTTCACTCTCCTCTTTCACTTTCATCAAGAGGCTCTTTAGTTCTTCACTTTCTGCCATAAGGGTGATGTCATCTGCATATCTGAGGTTATTGATATTCCTCCCGGCAATCTTGATTCCAGTTTGAGCTTCTTCCAGCCCAGTGTTTCTCATGATGTACTCTGCATATAAGTTACATAAGCAGGGTGACAATATATAGCCTTGACGTACTCCTTTTCCTATTTGGAACCAGTCTGTTGTTACATGTCCCGTTCTAACTGTTGCTTCCTGACCTGCATACAGGTTTCTCAATAGACAGAACAGATGATCTGGTATTTCCATCTCTTTCAGAATTTTCCACAGTTCATTGTGATCCGCACAGTCAAAGGCTTTGGCATAGTCAATAAAGCAGAAATAGATGTTTTTCTGGAACTTTCTTGCTTTTTCGATGATCCATCGGATGTTGGCAATTTGATCTCTGGTTCCTCTGCCTTTTCTAAAACCAGCTTGAAATCTGGAAGTTTATGTATTGCTGAAGCCTGGCTTGGAGAATTTTGAGCATTACTTTACTAGTGTGTGAGATGAGTGCAATTGTGTGGTAGTTTGAGTATTCTTTGGCATTGCCCTTCTTTGGGATTGGAATGAAAACTGCCCTTTTCCAGTCCTGTGGCCACTGCTGAGTTTTCCAAATTTGCTGGCATATTGAGAGCAGCACTTTCACAGCGTCATCTTTCAGGATTTGAAATAGCTCAACTGGAATTCCATCACCTCCACTAGCTTTGTTCTTAGTGATGCTTCCTAAGGCCCACTTGACTTCACATTCCAGGATGTCTGGCTCTAGGTGAGTGACCACACCATCGTGATTGTCTGGGTCGTGAAGATCTTTTTTGTACAGTTCTTCTGTGTATTCTTGCCACCTCTTCTTGATATCTTCTGCTTCTGTTAGGTCCATACCATTTCTGTCCTTTATCGAGCCCATCTTTGCATGAAATGTTCCCTTGGTATCTCTAATTTTCTTGAAGAGATCTCTTGTCTTTCCCATTCTATTGTTTTCCTCTGTTTCTTTGCATTGATCGCTGAGGAAGGCTTTCTTTTCTCTCCTTGCTATTCTTTGGAACTCTGCATTCAAATGGGTATATCTTTCCTTTTCTCCTTTACTTTTGGCTTCTCTTCTTTTCACAGCTATTTGTAAGGCCTCCTCAGACAGCCATTTTGCTTTTTTGCATTTCTTTTCCATGGGGATGGTCTTGATCCCTGTCTCCTGTACAATGTCACGAAGCTCTGTCCACAGTTCATCAGGCACTCTGTCTATCAGGTCTAGTCCCTTAAATCTATTTGTCACTTCCACTGTATAGTCATAAGGGATTTGATTTAGGTCATACCTGAATGGTCTAGTGGTTTTCCCCACTTTCTTCAATTTAAGTCTGAATTTGGCAATAAGCAGTTCAGGATCTGAGCCACAGTCTGCTCCCAGTCTAGTTTTTGCTGACTGTATAGAGCTTCTCCATCTTTGGCTGCACAGAATATAATCAATCAAACAACAACAATATGTATGGAAAATACACGTGATATAAGGTGGTTCTAAACACTAAGAAGAGACTAAAGAAGGAAATCGTGGTTGGGAGAATTGGGATTTTACAGAAAGGTGCCCGTGGAATGAAGGAAAATAGAAGGAACAGAGGGAGGAAGGGAGGAAGTGCAGTAAAGGAGACGAAAGTGAAAAGAGAGAAGGGGGGGTGGGGGTGAGCCGATGAAGAAATGAGACATGTTGCCCAAAAAGCAGCGTTCGCAGCGGACATTCACCGCCGAGCTCTTCAGAGCTTTGGGCATCAGGCTCCAGCAGGGAGGGCAGGGGCAGCTTCTATTAACGCTCGAGCACAGCCTCTTCCATTGGCTTCCGACAAGGAGTAGTGTGAGGACAACCCCTGAGGGCCGGGGTCTGGAGAGAACCATCGTGGGACAGAGGCCCCAAGACAGCCGCTCTGCTGATCAGGGGGAAAGACGCCGCCAGCCGCTCACCCCTCCCCTAACCCACCCCAGTGTTTCTGCAGACACGCCTCCCACCCACATCAGCCTCCCCAGCAACCATAAACAGCACTGGGACCACTGGGAATCCACACGGAAAAAAGTGATTCTTGGGCTGCCCTGGTAGCTCAGTGGTGAAGAATCCACCTGCCAATGCAGGCGATGAGGGTTTGACCCCTGATCTGGAAGATCCCACGTGCTGTGGAGCAACTAAGCCCATGCGCCTGTGCTCCAGGGCCTGGGACCCCCAAGTGCTGGAGGCCGAGTGCCCTGGAGCCAGTGCCCCGAAACGAGAGAAGCCACCACAGTGAGAGGCCCGGGCACCACAACTAGAGATAAGTCTGCGCAGCAACAAAGACCCAGCAGAGCCAAAAATAAAAATGAAGGAACAAAACTGGATTTGTTTAAAGTGAGTCTTAAACCCTTCCTCACACCGCATGCTGACATCTGCATGGGCTGCAGCTCTAAGGCTGAAAGGCAAAATAATACAAGTTTTACAGGGAAGGGGAAGACCAAGTCTGTGACCTGGACGCAGGCATAATATCTTCAACTTGTCACGGAAAGTACTAACCATAAAATAAACAATTATGAACCAGACTATATTAAAATCAAGAACTTCTAGTCATCAAACGACACCATTAAGAAGGTGAAAAGCAACCCACAGAAAGGGAGAAGGCATTTGCATATATTAATATTTGACAAAGGACCCATGTCCAGAATGTTAAATTTTTTCTACCAGTAAGTAAGAAATAGAGAAACCATAGAAAAATGGCCAAAGACTTGAACAGACAGTTCACCAAAGATGTCCTTGTGTCCTCATCAGAGTAGTTGCTTTTTTCCCAGAAACACTAAATTAAAATGCTGTATTTTTCACTACTAAAGCCTTTTTAAAGATTCTCATTTATTTCTGACTCAAAGACAATTAGAATTAGCTTGCTAAGTGGAAATGATTAAGAAGTATATCGTTTTTTTCAAAACCAAACATATGATTACCAAAGGGGAAAGGTGGTGGGGAAGGGAT
Source organism: Okapia johnstoni (assembly GCA_024291935.2). Taxonomy (NCBI): domain Eukaryota; kingdom Metazoa; phylum Chordata; class Mammalia; order Artiodactyla; family Giraffidae; genus Okapia; species Okapia johnstoni. The sequence continues at coordinate 15,172,238 of JAGTYA010000024.1, read as the reverse complement.
AAATCAGGGGTTTGGGATTAACATACACACACACTACTGGATATAAAGTAGATAATCAACAAGGACCTACTGCACAGCACAGGGAACTCTACGCAATATTCTGTAATAAGCTACATGGGAAAAGAAACTGGAAAAGAAGGGATATATGTGCATGTATAACTGAGTCGCTTTGCTGTTCACCTGAAACTAACACAGCGCTGTCAATCAGCTATTTGTTACCGCTGTTAAGTCACTAAGTCGCGTCCGACTCGTTGTGACCCCGTGGACAGTAGCCCACCAGGCTCCTCTGTCCCGGGGATTTCCCAGGCAACAATACTGGAGTGTGTTGCATTTCCTTCTCCAGGGGATCTTCTCAACCCAGGGACTGAACCCAGGTCCCCTGAACTGACAGGGAGATTCTTCACCGCTGAGCCACCAGGGAAACCCTACTATACTCCAATGTTCAGTTCAGTTCAGTTCAGTCGCTCAGTCATGTCCAACTCTTTGTGACCCCATGGACTGCAGCACGCCAGAACTCCCTGTCCATCACCAACTCCCGGAGTTTACCCAAACTCATATCCATCGAGTCGGTGATGCCATCCAACCATCTCATCCTCTGTCGTCCCCTTCTCCTCCTGCCCTCAATCCTTCCCAGAATCAGGGTCTTTTCAAAGGAGTCAGCTCTTCGCATCAGGTGGCCAAAGTATTGGAGCTTCAGCTTCAACATCAGACCCTTCAATGAGCACCCAGGACTGATCTCCTTTAGAATGACTGGTTGGATCTCCTTGCAGTCCAAGGGACTCTCAAGAGTCTTCTCCAACACTACAGTTCAAAAGCAGCAATTCTTCAGCACTCAGCTTTCTTTATAGTCCAACTCTCACATCCATACGTGACCACTGGAAAAACCATAGCCTTGACTAGATGGACCTTTGTTGGCAAAGTAATGTCTCTGCTTTTTAATATGCTGTCTAGGTTGGTCAGAACTTTCCTTCCAAGGAGTAAGCGGCTTTTAATTTCATGGCTGCAATCACTGTCTGCAGTGATTTTGGAGCCCAAAAAAATAAAGTATGACACTGTTTCCACTGTTTCTCCATCTATTTCCCATGAGGTGATGGGACCAGATGCCATGATCTTGGTTTTCTGAATGTTGAGCTTTAAGCCAACTTTTTCACTCTCCTCTTTCACTTTCATCAAGAGGCTCTTTGGTTCTTCTTCACTTTCTGCCATAAGGGTGGTGTCATTTGCATAGCTGAGGCTATTGATATTTCTCCCGGCAATCTTGATTCCAGCTTGTGCTTCCTCCAGCCCAGCGTTTCGCATGATGTACTCTGCATATAAGTTAAATAAGCAGGGTGACAATATACAGGCTTTTCCTATTTGGAACCCGTCTGTTGTTCCATGTCCAATTTTAAGTGTTGCTTCCTGACCTGCATACGGGTTTTACACCAATGTAAAATAGTAATAATAACAATTAAATTTAAAAACTATGAAAAGCGCTCAATGTCATTAATCCCACAGCCAGCCCCCCCCATCGGGAAGCTCGCACAAGCCTCTTATCCTCACCCGTCAGAAGGCAGACAGAAGAAGCAAGAACTACAGTCCCGCAGCCTCCAGAACAAACACCACAATCACAGAAAGCTCCCCCCACAATCCTAGTCGTCAGGGAAACACAGGTGAAAACCAGAGCGGCACGTGTGTGGGGACGAGACACACAGTGCTGTCGAGGCCGTAGACCGACTGCAACACTTGGGCTCCTCTGTCTGCGGTGCAACCACTTTGAAAACTATCAGGCGTTCTCCACGGAGCCAACCATATGTCTTCCCTAGGACCCGGCAATTCCTCTCCTCAGTACCCATTCAACAAACGTGCATGTGTTCACCAAAAGCCATTGGCCAGCATGCCTGTGGCAACACTGTTCATAGTAGCCCCGAACTGGAAGCTCTCCAAATGCCCACTAACTATGGAGCAGATAAATAAATGAATGTCTATCCATGCCACAGAACAGAACACTTCACAGCCATGAGAATGAAGGGTCGGTGCACAGTCGCACACAAGAGTGGGTCAAGCAGAACATCAAGAAGGGTGTACACTGAGCGATCCCACTTCTATGAAAGTGGTTCCCCTCCCAGACGGGAGGGGTGACTGGCAGGAACGTGAGGGGGGCTTCTGGGCAACATTCTGTTCCTTGATCTGAGTGCTGGCTACACAGGCGCGTTCGCCTGGGGAAATCCTGCCAACTGTACGCTTATGATTTGCACTCCTTCCTGAGTTTAGGCCCTGTATCAGTAAAAAGGTGTTTTTTTTTTTAACTTTAAAGTCACAATTTGGCTACTCACTGCCAGACTCAGCCAGCCAGCCCCTTGGCACCTTGAGATGACATCTACTTTTCCAAACATTCTGAGGTTTCAGTGAGAACTGGCTTTCTTTGTAGTTACTCAGTCCTGTCCAGCTCTTTGCAACCCCGTGGACTGCAGCTCGCCAGGCTCCTCTGTCCATGGGATTCTCCAGGCAAGAATACTAGAGGGTATTGCCTTCCCCTTCTCCAGAGGATCTTCCCAACCCAGGGATCGAATCTGGGTCTCCTGCAGAGCAGGCAGATTCTTTACCATCTGAGCCACAGAGAAGTCATTCTTCTTTGTAGTTGGGGTATATTTTTCCAAGGACGGCTTTCTCCTTTTTTTGTGGTTTTTGAGAGGGAAACGAAATCAGAAATGTCTGGTGACATGGGGTCGGCGGGAGGCCGTGGGCACTTCTGGCCAAGGGAAGGTATGTGGGGCTCTCACTCCACAACCCCTATACTCTGGGACTCACTCATCTGCTGTTATCCAGGCAGGGTGACTTACCCATCTGTCCGGGGAGCCCGGCCCAGTGCCGGTATATAGAGGTGTCGATAAATGGACCAATGCGTGCAAACATAAGTGAACGAACTGAACGAAGACTCCGTTCGTGGCGCCTCTGATGCTGGTTACGCACCCCCAGTGACGAGGCGCTCACTCCCTCTGGAGGGAGCGATCACCGCAGAGCTCCAGCTATCAGAAGCCTGCCCTGGGATGAAGCCCCCACCCTCTCCCCATCCTCCTCCCATTTCCTCGACACCCCCCAGCACAAACCTCCCCCGGACGTGTGAGTCCCAGCCACGTCCCCACACACACACCGCCTGTCAGAACCAAGGGAGAGGAGAGCTTGCTCAGGCCAGCGGGTGGGAGGAGGGTGGTGGGGGCTTCAGAGATCACCATGGGCATTCATTCACTCTCTCACGTCATCACCCGTTCATTAGACCTCCTCTGGGCCCCATTCCTGGCTAGACCCCGAACCAGGCATTAAGAACAGAGGTGAATAAAAATTGATTTGCCCTCAAGGTGCTCACAGTTCAGTAGAGATGAGGCCAGCAGGTCAAGTTGCCTGTGCAGAGCCTGGCCACAGCGGGAGCCGGATGGGTGGTTGAAGGGGAAGGGGGTACGTGGAAATGCCAGTCTAAGGGGAAGAGAGATTTATAAGCAAGCGATCCCGTCCACCCTGAGGCTTGCAGTCAGCCCTCTCCCTCCCACGAAGGGAACAGCTTTCGTATTAGTACCGACTACTCCCACTGACAGCCGTGCCCCAAACACTGTGTGCTTATCATCTCAGCTCCTCGTCCTGATAGTTCTGTCCTTACCCTCCGTCTCATAGATGAGGAAGCTGAGACAGTAAGTCACTTTGCTCAGGACAGAAGCTGCTACCGAGTGGGGAAAATGGGGTTCCAACCCTTAATTGCCTGAACTAAGAGCCTAGACACCTCCCTGCGAGTGGAAGAATCTGGGAGCATGGAGGAAGGACATCTGCACTGATCTTGGTGAAGTCTATGAAGGCTTCCTGGAGGAGGTGGCCCTTGATCTTGTTCTTGAAGAATGTTGTGAGACTGATTGCACAAATGCACAAATGCCAGACCAAACATAAAAATAGCACGTTGACCCACAGCAACAACCTGCTGTGGGCCTGTCCAGGAAACCAACTCTGTATGTATAACAAACAGCCCAGGAAGTCAGCCTGCTCGCAGTCAGCGTTGCAGAAAACCAGCCTGCCATCTCCAGTGACAATTCACAACACTGAACAATAACTTTAAAACAGTCAGCCCCATACGGCCAGGACTTGATTAATAACTGGCTGCTTCCCTCATATTTGTCCTCCCTTCCGACTTAGGAACAACCATGCGTGTTACGTCTCTTCAGTTGTGTCAGACTCTGTGCAAACTGTAGCCCGCCAGGCTCCTTTGTCCATGGGATTCTCCAGACAAGAATACTGGAGTGGGTTACCATGCCCTCCCCCAGGGGATCGTCCTGACCCAGGGATCGAACCTGAGTCTCTTATGTCTCCTGCTTTGGCAGGCAGGTTCTTCATCCACTAGTGCCACCGGGGAAGCCCCTAGGAGCAACCAGAGGAAGCCAAATATGCCCATAAACCCCGGCGTAGGATGCCCTGCTTCTGGTCGGTTCATCTGCAGACTCCCTGTGCCAACAGCCTTCAGTCTGGACACACCGAAAGCCTCCCCTTTCTCCCCATTATAAAGCTCTCCTACTTCTCTGCCTGCCTTTGAGTCTCTGCCAAAACACAGGTGACGGTGGCTTCGTCCTTGCTACCGCAAGCTAAGAATAAATAGCCTTGGTTTTTCTCCTTTGGTTGGACTTGCTTATTTCCACCATGGGCAGGAGTTTGCCGGGTGGCACAGACAGGAGTTTGTGCAGAGACACAGAGGCGTGAATCAACCAGCCACGGGGGATGGGGAGACCAGAGAAGAGGGATGAGGGTGGTGGGAAGGAGCCAAGAAAACTCCTACTCAGCAGACAACACCCAATGCAGGTAGCCTCCTCTGCCCACACAAATAAGGAACACCTCTGGGGTCTGCAGAGACCAAGTGGACCTGCTCAGCGCATCTTCACCTGGGAGACCCAGGGGCAGCTTACCTCCCCAGGTGGGGAGGCATGATGATGGGCAGCCCTGTGGCCCAGACGGGGAGCCCAGGCCCAAAGCCCTCCCTGCTCCTGCCCGGCCCTGCACCCCCACCCTCGGTGTCCCTCTCTCCTCGCGTGTCGTCACATCTCCTCTGCCCTCGCTGCCCTTCCTGGCTGTGCCAACAGGCACCGGCTGGCAGAGTGTCCTGATTCAATCAAGGCTGGAGACAGATCCCCCCGCTGCCACTGCTTGTACTGCCCGAGGCCCAGGACGCTCAGATTAATCCACAGGATGCCACAGACACTGTTCTGCTCTGTTTGCCATCTTCCCCGGCCAGGTGTGAGGTTTCCCAAGGCCCTGGACGTGAGGTCTCAGCATCGGGGCCCAGAGGCCCCCCCCCCACCGCTGTCTTCACATAAACCTCCCCCAGTTCAGGTAGACAGTCTGTGAGACTCATAGCCTAGAGGAGGGGCCTTGGGCAGGACTCTGACCCAAATGTCTGCCTCTGGGATGGGCAGTGGGGCTGAGAGAGACAGATGTGGCCTGGGAGAGGAAAGATCTGGGTTGGAGTCTCAGCTCCACCCAGGGGGGATAGTAAGCTCCATTCTCTGCCCCCAACAAGTGTCATCTGATCGTGCACTGCAGGCCAAGGACAGGATGGTTTCTCCAGTGAATAAAATGTGGCTGGTTCCTGCCTTTAGGTCGGCAAGTTCTCTGGCCTCGTTTCCCTCATCTGCAGAATGGGGAACCATATCTCCCTGGACCACTTCACAGGGCCGTTGTGAAGATCCTGGGAATTTGTGAATATGGCAATGTTGGCGGAGCAGCTTAGAAAGAAGACCTGGCATGGGATCATGAGGTCTGGGTTCAAGACCTGGGCAGCCACAGCTAACTGAGGAACTTTGGAAAAATCTCTGCCCCTCCCCAAGCCTGTCTGACCAGCTGAAAAATGGGGAGAGTACAGATCATCAAAATAAGAGCTATTTACTACTGTATGTCTGGTCTAAGCACTTTACAGGTATTCAATTCAGTTTAGTCACTCAGTCGTGTCAGACTCTGTGACCCCATGGACTGCAGCACACCAGGCCTCCCTGTCCTTCACTATCTTCTGGAGCTTGCTCAAACTCATGTCCATTGAGTCGGTGATGCCAGCCAACCATCTCACCCTCTGTCGTCCCCTTCTCCTCCTGCCCTCAATCTTTCCCAGCATCAGGGTCTTTTCCAATGAGTCAGTTCTTCACATCAGGTGGCCAAAATATTGGAGTTTCAGATTCAGCATCAGTCCTTCCAATGAGGTACACTTTACAGGTGTAAGATTGTTTAAATCTGTACTTATTCAGCTGTGCCAGGTCTTGGTTGCAGCCCAGGTGGGCTTTTAGTTATGGAATGTGAACTCTTCTTTGCAGTGTATGGGATCTAGTTCCCCGACCAGGGATTGAACCCAGGCCCCCTGCGTGGGGAGTGTGGAATCTCAGCCACTGGACCATTCGGGAAGTCCCTACAGATGTAAATTATTGGGAGCCCCACCACCTCCTATTTTACAGATGAAAGAGGCTGAGACTCAAGAGGCCAGATAACACGTTCAGGGCCGTACCCTGGCAGCTGCTGGCACGAGGTACAAAGCCAGGCGATCTGGCCCTGAAGCCCACTCTTCGTCTCTCGCATCCCACCACCTCTCACCTCCAGCCACAACCCAGGTCCATGAGCAACTGGCCCTGAGGACCAGGCGTCCCTACGCCTGCCGCAAAGTTCATGTAAAACAAAGCTGCCTGCAGGGCTCCGCTGGGATCCTCAGCAACCAGGCCTGATTTCTCTCATAAGTTTCTTGGTATGCGTCTTTTCCATTTGTGGGTTTGCTTGTTTTTTTAAATTAGACTAAGAACTCTTCCAGAGTCAGGGCTCTGTCTCCACCATCGGACAGCTTTCTCAGGGCAGGTGCCTTGTCTCTCCCATCAGACAGGGAGTGCCTCAAAACAGGGGCTGTTTCTCCCCATCACTCTGGGAGTTCCTGGGGTGAGGAGAGCATTGGTTCTCACTCCAGCTTTGCACCTACCCATCCTTAATTGTTCCAATTTCCCATTGAGGTGGCAGCCATTCCTGGAGACATCTGGTCTACTTCCTCAGGGGCCCCACCTGCCAGGTGACCTTCTCCAGCCACCTCGGAGAAATGAAATATCCTTTCCTAAATTACTGCCAGAGTTGGCCAAATCTATGAAAGCTGGAGCTGGGGGCATTGGCTGCTAAAGTGCTAAGAGTTAATTCAATTAGTTAGAGCGTGTGAAACTGGGGTCTCCGGCTTGCCGGCAGCCACAGCCCCGCAGGTTTCCACTGGACTTTTCACACCTCTGCCAGAGCTGCCCAGCTCCCGGATGAAATCCCAGCTTCTCGTCCACCTCTCCCCACCCCTCGTGGCCCCCACAGTTGCCATTTACTCAGAAGCTAAGGCTTGGAAGGATGAGCAAGCCCAGTCCTATCAGGAGAGCCACGGCCTGGGCCAAGGCCACCCAGAAAGTCATGGATTTCTGACTCCTAGTTCCAAGTCTGCCTTTGAGTGTGCTGTTCCCCCCTGCCTGGAATGCTCTTCCCCCAGATCTCCGCTTGGTTCCCTCCTCTTCATCCTTCAAGTCCCTGTTCAAACGTCATCTTCCCTGATCGCAGCATCTCAAGCACAGCCCCACCCGCTTCCCTGCTTCATTTTCCAAGTGCGCTTGTCACCAGATGACATAGTCTTGTCTACGTGCTTCCCATATGATTCTGCTTTTGGACTGTCAGCTCCGAGAAGGCAGGGCGTGGCTGCCGTGTCCATCTTGGTGGCCATTGCATCACCGCACCTGGCCTGTGGTTGCCCCGATAAGTCTTTGTGGAGTGAATGAAGGGGGTCCATGAAGATCCCACCGCCTGGGACTTGGGCCGCTTCTTCTGTGGATGTGGCAGGAGGGGTACCAGGGGGCTGGCACCACACGCTTCACCACGTGGGCTTCCCACGGCCCAGCTGTGGCTGCAGCAGCCTCTGATTAGGACCTAATTAGCAGAGAAAACTTTCAGCCATCCGCTTCCATTAGTTGCTCAGATTTTAGCTGTGAAGTCTGGCTGAGGGCCAAGAAGGTGGTCTCCAGAGAGGCCGGTGGGGGAGGAAGCCTGGGAGGTCTCAGTGACATGACTGTCAGAGCTCTGGCAGAAAGGCTGGGCACGGTGTGGGGAAGGGGTGCAGCAGCTAGGGGTGAGGGGAGGCCTGGGATGTCGCCTGGCCCTCTGTCACAGGACCAGCCGTTCACTCATCTCCCCGCTTCCTCGCTCTGACTCTGTCTCCACCACCACCACGCTGTGTGACCTGGGGCTGGTCACTAGCCTTATCAAGTCCTCACCCGCACGATTGCAAAGCAAGAGGAATGCACATTTTAGGGGCTCCGGCAGCTCAGGGATCCCGAGGTTGTGTCTGCCTGTGATTCACGCCTGGTTTGGACATACAGGGACGCCCACCAGCCCCCTGCCTCTTCTCCCCTCTCTCTGACCCAGCCTCCACCCTGCAGCCAGAGTCAAGCCTGCCTCCTCTGCCGTCTCATCTCTCACCACCAACCCACCCGTGTCTCCTCCTCCCTCCGCTGGGAACGCCTGCCTCCTCCCCCGGTGGGCGTCCCCATACCCTCCATCCTTAGTTTGTCTTCAGCGCTTTCCCCTGCTCCCCAGATCCAGACAGAGAGAGGCGCTCCCTCTCCTGGTTCCCAGAGCACTTGGTTTCACCATCCACACAACCTGATCACGTTGCTCTTGACTGTTATCTTGAGCACATCATAGTCTTAACATCATTCACCTCCGTGTCCCCAGTGCTCAGCAAAGGGCCTGACAAAGGGTGATGATGGTAATAACAGTGCACATTGATTTGTTGAGCATCTACTCTGTGCCAAGTGCTATGCTGTGCTATTTATGTGCATATTTCATGCAGCCCTCACAATAACCCTATAAAAGATTCTTTAATTACCCTCATTGTAAAAGGAGGCAAGTGGGACTCAGAGAAGTTAAGTAACTTAGCCAAGGTCACACAGCAAATGGATGGCAGAGCCAAGATTTAACCTCTAAAAGCCTGGTCACAGGATACGATCTCTTCTTGAGAATGTTATGTGCTTCCCTGTGCCCTAAAACACTGCAGCCATTGCCAAAGAAGTACGGATGCACTGCTGCTTGTTTAACTACTCCCCTGTTGAAGGACATTTTGGTTGTTTTAAACTTTTGGCTATTACACATGGACATTCATGTACAAGTTCTTGTGTGGACATCAGTTTTTATATCTCTGGGCTAAAGACCCAGGATGGTAATTGCTGGGTTGTATGGTAAGTATACGCTTAGTTTTTTGATAGACTGCCAAACTATTTTTCAGAGTTGCTGTAACACTTACACATTCCCACATGAAAGCTCCTCAACATTAAAAAACCTAAGATCATGGCATCACTTCATGGCAAATAGATGAGGAAACAATGGAAACAATGACAGATTTTATTTTCTTGGCTCCAAAATCAATGCAGATGGTGACTGCAGCCAGGAAATTAAAAGACACTTGCTCCTTGGAAGAAAAGCTATGACCAACCTAGACAGCATATTAAAGAGCAGAGACATTGCTTTGCCAACAAGGGTCTGTACAGTCAAAGCTATGGTTTTTCCAGTGGTCATGTGTGGATGTGAGAGTTGGACCATAAAGAAAGCTGAGGGTCAAAGAATTGATGCTTTTGAACTGTGGTGTTGGAGAAGACTCTTGAGAGTCCCTTGGACTGCAAGGAGATCCAACCAGTCCATCCTAAAGGAGATCAGTCCTGAATATTCACTGGAAGGACTGATGCTGAAGCTGAAGCTCCAATACTTTGGCCACCTGATGTGAAGAACTGACTCATTGGAAAAGACCCTGATACTGGGAAAGATTGAAGGCAGGAGGAGAAGGGGACGACAGAGGATGAGATGGTTGGATGGCATCACTGACTCAATGGACATGAGTTTGAGTGAACTCTGGAAGATGATGGACAGGGAAACCTGGCGTGCCGCAGTCCACGGGGTCGCAGAGTCGGACACAAATAAAGGACTGAACAACAACAAAGACGTTATCGGAAAATTGGGGAGGGCGGCGTGAAGAAGCCCCCTGAGAACGGTTCAGAGACGTGCAGCTACGCCTTAAAAATAGTCCACGCTCTTTGATCCAGGAAATCTGCTTCTGGGAATCTGTTCCAGGGGAGTGGTGTGTTAAGTGGGCCATGATTTATGCACAATGATGTTCATTGCAACCTTATTTATAATAGGGAGAACAGAATTGTGAATTAATTATGATAAGGGGTTATGCGGTCATCACGAATAATATTTATAGGGAGTTTGCAATAACACAGGAAGCAAGGGCTAATGTTTAGTGTTCAGTAAAAATATCAGGATTCAGGATGGCACAGAAGCACAAGAAAAGATGCTCAGCATCACTAGGTATTCAGTTCAGTTCAGTCACTCAGTCATGAACTCTTTGTGATCCCATGGATGGCAGCACGCCAGCCTCCCTGTCCATCACCAGCTCCCAGAGTTTGCTCAAACTCATGTCCATTGAGTCGGCAATGCCATCCAATCATCTCATCCTCTGTCATCCCGTTCTCCTCCCGCCTTCAATCTTTCCCAGCATCAGGGTCTTTTCCAATGAGTCAGCTGTTCGCATCAGGTGGCCAAAGGATTGGAGCTTCAGCTCCAGCATCAGTCCTTCCAATGAATATTCAGGACTGATTCCCTTTAGGATGGGCTGGTTGGATCTCCTTGCTGTCCAAGGGACTAGGTATTAGAGACATGCAAGTTAGGACCATGATGAGACATCATAATTAGGACAGCTAAAATGAAAACAGTGACATGAAATGCTGGTGAAAATAAGAAGAAGCTGGAGCTCTCGTGTGGGAACATAAAGTGGCACAGCCTCTCTGGAAAATAGCTTGTCAGTCTCTTAAAAAACTAAGCCTATGCTCACCATGCTGCATGCTGCTTAGTCGCTTCAGTCGTGTCTGACACTGTGCGACCCCATGGACTGTAGCCCACCAGGCTGCTCTGTCCATGGGATTCTCCAGGCAAGAATGCTGGTGGGGTGGCCATGCCCTCCTCATGCTTACCATAGAACCCAGCAATTACTATCCTGGGTATTTACCCCAGAGATATAAAAATTGATGTCCACACAAGAACCTGGACATGAATGTTCATGTGTAATAGCCAAAACAACCAAAATGTCCTTCAATCGGTGAATATTCAGTCAAACGGTGGTACGTCCATACTTTGGAAAACTAGTTAGAGAGAGAAAGGAGTGAACTATGGATACAGTCAACTGCTGCATGAACTTCTAGAGAATTTTGCTGAGTTAAAAAAAAAAATACCTCCAAAGGTCACATACTGTACGATTCCATTTATATAACATTCTTGAAACGACGAAACCATAGAGATGGAGAACAGATTCGTGGTTGTTGGCTTAGGGCTGTGGGTAAGAAGAAAGTGGGTGCAGAGAAAGGAAGACCCTTGTGTTCTGTGTCTTTCTTATGGTGGTGATGTGATCCCCGCCAAGTGATGAGACGGCAAAGAACGAGGCAAGCCCACGTCAACCTCAAGGTCAATGTCAATACAACATCAATTCACTGATTTTGACATTCCACTGAAGCTATGGGAGATGTAACCACGGGGTGAAGGGTAAATATTTCAATTTAGAAAGGTTCTTAAAAGCAGGATTCAAAGTTTACACAGCATGATCCTTGTGATGGAGTAATAGCTGTACGGAAGGGGAGTCACCCTCCCATAAGCTGGCCAGCTTGATGAGCTGTGACCACTGCTCAAACTTTATCTTACTCCCATCATCGTCTCATGACAGTGGAAGGAATTTTTATCCCCATCATACAAAAGGGGAAACTGATTCTCAGAGAGTTTGAGTGCCCGTCCCAGGGGCAGAACAGAGATATGAACCCAGAATATTTGACTTTCGACGTCTCCCCACTGACTCTACCTCAAGTGTGGTTTATTTCCTTCTTTATCCGTCTCTGTATTTTCTCTAATAAGCGTGTCTGACTGTAATAATCAGAAGAAAAAATAAGCAAACACTAGAAAGTGTTCCTTGGTGGGTTGCCTGTTTGTTCTGGAGCCTGCAGCACCGCACATCTACAATTTCTGTCTCAAAGACACTCTGTTCCGGCTGCTGGCGCGATGAGACCCACCTCAGGGCACTCTGGCCTGAATCCCACCCACTTCCCCATTGGAGACTGTGGGGTCTGCAGGCAGAACCCTAGGTCTGCCCCATACCGCTAGGAGCCCTTGGGCACAACTCTAACCTGGGAATGTCAGTCTTCTCATCCGCGAAATGGGAATCAACAGTTACCAACTCGCAGCATTGCTATGAAGCCACAGTGGAATAAGATCAGACATTGTGTGCCTACTATGCGAGAGCACTCAGTTGTTTGAAAAGTGGAGCCCGGATTTAATAACTACTGAAATCCAGCATGTTGGGATGGGAGAGCTAGGCAAACCTCAGGGATTGCTGCTGTTATAATCTCTGTCTAGCTGGCCACAGCCCTGTGTATCCAGACGGGCGCGGTACCTTGGAAAGTGGGTGGACTCCGGCGGGATGGAGCCTCCCTGGGAATGGCAGGCCCCAGAGGACCCAGGGGAGCAGGCCACAGCCCACAAGCTCGAAAAGACCCCAGAAGACCCAGCTTCATCCCTTGGTTTTCCACACTGAGAATCAATTTTCAAGGGTGTTTCCCAGAAGTGGTCTGGCCTCGCCGGTCTCGTTATTCATCTTCCCTGGCCACCAGCCGCCTGCTGGCTGAATCCTCTCCCCCCACCCCGCCCCCTTACCGCTTCTTGCATTTGGGGCCTGAAGGTGGGAGGGCAGCTGGGCAGGAGGCTGGTTCCCGTAAATGCCCCTGCCACCCCATGGATCTGGAGGCCGGCACCCCACCCTCCCGCCCCATATCCTGGCCCTCGCAGGCCGAGGCCCTTGGCAAGGCTGGGCCAGGAATGCCACGCTGGGGCCAGGAGCGCCTTTCCCAGGCTGGGGCTTAGAGGAATGCAGTCTGAGCCAAGCAGCCAGAGCTGGCGGGGAGAGAGACTTCCTGCCCCCACGGGGGAGAGGAGACCCCTGCCAGCTTCCCATGCCCATCCCAGTTTACAGATGTTCCAGGGGGCACTCAGGGGAAGCACAAAGATTAAGGCAGAGTGGGGGGTGGGTGGAGACGTGGCCAAGGATGATGCAGGGAGAGTCCTAGAGAGGACACAGTTATGGAGGACCAAGGCCGCCCCCACCACTGATGCACTGCGGGGTCTCCAGTCCCGAGCAGCCCTCTCTGGGCCTCACCCCGCCATCTGCCACCCAAGAGTGTTGCAAAAGGTGGATGACTTCACAGTATTTGCTGAGCATCAGCTATGTGCTGGACCCCAGGGGCAAAGCCACACCGGAGAGGGGCCCCGCCCTGTGCTCTGGGAGCTGACGGTCTGCGGAGAAGGCAGGCATCAGTGAAGAGTGTGGGACCAGCAGTGAAAGAGCATGATTGACAGGAGGCAGAACCACTCCAGGGGACCAGGGAAGGCTCCTCTGAGGAGTAAGACTTGGCTTGGTATCTCGGAAGAGGGAGCAGCATGGGTGGGACAGAGTCTGCCACCCTCCGGGACAGCATGAGCCAGGGCAGCTGGTGGGTGTGTTATTGTTGCTGTTCAGTCGCTAAGTTGACTCTGACTCTTTGCAACCCCGTGGACTGCAGCACACCAGGCTTCTCTGTCCTCCACCATTATGGTCAAACTCATGTCCATTGAGTCAGTGATGCCATCCAACCATCTCATTCTTACACACACACACAGCTGGTGTCTGGTGAGGGTCAAAGGCTGCCAGGGGCTGGATAGACCAACCCTCTATAGATCAAGGTGAGGATTTTCATCTTCAAGAACAAGCAGTAGCCACGGAAGGTGAAGGCGGGACACAGTCTGAATTTTGAAGTGTCTACCCAGAACTCGAGTGGGCAAATCAGAAGAAAGAGGTGCTACTGTGCCTGAAGCTGGTGACTCTCAGTCCTCCTGTTGTTCCCAGGGGTACCTCAGTGGAACACTGGGGTTCTGAGAACCTAGTTTGGGAACTACGGGGCTGACCACCCTCTAAGGGCCCTTCCTGCACTGACATTTCAGGATCTTTGAGGATTTTTAAAAATCCCCAAGTGGCAATCTAGACCATGCCAACACCCACAAGCAAGGCTTTGACTAAGCTCCCACCACAACCCCCTCCATCCCAGGGGGCAACTCACCAGCCCACGGGTGTAAGAGCTCCTTCAAGTCTTGGAAGATGGAACTGGAGAAGGGGGAGTGGGTGGCCCCCAGTAAAGGCTGCTCCTTCAACTGTGGACATGTCTCCCTCCCCTCCTGCTGGTGACCTTGTTGGTCCTTTAATACCCAGATCAACTGTCATCTCAGTAAAGCGTCCCCAGCCCCAGCGCCTCAGGCAAAATAACCCCTCTCTTCTTCCTCGGGCTCCCAGAACCCTGAGTGCCATTCCAACTACACCTGCTGGTCGTCTGTCCGTCGGTGAGCCCCCTGAGAAGTGAGCACTTGTCTGTGTGTTCCTTCTTTCACTCTTCCAACAGGAGCTGCAAACACCGAGGAACAAGTTACACAAGCTCCGTGCTCTCAGGGGACTCACAGTTTTAAATGCGTTTTGCTCACGAGGGTATATCAGGATCCCACCCAGGGCCTGGCACTGAGGGTCCCCAGTGAGCCCTTGCTGAATAGGTGAATTCAAGAATGGAGGATGGTGGGTAGAAAGAGGGAAGTAAAAGAGGGTCTGAGGGCTAAAGGGAAGGGGCAGAATAGGAAAGCCTTGATAGGAAAGGTTTCGTGGGCCCCACCTTCCTCAGTCTCACCTGCCACATATTGTGCCCCCTTTTCCTTTCCAGCCTTGCCAGACACCCCAATCCCTTCCTAACCCAACTGAACTTTGGACAATGCTCGTTCAGTCCAGGCTGGAGTTTTCAAAAGGAAAACATGGACAGGCACAGGCAAAACTCAGAGATATGTCTGCAGGGCACAGACTGCTTAAGGATAGTCTGGCTGGAGGAGCTGAAGAATCATCAGCTGTGCCATCATTTTAGTCCAGATGGGTGACTGCTGGGCCCAGGGAACAAGACCATCCCCCAAACAGCACCACCACCAACACCAGTGACAATGTTAGCACAATACCAACACCACTCATCATCACGTCATCACTATCACCATCACACCACCAACAAAACCACTCAGCACGTTAGCACTACCACCATCTGACCAACCAACACCACCAGTCAGCATGTCAGCACTACCACCATCTGACCAACCAACACCACCAGTCAGCATCTCAGCACTACTACCATCCCACCAACATCACCAGTCAGCCTGTCAGCTCTACCATCTGACCAACCGACACCACCAGTCAGCATCTCAGCACTACCATCATCTGACCAACCGACACCACCAGTCAGCATGTCAGCACTACCACCATCCCACCAACACCACCAGTCAGCCTGTCAGCTCTACCACCATCTCATCACCAACACCACCAGTCAGCCTGTCAGCACTACCACCATCTGACCAACCGACACCACCAGTCAGCATCTCAGCACTACCACCATCCCACCAACACCACCAGTCAGCCTGTCAGCTCTACCACCATCTCATCACCAACACCACCAGTCAGCCTGTCAGCACTACCACCATCTGACCAACCGACACCACCAGTCAGCATCTCAGCACTACCACCATCCCACCAACACCACCAGTCAGCCTGTCAGCTCTACCACCATCTCATCACCAACACCACCAGTCAGCCTGTCTGCACTACCACCATCTGACCAACCAACACCACCAGTCAGCATGTCAGCACTACCACCATCCCACCAACACCACCAGTCAGCCTGTCAGCTCTACCATCATCAACACCCACACCAAAAAGACACATATACCCCAATGCTCATCACAGTACTATTTACAATAGCTAGGACATGGAAGCAATCTAGATGTCCATAGACATATGAATGGGTAAAGAAGTTGGGGTACATATATACAATGGAATATTACTCATAAAAAGGAACACACTTGACTCAGTTCTAATGAGGGAGATGAATCTAGAGTCTATTATACAGAGTGCAGTAAGTCAGAAAGTGGAAAACAGAAAATGTATATTAACACGTATATATGGAATCTACAAAGATGGTACTGGCCAACCTATTTGCAGGGCAACAGTGGAGATGCAAACATAGAGAACAAGCTTGTGGACACAGTGGGGAAAGGACAGGGTAGGACGAACTGAGAGAGGAGGATTAAAACTTACTCATTACCATATGCAAAATAGGGAGCCGGGGGAATTTGCCAAATGCCACAAGGAGCTCAAACCTGATGCTCTGTGAAAACTAGAAGGGTGGGATGGAGTGGGAGATGGCAGGGAGGTTCAAGAGGGTTCCTATGTGTACCTGTGACTGATGCCTGTTGTATGGCAGAAACCAACACGGTATTGTAAAGCAATTATCCCCTTTTAAAAATAAATATTTTAATTTTAAAAAACACCCACACCAGTACCAAGAACAATGTTAGTGCCAACAAAGCACCAGTAATCATTCACCACCAACAATACTGACACCAGCGGTAATCATGTCAGGACTAACTCCTGCACCAAGACCACCACTATTAGTGTTAGCATCACTATCATCAACACCAACACCGCACCGATAACAATGTTAATACCACTGCTACCAACAGGAGCAATCATGTTTGTACCACCAGCATCAACACCACCAACCCCAGTGATCACATTAGTACCGAGAGTATCACCGAGACTGATACTATCAGCAATAGTGTTTACACCAATACCACTGAGACAAGGGGTAGCAGACCCTCAAGGAGGAAGGGGTCCTGGAGGAGAGAAAGGGGTCTGGGTCTCTCAAGAAGGAGAAAAGGACAAACATTTTTTTCTACTTTGCATTGTTCTAGTCACAGAAGACATTTCTCTTAAACTCTGAGTTGTTATGACAACAGTCTTTAAGACTAACTTTCTTTAAGCCCAGAGCTAGTGGCTCAGTTCAGTTCATTGCTCTGTCAAGCCCGTGACCCCAAGGTATGTTTTTCCTTAAGCCCTGTACTAATGGTTATATAACAACAATGTGCCTTGCTTGAGGACAGTTTCTCCTTCTCAACAGGAATCTTCTGTCTAATTTTGTTATCTTAAGAGGCATGTTGTGGGAGTGGGCCTGGTAAAAGTATATACGGCCTTGATAAGACTAGTGAGGGGGACGCTCTCCACCCCCTTCTGAAGTCTGTGTCAGAGGCTTTCTCTGCCCCTTTTTGTACTTTAAAAAACTCTGCTATACAAAAGCTCTTGAGTGATCGAGCCTGGTCCCTGGCCCCAAAGTTAATCTTCCTAGGAGATCACATTCTTCACTGTAAGCTCTCACCACCACCCTTAACATCAATGTCACTAATCATATCATGAGCACCAATGCAGTTAGCACCACCAGTGATCAAGTGAGCATCACCACTGTCAACAGCAACACTGCCAGAAATGCTGTTGGCACCAATACCACCAACATGAACATGACCCCTGTCAATAACAATGAAGAGAACAACCTCAACACCAACAACTTCAATAACAGCAATGCCACTTTTAAGCACAGTAAGAGCCCCTATCCCAACCCCAGTATCACCAGTCTACCCATTAACACCACCACCAGTGACAGCCTCAACCCCAACTCCAGTTCCACACTGCAGACGCCAACAAAGCTGTTCCTCTCTAACAGCCGCCAGTAACAACGTGAACGTCAGTGCCATTGGTGTTAATCATCCCTGCCAGCAACATCGACACCAGCAGCATCTCCATTACCAATAGTGCCACCGATTACACCACCAGCAGCATCTCCAACACCTCGTCACCACCACCACCAGCAGCAACAATAATCACAGCAACAGCCACACCTACTACATCAGTGCACTGACAATGTCAGCACTAAGAGAAGAGCCAGAAATGCCGTTAATACCAACAAAACAAACTCCTTACCAGCAGGCCACCACCGACAGCACTCGCCCTGGGCCATGCCCTGTGTGGGTCCTCACACACACGATTTCAACCAGCGCTCATCCCAGCTCCACCAGCACCTGCTGTTTCCACCTGTTCTTTAACTAGGAGACTGAGAAAGTTAACAGTGTGTTCAAGAAAGAGTGTTGGAAGGAAATGGAAGGTTGGAGAGGTGAAGAGACTCACCCAAGGTCAAGAACGACTAGCAAGTAGTGGGGCTGAGATTTCAACCCCAGCCGTCTGGCTCCAGAGCTTGTTCTCTTAAACACTATGTTTTTCTTTAATTATTTTAGTTGGAGGATCATTACCTTACAATAGCATGATGGTTTTCTCTGCACATCAACGTGAATCAGCCACGGGCACATAGGTGTCCCCACATCCAGAAGCCCACTCCCTCTCCATCCTGCCCCTCTCGGTTGTCCCAGAGCACCGCCTTGGGCGCTCTGCTTTAATTCTACTGCTTTGTCAACTGCCATTTTTGCTCACTTACTGGGACGCTCACTTTTTTACCTTTTTTTAAATGTTAACAAAAAGTTTTCTCAATACTCTAATCTTGCAATTAAGTTATTGTCTATTTTATGTAAATTATCAAGTAAAATAATCTCTGTTCTATGGAAACACCAAGATTCAGGTGGATCTTCCATGTGAAGGGCTGACAAAACAGGTGAATGTGAAATTTGTCTCAATTCTCATGTAGTTTGTGGCATTGCAAATTTGTGGATTATTTGAGCATCAAAAGTTTTATGTGTGTTTTTTTTTTTTTAATAACAGGGATGACTTAAATAATAAAGCATAACTTTGCATGAAAAGAACAAAAAAAGAATGTTGGTTCCTGACTCCCAGCCTCACAGTTTTCCCACTGTCTTCACGCCTGTTTCCTCTGCCTGGAAATCCTCCCTGAGCGCGCTCCGTGATGTTGGCCTGAAATCTCTTCTCCCTGGCCCTTCCTGGCCATGAGACCTAGGTGAGTCTCTACAGACCTAAGATCTTTCTTTTCTCGCCTGTCCAAATGCAACAGTAAATCAGCATATCTACGTGTGATGGGCAGACTCCCAAGATAACGTATGTAAGTCGTCAGGCCAGGACCCCGACACCCAGAAGGGAAGGCGTGAGAGCAGCTGTTATTCTTCCTGGGGTTGGCAAGAGAGAAAAAATGTTCTCATTCTGTAGATCTGGGCCCGAAGCATTCAGAGGGTGTTGGTGACAACAATCACAGTAATAACAGCTAGAGCTTGTGGAGGGCTCCCTCCAGTGCAGCCCCCAAGGACATCGAGGCTCAGGAATGATAATTGATAAGCAGACCCGGGAAGTGGCCGGGAGGAGATCTGGACCCAGGAAGTCGGCCTCAGCCTGCGCTCTCAGTCACTAGTCTATATCCCCTTCGGTAACGTAATCAGCATCTACTGAGCACATACTATGTGCTGTGTTTCCCCATGATTTATCTCTAATCTTCACAACAGCCTTGCAGAGTAAATAACACTGACCCTGAGATGACCTTGAACTTGGGCTCCCCACTTTGGGCGGTTTCAAAGAAGGGCTCTCACCTCCACTGTCTCCCACCTCCCCGTCTCCAGGCCTAAGGCGCCCTGGTTACCCAGGAGAAACCTCAGCGCCCCAGGGCCAACGCACGCGGGCCCCTGCCCCGCGCAGGTCTACACCAGAGGTGGTTCGGACTCAGAAGGCGGCGGATTCTAGGTCTGCTCCTCTGGCCCCCGGGCCGCCAGCGCTCCACACTGCCCCCTTCACCCAGTCACAGCCCCAGGAGAGCCCAGAAGCCGGCCGTTGGGTTTCTGGCATCCCCGGCAGCAGCTGCCCAGGCAGAAGGGTTTCATCTTTCCAGGCTGGATGGGAGAATCCTGCCCCCACCCCTGTGCTCTTGTTCCCAGAGAAAGACCTTGGCAGGACCCCGATCCTTCTCCTTCCCTGGGGCGGATGGCTTCCAGCTGCCTGCCGCCTGGCCTGGGAAAATTCCTCGGAGCTCTGCGGGTCCCGGGATCTCTGAAACCTGAGTGGCCCCTCCGGAGCACCAGCCTTCTCGCCCCCCTTCCTCCAGGGCCCCCTCGGGCACCATTTTCCTTCAACGCCCCTGCCTTGCTTCCCCAGCAAATCCCTGATGAGAGCTGTCCCAGAGACAGAGCAAGCTCAGCCTGGGAGGGGCTCAAAGCAGGAGAAATTCTCCCTCCTGCAACACGAGTATGCTGCCAGGCCCAGTGCTGGGCACCTTACAAAGTGAACGGGCACTTCCAACTCCCTCGTGAGTTTGAGGCTTTACAAACAGGGAAAGTGAGGCTCAGAGAGGTGAGATGCTTGTTCCCAGCGCCGATCATCAGCGCGTCTGGGGAGCAGCTCGGCTGGGTCCAAGGTCCTCCACCCCTTCCCTGTCCAAGCCCCTCACCACACAGCTGGGGAAACAGGAGAGGTGGCTTGCTGAGGGGACAGCAGTCAGGGGTGTCCAGGCTGGGCGTGAACCCAGGGGCATCTGACATAGGCCCCTCAGTTCTGTTCCAGTTCTCAGCTCTGTATACCTCCCCGCCAGCAAGTCAGAACGCATCTCTGGCCTCGTGCCCCTTGCCCTGGGCTCCATCCGCTCTCTGCTTCTCTGTCCACCTCCAGGCCCGCCTCCATCCTGGAGGCAGAGAGGCTCTTTGTGGAAAGGAGATCTGAGCTTGTCTCCCTCCTGCTCTAGCAACCCTCACTAACTCCCGTCTCTTTCAGGACGAGTCCAAGTGTGCGGTCCTGGCTCGGTGGTCGAGGTCATCTTCCACGCCCGGCAGAAACCACACCCCTGCCAGCCCCATCCTCTGTACAAAGCTCCCCAAACACACCCTGCCCGCCGGGGCTCCGGGCCTTCAGCCTGGTTTGCCTTTCTCCCGCTGTCCGCTGTCCACATTTTGCTGTCACTGTTTGTCCTGGTCCCCTCCCGAGCCGGGGGGGCTCCCTTCCCCTCTGAGGATGCTCCAGAACCCACCCACCACCTTTCCTGGGAAGAACACAGTGCAATAACGCCCCCGAAGAGCCCAGGCCTTGGAGAGACCCTGACTCTCACGGCAGCCTCGTCACCCGGGCAAAGTCGGCGCTCAGAGTCTGCTCGGGGACAGAGACCCACCCGGGCACCCCCCACCCACCCCGGCGCGGCCTCCGCGGAAGACGGAACAGACACGTAGGGAGATTGAGGGCAACAGGTGGCCGCCCCGCCAGCACGGCCGTTCCCACATGCAGCCGCCAGCTGGGGAAGATGGATGGGCCCTCCCCGGCCAGGGCCGTGGGCAAGGGGGCTCATGTCACCGGGAGCTTCACATCCCGGGCTGGAAAGGGCTATAAACTGCTCTGGAGCCAGACACAGGATCTGGGCCGTTTTTCCCAGTCGTGGGAGATCCAGGATTTTGGGGGGGAGTGGCGGTGTGGAAGAGAAGCAAAGACCTTCCACAGGGCTGTCTCCCCTCCCCTCTCTTTCTGGTCTCCAGGCACGGCCAGGAGACACCCACGGCTCCCCGAGGCGACCTCCTGCCCAGCGTACAGCGTGACCTGCTCTGTCTCTCCCGGACTCTGTCCGCCCTTGGCCAAGAAGAGCCCTTGCTCTGGGCCTTTACCGGCTTATCTGCCAAATGGATCCATGGGTCCCAGACCTCTAAGAGAGTCCCCTTTCAGCTCTGCTTTCCACAAGCCTGGGTTTATCAAGGACGGGGGTGGGGTGGGGTGGGTGGTCCAGTGGAGTTGTTGAAAAGCTGAGTCAAAAACAAAGAGGAGAAGTGGGTTTCTCCCCCACCCAGGTGCCACAGAGTTGGGCACTCAATAAAACATGGCATAAATGTGGGACCTCTTCCTGGGACTCAATTTTCCTTGCTGAGATATGGGTATGAATGTGCTTTCGATCCTTGAGAGCTGGGTCAGGTCGCTGAGTGCTACACACAATGCCTGCTGAGGGTCACATGTGGACCTCTGCACCTCTGTTCATAAGCCCCTGCAGGGTCACAGACTGGGTCTGAAATGGAGGTTAACAGCTTGCCCCAGGGTCACCCAGAGGGAAAGGGGTTGAAACTCTCAGGCCAGATGCTATGGCCCATCCTGTGGCCTCCCATGGAACTCAAGTAATGCCAAAGGCTCCCGAGCAAAACCAAAGCGGGGTGGGGGGGGGCTTGGGTCCAGCAGGAGCGACCGGTGACCCCCGGCCCTGCAACCAGGGCTAAACTTCCAATTGGCCGTCACAATGCCCGCACTTCTTTAAGGCCCTGGGGGCCAAGAGGCAGAGGCCCACCCCAGACCATCCCCATCAGTTCTTGCCTCTCGTCCCCTCACCCCTCACTCCACTCTGCGCCCCACGCCACCCCCCTCCTTCCCTCCTTTCTGTGGCCTCTTCACCGCTTCAGAATCAAAGTACTTCGGGAACACACCCCACTGCCCCCTTAGCTCCTCGAAGATACAGACTTGTCATTGCTTTCTTGGGCCTCCAGAGCACCTGCCTTCAACCATCATTAATGAGTCCCTACTATGTGCCAGGCCCTGGAGACACAGCAGCGTCTCCTTCAGCCCAGCTCCGTCCCTTATGGAGCTCACATCCTCCTGGGAAGGATGGGCATGGATAAAGCCCCTGGGACTGTGCTGAAAGCCAGGCAAAACCGACCAGGATGCTAAGGATGGTTGCCTTAGGGTGGTTGGAGGGGAGGGGCCGTCTCTGTAAAGAGATGAGGTTTACAGAACTTCCTGGCTGTCCAGTGGCTAAGACCCTGCCCTTCCCCTGCAGGGGCCACAAGTTCCATCCCTGATTGGGGGACCTAAGACCCCTGCACGCCATGCAGTGGGACCAGAACTAAAACAATAAAGAGGTGATGTTTAAGCTGAGACCGAAAGCATAAAGAAGAGCTGGCCTATCAGTCCCCGGGATGCAGGGCCCGGGAGAAGTGAAGCTGACTCTAGGTTCGGATGGCTCGACCCCCGCACCAGGACTTGGTTTCTCCTCCCCAGGAGCCCAGAAAGGGCCCAGGGGAGGGTCTCACAGCCTGAGGCCCAGCCCAGGGGAGAGGCAGGGCAGGTGACCACTGGGAGGACCTCTGCAGCTGGGGGACAGGCGCTGCCCTTCACCTGCTGGGCACAGAGCCCCTCCCTGTGCCAGCCTTAGGCTCCCCGAGGCCTGCCTGCCCACCCCACTGACTGGGCTTCAGAAAATCGATTTTCTAACAGCCATCCATCAACCCAGCACGTCCAGCTGTTGGTGTGACACCCGCGTCCCCAGAGCCTTGTCCACCTGAGGAAAGTGCTCCAGAGCCCCCCGCCCCCCACCCCGCAACGCCCCCTGAGATGACCCCCGTGATTCCAGGAGCTGGGAACTGCGCACCAGAGAAAGCACCTCCCCTGGCACTCTGCCCCCCACCCCGCCCTCCATCTGTACTGAAAAGGGCTTTCAGGGTCACCTAGTTCACCCCTCTCCACCTCATGACCACAGTCTGCTTGAATACCCCTTGTGACGGGGTGCTCAGCCCCCACAGAGCAGCCACGGTGATAACAAGTGGGGAGCAGCTGGGAGTGGTCATTATTTTAAGCTTCAAGATAACTAGGCAAGGAGACATTATTCTTCTCGTTCAGGGATGGTAAAGCGGGCTCCAAGGTCACCCAGGCAAGATTCCACCCAAGCACTGGCTCATCAAGCCTCTTTCGTAATACGAACAAGACTCTTCACCCTGGGCTTCTCCCACCAGCCTCGGTTCTCTGGGAGCCTACGTGGTCTCCTTCCCAGGTCATTCTCAAGGGCTCCAAGTCGGAGCAGCACCCTCAGGCCACCTCTGAGCCTCTCCACTTCCTCCACCTGAGTCTACCAGCTCCGCACTGTTTGTGATCTGGGATGAAGGGAACTCCTATCTGGGCCTTTGCTTCCCTGTCTGTAAAAAGGAAATTGAAAGAGCTGAGTCTTTGAAAGAGCTAAAATTCTCTTATTATGGATAAACTATTCCATGGGTCTAGGAAGGACTTTGCTATAAAGATGGTGAGGCCCAGGGCCAAGAATCAAATTTCACCCCTGTTAAAGACACTAGGGTAACCCCTAACAAGGTAAGCAGGAAGTTGTTGGGATTCCCAGATTTGAGCTAATGAGTAAACCCAGAGAGGGGAGGCAACCTGGCTGAGGTCACACAGCCATGAGTGCACAGACCTTGAGCCGGAACCATCTTCTAATCCACAGGCATTCCTGCAAGTTTCTGGGGGCAGTCAAGACCCCAGTACGCCCATCCACCTTACCATCAAGTCCCTCCATTACCCCCCAAGGGATCTAGTCTGGCAGGGTTTGGGCACAGGAGAGCTGTGCCCACCACTGGCAGGAGCAGGATCACAAAGGGTTAAGGCTCTGCCCGGGTCTACCTTGATCCGCCTAAGCAGGCAGGACCCCAGGCAGAGTGGGGGCTTGGGTTTCATGCCACCTCCCTCCCTGGCCTGGCTATAAAATATGATCGTGTCTTGCTGCTGATTGATGGTCTGGGGGAACCTTGGGGAGGTGAGCTGGGGTGAGATCAGATTTTCAAGGGCTCAGCCACTGACATTCTATCTGAGGACTTCTGGAACCCGCTGCGGGCCCATATCCACAAGCTCTGTGAGTCCTGGAGGAGGCTGGGGAGTGCAGAGGCCAGGCAGAGCATCCTCCGTGGCCAAGGCACAAGGCAGAGGGTCCCTGGGCCTAGCGCCGGCCCCAGAATGGCCCACAGTGTCCCCTCCAGAACTCCTAGGAGGCCTGGCCCAGGCAGCCACAAATCTCTTTGTTCATTCAGCTATTCGTTTCTCAAATACCTACTGCGCCTGGTGAAGAGGCATGAGGGGTAAGCAGAACCAGAGTCCCTGGCCTCATGAAGTGTTCATTCTCAAAGCCCTGAATGACCAGCTCTGAGATTTCATTCCTACCCACAGTGTGCAGGACTGAGGTGCAGTTCATGGGTTGAGTATTGACTAGGGCTTGGGCTCTGCCTCCAGGCTGACCTAGGCTCAAACCCCAGCTCTGCCACTTAGGAACTAGCCTTTCCATGCCCCATCTGTAGAATGGGCATGCTAACAGTATACCGGAGTTCTGGTGGGAAGCAAATGAGGTAATGAACACGGGTGCTAAGTCACTTCCATCCTGTCTGACTCTTTGTGACCCTATGGACTGTAGCCTGCCAGGCTTCCCTGTCCATGGGATTCTCACTGGAGTGGGTTGTCATGACCTCCTCCAGGGGATCCTCCTGACCCAGGGATCGAACCTGAGTCTCTTACATCTCCTGCATCGGCAGGCGGGTTCTTGACCACCAGCACCACCTGGGAAGCCCTGGTAATGAACACAGCACTCAACATCAGGCCTAGGCACTTCCCTGGTGGTCCAGTGGTTAAGAGTCCTCCTTCCAAGGCAGGTGATGCAGGCGCAATCCCTGGTTGGGGAACTAAGGTCCCACATGCCACAGGGCAACTAAGCCCACACACCACAGCTGCTGAGCCTGAGCACTCTGGAGCCTGCGTGTCACAGCTCAAGAAGCCCACGAGCCACAACAAAGACCCAACACAGTCAAAGGAAAAAAGAACAGAAGCACACACAAAACACGCTTATCGGGCCCAGCATCACCGAGTAAACAGTGTTGCCCATGATGCTCTCGGGGCCTGGAAGAGCACCCAGCCCTCTATGTGAATGAATGAATGAGTGAATGAATGAATGCATGCATGAAGCTGACGTGCCAGGCTACACAGGGTGCATTCTACAGGATATCTCATTTCATGAAGACGTGATGCAGAGAAACTGAGTCTCGGACAGCAACGTGCTGATGAAGGAAAAGGAAGAGAGAGGAAGGAAGAGAGAAGTAGCCCAAGGGATGCTCTGGGCACAGCTCAGAGAGAAACAGCTTCACAGACCATCGTGGGTCCTCTTTTCACGCTGTGATGTCAGCAGCCATGGGTGCCTCTAACCCAGCGTAGAGACACCTAGGTCAGCAGCTGAAACACAAGGCTTGGTCTTCAGAACAGCCCCACTCAGGTCTGCCTCCAAGGAACCCTGCTGAGAGACAGCTGTTCAAAGCACAAACCAGACCCCACTGAAGACTCTCCAGTATCCCCAATCCTCACTGCAGCTCACCAGGACACCAGTGCCAGCCTTCCTGGGGAGCCCCTCAGGGCTACACTGACCACCCCCTCACACGCTTTCCCCAGAGCCCAGGCCACCCCCTGTGGTGGCCTCCATCACTCTTGTGTTCCACCTGCCATGTTGGTACCTGCGTTGTTGTTGTTCAGCTGCTGAGTCATGTCCCACTCTTTGCAACCCCATGAACTGCAGCACACCAGGCTTCCCTGTCTTTCACTATCTAGCGGAGTTTGCTCAAACTCATGTCCATAGAGTCGGTGATGCCATCCAACTGTCTCATCTTCTGTTGTCCCCTTCTCCTCCTGCCTTCAATCTTTCCCAGCATTAGGGTCTTTTCCAGTGAGTCAGTTCTTCACATCGGATGCCCAAAGTATTAGAACTTCAGCTTTAGCATCAGTCCTTCTAATGAATATTCAGTGTTGATTTCCTTTAGGATTGACTGGCTTGATCTCCTTGCAGTCCAAGGGACTCTCAAGAGTCTTCTCCAGCACCAGCACCAGTTGGAAAGCATTGATTCTTCGGCACTCGCCTTCTTTGTGGTCCAACTCTCACATCCATATGTGACCACTGGAAAAACCATAGCTTTGACTAGACGGACCTTTGTCAGCAAAGTGACATCTCTGCTTTTTAATCCGTTGTCTTAGCTTTGTCATAGCTTTTCTTTCAAGGAGCAAGCGTCTTTTAATTTTACGGCTGCAGTCACTATCTGCAGTGATTTGAATGTGCAGGCTTGAGAGTCGCCTGGATTCAAATCCTACCATCTCACCTAACAACCTTGGTGAGTCACCTCCTCTCTCTGAGTCTCATTTCCCCCCTCTGTTAAATGAGGATAATAATGGTGAAAGAGTGCAGACTGTTGGTTTTGTATTTACCCTGGCACATAGTAGGTGCTCAGTTAGCATCTGTTGACTATATGAGTGATTGTCACCTCCAAGGCCCAGTCTAGCTATCTGAGCTCATTCCCCACAAACGCACTAAGAAGGAAGAAGAGCCCCCAGCTAGCAGCTGCCCCTCAGCCCCACCCCCAGTTCCTCTCTTCTGAGCACCCCCCAATTCCCTGGCCCCTAGGTCCCTAATCCATCCCAGAGTGACATGGAGCAAGTGCTCCACCCCAGCATCTGCCTGCTGCAGAGGGCCGGAGGATCACACAGGCCCGGAGAAACCCAAGCCCCTAGACCCAGCGGAATGTCAACAGCAGATTAGAACTCCTGCTGTTCCCAGGCTCCAGGAGAGGAGGCAGGGCTCTCTCCCCCGAGTTCTGCCCCCACCAATTGCTCAGGGGAGGGACAGGTGCCCACCCCACCAGAGCCTGGAAAGCCAGAAGGGTTGATAGATCCCCTTCACTCATGTCACAGAGGCTCAGAGAGGGCAAGGGGCTTGACCAAGTTCACACAGCAATCTTGCTCAGAGCCAAGGCAAGAATTCTGCTTTCTGCTCCCAGGGTTCATCAACTTTCAATCACAACCTCACTCCATGACTTGCTCTGACCGTGACCTTGACCAGGTCAGTGAAGCTTTTCGCCCTCCTCAGCTCACCAGTTGACGGTCCTCTGTGCTTCAGGTACCCTAGACTGATCCACCTCCCAGCCCTGCACTCCCCACCCCAATCTCACAGGGTCCACCCAAGTCTCTTCAGCCAGGTGCTCAGAAAGGGTTTGAAGACTGGCAGCCTTAGGGACCATGGGCATTTTACTTGGGGAGGTGAAGGGGTTCTTGCCCCATAGCTGTGGGAGGTTTCATACTAAAATCCATATTTCTAGCCTCTCTTTTAAAAATGCTCAGACTGCATAGTTCCCCTGGACCCCACCCAACCATTTTTCCCATTTGTGGGAGCATCACAGTCTCCTCAGGCAAGTCAGTCTGTCAACAGTCTCTTAAGTTCAGGGCTTCCCAGGGGTCAGGGAAGGGCTGGACTGACAAACTAACCTTTCAGTTCAGTTCACTCACTGAGTCATGTCCACTCTTTTTGACCCCATGAACTACAGCACGCCAGGCCTCCCTGTCCATCATCAGCTCCCAGAGTTTACTCAAATTCATGTCCATTGAGTCGGTGATGCCATCCAACCAGCTCATCCTCTGTTATCCCCTTCTCCTGCCTCCAATCTTTTCCAGCATCAGGGTCTTTTCCAATGAGTCAGCTCCTTGCATCAGGTGCCTAAAGTATTGGAGCTTCAGCATCAGTCCTTCCAGTGAATATTCAGGATTGATTTCCTTTAGGATTGACTGGTTGGATCTCTTTGCAGTCCAAGGGACTCTCAAGAGTCTTCTCTAACACCACAGTTGGAAAGCATCCATTCTTCAGCATTCTTTATAGTCCAACTTTCTTTATAGTCCGACTCTCACATCCATACTTGACTACAGGAAAAACCACAGTTTTCCCCTCCCAGACTCCACTCAGGTGCATCCTTCCCATTCCAAGCAGACTTGACCTCCCACTCTCTCACAGACATGGATTTCGGAGTAGACAGACCTCAGTTTGAGTCCAACTCTGCCACTCACCTGCTGCAGGCCTTCAGCCAAGTCGCCGTCCTCAGCACGCCTCCCCTTCCCCAGCTGTCACCCGAAGGCAAGTCCCGACTGTGCTGGGATTTTGTGAGGATTCATCCCATCCTCCCTTGAACAGTTCCTCATTCCACGAGGATTCCATGTAGCAAGACTTGCAACATACCTGCCACATAGCAGGTGCTCACTAAAAACTGCCCAGCTTGTTAACTTTTGTCCACCTCTCTTACTTACGCGTTATGTTTTAAGCACCCTGAAGGCAGGGTCTTATTTTTGTTGCCTTTTTTGCTTCTGGGCCTAGCAGGTCACCTGATATATAGCAAGGAGTCCATAATCTGAATATTCATAGAGAACCATGAGTCCCAGGCACCAGAGTTTGGACCCAAAGTATCCTTTGCAGTCTGGCAGCACCAGTGAATCAGGGAAAGGGGTCCTAGTCTAGGAGTCAGAGTCAGAAAGGCAGGTAGGCTGACAGGAAATACTCTACATTCTGGCTCCCAACAACTTGCTCACATGTGCATACTAAGTTGTTTCAGTGGTGTCTGACTCTTTGTGACCCTATAGGCTGCAGACCACCAGGCTCCTCCGTCCATGGGATTCTCCAGGCAAGAATACTGGAGTGGGTTGCCATGCCCTCCTCTGGGGAATCTTCCCAACCCAGGGATTAAACCTACATCTCTTCTGTCTCCTGCACTGGCAGGCAGGATCTTTACCACCAGCCCCACCTTGTCAGCAATTTACCGAGCACCTGCTGCGTGCTGGCTTTGTTCTAGGAGTTCAGTTCAGTTCAGTTCAGTCGCTCAGTCATGTCTGACTCTTTGCGACCCCATGAATTGCAGCACGCCAGGCCTCTCTGTCCATCACCAACTCCAGGAGTCTACCCAAACCCATGTCCATCGAGTCGGTGATGCCATCCAACCACCTCATCCTCTGTCGTCCCCTTCTCCTCCCGCCCCCAATCCTACCCAGCATTAGGGTCTTTTCCAATGAGTCAACCCTTCGCATGAGGTGGCCAAAGTATTGGAGTTTCAGTTTCAACGTCAGTCCTTCCAATGAACACCCAGGACTGATCTCTTTTAGGATGGATTGATTGGATCTCCTTGCAGTCCAAGGGACTCTCAAGAGTCTTCTCCAACACCACAGTTCAAAAGCATCAATTCTACGGCGCTCAGCTTTCTTCACCGTCCAACTCTCACATCCATACATGACCACTGGAAAACCATAGCCTTGACTAGACAGACCTTTGTTGGCAAAGTAATGTCTCTACTTTTAAATATGCTATCTAGGTTGGCCATAACCTTCCTTCCAAGGAGTAAGCGTCTTTTAATTTCATGGCTGCAATCACCATCTGCAGTGATTTTGGAGCCCCAAAAAATAAAGTCTGACACTGTTTCCACTGTTTCCCCATCTATTTCCCATGAAGTGATGGGACCAGATGCCATGATCTTAGTTTTCTGAATGTTGAGCTTTAAGCCACCTTTTTCACTCTCCTCTTTCACCTTCATCAAGAGGCTCTTTAGTTCTTCTTCACTTTCTGCCATAGGGTGGTGTCATCTGCATATCTGAGGTTATTGATATTTCTCCCGGCAATCTTGCTTCCAGCTTGTGTTTCTTCCAGCCCAGCGTTTCTCATGATGTACTCTGCATATAAGTTAAATAAGCAGGGTGACAATATACAGCCTTGACGTACTCCTTTTCCTATTTGGAACCAGTCTCTTGTTCCATGGAGTTAGGGTTACAGTAACCAGAACACATGAAGTCCCCGACCTCAGAATATTTACATTTTAAGTCAAGGAAACAGATCATAAATGCAGAAGAAATAAGCCAGGTGGTTTCAGATGCTAGACAGTGCTATGTAGAAAGACCAGCCCAGTGAGGCAATCGGAGAGCAGCATTAGCCAGGGCGGTGAGCCAAGGCTGGCTGGACTGACTGGGAGACAGCCAGGCACATGTGTAGGCAAAGCGTCTCCGTGCAAAGGCCCTGCGGTGGGAATAACCTTGGCGGGTTCAACACTGAGGAAGAAGGACCCTGTGTCTGAAGCAAGAGAGGCAGACGAGCGTGAGGGGACGACTCGGGGGATGAGACAAGAGCCGTGGGAGGCAGGCCCGCAGGGGGGACGGTGCTCAGGAAAGGAGTCTCTCCTGAGAGGATGAAAGGTGGGGGCGGGGTGGGCGATGGATCGGATTCCCGCTCGGGAAAGCTGCCCTGGCTGCGGGGCAAGAGCAGAGGCAGAGACCAACAAGGGGGCCACAGGCGTTATGGGGGTGAGGACATGGGGGCCGGCCCCAGCACAGCGCCAAGAGACAGGGTCAAGACCTGGGAAACATGCTGGCTCCCGGATGGGATGTAGGGGCAGGAGCCTCGGGGTCTGGGGACCAGTTCACAGTCTGGAGCCTGGGTTCAACAAGTGTCTGGAGAGGTTGATGCTGTTATCAGTCACCGTGTGACTAAGTCCAGCACTTCTGCTCTGAGGCTCAGTGTTCACATCTGTGAAATGGGAGTGAGAACACCTACGCGCAGGGAGTGTGGTGAGGGTCATGTGAGATCTGGTCAAGGATAAAATACCATAAAATAGAAACTAGAAGAACTAGAAACTGCGCATAAGACCAAAAAGTGGCAAAGTCTTCTCAGCACCGTCATGACCACACTTCCCCGCCCCCTGCCCCAGCTCACTGAGCCTCCTGCTGAAAACCCCCACCTGCCCACCTCGGCCCACAAGCTTCCCGCCTTCCAGATGCAGGTCAGTTGTGGTGGATACGTGAGCCTGCAGGAGGCATCCTCAGTGTAGCTAAGACGAATCCAGGACCCCGCACCCACCGTCCAGGCAAACTCCTGCCCGGAGGCAGGACGGAAGGAGGGGGCGCTGCTGGGGCAGCGGAGAAGGTCTCAGCTTTGCAGCCAGGACGCCTCGCGCCTGTTACCGGCTCGGGTTCACCAACTCCTGTTCTCCGACTCCTGACCTTGGGCCGGTCGCTGCCCTTCTCTGGGCCTCAGTTTCCCCTTCCATAAAGCGAAAGGACTGGGTTAGAGGATGCCCAACGGCCCCTTCAGCTGCGACCCTGCTAAAAGCCCGTTCCCCTGCTCCTCCGTCCGGCTCAGAAGCTGGGTCTCCCAGTGCCTCCCCGGGAGGGCCAGCTGGCCACACCTGGGGCCGGGCTGCCAGGGTGGGCCTGCCATGGGCCCCGCTCGGACCTGGCCGGCTCCCCCTCCACCTCCAGCCTGCCCCGCCCCGTGTCCTCTCCCCACTCCCAGCACCCCGCTCCGCCGAGTTCATTGGCCCCCAGCCCCTACCCCTGCGGGAAAAGCAGAGAAAGGGGTCCTGGGGTCCTGGAGCCTCCTCCACCCCGCCGCCACCCTACCCGGCACAGCTGTCTGCCTGCACCCCACCACCCCAGGATTACGAGACTCCCCGGGGCCCCGGAGGAAGCGGATCACATTCCTGAGGGCCTTATGTCAGGCTCACCACTTCCCGCTCCCCTCTCCAGACCCCCCACTCGCCACCGGCTCTCCAGACCCAGCCCTGCATATCCTTCTGCCCAGGGACCACGGAGGGCATGGAACCAGCCAGGCCTGGGCATGAGTCCCACCTGCGTGTCTCCCACCTGCCTTCTCTAAACCTCAGTTTTCTCACCCGTAGAGACGGGGCTTCCCTGGTGGCTCAGCTGGTAAAGAATCTGCCTGCAATGCGAGAGACCTGGGTTTGATACCTGGGTTGGGAATATCCCCTGGAAAAGGGAAAGGCAACCCCCTCCAGTATTCTGGCCTGGAGAATCCCATGGACAGAGGAGCCTGGCGGGCTACAGTCCATGGGGTTGCAGAGTCGGACGTGGCTGAGCAACTAAGCACAGCAGAAAGCAGAGGATGCTTAAAGAGGGGCACGCAACCTGTCACCTCCACCAGGCAGCCACTTCTTAGGGGCCACGTACAAACTTATTTAATCCCCACAGGAATCCTCTGACGTCCGTAGGTCCCATCGTTATCACCTCCATTTTACAGACAAGGAAACTGAGGCACAAAGAAGCTGAGTGGGTTACCTGAGGTCACACAGCTAGTCCATAAGATTCAAAGCTGGGATTCAAACCCAGGCCTTCCTGGCTCTGAGGTCCACAGGCTTAATTATGCTCAAGTGTCTGCTAGATAGGGGTTAGTTCCCCTCATCCCTGTTCCCCTAGTCCTCACCTGCTCCCCACCCTTGTGGTCAAGTTTGGGAAGAGCCCAGGGCAAGGTGAGGTTCACACCGCAGCTTTCACCTGTGCCCCTTAAGCCACTGCTCTGCCTCCCCTGGCTGTGTGACGTTAGGCAAGGCATTGCCCTCTCTGGTCGTGACACGCATCCTGGACACGAACATCAGAATGGGAATGCCGGTGCAGAGGGGCCAGGCAGACGTGCTTTTCGGGGCTCTGGGGCCTGCAGAAAGCTCAGCCCCTAGAGATGCAGGCAGAGCAGGGAGGGAGGCTGGCAGCTCAAGACACACAGCAGCTACATCTTAAACATGCAAACAGGAAGGGAAGGAAGGATCCTCAGACACCCTGGTATGAGTCCTCGCAAACCAACTCAACCCTGCCGTGACATATGCGAGTCCGATACCTCGAGGGTGCCTTCTGCAAGGTCACCACCGGCCTTCTAAATTGAGCCCAAGCCCACCCACTGTGTCCATCTCTAAGAAGTGAAGTGAAGTGAAGTCGCTCAGTCATGTCCGACTCTTTGCGACCCCATGGACTGTAGCCTACCAGGCTCCTCCGTCCATGGGATTCTCCAGACAAGAATACTGGAATGGGTTGCCACGTCCATCTCTAAAACGGGAGCTAAATCTCTCTGGAGCCAGGGAGCCCCAGGGCGATGACGAGGGTAAGAGCCGGCCCAAGTCACACGGAGGATCGTGGCAGAGCTGGGGCTGGAACCAGGGCTCCAGGCCGGAGACTGGGGTTCTCACGCGGCACCGAGCACGTCACGGGGACCCCGGGCACTGTCTCCCTTCCTGCGCTGGCCCCGGTTCTGTCTCTCCAGCCTTCTCTCTCTCTCCCCTTCCAGTCCCTCTCCTCCCTGCCTCTCACCTTTCCCTGAGCCCTGAGCACACCTTTCCTGCCCAGAACCACTTCCCACTTAACGCCCTTCCTGATCCTCCAGCCCAGATCCTCCACCCGACCTCTGATGCAAACACGCACTGGCATCTGGTCACCTGCCCGCTTGTTTTATGCCGAGTGAGGCTGCATGTCTTTGCTGCTTCATTGACGACAGCTGAGAATAGGGCTCCCCGGGTGGTGTTAGTGCTAAAGGACCCACCTGCCGACGCAAGAGACTTAAGAGACGCAGGTTAGATCCCTGGACTGGGAAGATCCCCTGAAGGAGGGCATGGCTACCCGCTCCAGTATTCTTGACTGGAGAATTTCATGGACAGAGGAGCCTGGCAGGCTACAGTCCATGGGACCACAAAGAGTTGGGCAGGACTGAAACGACTTCACATGAAAATCAAGGGTTCTGTTTATTTTTCCCCGAGCGGTGCTGGCACCAAGCACATCACTGCTCCTCTAACTGACAGGCTGATTAATAAACTGCAATCCCCTCTGTCACCATCATCACCATCACTTCGCCACCATCAACTACACCTGCAGCAGGAAAGGCACCCACGTTACCATCTTCATCACCTTCCTTACAAATGCTGCCGTTGTCATCCTCAGCAATGGCAACAGCCCAGAGGCTGTCACCACCAGCTGTTGTCCCATGACTTCCTTCCACACATGTTTACCCAGAACCTCACGTGGGCCAAGCTCTGTGCCAGGAGTTTTCCCGGCATGCCCGCATTTCATCACCGTAACGACCCTAGTCCCCGCCCTGCGCCGACGGGGTAGATACTCTTGTTGTGCCCCTTTTGTTCCTGCTGTTGTTGCTAAGTTGTGTCCAGCTCTTTGTGACCTCATGGACTGCAGCACGCCAGGCTTCCCTGTGCTTCATTATCTCCCAGAGTTTGCTCAAACTCCTGTCCATTGAGTCGGTGATGCCATCCAACCATCTCATCCTCTGTTGCCCCTTCTCCTCCTGCCTTCAATCTTTCCCAGCGTCAGGGTTTTTCCCAGTGAGTCAGCTCTTCACATCAGGTGGCCGAAGTATTGAAGCTGAAGCTTCAGCATCAGTCCTTCCAATGAATATTCAGGGTTGATTTCCTTTAGGATGGACGGGCTGGATCTCCTTGCTGTCAAGGGACTCTCAAGAGTCTTCTCCAACCACAGTTCAGAAGCATCAATCCTTCAGTGCTCTGCCTTCCTTGTGGTCCAGCTCTCACATCCTTACATGACCACTGGTAAAACCATGGCTTTGACTGTATGGACCTTTGTCAGCAAGGTGATGTCTCTGCTTTTAAATATGCTGTCTAGGTTTGTACCCATTTTACAGATGCTGCTGCTGCTGCTCCTGCTAAGTCGCTTCAGTTGTGTCCGACTCTGTGCGACCCCATAGACGGCAGCCCACCAGGCTCCACTGCCCCTGGGATTCTCCAGGCAAGAACACTGGAGTGGGTTGCCATGTCCTTCTCCAATGCATGAAAGTGAAGTCGCTCAGTTGTGTCCGACTCTTCGTGACCCCATGGACTGCAGCCTATCAGGCTCCTCTGTTCATGGGATTTTCCAGGCAAGAGGACTGGAGTGGGGTGCCATGTCCTTCTCTGTTTACAGATGAGGAAACTGAAACTCTTGAATCTCTGAAGTAATAGAAATAGGGGAGGAACCCAGGCTTGTCTGACTCCAAATTCTTTCTTAAACATGCTTTGTACCATCACGCCCAGACCACAGGAAAACTGCCATTGTTTTTCACAGCCAAAAAATAGTAACCAGCATCAGCATCAGTCTAAACCTTCCTGCCAGCATCAGCACCATCACTGCTAAGACCTATTGCCATTCACCTCCATCGCCACCTCCATCATCACCACCACCCCATCACCATTTTTAGATTCAGCTCAATGGTCATCAGCCTAAGATCGGGGAGCACACCTGGACGCTGGCCTCAAGGAACCAGGTCCACTCCCGTCATCAGGACCTCTTCTTCCTGCCCCAGCCTTGCTGGCTCATTATATGAAGGATGGCCCGGAGAGGAGCATTTTCCCCATGGTCACGGAAGAAATTTTTTCATGGCCGAAAATTCAGGCCTCTGTTTGGCTGCATTCCATCAGCATTCATTCAGTCATTCACACAATTCAATCAGCATCTACTGAGCACCGTAATGTGAGCCGGGGGGATACAGAAGCAAGCAAAGCAGAGGCAAGGCCCCCTCAAATGGAGCTGGGAGGACAGATGTCAGATAAGTCATTGCAGGAGGGACGGAGCACCAAAGAGGTGGGCTGAGTATAAAATGGGTTGGGGAAAAAATAGAAAGGAGTGGAATGGAATGACTTAACCGAGCCCGGGAAATTCAAGAGGGATTCCTGAAGAAAGCAACAGTTAAGCTGAGACCTGAATGCCAAGTGGGAGTGAACTGGGTACAAGGGAGATTGTGTGGGAGCTGCTGGCAAGGAGTTCTGGTGAAGGAGGCAGCATGTGCAAAGGCCCTGAGGTGGGAAGGCACCTCCTCCTAGAGGAGTTGAAGGGAACACACTGTGGATGGTGCAGGATGACCCAGAAGGAGGTGGAGGAGACCAGAAATTGAGGCAGGCCTCTAGCCTCATGGGGAGGAGGAGGAGGACTGGGTAGGGAGCAGGGGGTGGTTCTTTCTAGAATTTGGCAAGAGAATACCCAGTCCCAGAAGAGAGGGCGCGGGCAACCCAGCGTGAGGTCTGAAGCAGCCCAAAGGGCTAATGGGAGCTGATGAAGGGTTGTGGACAGTGCTTGGCGATTATGCAGGGAGAATCGATTGCTCGGGCTGGTGCCTGCCTGGTGCAGAGACACAAACACCTAAAATGTCAGGCCTGTGACCTGAAAGCATCGCCCGACAGCCAGTGAGTGAGCAGAGCCCATGGGTGCAGGCAGAGGTGGGAGGTTAAAAAAAAACCCAACACCCCCAAATAAGAGCAGGGCCCCTCAGAAGAGGCTGGCATGGGGAAACGAGTGGGGGTGCTTATCTGGGCTCCTCTGCACGGAGACAGCCCAGCTCCCAGAGACACAGCGGGGAGGCAGGCAGGGACGCTGGGCCTTAGGTGTAAGATGTGTCTGCAGATACATTTTAAACATGCAAATCAGAAAGGGAGGGGCTCCGGAGACTGCTAAAGACCCACTCCCAGGGGCACAGGAGGGCGGAGGAGGGGGCTGGCAAGAGAGGACAGCAGAGGACGAGCTCGGAGCAGGGAGGGGGAGGCCGGGGGCCTTGTGCCTACCTGACACCCTCCTGGCCATTCCCCTGCTCCCAGGAGCCACCTCTCTGCAGAGCTAGCCTGGTGCCTGTCACCCCACCCCCCAGAGCAGTGTGGGCCAACTGGGGCACCTCAAAACCACAGTTTCTAAGCAATTATCTACTCTGTCGTGAGCCTTTCCACATCTCATTTGGATTTCTGGCTGTACCTTCAAAGTGGATCCAATCTTACAGGTGGAGAAACCACAGTTCAGAGAGTTAAGGGGCTCAGGCCATGTGTTCAGGTGACTAAGTAACCAGCACCACAGCAACAGCAAATGCCGATGCAGCTCTGACGGCCACCTGGCTGACCCTGGACCGAGCCCTTTGCATGCTCCATAACGTCTAATCCTCAATACTGTCTGATGCTCTAAGAAGCTTCATCAGCCCTATTTATAGACAGGGAAACTGAGGCTCTCAGAGGAGTAACTTGGCCAAAGTCATCCTGCCAATAAGGAACGAGCTCAGATCTGAACTCTGTGTCTACACTCGGAGACCTTACTCTCAAGATCCACAGTGGAGAAGAAAACGTTTCTCTCTTCATTTCTATCAGGTTTTATTTCCTCCGTGCAGTTTTCAGTTGTCTTATTAGGTGCATTGTTAAGTCTTTCTAATGGAGTCCGCTGTTTATCATTATCAACGTCCTTTAACCCTAGTAACAGCTATCAGTGAAAATCATTGTGAGTTGATATTAGTGGAGTATAGCCAATTCTCTCTTTGGCTGATGTTGCCATAATATATATTTTTCAGTCGTTTCACTTAAAATCTATTTTCTGACACTGTGGTGTCAGAAAACTCCCAGCTCAGGGCAAGCGCTGCCGGTCACAGGACACAGGGAACTGACGGGGAGGACGAGAGCTGGAGGAAGGCTTCCTCCGGGATCCAGATTCAAGCCACGACTCCCCGGGCCCCTGTGCTCTGGGCCTCCGGGCAGGGAGGAGTCCAGGGAGTCTCCACCACAGGGGCGCAAGCCCCGTTCCGCAGAACCATCAGCTCCCGGGGAACATTCTCTGCGTTGTGCCCGGGCCACCTTTCGAAAAAACACTTTTTTACCTGAATTTCCTTTGTTTATCTTTGTCTGTGCTGGGCCTTGGGTGCTGTGCAGGCTTTCTCTAGCTGCGCTGTACTGGCTTCTCCCTGCAGGAGCTTCTCTAGTTGTGAAGCACAGGCTCGGGGGCAGGCTCAGTAGGTGAGGCTCGCAGGCTCAGCTGCCCTGCAGCACGTGCAATCTTCCCGGACCAGGGATGGAACCCTTGTCCCCTGCTTTGGCAGGTGGATCCTTAACCACTGGACCACCAGGGAAGACCTGGGCCGGCTTTAAAGGGCAAATCAGCTCGGGGCCGGCCTGCTTAACCCTCTCTGTGGCTTCCCGGTTGTTCTGAGAATAAAACCCCGAGTGCTCGCCCTGAGTGGCCTGCCAGTCCCTGTCTGTCCTCCGGCCACCATCCCGACCGCCCCGGCTCGCTCCGTCCTGGCCCCCAGGCCTCCACCCGAGGACCGTCCCCTGGAGACATCCTGCCTGCCTGCCACGTCGCCTGTTCCAGTCTTCCTGGCACGCCCTTCGGTCTGAACGGGTCTCACTGATGCTGCTTTTTCTTTCCTGTCTCTCATGGAGCTTGGCTCTCATGAGCGCAGGGATCATGTCCACCCTGCTGCGCCTCCGGCATCTAGAACCGCATGAGGCACAAAGCACGGGCTCAAGAAACGTCTGCGGGATGAATGGGGGTGGGCAGTGCCCAGCAAGGCTCCTTGTGCCAAGGCAGGGCCAGCACATGGGGAAACTGAAGCTCCCAGCAGCTGACTCCTGGCTGCGGGCAGAGGCCGTACTTGCCCCAAAGCCAGGCATTTTCCACTGCCCTGAGCTGCCTCCTTTGACAACGGGAGTCATGGCCCCTTTCTCTTATCCCGTCCTCGACCTGGCGTCTGCCCTCGGGCCCATCCCAGGCTCGGGGCCTGACACTCACCAGCATCACAGCCCGCCCGCCAGGCCTGCCTGGAGCAGAGGAGGTTTAGTGACAAGCCTCAGGGCTGGACTTTTGCTCAAGACTCAGCTCTACTAGCCCTCCCTGTTTGACCACAGTCAAGTTTCTCCACCTCTCTGATCCTCAGCTTCCTCATCTGTAAAAGGGGGACATTAGGTGAATGTTGACAGTTGGATGTCATCACCGACTCGATGGACATGAGTTTGGGTGGACTCCGGGAGATAATGAAGGACAAGGAAGCCTGGCGTGCTGCAGTCCATGGGGTCACAAAGAGTGGGACACGACTGAGCAACTGAACAACAGAGAGAGGGGAACAACCTCTGTGTGTCCTGTGTGTGAGCCTGCACTTCCCCAGGGCAAGTGACGGGCAACGGAGAGTGAGCCGGAGCGTCTGGCCTCCCCGGAGAGGGGACCCCAGGCCCCGCAGCCCTGCAGGCCCTGGAGCCGAGAGCCCAGGAGATGCCCGGCTCTCCGTTTGCCCAGGAACGGGGTCAACAGCACCATCTGCTGCCGGCTTCTGGAACTGCCCTTCAGAGAGTGAGCCTGGCCCTTGGTGGACTTTCTGGAAGGAAGTGAGGTCCGAGAACGTGCTGAGGCTGCAGGGACCCCTCCGTCCCACGGCCTAGAACGGGGTCCCTGGTCAGAACCTTCTGGGAAGGTTGGTACCCATGCTGGGGCCCCGAGGCAGAGAATGGCGAGATCCACTGGTCGCCCCAGGAAGAGGGGCCCAGAGGGAGTGTTCTCAGATTCTTGGGATGAAGTGATGGGAGACACGCTGAGTGCTGCCCAGGACGGGAAAGCCCATTGTACAGATCACGCCATCTCCCGCACGGATGGACACGCCCAACACCCTGAGAAAGGGGCTGCAGCGGTGGGGGGGCCCAGGCAAGAAGCCACAAAGGAGTGAGAGCTTGAGGGAGGCCGCGCGCGGACGGGAAGGGGGGCCTGCTGGCTCTGGCACCGCGCTCCGCTCCCGCTGTGTGGCTCCTGCTGCATGTGAGAGAGAAGCAGGCATAGATGGGAGGACAGAGGCCCAGGGAGAAGGGGCCCCCAAGTCCCAGGAACCAAAGGCCAGCTAGGAATCGGTCTTCTGTGCCCCACCCAGCACTCTTGTCCTCCCTGTGGTGGGCCCCTTCATTCTCTTGGGTCCAGAATTACCCTTTCTAAGGCGGAGGCTCTTTTCACGTCCCCGGAGAATACAGCTGAGTCAGGCCCTGAAAGGGTCTGCGGGCCACATTCCTGGGCTTCTCTGATGGCTCAAATGGGAAAGAATCCACCTGCAATGCAGGAGACACAGGAGATGGGGTTCGATCCCTGGGTCAGAAAGATCCCCTGGAGGAGGAAATGGCAACCCACTCTGGTATACTTGCCTGGGAAATCCCATGGACAGAGGAGCTTGGTGGGCTACAGTCCATGGGGTCACAAAGAGTCAGACACGACTGAGCGTGCAAACTCACATATACACACAGGCCTCCTTCCTAGAGTGGAGGCTGAAGAAAGGGGCGCAGGAGGCCTGGGGACAAGGCAGCTTCTACCAGGTTCCTTAGCCCAGTCCTAGGCCAACCCCTACCCCTGCCTCCCTCCTCTCAAGTCATGGATGTCGTAGCTCTTAAGGGGCTGAGGGACCTGTAATAGTAGTGATCAGATCCTAGCAGCCACCGTTTATTAATAGGTTTGGGGGGTTGTTTGCTTTTTGGCCACGTCACCTGGCATGTGCGATCGTAGTTCCCCGACCAGGGACCGAACCTGCACCCCTGCCGTGGCAGCACGGAGACTCAACCGCTGGACCGTCAGGGAGGCCCCATGACCATCAGGGAGGCCCCATGGCCACCAGGGAGGCCCCGTGACTGCCAGGGAGGCCCCCATGATCACCAGGGAGGCCCCCATGACCGCCAGGGAGGCCCCATGACCGCCAGGGAGGCCCCCAGACCGCCAGGGAGGCCCCATGACCACCAGGGAGGCCCCCATGAGATGGACCAGTCCTTTCTCCCTTGGCTCCTGGATCTTCATGTTGACTGAGCCTAGAGAAAGTGAAAGTGTTCATCGCTCAATCTTGTCTGACTCTCTGCCACCCCATGGACTGTATGTAGCCCGCCAGGCTCCTCTGTCCATGGGATTCTCCAGGCCAGAATACTGGAGGGGGTTGCCATTCCCTTCTCCAGGGGATCTTCCCAACCCAGGGATCGAACCCAGGTCTCCTGCATGCAGACAGAGTCTTTATCATCTGAGCCACCAGGGAAGCCCCCATTACCAGTTTGTTAAGGAACTTGGGGCCATCCTCCTGCAGAAGGGATCCTTCTCATCCCATCAACAGATGAGGAAAGCAGGTTCAGCTTGGGTGTAGTGACCTGCCCAACTTCACATCAGCCCCAAGTGACTACCCCAGGTCTCATGCCCCAGACTGCAGCCCCCAGCCCAAGCCCCTCTCCTCCGCCCCCACTGCTGCATACAGGTCAGAGTAGCATTTGCATCTCGAATCCATTCAGCAGTGTTGGTGCCCCACTGCAACACGGATGTGAAAACACCCAGA
Source organism: Okapia johnstoni (assembly GCA_024291935.2). NCBI lineage: Eukaryota > Metazoa > Chordata > Mammalia > Artiodactyla > Giraffidae > Okapia > Okapia johnstoni. The sequence continues at coordinate 15,130,857 of JAGTYA010000024.1, read as the reverse complement.
ATCTCATCAGTGAGTGTTTATCAAGCACTTACTATATGCCAAGCACCATCCCAAGTACTGAAGGTACAGCAGAGAATAAAACAAATAAAAAAACTCCTTCCTACTGGGGAGACAGATAAATAAGGTAAGCCAGCAAAGACACATCCTGCCAGATTTCGATACAGGCTGTGGAGGGGAAACAGCACAGAGGCAAGATAAGGAGCCCGGGTGTGACTAGGAACAGGAGGCTCCAGACTCCGTAACTGAGAAGGGAATGTTTGAGCAGAGACTCGAAGGAGGTGAGGGAACTAGCCGCATGGACGTGTCTTCCAGGCCAAGCGAGAAGCCTGTGCAAAGGCACTGAGGTGGGCTGTGCGGGTTGCTGTGTTGGAGAAGCAAGGAGGTGGCTGGCATGACTGGGGCAGAGGGGGAGCAGGAGGAATGAGTCGGGGAGGTCGGGCAGGGCCTTGTGGGTCCCAGCGGAACTCTGGGTTTCCCTCTGACGGGATGGAAGCCGTTTCGAGCAAGGAAGTGGCAGGATCTGATGCAGGCTTTGAAGGGCGCTTTGGACACTGTGTAGTTAATAAACTACAGAAGCGGCATGGGCAGAAGGTGGGAGACCAAAGAGGGGCTTCCCAGGAGCCCAGGGGCGGGTCAGGCTGGACAAGGTTTTCTTCGTGATCCGTTTTGAAGATAAACACACTCACGCAGCCGTGAGTGAACCCACCCTCAGCTGTAAAGGAACCAGCTCCACCAAATCCTTCACTCTCGCTCCTCTGATCCCCCAAGTGATTGAACTCCGCACAGGGTGGAGAGTCAACCAGGCCTGCCCGGGCCGGGTCACTAAGGCAGCCCCATGTGGATGGCCTGCTTCCCCGCGGCCCCAGAAGCGAACTGGTGCCTCTGGAAGAGGCAGCTGAGACCCTCAACTCCTGCCCAAACCCTCATTATACAAGAGGGGAAACTGAGGCTCAGAGCAGCAAAGGGGCTTGTTGCAGTGACTCAGGAGTTGGAACTGGGACCCGGTTTTCTGACTCCCTGTCCAGGGCTCTCTCTGCTCTGTGCCACCCACCCAAGGCCTGGCCCCTAATGACTGCGGGGACAGAGGGTCCCGGGTTTTCTGACTCCCTGTCCAGGGCTCTCTCTGCTCTGTGCCACCCACACCTTCACCAACACCACCAACACGACCACCACCATCACCCCACCACCACCACCACCTTCACCAACACCACCAATACGACCACCACCATCACCATCATCACCACCACCACCACCTTCACCAACACCAGCAACACGACCACCACCATCACCATCATCACCACCACCTTCACCAACACCAGCAACACGACCCACCATCACCATCATCACCACCACCTTCACCAACACCACCAATACGACCACCCCCCACCATCATCACCACCACCACCACCTTCACCAACACCACCAACCGACCACCACCATCACCAACACCACCTTCCCCCCCCACCCAACCCCCATCACCACCACCACCCCATCACTGTCCCCCACCCCCCACCACCCCACCCCCAACCCACCCCCCTCACCCAACCACCCCCATCACCACCCCACCCCCCCACCACCACCAACCACCCACCACATCACCATCACCATCATCACCAACACCACAAATACAATCACCCCCCCCCCCCCCCAACAACACCCCAACCCCCCCCCCCCACCACCCCCCCCCCCACCACCACACCACGGCCAGGAGGGAAAGTCTTCTTCATCTTCTCAGAGTTGGGGTCCAGCGGGCAGGAAGCCTATCCTAGGTAAAAAATAACAACATTGTAGCATCATGCCTTCCCACTCTGTATCACAGCCGAGACCGCCATCACCATGGCAACCAGTCTCATGAATGACACCTTCATCACAGCTATGGACACTCTCACAGCCCCACAATCGGCCCTGCCGTGATCCCAGTGTTCCTGCTGCCCATCAGTAGGCCTTCTCCCCTACTTCCCTTGCAACAGAGCCCCCAGGTGTATTTGATGGATGCAGGCTGGGTTTTTCCAGAAGCAGACCCTGAGATAAGTGGGCGGGTTTACTGGGGAGAGCCCTCAGCGTTGACACCTGTGGAAAGGGAGCAGAAGAAGAAGGATTTGGCAAAGGAAGATGCTGGATGCAGAGCCAGCCGGACAACGGCCTTGGCTACCCCACAAGGACTCTGAAGAGGGGACGGTTCTCTACAGCTGCCCTGCACCATACCTAAAGAGCCCTGCCTTGACATTCCTTGAGATTCCCACTCCCCACTGGAAGGCGGTGTAACCTTAGGCAAGACAGCTCTCTTCAGCCAGGAGCCATTTCTAGGGAGGACTGGGGACTATCGGCAAGACTAAAGGGGTATCTGGGTGACACCTCACACGTCCGCCCCAGACGCCACCAGACACCACACTCCCACCCTCCTTGTAGCAAGGTGGGCCAGATGGCTCAATTCTGGCCAATGTCATGTAAGAGAAAATCATGTCTGCCACCTTCAGGTTGTTCCTGAAAAGGAATGAGCCTGTAATCGTCTTCCCACTTCCCTTTTCACTGCTGGGCTGCAAATGTGATCATGGAAGCTGGAGCGGCCACATTGAGCCCTGAGTTGGATCCACATGTAGAGTGTGGCCGAGTAGCCCACTAACTCTCAACTGCGCACTTCCAGATGGTTACACGGCAAAGAAACAACTTCTGCCATGTACAAGCATCTGGGTGTCTCTTTGTTGTCACCTACTCTCCTTGACTGTAACTGGAGAGCAATCCCTTATATCACTATCCTGACAACAGTATGGCCACTGTGTCCATCACCATCAACACCAAGCCCACCTCCGGGTTCAACCCTGGCTCTGCTGCCCACTCGCTCCAAGACTCTGGACAAGTCACTACACCTTCCTGGGCTTCAATTTCCTCTTCAGGAAATACGTAGTTTCTAATATATAATTTTGTATAGGTGGCAAGGGTGTCATAGGGATGAAACAGAACAATGTATGTGACAGGCGCCACGTGTGGTAGTGCAGAAGGGTTGCCCTCTTTCACGGCTCCCCACCAGCTCTGAATCTAGAGCTGCCTCCTTGGCGGCAACTATTGTTTGTCCTGCTAGTTATGTGTTAACACAGCGTCAGCACAAAGGTTGCTACAGTGTTACCCCTACCCTAACCACCAGAAGCATCACCCCCCTTTTATTTTAGAGTCAGAAGACCTGGATTTGAATATCAACTGCATTGATTACCAAATGAAGGACTCAAGACGCCCCTGAGCCTCACTTCTCCCATCTGTAAAATGGGGATAATTACAACCCCCACGTAGTGGCTATGAGAATGAAACAGGATGATGAGTGTAAAGTGCTATACACAGCACCTGGATCACAGGAGACACTCATAAATAGCACCTGTTGCCACTGTCATGGTTGCTGTTTACCTCCAGCTCACCAACACAAGAAAGCCATGAACCAGATCCTCCCTGGGTCTGGAGATGTGCTGGGTGGGATGGGAGACACCTCCCCTTGTGGGGGCTCATGATTCATGTTCAAGGAAACTGCCCTGGCACTACAGCGGGCATCAATGCCAGGGTTGGGAGCAGGGACCAGGCAGAACCAGCACAGTACAGAGTCCACAGGTGCGCAAGGCTGTCCTCCCCTGAGACTGCGGGTCACAGACAGAGGATCTGCTGAATGCACAGGTGCATTTCAGAGATTCCCCCCACTCCCCACCACCAGAGGCAGGTCTTGCAGGTCTCTGGTCAAGACAGTCCGGGTCATGGTTCAAAGCAAAATCGTGGGGGTTAACCTCCCATCAGGCCTCACCCTCGTTGACGGCTCAGCTCTGCGCCGTAACCAGGCCCCACTGATCCTCTGCAGACCTGGAGACTTCCCTGGCAGTCAAGTGGCTAAGACTCCGAGCTACCAATGCTGGGGGCCTGGGTTTGATCCTTGATCAGGGAACTAGATCCTGCATTTTGCAACTGGTGTTCACATGCTGCAACTAAAATCCTGCACGCCACAACAACAACAAAAATCCCACGAGCCAAAAGGAAGATCCCGTGTGCCACGGTGGAGACCCAGTGTAGCCAAATAAATAAATAAATATTTTTTAAAAATCAATCCTCTTCAGGAAGTACAGGCCTGTACCTCCACCCACGTGCTAGGAAGCCTCCTTGGCAAAACTACCTTCTGGCTGGCACCTAATTCTACCATGTGCAGTGTGCCACACATCACTGTCAGCGTTCCTTTCAGACAAACAGTGACTTTCACCTCTTGTGAATTTATTCTGTGAGGTTTTCCCTGCAGCAGGATGGGTCATGAGGGATCTGACAGACTGGGTGAGGGTACCAAAATGGGAAGAGAGGCATGCTAATGACAGAGCTTGAAAAGCTCACCATTTTGCCACAATCTGAAACCAAACTGAGATAAAACATCTGGGTAATGGCCAACCTAGACAGCATATTAAAAAGCAGAGACATTACTTTGCCAACAAAGGTCCATCTAGTCAAGGCTATGGTTTTTCCAGTGGTCGTGTATGGATGTGAGAGTTGGACTATAAAGAAAGCTGAGCATTGAAGAATTGATGCTTTTGAACCGTGGTGTTGGAGAAGACTCTTGAGAGTCCCTTGTACTTCAAGGAGATCCAACCAGTCCATCCTAAAGGAAATCAGTCCTGAATATGCATTGGAAAGACTGATGCTAAAGCTGAAACTCCAATACTTTGTCCACCTGATGCAAAGAACTGACTCATTAGAAAAGACCCTGATGCTGGGAAAGATTGAAGGCGGGAGGAGAAGGGGATGACAGAGGGTGAGATGGTTGGATGGCATCACTGACTCAATGGACATGAGTTTGAGTAAACTCCAGGAGTTGGTGATGGACAGGGAGGCCTGGTGTGCTGCAGTTCACGGGGTTGCAAAGAGTCAGACATGACTGAGCAACTGAACTGAATGACAATCTCTGCCTCCACATCCCCATGGCCTGCACATTGACCATAATCGTGACCATTGTGTGGTCCATCAACATAAGGCCGGGTCATGTCACCTGCTTTGGCCAATGAAATGTGACCACAAGTAACATATGCCACTGCAAGCAGAGGCACACTGTGCTTTTTGCCACAGCTGTTCCCTCTGCAGTGAGAGCTGCCTTTTTCAAAGCAGGCTTGCTCCTTCAGCCTGGATCCCAGAAATAAGATACATGGAGAAGAGCTGAGACCAGCCCACAGCTCCCCCATAATTCAAGAAAGAAAGAAAGAAATCTTTGCTTTTCTAACTCATAGAGACCCAGGGGATGTTTGTCACGTAGCATAACCCAGCAAACACTGACTGATACAACAGCTAGCATTTATACAGCAATTACCACGGCCAGGCACAATCAGTGTACTTTACCTGTGTTATCTCATTTGACCCGCACAGCAACCTTGAAAGATGGTTCCTATGTTGGGTTGGCCAAAAAGTTCGTTCATGTGACTTTTTCCATAATATCTTACAGAAAACCCAAATGAATGTTTCGGCCAACCCAATATTAACCCTGTTTCACAGATGAGGGTAGTAAAGCTCTGACATGTTAAGTATCACGTCCAAGTTCGTAATGGGCAAAGCTGGGATCTGAACGGAATCCATCCCTTGAATGAGGCAGGACAGTTTTTCTCCCATTTTACAGATGGTGAAGCTGAGGCTCTGAGGGGAGACCACACCTGCCCAAAGTCACACAGCTAGAGCCAGTCCCTTTACGTCATGTGGCCCACTGCAGGTCAGGCAGGGGGTGAGAACCGAGGTCTCCCCTCTTTGACCCCATAGCCTTCCACCGTGTGCCATGTCAGGGCAGGACCGCTGGCTCTCAGATATCCCCAGCCACAGCAGTGTTGAGATGCCACCCTCCCAGAGCCCTTCCCTCCCC